>BSBM01000637.1:12635000-13240000 GCA_027924585.1 Larix kaempferi | reverse complement strand
CTACTCCTGATCTACATCACCTTCTTCTTCAACATTGTCTTCTTCCTCTGCATTATACTTGACCGGTATTCCTCGTGGATCGTATATAACAATGTATTACCAACCTGCTTTACCTAGAACCTCTGAGTAAAAGACCTGCTCACATTGACTTGGAAGAACATAAGGATCGGTACCCGGTTCAAGTGCCCTTGTATTAACCATGGTAAATCCATTTGCATTCTCAATAACAGTTCTTTAGGGATGACGTTCATTCATTCGTAGCCTGTACCATTTGACCTCAAACACAACTATTTTAAAGGATTTAAAGTCACACTCAATTATATCTTCCAAATAACCATAGTACCTATTTTCAGATAATTCTGGATTCCTGTCACTTCTAGAGGAAACATAGTGACTTGAAAAACTGCAGTTATCCCACAATCAAATGTTTTCTTCTTGTCATCCAACTTTTTGATGGGAAATTTAAGACCATTGCACCACATAGCATTCTGATGTATCAGCTGCATCATGCCCGTCTCGGTAAATAAATATATAAGAAGAAATAATCGAAATAAATATTTTCATACAATGGGAAACACCGAAAAAAATGAACAAGGTAAATATACTTTCCTTTTTATCTTTTAAACCGCATGCTAAATCAATTTCCCTTTGCGTAAGTTCTCTGAGATATTCTTCTCGATAACGATGCAGTATTTTAATAATTTTACTAACTCCTTCCCATGATAAGGTACCATAGTATTTTGTACATCATTCAATCCATTCCTCCATCCAATCAAGATTGTTTGCAATGTATAAATGTATTGCATCCCACACGCAACCAACTATATGAAAAAATAACAATTAAGAATTATAAACTAGCTATCATTAAAGGAAATTAAGTTTACCTTAAAATACTGATGGAATAATAAAAATTACATAAATTGAAAAATTAATTGTATAATAAATTAAATGTACACCATTCAATTACCTTTCACTTTCCTTGTTCTACCTTTCCCCAACAAGACCTCCCCTTCAAATTTGTTGATGGAGTCGAGATGCCGAATGCGAGGCAGATTGATATCTTTTTCTAAATTTGGAATATACTGACTATTTTACACCATGGATTGATATAGCATATAGCCCTGCACCATAGAACCCTCAGGACGTGCTCTTTTTCTAACAAAATCCTTCAATGACTTTAAATTCCTTTCCACCATCCACATTGACCTTGAGTTTACAAGTCCACACAATTCAATCTCCTCAACTTGGTGTATGAGATAGTGTTCTTGTGCATTGAAAAATGATAGAGGTAAATACTTCTACATTTCACACATTAGACGAGGAATTTCTCTCTTCCAATACTTAATATCTTCTTTATGGATTTCTTTAGATGAAAGCCACCTACAAAAGACGCAAGAAAATAATAGTGATCAACAATATTGAGGCATATATAATAAATTTCCAAGCTGTAAAACACAATACGTCAATAAGAAATGCAACAAAGAGAACAAAATTTTTCATGCATATAAATTGTTACTTACCTCATGTATTTACCAAGATCATATATAACTTTTTTTATGTTGTCGTCAAAGCTATCTGGGAGAGATAGAGGTAGAAAGTACTGTAGAAAAAAGCAAATCATTATCTAATGTTTTCAAATAGGAGAGTACAATTACTAAAAAGATGTACTTAATGGAAATTATATACGTAAATAATTACCTTAATGAATGTATGCCAGTCATGAGTTTTAACACCGCCAAAATCACCTTTTTTTATTAATATATTTTGTATGTTCGACGAAAACCCTGTCGGAAACCTTATTTTCTGAATGACCTCTTTTATAGAATTGCTTTGTTGCTCTGTCAATAACCATGGAAGATTAATACTTCGGTACCCATATTCGACATTGGAAATAATTACACTTTGCAATGCGTGATTGGCTTCTGCAATGTCACTACAAATTTTTCCAATTTTATCTTTGTCAAACCTTCCATCTAATATCCGCCATATCATTTATGTTACATTCTTCCCGATATGTATTGTATCGAACAAATGAGCTATTTGCAGGTGCTCGTAGTAAGGCAACCTACTGAATTGTATGGGACAACTCTTCATTCCTCGTGGAATACCATTCATTCCTTAAAGTCATTCATTAAACATAAACGAAAACACATTAACAATAATCCATGACACCCATGGTAGATAAAATTAAGTAAAAATATAAAAATCATAATATTACGTGCACATATATGCTACATATACAATTTTCATACCTCAACGATTTCTATTATAGTCCAACTTCCATAGGTGAGGTGTCATTCTTCATGGTTTCTTTCCATTCTCTTCTTTACCATTGAATTTTGTTTTTACGGTAGTTCGATACCTATGGTTCTTATGGAGGAAGTGCATGTTCTCATCTAACACCTCCTTTTCTAAAATTCTAGAACGACGCTATTTTATCCTAGGACCACATACTGGACATGAAAATTTTCCCTTTGCTTGAAGACCTGCAAGATAAATGTATTAATGTTATAGCATCAAAAGATTATTAATTTAAAAAAAAAAAAAACATGTTTTTTACCTTAAAAACATATAATTTTAACGACGTGAAACATAAAGTTACATACCACAAAAATGTGTTAACCCGGGAGCGTCATGAATTGTCCATGCAAGTATTCCATGGAACTGAAATTGTTTCTGCCCTATTGGTCTGGAGATGTCATACATAGTGATTCCATCCCATAACTTCAATAGCTCATCGATAAGAGGCTCAATATATACATTCATATCTTTAACTTGGTACTTACCTAATTGATCATTCAACATACAATATTGCTATTTAGTTATGTGTCCTAATATATAAAAGGTGTTCTCATGCAACAATTAAACAAATAAATTAATGAAATTATATAATTACTTTCAAAAACATACTTGGAATAATCATTGCCAACATTGTGTGCTCTCTCTTAATCGTCATCCAAGGAGGTAGGTTATTGTTTATGATGAAAACATGCCACACTGAGTAAGTAGAACAAAGCTCACCAAATGGATTGAAACCATCAGCTGCCAATGAAAGTCTAACATTACGAGGTTCATGTTAGTTTTTCAACATTTAATTCAATATGAGCTAGGATATTAACTGAGAGAAAAACATGTACAGCATATCAAACACAAGAGACAAGAGACACAACAAATTTCACTGGGGAAAACCAAGAAGGTGAAAAACCCCGCAACTTCCTCAGAGATAGAATAAGCACGAATACAAAGATCACCAAGATGAAACCCCAAAACAAGAGATAGTCTCCTGGAAACATATCCTCCTCCACTTGTGCGCACTCCTCCTCTCTCTCATGAATGTGAAGTGAGTGAGTGTGTGAATGAACAAATGAGAGAGTCACACTCTCTATTTATACTTTTACTTTCACTTGACCTTTACTCAACTAGGTCGGCCCCAACTTAACCACTTAACATAATGTTGACTGGGCCGACCCCACTAGGGTGGTCTAATAACCCTTTAACCCACATGACTCATATAGGGACTACCCCACCAAGGTTGTCTAATAACCCATCAAATATAAGTTACGACACTTACAATATAACTTGCGACACTTGCAAGAACAAATGATGACACTTCCAATCGGAGGAATAATACATCTCCATTGGGAATACAATAAAGTGCAAATGTAATACATACAATATACAAGTGAATATCTTCCAAAGTTACAAATACATCAACACTCCCTCTTAACTAGGAAGGTATTCTCTTAACACAGGTCGTCAATACATATCAGCACAAGTCTTCAATTCTGGAGCTGGATCATCATCACTGGATCACAGAGCATCATCGTCACTGCTGCTGCACTCGTCATCTCGATCACTGGTGCTATATCTCAATTCTTCTCATCAGAGGAAGTTCTACAGATCCATCCCTTTTTCATGCTAGTTGTAGGCCTAGCCTCCTGTAGGTCTTCAGCATCTTTGGCCATCCTGTGGAATGTGCGTCAAAAAAACCTCGAAAGGGAATCCCAGGAATTTTATGAGCACATAGCTCAACCCATCGGATCTCCAAGGATCTTTTACATGTGACCACCACAAAACCGCGAAAGAGAATCCGAGCTCAAACTATCGGATCTCCCAGGATATTTTACATGTGACCACCACAAAACCTCGAAAGAGCATCCGAAGTCAAACTATCGGATCTCCCAGGATCTTTTACATCTGGTCATGCAAAACATTAAAAGAGTGTCTTGCAACCTGCAAGATCTCTAAAGAGAATCCCAGGACTTTTATGAGCACACAGCTCAACCTATTGGATATCGAGGACTAATTACATGCCTCCTGTAGCAAAACCTTGAAAGAGCATCCGATCTCAAACAATCGGATCTCCTAGGATCTTTTCTATGCTACCTGTAGCAAAACCTTGAAAGAGTATCCGAGCTCAAACTATCGGATCTCCCAAGATCTTTTCTATGCTACCTAGACAATCTGTCCACGGCCATGGAGCATCATCCTGATACTCATGATCCCATTGATCATCTTCTTTTCATGGAGCATCATCCTAATGCTCATGATCATACTGATCATCATCATACAGTGCATCCTCCTGATGCACAACATTTGGAGCATCGACCTGATGCAAAACATCTGGAGCATCGACCTGATGCTCATCATATATGATCGTCTTGATCATCATCATACAATACATCATCCTGATGTACCACATCTAGAGCATTGACCTGATGCTCACCACACATGATCGTCCTGATCATCATAGCATCATCCTGATACATATCATCACATGATCATCCTGATCATCATCACAACGTCGTCCTAATGCATATCATCATCACATGATCATCCTCTTCAGATCATCTCATCATCCACGGAGCACAGCCCAGATGCACATCATACAACACTTACACCACCGACATGGGAGAACACATCTACCACCATTCAGGGAAGGCTCCAGCCCTTACTTGTTCACCATGGGAGAACACATCTACCACCATGTGAAAAATGGCTCAGCAATTACATCACGACCATGGGAGAACACATCTACAACCTTGTCGGAAAATCCCATGTGTATCTGTGTCTTCTGGACTCATCACTTCCCCTTGGAAGGAACCTCGATCTGAAGTACACCAAGCCTCTCTCTGAAGTATGCGAACTTCACTCTGGCTAGTGGTTTGGTCAACACATCTGTAATCTGCTCATATGTCACAACATATTGGAGCTTCACTGCTCCTCTCTGCACCATATCCATGACATAGTGATATTTGATCTCGATGTGCTTCGACTTGTCATAGAACACTAGGCTCTCTGACAACTTCACACAACTCTGGTTGTCACAATAGATACAGGTAGGATCCAACTAGAGATCAAATAAATCAGACAATAGCTTCCTTAGCCATACTGCCTCATAACTAGCCGAACAAGCTATGAAATACTCTACGTTGGCTGTACTCAGTGCTACGAAGGATTGCTTCCTACTAAACCAAGAGATCACACCTGATCCCATACTGAAGCAGCACCCTGAAGTGCTCTTCCTATTTGCAGAACTGCCTGCCCAATCTGAATCAACATAATCCTCCAGGTTAAACTTTTGATTCACATCATACTTGAGTTGATAGTCAATTGTACCCTTCAAGTACCTCATAATATGATTTACAGCAACCATGTGAACATGTCTAGGATTTGTCAGAAACTGGCTCAAGGTGTTCACCGCAAAGCAAATATATGGTATTGTGTTCGTCGGGTACTTCAAGGACCCAATCATATGACGATACATCGTGGCATCAATAAAATCTGATGAAGCATCACTCAATAGCTTCAGATTCGATGCCATAGGTGTGTCCATGATGGCCTTGCAGTCCATCATCCCGAACCGCTTTAGGATCTCTACTGCATACTTCCATTATCTAAGGAAGATTCCATCTACACTTTTCCACACCTCCATACCTAGAAAGTAATTCATCATACCCAAGTCCTTCATCTCAAACTCGAAAGCAAGCTTCCTTTTCGTATCGGCAATCAACCTATCCTCTCCTGTCACAAACAGGTCATCCACATACAATAGAAGTATCACTGGATTGCCTTCCTCAACCTTTTAGTAAAGGTTGGAATCCGCTTTACTCTTGGTAAATCCCAAACTGGGAAGGAAGCTGTCTATCCTGCCATACCATGACCTGGGTGCTTGTTTCAAACCTTACAAGGATTTCTTCAATTTGCACACATGTGACTCCCTGTCATGTGTCTCAAATCCAAGTGGCTGGTCCACTTCCTCTTCGACTACACCATTCAAGAAAGCTGTCTTGACATCCATTTGGTGTATCTTCCACTTCATCACCTTCCTTCTATTTCTCTATGCTACTATCTGCAGCATGCTTGATATTGTAGATCTACTTGGAAGTCACAACAGAATTCCCTTCTGGTCTTGGGACCACATCCCAAACATCATTCTTCATTATCGACTGGTACTCCTCGATCATGGCATCCTTCCATTACTGCATCGCAGATCCTAGGAACTTCAGATTCTTCAATATCTTCAATAGATAGTTTCCTTGAACTTTGTTGCCGGAACAAATGTTGTAGTTGAGTCTTTGACACTTGTTCTTCGAAACAAGTCTCTCTTGTAGGTGATGGTACACGGTCTTTCCTACAAGACAAGTTCAATTGCATGATTAGAAACATCTCATAGATTTCAGAACAAATTATTACACATAGAGACATATGTCATATAGTCATGCAATTATCTTAACCAATGCTTCAATACAACATTTATCCATATCTCATAACTTTCTAGATGCCTTCCATCTCTACTAGAACATTTGTTAAGAGTGTGCACAACTCCCAACATGTCAGCAAAGAGGTTTCATTCTAGATAAGTAGCAATGGAATGTTGTACAGTACCATAGGCCACTTACCCATTACTATATTAGTAGTTTCTTGTTCATTAATGCAACCTTTTCTAAAATGCATAATATAACTCCTAAATCTAGGAACATAAGTATGTACATGACTGAACAAAATCATATATACAATAAATGACAATTTAAATACTTATCTTTGTTTGCTTGTTGGGTGGACTCCCTCTCAATCTTTGCTTCCTTGAAGGAACTACTGGAGTGAGCTCCCTCTTGATCTTTGCTTCCTGGATTATCTGTCTTTGAACTTATATCCATTCTGGACCACTATGCATGCTTAAGTGTGCACTAGTGTCATCCTCAATATCTCATACATAATCATACATGCATTAGTATAATCTCAATACTATCAAAACCTTATGATTCTAAATAATCTTAAACAGGTATGTTCATGGTCATAGGTAATTTATCATAAGCGTTAGTATTCAAGGTTTTAGGGAGGACTTCTTTTACTCATGCATATTCTTATTTGACCATAGGACTCTTCTAGTTTGTCATATCATTAATCAAACTAAGAAGCATAATATGCATAAACCCATGATTACTCAAACTTATAAATTCATGAATAATCATTATCAATCATACAAAAAGTATCCTTAAATGAGATCCTAGCACAAGGTAGGATTCTAACTTGATATAAGAAGAAACATAACTGGTTATCATGTTTGCGAGTTATGTCTAAAATACCCAAACAATGTCTTCTTTGTTCTTGTCCATGATTTGCGCTAGTAACCTGCATATCTCATAAGTTAAGCATTGTAGAACGAAATTATACATACCTCGTAAGTAGAGCTTTTGTGTGATCAATGGCTATGGATTAGTCTTTGTCTTCATGTCACCATGGTCATATGTTTTTGATCTAGAACTTGATTTGTCTTTCTTGATGTAGCTTTCCTATTAGCGGACAACATCATCCTCATACAACACCACAGCGCATTAGTACAATCATAAGTGTCATAGCCTTAATAAATGAATGTCTTCTATCATGTATTCATACTTTTACTAAGGTGATAAGACAAGTCTAAAATTAATCAATATTGTACTAACCTCAATAATATGAAGACAAACATATCATAAACTTAATCATGAACATATTTCAAAACATACCTGAATCTCCTCAAGTCATACCTGTCGGGATTGCTTGTAGTATTCTTATGTAATTCCGTATCCTCATATCCCTTTGTAATTGGAATCTCTTCACTTATGTAGGTGTCCAAATCATTCTCTTATAGGATTAACCCAATCCACTTTGATTTTATGAAGTTGGATCTGGAGCTGGCTAGGGTTTACAAGAGAAACCCTAAAAATCCAAACTTTGAATTTCAAACTTCTGATTGGATGAAAAGATGCGCCTTGCTGAGCTGATCAAGCTGGCATACTTCAATTTTGAAATCTCCAAATTTGACCCCTCAAAATTGACTTTGAAATTTTTGGATGTACAGCTTCTATCAAATTCTAGTTTTCTGGTCAAAATCCCGAACTAGGGTTTGATAGAGCCCAGGGTTATACCCAACCAAAAAATTCAATCTTGGTCTCTAAATTTTGATTTTTCTGAATAGCATCCAGCCGTGGTCTCAGATTCAAGAAATTCCAACTTTCTCTAAAACCCTAATTTCCCGCAGCAGTGACAAACCAAAAATGAAAGTGCTCGGAATCCAATTCTGTTTGGACAAAAATATATGCCATATTGTTTCTGATGTATCTCTTAAATTTTGGATCCTCAAGGTATGAAACTTCGGCCTGTGGTAGAATGACATGTCATCTTTCCAACCCCACAGATATGAGCTCAAATGGATTCTCTGAGAGAGAGATATGCAAAGTGTCGCAACGTGACCTGTGTATGGGATGAAACAGTATAGCGAACTTGTACGGCGTGCCACATGTCACTGTTTCAACTTAGCCTCTGAAACCCGGACCTATGAAACTGCATTCCGTGCCCAAATATCACTTTTTAATAAATTCCATTTGGAGATTCCTAACCCGAGATATTACCTTTTTTCCTAGGTCACATGTTTAGGACTACATTCTGGAAGAGGCAGAAACCCTAACGTGTATGGATCATACCTCACAAAGTACAACGAATCTAAGGCTGTCCTTCAGACACAAGGTACATGAACATTTGATATTCGACCTGTAAAAGTTTAAGATCCTGAACCTTCACCAAACCTGAGTTATAGTGAAAGTTCCACGATGACTGGTATTTACTATACCAAGCCCTAGCTTCCAATTTGTCGCAAGTGCAACAAGTGCCATAAATGCCATACCATGCCTTCCTTCAGGCTAGCTCTGATACCATGTTATTTTTTCAACATTTAATTCAATATGATCTAGGATATTAACTGAGAGAACAACATGTACATCATATCAAACATAAGATACAAGAGACACAACGCATTTCATCGGGGAAAACCAAGAAGGTGAAAAATCCTGCAACTTCCTCAGAGATAGAATAAGCACCAATACAAATATCACCAAGATGAAACCCCAAAACAAGAGATAGTCTCCTGGCGGCATCTCCTCCTCCACTTGTGCGCACTCCTCCTCTCTCTCACTAATGTGAAGTGAGTGAGTGTGTGAATGAACAAATGAGAGAGTCACACTCTCTATTTATACTTTTACTTCCACTTGACCTTTACTCAACTAGGTTGGCCCCAACTTAACCACTTAACATAATGCTGACTGGGATGACCCCACTAGGGTGGTCTAATAACCCTTTAACCCACATGAATCATATAGGGCCGACCCCACCAAGGTGGTATAATAACCCATCAAGTATAAGTTACGACACTTACAATATAACTTGCCACACTTGCAAGTACAAATGACGACACTTCCAATCGGAGGAATAATACATCTCCGTTGGGGATACAATAAAGTACAGATGTAATACATACAATATACAAGTGAATATCTTCTGAAGTTACAAATACATCAACAGTTCATCTTTAAAAATTGGTCATTTTTCTTCGTTGTTCTTCAATGTAGAACCATATGCAGGCATTCGAAGAACACCATCTTCACTTCTATTCTTTGCATGGTAATCCATAAATTGTGCTATAGTTTGGCACCTGAATAGTCGTTGGAAACGTGGAATTATTGGAATATAATGAAGAAATTTGCGAGGGACCTTTTTTATTACTTGATCAGTTCGATATCTACTAATTTCACATTGTGGCATTTGTTTTATGATGCATACTGTCCATAATATATAATATGATCATTAGGAAATGCATCAATAGATTGACACTCCATTCCAATTTATTTCATAATAAAAAATACCTCTCGAATTGTGCGTGGTAAATTATTTGATGGTGGTAATAGAAATTCACCCAACAATCTGCAACATTGACAAAAAAAATGAAATGTAAAAAATATACGTGATAAATATTGCATATCCCTAACTTACGAATTAATTAACACTAAAAATAGAGGAAAATAGTCAACTTTACATACCTTAGGAGCTGTGTGAAAAAAGTGTTTGATAAATTATCCAAAACCTTCAAGTTCACCAACAAGAATATTGCAGATAGAATATTGGTTGTTGAACCTTCATAAAGAGGTTCTTGGGACTTCTCGAGTAGAGGAACATCATGAATATCATGGAGATTGTCCTCATCCAATGGAGCAAATGTGTCTTGAATATCATGGAGGTTGTATTCACCATTTGTATCAATAACATCATCTTCGTCCATAGGATCATTAAGAACTCGATCTTAAATAGCCTAATATCCATGCTCGTCACTTGTAAAGTAGTATTTCTACTATTATGTGGCAAATAGCTCTCTAGCGGTCGACATTTGGGGGCATTGTCTTTATATTTACAAACAATGCAATAACATTAGTGTATAATATACAACACATATATTTAAAATCATAAAACATTTTGTGAATAAATTATCAGTACTATTACAAGAAGTACATTATGTAATGAATAACGTCTTACGAAGGGATGATATTCATACCCCCCTTTAGCATGCCCCTTCTCCTTACAATGTTTTCAGCTATTGTTCTTAAAAGTATTCTCATTTTCAAACCTCTGCAATCATTGCAAGGGCAATAACACTTTCCATCACCCTTCTCCTCCAATGTTGCCTTAAACTCAACATACCTCTTATTGTTTTCGTCCTAATTATATTTATTTGACATTTTGATATCCTATAAGAACAAAAAAAACTCATTAATCAATATATAAGTAAATTGAATAGAGTATATATATATTAAAGGAGACCGAAAATTAAAGGACGTGATTAGAGGAATACCTAAGCATGCATAGAGGATTACCTAAGTAATTCCCTTGGATTACTACATGTTGTTCCAATAAGAATTGACGTATGGTGGGTAATGGCTATTCATTCTACATAACATGAATTTAGATATTGCCTTAAAAAAGGGGCTAAGGAATTGCGTTAATGATGTCACAAATTAGGAGTTAACATATTACTTCAATGCATGTGTTGGTATGTTAATAGATATGGTGTTTCCTTACAAAGTAATGAATTGCTATCTAAATGTCCAAGCAGGTTAGTATGTTGGGTTGTAAGTGTATTTGTGAAAGTATTTGTAACACCATTTTCCAAGTGGTAATACCCATAAGATAATGAGTAGTTAATTGGTTCGCTACGTTGGTTTATAATTATTAATTGCAAGAAAGTCTACATTATGGTGCCAATGGATCTAATGTAGAAGAAATTGAGGGGTCGGTAATATTGTTCATGTTCGTTATACTAGAGATTAAAAGGTTTCAACACATTGCAATGATATTGTCAAACAGGATTATGAATATAGATGTGTACCCTCAAAGTTTGAAAGGATTTTCAAATGGGATTATGAATATATATGATAATGATATTGTCAAATGACTATCAAAGTTTGAAAGGATACACCTTTGTGGTCTCATTGGTTATCTATGAGGGGGCTAGTTAAATCTAATTAGATAGTGTACTTGAAATCTACGATGATGGTCCTATTGATTACAATGATGATGATTTTATTATCAATATCATCATCATAATCATCATCGTCACTGATGATGATGTTGGTGTTGTTTTTTATGATGATGATGATTACTAACGATGACGAAGATGCTTATGATGATAATGATGTTCTAGATGATGATGTGATAATGATGACAATGATTATCACGAAGATGATTAGGATGGTGTTTATGGAAATGATGATGATTTTCATCGACACCGACGTCGTTAGCATCACCATCACTAGTAACATCGTGTTCCAACTTGCTAGGTTGATGTGTGAGTTGTTTCTAGTTATACACCGGACTAGATCAATTGTTAAACGATTGTAGGAAAGTGATGGAAAATAAAATGTGGTCGATACATAAGTTATGTATTAGAACATTCCAATTTCAGTACTAACATGGGTAATGATAATAATTCCATGGTTTATGGATGCTATATTTCTTGTGTGTGAGGAACCTACAACAATTAATTGATAAAATGCAAAATATATTGGATCACAAAATACTTTTATTGATCACGGGCCACTTCGATGGGGCAACCTTCTTTGAGCAAGCTCAATACAAATAAATTCAGGGTGCCTTCATTGGCCTCAACACACACTTATATACTAAGTCTAGGCGTCAATACTATGGGTCAAAACCATGGGCCAATACAAACTATGGGTTAACAATTACTACGGGCGACTTACAAAGCATATGTGCTCAACAACAATAACACAAACTATGGATCAACAAATAAAACAGGACGTCTTACAAAGCATATGCATCCAACAACAATATACTAACAAATTAAATACATGGGTTCCTAACATCCCCTCTCCCTTAGAAAAAGCTTTGTCCTCAAAGCTTTAGATGTGGAAATTGATGCTAAATCTGAAGCAGTGGTTCCCATGTAGTAGCCGCTGGTTGCATGTCGTGCCACTGAATGAATACCTCTATGATAGAGTGAGAGATAAGAGAAATCCCTTTGAGTGTCATGGAGGATTACTTGGAAGGCTGTAGACAAAGAAAAACCATATCAACTGCTTGAAAAGTGCGCTCAAAACGGTGTCGATCGGCTTGTTGTTTCATTCAAATTCTCTCCATGTGAAGAGTGTCCTACAAAATGCGAAGAATCTGATTGTGGTTTCGAAGAATCGTGTCAATTGCCTGAATTGGTGCACTATTGAGGGTGTATGGAAGAAGAAATGGCGGTGCCTAACCATAGATTGCTTCATATGGAGTAATTTTAGATGCAGTAGGGTACCACCATTCAGCTAGAGGGATCCACTGCGCCCATGGAGGTTGTTGTTTGGAGGTGAAGCAACAACAAAAATAAGTTTCCAAACATTTATTGGTAATGTCAGCATGCCCTCCAGATTTAGGGAGCCCTTCAATGAATTCCAAAGACATATATGTCTAGATCCATGGAAGGATGGGTACAGGTTCGAACAATCCCGAAAGGAGCTGGAAGGTATCATATTCAGCCACCATCTGTTGAATTGTCCTTTTCATTCCCTGCCAAAAGAAGGTATGTTTTTCCTGCTCATATGTTTGGAGGAACCCAGAGTTCCTGACCAATGGAGATGCATGGAGTTCAAAGAAGACATAGCCCTGTTGGACAGATTGCAACCAATTTGGAACAAGTAGAGAAATAGCTGAAAGAGAAATTAGGGCATCAATTGTGCGAGAAGGAGCATTAGATGCCACCAAATTTTTTTGACCCTTCATGTAAGTGATCGATCTCATTGGCATAACCCAGGAGTTGGAAAATCCATTTCAGTTGTGCAAGTGAGGAAACCCGTTGTTCCAGGAAATATTTCAGACTCTGGTGAATAGTCGTGATGCATAAAGAATTCCCTAATAGGTATGGATGCCACGTCTGTACTGCATGCAAAATAACCATCATTTCCTTCGCAGATGTAGAGGTGGATAAATTCTTACTGGAAAGGTCTCCTGAAGGTGGCAATCCCACTGGTTCAGCAAAGGCACTGGCATATCTATCCAAAATTAGTTGGAGATCCAAGGGAGTAGTGGAGACCGTTGATGGGTGCATATGAATGGAATGGAGCTGAGTGATGACACCATGTGAATTCTTCTTAAGGAGTTCTTCCAGGCGATGTGAAATGATGATGCAGAGAGACCCTGGTTGTAAGCCTGTAAGTTTGTGTTTTTTTCCATTGACTGAAAACTGCATCCAAAGTTCAACAAAATCCCATAAGATGGGTCCAAGTGTGCGTAACCATTGAACACCCAAAACCACATCACATCCGCCTAAGGCCAAGGAAAACATGTCAGAACGCAAGTTATAATATTCCATAGAGATACGTACATTGTGACACTTCCCTTTGCAAGGTAAGGTGCCCGCATTGGAAACCATGACTTCAAAGTTGGAGCAAGGATGGATAAAACAATCAACCTGTTTGGAGATCTGAGGTTCAATGAAGTTATGAGTGCTACCAGAATCATTGAGTATGGCAGGAGGGAGCTTCTTGAAGTAACCCCTGACCCGCATTGTTTGGGGTGTGGTGATTCCGGCTAAAGCATGGAGAGATATCTCTGGGTGGTCTTCCTAAGACGGAGGATCAATAGGCGGCTCCTGAATGTCGACTTGATCATCCATTGTATCTGGAGCTTCTTCACCAATTTCAAAGGTAGGCGGAGAATCCACATCCAAGAGATAGAGCTTTTGCTGAACACATCTATGTCACCGAGTGAATTTCTCATCACAATTATAACAAAGCCCTTTCTTTTCTGCGTTCCTGCATCTCTGTTTCAGACAAATGCTGGATAGGAGTTGGTCGAGGAGCTGGCGGGATGGGAGGTCATTGGGAACCCATATTTCAGAAAGGAACAAAAGTGGGTTTGGAGCGTTGTTGGGATGCAATATTTTCTTCTGCCAACTCACCCAACCCTAGGGCTTCCATCATTGTGTTGGGACAGAACATTTTAACCTCTGAGTGGATTTCATCCTTAAGCCCACTTATAAAACAACTCCTGTAGAATTCATCAAACAATCCTTCTGTGTGATTGGATAGTTTCTCAAATTCTGTCTGATACTCTCTCACAGTGCCAATTTGGTGAAGTTTAGTGAGGGATCCTGTGAAGTCATCAAAAGCACTAGGACCAAATCATTGCAAAAGGAGCTGGCAAAAATCTGGCCATTTTGGCTCTTCATGAGACTTGATGTACCAATGGTACCATTGAAGAGCTTCAGGTTCCAAATGAAAGGATGCAAGTGGAACTTTGGTGACATCAAAAGTATTAAGCAGACTGAAATATTGTTCTGCACGATAGATCCATCCATTCGGATCGGTACCATTGAAGCAAGGAAAATAAAGCTTCGGACCACGGAAATTGCTGGAAGAAGAGAACCCATTGTCTGATGAAGACTCAGACCGTCGTTTGTTGTTTATGGCTGAATGTTCAAGATGGAGGCCGAGAAATATTTCATCCAGATCCTGGAGCTTTGTTTGGATGGATGAAAGTGCTTCCTCCATGGTTTTTGCTCCTGCGTGGGTGACAACCATAACTAGGAGTTTTTTTTTTCTTTTGTTTGAATGGGTAGAAAAGCACAAACAAAAGCTTATTTAGTAAAGGGAAATTTGGATTTGGGAAAATCTCTGATGGGTAATTGGGGTTTGACTAGGTTTTGGACGCTTTCGAATGGACAAGGAAGTAGAAAATGAGGATTTCAGAAGCGGGGTGAAAGAATGAGAAAATTTGTTAAAGAGGGAAAAATAAGCAGAAATAGGGAATGAACATGGTGGCAAAATTTGAAGGCGATTGGGTGAAAATTAAGGAAGTTATGGAAAACCCTAAAAATAGACAAATGTGGGATTTTTGGCTTTGGGAAGTGGAATTTGGGATAGGGTCCTCAGGAATGAAAGATGCAGTATGGTATGACAGGGGTGTCAGGGAAGTTGCAAGGGAAACAGAGTGAAAACAAGGGAGAAATGGTGAAAGATCTGCTACGGCGCAGAAGGGATCGGAAACATATGGATCTGCAATGATGCGGAAGGGATCAGAAACAGATGGATCTGAAATAGCATGGAAGGGATCAACAACAGATGGATATGAAATAGCATGGAAGGGATCGACAACAGACAGATCTGAAATAGCGCGGAAGTGATCGAAAACAGATAAATATGAAATGACGCGAAAGGGATCGGCAACAGACAGATCTGAAATGACGTAGAAGTGATCGGCAACAGATAGATCAGAAACGACGTGGAAGTGATTGGAAACAGTTCTAGACAGAGGAAATCTGTGATTTATCATCTGAAAATAGATATGGACCCCATATGCTTGGCTTCCTAAGCGTTCAGGGGATTCACTCGGCCACCAATTCTATCTAACGACTTGCGTATTGGGGAATTACCCCTCACTCCATGGCTCATTTAAAACTGATAACTACTTTGCCACAAATGAGAGCTCTTGGTTTACCTCATGGGTGGGAACTAGTCAATCAGGTAGGGGTCGTTTCCCTTTTCGCTGGAAGGTCCTCTCAATGGGCCAACTACTTTGGGGTTCCTGTGGTACTCCTCACAATGAGTTTTAGGGATTATGCCCAAGTACTTCCCACAGTTAAGTGGATAGGGATTATTCCCAGATCTGAACCTGCAACATATGTGAAAAAAAAATTTGGCAGAAATTTCTCCCAACAAGCCCAAGAAAGTGCTTTGATACTAGATGTGAGGAGTCTGCAACAATTAATTGATAAAATGCACAATATATTGGATCACAGAATATTTTTATTGATCACGGGCCACTTCGAGGGGGCAACCTCCTTTGAGCAAGCTCAATACAAATAACTTCATGGTGCCTTCATTGGCGTCAACACACACTTATATACTAAGTCTAGGCGTCAATACTATGGGTCAAAACCATGGGCCAATACAAACTATGGGTCAAAAATTACTATGGGAGACTTACAAATCATATGTGCCCAACAACAATAACACAAACTATGGATCAACAAATAATATGGGATGTCTTGAAAAGCATATGCGTCCAACAACAATATACTAACAAATTAAAGACATGGGTTCCTAACATTGTGATTTGTTATCTATGTGACTTATCGACAATTATAATTTTTTGTACAATGTTCTAAAGGAGGGCATGGGAAACATTCAAATTTATAGGTCCACAGTCAGTGTAAATAACTTTAAAATGGGGAGAGGTATATTCTGGGATTTTCTTGAAGTCATAACAATTTATGAATCTAAAAGATGCATAATCCATAATTTCATTGAACTAGTTAATTTTAAATCTATCTAGCTTGGATATCTCCTTGCTATTATTTTTTATTCACCTAGATATAACCAAAGGCTACCAATAAAAAACATAGAAGGAGCAAAAAAAAAACATTTTAACACAAACCACCATTTAAAAAATTACATTTTAATAGAAATGATAATTTAAAAATTTACATTTTATCACAAATGACAATTTAAAAAATTACATTTTGACACAAAAATACAAAACTATATAAACATTTGCTCCATTGCATTGAAACCCTAGTTGGGACACAAAGGGCACAACCACAAAAAAGACTAGTACATTGCATTCAAACTAACTTGGAAAACGAAGGAGATCAAAAATTCGATGTGTCAAACCAGTACTAGACTCTTGAAATCATGAAACGAAAAACCAACAGAAATATTGCTGCAACTGTAGAAAATGATTTGTGGAAATATGACTTAAGAACATGTATTTATAGATGAATGAGGGTCGTGGTTCCAGTGAAAATGCACAACGATCAAATTTAAAAAAAATAAAAAAATTCAATGACCATTAGAAAGTAAAAAAAAAAGTTTTGGCCCCCGACGATCGTCGCTATAGAGACGAACTCATGTATGTCACTATAGCGACGAATGATCATCTCTATAGCGACGTTATGGAGCTTCTATCGCTATAACGATGATCGTCGGGGGCCAAAACATTTTTTTCCAAATTTTTTATCTGTTTATCCATGAAAGTTTCAATTTTAACTTATTCGTGGAAATATTTTGTGGAACTTTTGAGCCATATGTAGTAGTGTCTAGTTGGTATAGACTCCACCCATTTTGTGAAGTAACCATTAGCAGTGAGAATCCACTTATGTTTACCACTAGAGTTTGGATTTATTTCACCAATGAGGTATAGCCCCTACTATTGAAATGGTGCTTCTACCTTCATGGGTTTGAGTGCTAGTAGTTTGAGCTTCTTCTTACCTACAAACATCTGACATTCCATACAAGCCTTGACAATATTATTAGCATCAACAAATAAAGTGGTCCAGTAATAAGCTGCTTTGAGAACTTTGTATGCAGTAGCTCTCCATGCATGATGTCCTCCACATATTCCTTTGTGGAATTATATTATTAAGCATTAAGTATCCTCTTCAAACAAACAATTAAGGAGAACCCAAAGAGTATCCTTTGAAAAGAGATATCCATCAAGAATATAATATTTAACAGCTTTGAGTTGGATAGACCTCACTTTAGCTTTGCCAAAATCAGGAGGGAAAGCTATATGTTGGATAAAATAGACAATATCTTTATATTGTTCAGATTGGACAAATTTAACAAAGATATCAAGTGGAAGATTTTGAAAATTACCTCCCTCGGACTCATTTGGTAGTTGGTCCATCAGATTGATCTCCATAGAATGAAAATTGGACTCAACCAATAGCTTATCCAAACCTTGACCTTTAACTAGATTGGTTGGCTTTATTTCCAAATCATACTATTGGATTTTAGAGATCCATTTTCCCCTTCTTCCCTCACTGTCTGGATGATAGAGGATGTCCTTGATTGTACTACTAGGGACATAATAAATGACTTTTGAGTTCAAAACATAATCCCTGAAAGAATTAAGGGACTTTACCAAGACATAATCATGTTTCTCCATGGTGTTGTACTGCAGCTCTACGTCTCTCAATGTTTTGGTGAAAAAGGAAATGGGTTGTTCTTGTCCTGCATCATTCTTCTACAAAAGAACAACTGTAATAGTTACTTCAGAAGCAAAATAAAAGATTAAAAAATATTTAGTATAATCTAGACTAATGAAGATCGATGATTGACCCAGAGCAACTTTGATCTACTTGAAATAACCTCTTGCTTTAGTAGTCTATTTAATCTCAGCATCCTTCTTTAACATGTCTGTAATATTTTTTAACATTTATGCGAAGTTGGGAATGAATCTTCTAAGAAAATTGATCTTGCCAATAAAATATTGCACATATTTCTTGTTCCTAGGGAGATATATTATATTTATAGTGGCTACTCTATCCGGATCTATTCTGACTCCATATTTGGATACAATATGGCCCAACAAATTTCCCTCCTTCATGGCAAAGAATTTTGTTTTTAGGGTTTAGAGACAAACCGAACTTCCAACATTTTTTGAAGGTTTGTTTAAGATGTATTAAGTGGTCCTCATCGGATTTTGAGAATACAGTCATATCATCAAGATATATAAATATGAATTTTTCCTTCTCTCCTACAAATGCTATATCCATGGCTAGTTGGAAAGTTTCTTTGACATTGATTAGGAAACATGGCATTTTTTCGTACATGAATGTACCCCAATATGTGGTAAAAGCAGTTTTTTCTTTGTCATCAAGATGCATGGCTATCTTATTGTAGCTAGTTTAGAATCCATCCGTCATGGATATTATAGTTTATCTTACCAATTTCTAAAGGATATAGTCCATTTTTGGTAGAGGGTAGTTGTCTTTAAAATAACATTTATTCAAGTTCTTGAAAACTACACACAAGAAAATTTCTCCATTCTTTTTTTCTTACTAGAACAAGATTGGCCACCCATTCTGAGTATCTTAGGGGAATACTTATTTTAGCATCTAGTAGTTTCCTAACCTATTTCTCAATGATGGGGAGTAGGATAGGATTAACCAACCTTAGCTTCTGATTCACATGTTTATCATCTGGATTGAGTGGTGTTGGAGGGACCGTTCAGGTCCCTTAACTGTCATCACTAATCTATGTCAATGAACTTAATGAATAAGGAATTGGAGCAGGTGTAACCATTCCAACTGTCTCTTTTATTTATAAATACACCTTTCAAGAATGAATAAGATAGTTGAACGTGTTAGTACTAACTAATTTAAAAGACCTCCAAAGAGGGACTTTCAAATCTCAAAGGCTAGTTAAGTTCAAATTTTTAGCTTGTAGGAGGTAAGGAAAATAAATCTTAAGAGAGTGTGGGTCACATGTTACCAGTGATGGATGAACAAAGGCCTATAAAGGGTCACTAAGCATAAAGAAAGTAGAGCAATTGGATATGATTGGATCTAACTGTTGCAAAGTAGTGTTTGCTAATAAAGTGCAATAAAGTTAGTGTCCAAAACGATCGAGGTAAACATAAGGAGAACCCGACATATCGACAATGGAGATTAAAAACATGTTGGTAAGTTTCTCCCTTTCCAAAAGGGAATTGAGGGTGGGTTTTCCTCAAAACCACCAAGGACATATGCTCAAGTTTGATTGACCGTGACTCCAAAATATTTGTTCGTAAAACCACTCTCACTACCGAGCATTACTACTTTAGGAAACTAGCGTGGTTTCCTCCCACTATGACGTTGCTTAAAGTAAAGGATCTATCAAATTCCTACACTTGTCATCCACTTCAAACCTTTCTCCACTCGCCATGTGTCCAAAGAGGTCCCACTGCCACATCATCCTTGTCATCAAAGTGTCAAATCAAATACCACCATTTGTGTTTTTTGAAGTATTCTGAAGGTTAAAATGTTTTTTTCCTTTGTCCAAAGGTCATTTGTTTATTTGAAAAATACCACTGCACCTAATGTCCTAAGTACCGGACCAACTAACCATGAACAAATGAAACAGTACATCTCAACAACTAACTGGTCTGAGTCGTCCATCAAACTCTATTAGAGTATTTTTACTATTTAATAGTATTAGTGATTTCTGATTATACCATCATATAATATAGAAATTAAAAAATCCCTAAATTTTTCCTAATTCACTCTGATACCCATCAAACCTACCAGTGAAGTAAAATCCACAAAAATGGCTCCTAGAACCAAATAAAAGTTTCCCAAACCCATTTTTTCAGGATATGAACATATATATGAACACCATGTCGATATATTTGACACAATCATAACCAATTCGGATTTAAATTCCACCATTAGGGAAGAAAAACCCCTAGCAATGGTTGACCAAGATAATTGCCATCGGTGGAGTTCTAATTTTGCTAGAACAGTGTGCCCTAGGACTTTATTCTTTCCTGAATTTGTAAATTGGTGCTCTTAACACTACTCCCCTAGTAAGAAACCTATTTTTTCTTCAAACATGTCAAAGACCTTGTCTTACATTATTCTAGACACCCTGAAGCAAATTTTATGCATCCTTGAGTCGCTAGCATCTCAACCATTCACCAAAAAAATCCTATCCTCAGCTTTACAAATACTTGGGTTGTTTGACCATCACCAGTTCCTTTCTAAGAACCTTGAACCTGGTATGGTAGGCCCAACTATTGTACCTCCCTATAATACAACAATGTTTTATGAGAACTCAAGAAAATCTATTTCAATTATCTACACTATTGTAAGTATACATGATGATAATACTATAGATGATGTAATCATGGGGACATTACCTTAGTCTAACCACAGATCCTAGGAAAGTTCCTCCTAAGTATGTCCTGTGCAACTATTTAGCAAATGTTATTCATGAGCAGTTAGAATAAATGCCATCAATTGAGAGGGTTAGATATCCATCCTTTTTGTTCTATATGTTATTTTATTAAAATTATGAAATATTCAAGCACTTGTATCTCATGATATCAAATGAACACGGTGCACAAATGTCATTTTTTGAATGCAATTAATTAGTACTAAGGAAAGCATACAATTCCAACTTTGTTGAGTTCACATACAAGGTGATGAGTGTGGCATACAGCTTGATTTTGGGCATCTCACCTCTTAGGATGATTCCAACGAATAAAAACCATCTGCAATTCACATCAGAGGTAAAAATAGGAGATTGGTTCTTATTTGAAGAAAACATAGTGATTAGGGTATATGGTTTTGAGGAGGAACCATATAAGTTACAAATTTTTCTAACTCAAAGGATTTTTTACATGGAGTATGTGAGACAAAGGTTTATATTAGACCAAATTCATTTTAGACTTTTAAGGTAGCATAGAACTTTCCTATTCCATAAATAATTAGTACCACTTCAAGTGAAAGGGTTGAACACCTTTCAATATGTAGAGGCATATCTGAACCAATTAAATATTAAGAAAGTAGAAAATTCAGCATATGATCCCCACGAGTTTGTTTCAAAACAGAGGATGCAAAACATGAATTCAACATATGTATGTGAAATAGGACCCACTTGGTAGAAAATTGCAAATAAAGAATCCTAGAAAGAGGTTCAAGAGGCATTAAAAATCATAGAAGAACATGCTATAAATAAGAAATTAATAGGTTAGAAAAAAGGAGCAAAAGAGCTCCAATATGAAATGGACATTGATGTTCATGAACATGGCCCACAACCTAAAAAGGATAGTAGGTAATCCCAAGAGGAAGGTCAATCCATAATAGAAGGTGAGGAATCAGACGAGCTCCAAAGGGATTTATCTTAGTTGATAGAAAATACAACACCTTCACAAGGGCCTCCAATAATATATACCATCTACCCTTATTTGGAATTCACCATTCCATAGAGTGTACAAGATTCACCCTCAGTAGGACCAATACCTGTCAAAACATATCTATAGACAGGTTATAGAAATATTAGAGAAAGAGGTATGAAGATGATTAATGACATTAGGAAGCAGATCCATGTAGCAAAAACAAGGTTGATAATAATGGCTGATCACCAACATGATACATTCATATTTTCTATAGTCGAGCCTAAGGTGCCTAAACCCTCAAGGTTAAATGAATGGAAATATGAAGAGAATACAATTGATTTTAAAGAGTTTTGAAAGTTATATAAGCTTGATTTTTATAAACAATCTGGTGACATGATTTGTACTGAAGTGGTGAAGTCAGTGAAAGAAGATAGGAAGCTAAGAGGAGCCTTAGAGAAATTTGAGTAGTTATGGATTGTGGAAAAAATGGACCACTAGAGCTAAACATCTGACTATTAATGAACTAGATGAAAAATTAGTAGCACTGTCATTTGATTCATCTGATAAGGATCCAATCAAATCTTTGATTGAAAATAAATATAATTAAATAGACACATTGAGAAAGAATTTAACTAAAAATGACCACTATAGAACCAGTCCAAACAAAAGAGTTGAAACATGTTCAGGATGAAACAGAGAAAATATATGCCAGCTTGATACAATATCAGAAACTTGTAGAAGAGAGGCGACCTAATATTGATTACCTTCCTTTGCAAATATCCACCTTGAAGTTACAAAAAAATAAAATCTCAGTTGAGAAGGCACAAAAAATCAGTCAAGGGGAGAAGGAAAAACAAAAAGAAAGAGATTGAGAAACCCATTGCTACTCTTGAGACAATAGATATTGATGCAATGGAATAAGATCAAGCAATCCAACAATCAATTCCACAACCAATCTTGTAAGAAAATGAAAAAGATAAAAGTATCCAAGAATTGGAATAAGAGATAGATCAAAAGGATAGAAGGAGCCTATAATTAGAAGGACAAACAAGTAAACATGAAGATGACATGGTTGAATTAGAGAATAATATCAAAGAATTAAAAATCCAAGTGACAAAGTTGCAATTGGATTTCCAAGGGAAATGGATTTTAAGAAGGACCACAGAGACTTTATGGGATAAAATTGGTGCATTCAAAGGGATATGTAAAGAAGTAATGAAGCTAGGTTTACCTTCCCCTTGGGATGGAAATGGAGATGTTTATTCTAAAGAATATTATCAAATTCAGTTGTCCAAGAAGAAATATGAGTTCCCTCATGAATCCATAGATGAGGAAATTAGTGGAGAACAAGCTGTAGGAAGGCTAAAAAATTATTTTGAAATATTATTTGTTATTAAAAAATGTTTCCACAAAGCTAGGACCCATTTCATATGAAAATAATACAAATTCCAAAATATATCTTGAAGCACCAAGGGCACACGGGATCCATATGGGAAAAGAAGTGAAGTCAGTAGTACAATATCATAAATTAGTTATGCCACCTACAATTCCATCAGAGTAGTGTTTAGGACAATCATCCAATCAACATTCCAGTCAAGCAGCAGGGAAACCATCTGCACAAATTCCAACACAATTTGCTAACCATCAATCTCCACTTGATTTTATGCCACCTACAGGAACAATTAATATACAAATGATGCATCAAATGAGTTAAGCAGGTGTTCCACAAGTGAGTCAAGTAGGAGGGAAGCCACCTATCAAACCCAATGTGTACAATAGGGGTTAAACTTCAAAATCGGGAGGAAAGAAGAAAAACCCAAACAAAAAAGGTTAAGATGACCAGGACCAACAAAGAAGAAATGTAAAAAGGTACAAAAACTATAATAGTTAAATGTAGAATTGAGAAGCTAAAGTTTGTTACAAATTAGTTAGAAAAAAATTGAATTCAATTACTCAAAAGGTATTTATAATGTAACTCGAATTCACTTGTAAAAGGCTGGAAAATTTGTAGAGGGTCTCTATCTTTTTGTTAGGTCAGTGAACTATTTTTGTAAGGGAATTCCATTGTTGGATATTAAGCTTACAAAGTGCTACAAAGAGTTTTTCCTTTGTTTTTTGTCCATATTCTTTGTAAATCATACTTCTCTTCAGCTATGTATGTATTCATGAGATCCTAATAAATATTCTGAGTGACCTTTTAGTGCCATTTTGTGTAAGAGATGCTCTATGTTGATGAATGATTGATGATGTTTTCAGAAATTTCAAGTTGTCTTGACTTCTGGTCCAATTTCATAGTTTTTGTGTTAATCAACAATATTTTGATGTCTTCTCTTATTGTTTTTTATCACGAATGTCTTTTTACCTTTAAATTCGCATATTAAAACTTTTGTTTGCATATATCTTGTTAGAAACTACTTAGTTCTTTTATTTAAAGAACAATACATTTATGCTTTCACATAGATTTAAGAGATTTGTCTTACAGGCGCCTCTTTAATATGTTCTTGTCTCCATTTGTTCCAATTCATCTACATTTAATCCAAAGTACTGGAATACTCTATAACATTCCTCCACATTTTTGTTACACTATCCAAATTGTTCATCCAACTTACTATTCTAAACATTCCAAGAATTAAAGATCCACTGCATATTAAATTTCACATAGATTCAGCTCGAAATTCTTTAAAAATTTAGTTATGTCATGCCATGGCTAGTAATTTTTTAGTCTAGTACTATTCAGGGAACAACATGAGAAATGGCATTGTTTTCGGGGAACGTAATTGCAATCTAATTTCGCTAAGCTATGACATTGTTAAGATCTGATCCAGATTGGTGAGCTTATATCAAACAAAGTTGCTTGAGATTTTCATCGTGGTAACTCCACTGTTTTGAAGTTGGATTATGGAAAGAGACACACTAGAGGAAATCTAACTTTTGATGAATTTTTTAGTCTCCTTGATTCAAGAAACCACTAGAGGAAACTTCGAGTTGTTCAAAGAAATTAGGAGAAAGGTATTCCTCAAATAACTTCTCCATTAGTTTCCCTTGTTTTCATAAATCAAGAAAGTAGCTCAAATTTAAATAATAAAAAAATCCTAGGACTCTCGTAAATCCTGTACTTGAGCCTCAGTTCTCTCCTTTGTCCCCTTTTGCAAGTACTTCAATCCCTTTTCAACTTGAAATAAGAACTCAGAGGCCCCCTATTACTCCTCTAGCCAAGAATACATGATTCTTGCAACATTTAAATATGGCAGAAGAGGAGGTGGACCACCCCCATATGTAAACCCTTAGATAAATTCCAGGTATGGCCCTTTAAATTTTCCTAATAAACTCCATGATCTACTTGATATCTATTTAAAGATATTACCAAAATTTGATGGAGAGAAAGCTACAACAATTGAGGAACATAGGGCTATGTTTCAAGATTTCACTAATAATATGTATATTAAACATGATGATGTCTTTATGAGGTTGTTTGTACAAAACTTAGAAGGTGAAGTAAGGAAATGGTTTAGATCCTTACGAGCAGACTCTTTAAACTCTTGGCCTACTCTAGAATTTTCTTTCATGAGACAATTGGGTGAAAAAATGGATCACTTATACTACCTAATAGAGTTTGTTTCCTTAGGAAAGAAAAATGGAGAGACTACATGGGAATTCAATAAAAGGTTTAACAAGATTTACAACATGATACCTCAAGACATTAAACCTTCACAAGATGCTGCTAAAGTCACATATGCGCAGGATCGTTTGAGTTTGAATTCGCTATGATTCTTAAGGAAATAATATCTGCAACTCTTCTAAGTATGATGGATGATGTTGTAGATGTGGAAGGTAATATGACCACCTCAGGAAGGCTGATAAATCAGTATGATTCATACAAGAAGAAGTTTAGAAATGAGGCTGGTACCTATGGTAACACTAAAAAAAATCAAAATGAAAATATTTAAGAAATGTCTAGACTACTCATAGGCCTTTCAACTAAGATCAGTAGGATGGCAATGGAAGGGAATAATCAAAACATGAATCCTCTGGATTTTGAATAGAGAAATCCAAACTAATATAGGATCCCATTTAAACCTCAAGTCATGAACATAGAAATAATACATGAGGATAAACCCATACAACCTCCCATAAGAGAAGGGAATAATGATAATCATGTAATTGATATGTCTCCAGATGTAGTGGACATTGAACCTCCTAAAGAAGTCTTGTGGATGGAAGATGAGAGTAACATGATGCATCTTACACAAGAAGATTATGAAAGATCTTTGCAGGAAGAAGTTTACCAAAACTATCAAGAGGTGTAGAGAAGGTATAATTTAAGACCAAGGAATAATCCTTCAAACTAGAAGCTATGAAATTCTACAAAACAGTCGATCATAGAGTTGAGAATACCTCACAGTGAAAAGAATGAGCAAAAAAGATGAATTACAGTGAAAATTGCAGTGAAATGAGCAGTAAAATTAATCATGCATTGGAACTCATATAGAAGCATAAATGTGTGTTATTATCCATTAATCAGTATAGTCAACATATATGTTACAATGGAAAGAATTCAATTATCCTAGGAGAATTCGAATCCCTGTCAGTCTAGCATAGGAATTGTCACCACTAGAGTGCTCCAGAAGTCCCAAACTCAATGCAACTCAACTGAAATTTAGTTAATTGAAGCTACTACTAGTTAACTGACCAAGGAGGGTGAATTAGTGATTTCTTCATGCAAAGTAGGTGAAAATGGTGCATTAGATCACAATCAGTGGTGATCGGAGCTAAAACCCCCAGTAGAGTTCAAGAACTCAGGTGGACTAAACTAGAACACAGAGTTGGCTCCTAAAATGTAGAGAACTGACTTTGGTGGGCCTAAAATAATGCATGTAGGGTGCATTAGGTGGTTAATGGGTCCTATATGACATATGCACACCACTAGGGGGGAATAACATCATCAAATACTAGGAAAAGGTAAATAATGCTAAGCAGTACAAGGATGGAGTATTAATTATCCTAAAACTCCCCATGAATCCAAACTTGGACTTCCTAGGTCCTGGTTACTAAGACCATAGGTCACCCATACAATCAAATAAATGATAAAAAAGAACTTCCATTACATTGAATTCATTAGAGAAATCCTTTGAGGTATAGCCAGGTGTGAATGTAATATCCCTAATCTTATATAAAAGATATTATCTCATTTTCAGAATTAAAAACATCAATTGACACAAGAATTAACTTATACTACAACTGGTTGAAAAACTAGTCTTAGACACAATTGGATTTCCCCCCAGGGTTAGGACTGTGTAAGGTTTAGGATATGAAAAATGTATGGGTGTATGTGCAGAAGAAAGGGTATCATTTTCATGGAAAAATATTGATTCCTATGCACAAATTACTGGGGCCATTTACATTTCAACAACATCTAGGATGATGTCTAATTTGATGCTTTTTAGGTACACCAACATATGCAAACTAAACTCAGTGCTTACACTTGAATGTAACCAAATGAAATATATCAGAAATTAAACTCCTTATTAGGTTTTTAACAATTTATTCTAAGAATTTTGGAGGTTCTGGTTGAGTTTGGGAGCAAAGAGATGAAAAATGCCATGTAGGACTGCTCAACTAGTAATTTTCCAAACTCTTCCAAACAGGATGCGATGCATTCAAATTTGAAATATTATGGTGGGATGATATTCAGTGAGTTCCTAGGGACCCAAAACAACGGACATAATTGAATTTGGGCATACAAAAACTCATTAATTGATCAAACTGTAAAACTAGTCAATTTCGGGTGCTCGTTGAGCTAGTCTTGATAACTGAGGACTCAAACAACCAGAGAGGGTTACGAAAATATGATTTTTGGGTGGGGGTGTATTATAAAGGTATTTAAAAATAAAAATAAACCTTCATAAAGAGAATTAGTTACTCTGAGCTCTGTATAATGCATAAACTAGAAAACTAGTCAATAAAAGTGTACATTGAGCTAGTGCTTGAAAGATAGGACTCAAAATACCAAAGGAGGATCTCTAATTAATCCTATGATATTTAATGGATATATGATATGTTATTTAAATAGGTATAAAATAATAACTGATTTCATTAAGCTTAAACATTAAATGTCATAGCCTCACACATCATAGATAATCTTTGTACTTGAATTTATAATGATAGAAGAAGGAGATTACAAAAAGGAGTGAGAAGAGAAGGTGTGTTCACTGTATCAGATCTATAGAATGGATATGAGATGATGGATTCTCATGAGGTGTGCACTGGCATTCTGTTTCTTCTTGCAATATCTACAACTAACTACTCTTTCTCTGTGAAACTCTACAAAACGACCTCAAGAAATCTGGATCTTTTAATCGACTTCTGAACGATGGATCTTCACATGAAATGGCTGGATCAGATCTGCAATTTGGTACCAATGTATGCAATGGATAATGTGTAGAAGAATGGAACTGGAATAATGGGGCACATCTCCCACTGGTTGGATAGGGAACATCTCCTTTCCTTGGTAATTTAAAGTGCTCACACACAAATTCAATAATGATCAAAAGTTGTGAAAAGGAGTTGGTTGGATTTTTTTATAAACTTCTTGATGACATGCTGAGAAAGTTTATGTTCTTGGTGACCTGTGAGAGCCCTTCCAAATTCTCCCTCCTTGAGTGGATAGGCTTTCCTGCTTTTCCAAACTTGCTTGCTTTCTCCTTCTCTAGAAACTGCACCCTCATGTATTTTCCAATGTGTCCTACTTTTCATACTGATTGCTTTTCATCCTTCTTTGGAAAGTGCACCCTCCCTGCTTTTCATGAGGTTTAATTCCTTTCAAACTGTCTTGGATTTTGTCCTTTTAGGAAACTGTGCCCTCCTTTTCTTTCTGTATGTTTCTATTTTCCTCACCTACCTTCTTTTGTCAATTTATTTCCCTTTATCTTGGCATCTTGCTTTGTGCTAGTTTTCTCCACTTTCTTCTTTGGTATGAAAAATCATAAGGCTATCCTTATCTCTCCATGCTCCCTCATGGTGCACTTATCATCATCCAACTCACCAAAACAAATAATTAATATTTTAAATATGAAAATAATCATTACATGCTTCTAATTTAATTAATTAAAAAACTATAGGATAATTTATCCATAGTTAATAATTTCCTAGGCTAAAGTTATCCTCCCTTTCATTAATTAATTCCTTGGTTTTCACTAATATCCATGGGGAGCTGGTGGATTGTTTTTTTTCCCTTGGTACTGGAAAATTGGGGACATGACAGTCCTCCCTTCCCAAACTTGCTTGTCCTCAAGCAAGAAACCAACTCCAACTCTATCCAAAAGTCCACCATGTTTTTGTTGCACCACTTTGATTATAGTCATTATACCAATGACTAATTCCTTTTCAACAAAGTTTTCAACCCAACTAAAAATTTGAGAAGAATGCATGGATCTCATTGGTTGTGCTGCATGTATCCCAGTGACATGATTAATTGTGAAAAACTGTCATTCCAAAGAATTCTAGGGTCCCACTGTCTCATTTGCATCCTTCCAAACATAAATATTAACATGAATAATATATCATCATGGAGGATATCTAGATCACTCCAACATGATGGAATTTTATCATCTCCAATGAAAAACTGGACCTCAATGAGTCCCTCCAACCAAGTATGGAACTCTTCATGTTTCATGTGCAAACCAACACACAGAATCATACCTCTGCTAGGAAATTGACATAGGTAGCAATCCCATGTCTCCAAAGCATCATCCAGAAACCATAGATGCTCATGCAAAATATCAAAATAAATGTATGACGTGTCATTCAACTCTCCCCTTATGCAAATAGAAAACTCACCCCTGGGGGTGCTTAACTCCAGTATGTATCCATCCACCCAATCAATGGATGAACAAACACTGCAACTGAATGCAATATTATGCATGATGGAGACATTAGATAAATGTCTCTACTGCTACTCATCAAGATGGAAAGGAAATGGTGCGCTTGTCAGTGTTAGGATATCTCATCATTCACTTTTGTACTTTGCATGCATGCATTGCATGCACCTGCATGCTTCCCAGTCACCAGTATGATGCCTCCAGCACCTAGTCCCTAGTCTTCCAGCACTTGGGAGCTTCTTTCTACTCATTTACAGTCCTCCTAGCTAGTGTGGCGCCCTTCTTTCACCTACCACTTGAGAAAGGCTCCCTCCCTCACCTACCACTCAGTTACACTTTAGTTAGTGAGTGATTTGTGGATCTGCTCCTTGATTTGAGGATAGATTGACTATTTGACTGTCTCTGACACTCCGATTGACCTCTAGTTAGCCTAGACAGCCTGTTCTGACTCCAGTCAGCTCCCCATGCACCTCACTTGAGCCTCCTTTCGCTCTTTTGCATGTGTTACACCTACATACACTTAGTTAGACTAAGTTTGACACCTGTTGCTTAGTTTGACACCCTTTGACAGTTACTTGTATATTGATGACACTCCACTGATGATGATGAGGACTCCTAGTGAAGACAAGCTACACCATGTAGGCTATTTGATTGACCTCCTTAAGCAATTCGAATTGCTTGGCTTGGAATTGCTCACTCATTGTGATAGTATTGTATTGTATTTTCACCCTTATTGGGATTATAGAGCACTGATGCATGATTTTGCAGAGTTTACACCATATTTTTCTGAGTTTCATCTATTGTGATTGATTTACTTGTTCATTAGATCTACTGTGACTAATTTTAAAGTCAGGCCACATGGTTTGACCTTGAAGTCATTAATGGAATATGTGGGAGCCTCCTGCTCCTCATGTGGCACCCATAGGAAAAATCCTTTTATCCAAACTTCATCCCTATGTGTGTTGGATTCCATATGTATGTGGGGTGAAGGAAAGTGATCCAACTCTTGAAAGCAATTATCCATCAATATTATGGTTGGTTCAACTGAGATGAATTCATGTGCCTTCTCCAAAAATATGCAACTTTATCCATGAGGAAACCTATAATATTTCTGGAAATGGACAGGTGCTTGTCCTTCATCTTGCTTAAATCCAAGATCTCCAAGATCATGCAAATCAGATTTTATTCCTTGTTCACAATGCGCACAAGTACAAAGAATCAAAACATTGTTGTTCCAATGACAAGGGTGAGGGTCCCATGTCCAATCACCAAAAAGGTAGGCATCATCAACATTCCATGGATGCCCATGCTACTCACCGAAGGTGTAAAATGTATCAAAGGACTCTCCATTGCTGCAAGCAAAAGTATTACTCATGTGTATTTCATCCCAAATAGGAAAACAAGAGACACTCCAACCCAATGGTCCAAATGGAAAGCAAGATGCTTTCCCATGTGAAAATTTCCAATGGCTCAACTCTCTGCCACTGGTCAAGGGATTCTCGCAACTATCTTGTGTCCCACTTAATGAAGTCAAATGGGAACCATCTGCATCTTTATGTGATGTGGAATCAAACATAGGCATAAGATGCCTCTACAACTACTGGGTAAGGGATGGTGCTGCCCTTAAATCAACTGAAGTGAATGTGGGATCCTTATGCTCCTTTTTAGGAACCATCAAAAAGAAATTCTTGACCCAAACTTCATCCTCAAATGTCATGGAATAAGTAGAAGGGTCTGATGTGGGATCATGGACCAAAATATCTTCTTTGCAAACTTCATCCACCCAAATAATAGATGCATCAACTCCATCACATGCTGGTCCATCGCACATGAGCTCTTTTGATTCCTTAGTGGAGGAATGACTTACTCCATGCATAAGCTCAGTTTCACTCTAGGAAACTGTATGTGCTTGGAAATTTTCCTCTGCATCTAAAATTTCCTCAAGAACATGCATTTCATCATGCACCTCATGAACCACCATCGCATGAGGTTCTTCCATAGAAATACGAATACAACCAACCATAAGAGACTGGATGATTGGTATGAGTGATCTTTGCAACTTTTGATGAAGTTTCTCTATTTGGATCTTGGATTCTAAGAGGGCACCTTGAGTGCTTCTCAAATAATATTGGGTGGCCATCAACTCATCATTGAGCTTGCTGATCTCTTCATCATCCTTCAAGGATGCTCCCTGCAACATATACACAAGCTCATGAAAATAATTTTTCAGAAAGCATATCTGAAAAATTACCTTGGATTGTAGACATTGCTCTCTGAATCTTCTCCATTACTTCAAGGAAAGGTGAATCTTCCAATGAAGCAACTCTCCAACAAGATTGTGAGACCGAAACATGTGTGTCACGAAGAGTGCGTAATTCCTCCTTGACACTTATTTCATTCATATTGAGTGGCCTTTCAAAATGGGAAGGTGGAGAATAAACCTCCTCCTCATCTACCCATGGATCAACCTCTTGAAGCTCAAGTGGTGATATTGAGATTGATCTTGTGACTTCTTCCTTAACTGCAAGGATCTCATCTTCTTTAGTATTAGGGAAACTTGTACTTGTAGCAACCTCATCAAGAGGTATCTCTATGTCACCCACATAGATATATGGAAATCCATCAGTAGATGTCTCTTCAAAACTTAGGCACCCATCAGTAGGTACCTCTTCACAACATCCACCAGTAGATGCTTTTTCAGAATTTGACCAATTGTTAGTAGATGCCTCTTCTTGGAACCCATTCATAGCTACTCTATGATCCGTACTTTTTAGATCCTTAACAGAACTGGTGATGGCTTCTTCATGCTTACCTCCTTTGGAAGATCTTCTTGAAGTATAACCAAACAATCTCCTATGCTAGAAGATGCAGTTGGATGATTTTTGCTTCCTTCTTCTTTATTCACAGAGGTGGAACAACTTGTTTCCTCTATGGGTGGTTTTTTTCTCCCTATTGAATCAGAATAATAAACCTTGATATCAAATCCAAATCTGCAATAAAATTAATCTGTGAAATAAATGGCCTTACCAATCTCTTCTCCCAAATCTAGATACTCCTGGTAGTGGTAGGGGAAATTTTTACCTGTATATATCCTCTTTGCTAACTCATTCTTAGGATTATCCATTGGTGGTTCATCCCATTGATCTATGTACATCTGGTCATAAATGTAACCATCCTCATATCTTGGTAATCCTCCATCAATGTAAACTATCTCTTATTCCTCATACAACTCAAAACTTTCATCTTCCATGTCTGTCACTGCTTCCACAATTGCAACTTGAAAACACTTTTGAGATATCTTCCACTGAGAATTAATTTCCATAGGCTGAGCTAAGGAAAGTTATCTGATACCATTGTAATATCCCTGATATTATATCAAATATATTATCGCATTTTCAGAATTAAAAACATCAATAGACACAATAATTAATGTATACCACAACTGGTTGAAAAACTAGTTGCATAAAAACTAGTCTTGGACACAATTGTCTTTCCCCCCAAGGTTGGGACTGTGTTGTGAAAATCCTCATATAAGATCTAAGAGCTGATGTATACCTCACAAGAAATATTAAGATTAAGCAGGAAAACAGAAGAAGAGTGGTCAATGCAGTGTAAAGGAGCAACAAAATTATGATACAGTAGAACTCGGATAGAAGCAGAATAACATCACACACTAATTCATTAATCATAATATGAACAATAAATAATGCAATGGTGGAGAGGATTCAAATGCCAAGGTGTAAATTCGAATTAGCATGCATGGCCATGGCTTATCTGCACTAGGATTCATCATCATCATCATCAGTGGAGTGTCAACAATACACCACTAGGAGTCCTAATCATCATCAGTGGAGTCATCAATGCACAAGTAACGATCAACCAAGTGTCAAACTGAGTCTAACTGAGTGTGGTAGGTGTAACTGGCACATGGAGGCACTTATGTAGTGAAGGAGGCTCAATGGAGGGCACATGTGGAGCTGACTAGAGTCAAAATAGGCAATCTAGTCTCACTGGGGGTCCAATGGAGTGTTTCAGTTAGTTAACAAGTCAATCAATCCTGAAATCAAGGAGAGATCCTTAACTCAACTAACTGAAGTGTAACTGAGTGGTAGGTGAAGAAGGGCACCTTTCACAAGTGGTAGGTGAAAGGAGGGTGTGCTAAGCACTAGGAGGGAGAGAAATGATCAGAAAGAAGCTCCTGGGGCTAGCAAAGTGGGGACTAGGTGTTGGAGGACACCATGATGATGACTGGGATGCATGCAATTTCATGACTGCATGCAAAAATGCATGCATGACTGAAATGCAAGATAATGGAAATGTTGTAAGGACTAGGATGGAGTATAGGAATATCCCAACACCCCCCCCTTAATCTATCCTGGGCCCTGGTAACTGAGACCAAAGGTCACCCAATACAATAAAATAAATGATAAAGAACAGTCCATGTAACAAGGAAATGGGGAAAAACCTCATGGGAAAAATAACCCCCCCTCAAAATAGACTGTAGGGAACACCAAAAATAAATGCTCCAAACTCAAGCAGGTGTGATGCTTGGTCATATGTCTGGAGGTAACTTCTTCTTGGGAAGAAGTGGTTCATGCTCAAAAAGCATGTGCTTGTACTTGCTCTTCAGATCGAATGTGATGAGAACACGTCCAAAAGTATGAGGATGATCCTAGAAGTTGTGATTCGAATCATCTGAGGTAGGATCAAATCCATGATGTGTAGATAGTCTTTTGTTTTCTCCTTCGAACCATCATAGGTGAGATTATGCCCAAAAGAACCATCACATGATAGTGATTGCTTGGAATCCAAATCAGATCCAAGACTTGAAAAATGGTTTCTTGAGATCTCCTTTGAACCATTAGAGGTGAGATCAAAACCATGAAATGCATGATAAATTATCCCAAGAGAATGGCAATGCCCTACATCTTCAATAAACTTCTGAGAGCATGTACAAATGATCTTACAGTAGTACATAAGAGGTGAGTGATCAAGGAGAGCGAATGCATTACCTACAATTGTTGATTTAACCTCCAAAAAATTCATGAGATCATCATTATGCAAACCAACAGACTCTTCTGCAAGAGATGATTTACGAACCTCTACAGTTTCCAGAGTGTGAGCTAGCACAAAATTCAAAATAGAAGATATTGAGAGCATGAGTGTAGAATCTGCAAGTTCTTCTTCTTTGTGGACAACTTCATTATGAGATATGTTTGATACTGATTCATGATCAGAGAGAACATCAAGGAGGGCGAATACATCACTTTGATTGCTCTCAAAATGGTTTGGACCAATCCCTTCATTCTGTTTGCCAAATATTTCATCCAGATGGGCCCATAGCTCTTTTGGAGATTTAGCAGAAAGGAAGTGGGTTACCATGCAATGAGACATAGCATACATCATTGCTGCATAGGCTCTGTCACCTTCATTTAACCAATCATTCTCTTCTTCAAAGGATTCAAACTCTCTTTCAAAACAATAATCGAAGAGACCATGTCTCTTCAAATTTGCTATCATATTTGGTTTCCACTCATCATAGTTGAATGGAGAAAGAGGAGGAATTCCTTCAGGATTCATGGAAGCTATTTCAGAAGACCTGCAAAAAACAACAGAAAATATCTGCAACTGCTACTGCTGCAAAAGTGCAGAAACTGCTGCACTCGAAATCTTGATAATAACCTGCAAAAAACTCTCAGGAATGAAGATAGACAATACTCTCAACAGGCTCTGATACCATGTGAAAATCCTCACAACAGATCTAAGAGATGATGTATACCTCATAAGAAAGATTAAGATTAAGTAGGAAAATAGAAGAAGAGTGGTCAATGCAGTGTAAAGGAGCAACATAATTATGATACAGTAGAACTTGGATAGAAGCAGAATAACATCACACACTAATTCATTAATCATAATATGAACAATAAATAATACAATGGTGGAGAATATTTGAATTCCAAGGTGGCAATTCGAATTAGCATGCATGGGCATGGATTATCTTCACTAGGACTCATCATCATCATCAGTGGAGTCATCAATGCACAAGTAACGGTCAACCAGGTGTCAAACTGAGTCTAACTGAGTGTGGTAGGTGTAACTGGCACATGGAAGCACTAATGTAGTGAAGGAGGCTCAATAGAGGGCACATGGGGAGCTGACTGGAGTCAAAATAGGCAATGTAGTCTCACTGGGGGTCAGTCAGAGTGTTTCAGTTAGTTAACAAGTCAATCAATCCTCAAATCAATGAGAGATCCACAAATAACTCAACTAACTGAAGTGTAACTGAGTGGTAGGTGAAGAAGGGTGCCTTTCACAAGTGGTAGGTGAAAGGAGGGTGCACTAAGCACTAGGAGGGATAGAAATTATCATAAAGAATCTCTCGGGGCTATCAAAGTGGGGACTAGGTGCTGGAGGACACCATGCTGATGACTGGGATACATGCAATTTCATGACTACATGTATGACTGAAATGCAAGATAATGGAAATGTTGTTAGGACTAGGATGGAGTATAGGAATATCCCAACATGTGTAATGTTTAGGATATGCCAAATGTATGGATGGATGTGCAGAATAAATGGTATCAGGTTCAGGGACAAATACTGAGTCCTATTCACAATGTACTAGGTCCATTTACATTTCAACAACAGCTAGGATGATGTCTACTTTGATGCTTCGTGGGCACACCATCATATGAAAACTAAACTCAATGATTACACCCGAATGTAACCAAATGGAATATATAATACATTAAACTCCTTATTAGGTGTTGGAAAATTTATTCTGGGAATTTGGGAGGTTATGGTTGAGTTTGGGAGCTAAGAGAGGAAAAATGCTATGTAGGACTGTTTAACTAGTAATTTTCCAAACTCTTCCAAACAGGAGGATATTCCTTAAAATTGAAATATTATGGTGGTATGATATTAAGTGAGGTCTCAAGGACCCAAAAAAACTGATAGAATCTAATTTGGGAATACATATACTCATTAATTGATCAAACTGTAAAACTAGTCAATTATGGGTGCCCATTGAGCTAGTCTTGATAACCGAGGACTCAAACAACCAAAGAGGGTTATGAAAATATTATTTTTGGATGGGGATGGATTCTACAGGGAGTTAAAAATAAACAAAAAAATTCATAAAGAGAATTAGTTACTCGGAGATCTGTATAATGCATAAACTGGAAAACTAGTTAATAAAAGTGTACATTGAGCTAGTCTTTGAAAGATAGGACTCAAACTTCCAAAGGAGGTTCTCTAATTCATACTCTGATATGTAATGGAGATATGATATGTTATGTACAGAAGAATAAAATAATAACTATTTTCATTAAGCTTAAACATTAAATGGCATAGCCTGAGACATCATAGATAATATCTGTACTTGAATTTTACAATGATAGAAGAAGGAGATTACATAAAGGAGTAAGAAGAGAAGGTGTGGTCACTATATCAGATATGTAGGATGGATCTAAGTTGTTGGATTCTCATGAGGTTCGTACTGGCCTTCTGTGTCTTCTTTCAAGATCTCCAATTGACTACTCTTTCTCTATGAAACTCTACAAAACCACCTCAAGAAATCTAGATCTTTGTATCAACATCTGAAGGGTGGATATTCACATGAAATGGATAGATCAGATATGCAATTTGGCACCAATGGATGCACTAGATCATGAGCAGAAGAGTGGAACTGGAACAGTGGGGCACATCTCCCAATGGTTGGCTAGGACACATCTCCTTTCCTTGGTAAGCTAAAGTGCTCACACACAAATTCAATAATAATCAAAAGTTGTGAAAAGGAGTTGATTGGCTTCTTTTATTAAATTCCTGATGACCTATTGAGCAAGTTGATGTGCTTGGTGACCTGTGAGAGCCCGTCCAAATTTTCCCTCCTTGAGTGGATAGGATTTCCTGCTTTTCCAAACTTGCTTGCTTTCTCCTTCTTTGGAAATGATGCCCTCCTGGATTTTCCAATCTTTCCTTGTTTTCATACTGATTGCTTTTCATCCTTCTTTGGAAAGTGCGCCCTCCCTATTTTTAAAACTATCTTGGATTTTTTCCTTTTAGGAAACCACACCCTCCTTTTATTTCTGGATGTTTCTATTTTCCTCACCTGCCTGCTTTTGTCAGTTTCTTTTTTTTTAGCGTGACATCTTTCTTTGTGATACTTTTCTCCACTTTTTTCTTTGGTGTGACAACTCATGAGGCTAGCATTTTCTCTCCATGCACCCTCATGGTGTCCTTGTCATCAACCAACTCACCAAAACAAATAATTGATATTTTAAATATGAAAATAATCATTACATCCTTCTAATTTAATTAATTAAACAACTATAGGATAATTTATTCCTAGTTAATAATTTCCTAGGCTAAAGTTATCCCCCCTTTCATTAATTAATTCCTTGGTCTTCACTAGGATCCACGGGGGGTTGGTGGAATCTTTGCTGCCCTTGGTATTAGAAAATTGGGGACATGATAGTGAATGATCCAGATAAAAGTGCCTATTGTCCTAAAGTAGTGCTCAGTAGAATTTTATCTCCAAGATTGAGATTTTTTTGCAGGATTTTGAAGGTTTTTCAGTGCAGCACTAACAATAATTTCAGTTTGTATTCGCTCCAGCAGTTTCACATGGAGAATTCAAATTTTGATTTGTCTCCAAGGATATTGAAACCCTTCAATTATCTTTATTGGAGGGTTGATATGAATATGGTGTTGTGCAACAAGAGTCTATACAGGGTCACAATGGAAAGGAGGTCGAACTTCAGGAAGCTATTGAGAAAGAAAAGTACCTGAACAGATTAGATGAAGCGTTTGGTTCCATGTGTATTCATATTTACATAGAGTTGATCTTCCACCTTGATGGATTGAAGACTCCAAGAGAGGTTTTGTTGAATCTTGAGACCCTCTTCGGCAAGCAAGATGAGCTAAGAGGCCACATGCTACAGAATGAATTAATTGCTCTTCAACCCAATAGTTTCGAAACCATACAACATTTCTTGTATAAATTCAAATCCTTGTTCATGAAGTGCAAACAATGTGGCATTAAGAAGAAGGATGAGTAGTTGGTGCTATCCATCCTAATCAATCTTGGTCTGGAATTTTCTATATTTGTTTCTACCTTCCATTCAAGGATATTTTCAATCCCCAACTGGAAAATTCCTTATTTAGATGCATTCACTAAATCGGTCATCCAAGAACAAGACAAATTGATTCATATGGGCTCCTTGAAGGCTTCCAAAAATCAAGCTCTTATGGCTGGAGAGTCAAAAAGTGCGAATACTAAAGTGAAGCAAAAAGGGAAAGAAAAGAAGTAGTTTGAATCCAAGTTGAAGGAGAGATCTAATCCATTTGAAGGAGCCTCCAAATCCAAGAAGAATAATAAAAAAGGGTTTGGGAACACCAAGTGTTCCTATTACAATAAAGGAAACCATACAGAGATTTATTTCATGAAGAAGAAGATAGATCAAATGACCAAACTCCTTGAATAACACAACATTTCCCTCCCACAAGGCGCAAGGAAGACTGATTTTGGAAGTGAGATAGATGATCATGAGAGATGCCATGAACTGAAGGATGGATTCTCACAATAACAAGCCTTCCTCATTTATTTTGGAGCCTCCAAACACATGGTTTCCTCTAGAGAATCATTTTCTTCTTTAGATCTCACCGATGGTCCTAATATTCACATGGGAGATGATTCTCAGATCTTTGTTGAAGGGAAATGAAAAATACAAATGGATCATGGAAAGTTTAGAAATTATAGAACACAATAGATCATAGACAATACAGTTGGATCATGGAAAGTTCATAAATTCTAGAACACAACAGACCATAGAGCTGAGAATACCTCACAGTGAAAAGAATGAGCAGAAAAGATGAATTACAGTGAAAATTGCAGTGAAATGATTAGTAAAATTAATCATGCATTGGAACTCAGATAGAAACATAAATGTGTTTTATGATCCATTAATCAGTATAGTCAAAAAATATGTTACAATGGATAGAATTTGATTATCCTAGGAGAATTCGAATCCATGTCAGTCTAGCATAGGAATTTTCACCACTGGAGTGCTCTGGAAGTCCCAAAATCAACTCAACTCAACCAGAATTCAGTTAACTGATGCTACGGTTAGTTAAATGACCTACTGTTAGTTAAATGACCAAGGAGGGCGCATTAGTGAGTTCTTCATGCGAAGTAGGTGAAAAAGGGTTCATTAGATCACAATTAGTGGTTATCGAAGCTAAAACCCCTAATAGAGTTCAGGAAATCAGGTGGACTGAACTAGAACATAGATTTTCCTCCTAAAATGTAGGGAACTGACTCTAGTGGGCCTACAATAATGCATGCAGGTCACATTAGGTGGCTAATGGGTCCTAGATGACATCTGCACACCATTAGGGGAAAATAATATCATCAACTAATAGGAAAAGGTAAATAATGCTAAGTAGGACAAGGATGGAGTATTAATTATCCTAACATAAGACTATTCAATCTCTTAAAGAAACCTATGCAAATCTAGTCTTTGGTGTAAATCCTAACCTTCCTCAAAGAAAACTTGCAAATCCAGTTAACCAAAAGAAAGATGAAACCCAAATACGAAATAGTACAGAGATTTTAAGAAAAGAACAAGATAAATCTTCAACACCTTTTGATATAGAGCATGCATTGTCTAAAATCAAAATCTCGGTTCCATTATTTGAGCTTGCTAAAAACCCCATGTATCAAAAGAAAATTGAAAAGGTCCTGAAACTAACAATGCCAAGTATGCCCCCTGATACTATAAATCTGACAAATTAAATCCCTGCTATATCCATAGGTCCAACAGTAGAAGAAGAAGTAGATGATCACATTGCTCCCTTTTACATAACTCTGAAAGTGCATAAAAAATTGTTACATAACTGCATGTTGGATTCTGGAGCTTCACACAATCTGATTCCAAAAGAGATCATGGAACAATTAAATTTGGAAATTACTAAATCTTATCATGATCTTTACAAAATAGGAATCCTCAGGATTTTGGACAGATAAATCCAAACCAATATAGGAGGTCATTTAGTCCTCAAGTCATGAATAGAGAAAGAATAAATGAGGATCTGCCCATACAACCTCCCATAAGAGAAGGAAATGATGATAATTGTGTAGTTGATATGCCTCTAAATGAAGTGGAAATTGAACCCCCTAAAGAAGTATTTTGGATGGAAGATGGGAGTAACATGATGCATATCACACAAGAAGATTATGAAAGATATTTGCAGGAAGAAGTTTACCAAAATGATCAAGAGGTGCAGAGAAGGTATAATTTAAGACCAAGTAATAATCATTCAAAACAAAACCCTATTGCCTTGGGCCTAAAGAAACCTATGCAAATCTAGTCTTTGATGTAAAGCCTACTCTTCCTCAATGAAAACTTGCAAATCCAATTAAAAAAAGAAATATGAAATTCCAATACCAAATAATACAGAGATTGAAAGAAAATAACAAGATAAATATTCAACCCCTTTTGATATATAGAGCATGAATTGTCTAAAATCAAAATCTTAGTTCCATTATCCGATCTAGATAAAAACCCCATGTATCAAAAGAAAATTGAAAAGGTCTTCAAACTAACTGGGCCAAGTCCACCCCCTGATACTCTAAATCTAGAAGATGAAATCCTTGCTATATCCATAGGTCCAACAGTAGAAGAAGAAGTATATTATCACATTGCTCCTGTTTACATAACTCTAAAAGTGAATAACAAATTGTTACATAACTGCATGTTGGATTTTGGAGCTTCACACAATATGATTCCAAAAGAGATCATGTAATAGTGATCTTTACATTTTTTACTCCAAAAAGGTGAAATGTATGGGATTGATAAAGGATTTAGTAGTCACTTTGCCTCAACTCCCTACTAAGAGTGTTGTAATGGATGTGGTAGTGGAAAACGTACCACCAAGATATGGGATGTTGCTATCAAGGACTTGGGACAAAAAGGTGGGAGGTACTATCCAGATGGACTTTAAATATGCTATTTTCCCAATGTTTGCAGAAGAATCAAGATGACTGTATATAGAGGCCAGGTTTGCATATGTAATTAGTGACCAAGGAAGCCCCATAAACTACCCTGTATATGCAATGGAAGAATACATGGGGTGTTGTATCTTGGCTATGAATGAAGAAGATGAAGAACCATCCCAACAAGAGTTATTTGTCTCAAATATTGCACTTTCTGCAAATCAGACGTGGCAAATGTATTTTGATGGATCTTCAGCTAAAGGAGAAGTAGGAGTTTGTGTGGTTTTGGTTGATCCTAATAAAGTAGATAGATTTATATTTCAAATTAAAATTTGAAACTACAAATAATGTTGCAGAGTATGAAGCCTTAATTTTGGGATTGGAAGATGCCAAGAAAATGGGAGTGGAAGAAATTTCTTCATCTGGAGATTCAGAATTGGTGGTGTAACAAATCAGATTTTTGTATGAAACTAAGAATCCCAATATTAGATCATATATAAATCAAGTATGGGACTTAATAGAGAACTTATTTATTGCTTTTAATATTACTATTGTACCAATGGAAGAAAATCAAAAAGCATACTTCGTGGCTATAGCTTCTATCACCTTCAAATATCCAATTGGAAATAGATATAAACATGAATTTGAGTTCGTATATGTAATGTACCAATCATATATGATTACACTAACCGACTTCCCTTCAAGACTTAAAGAAAAACAGTGAAACAAATGACTTGACTGGCTATAGGAAGGAAAACTCAAACAATTCTGGAAGGGATGAGGATCATGATATATGATAGAACCTTTGCACAATATACTGGGACCATTAATTTTTCAAACATCAACGATGCTGAATTCTACTCCAAGGCTCTTGGGCACCCCAACATATGCAAACTAGAACTTCAACTATGCACTACCTGAGAACCAATGGTGAGGGATTTTGATTTAGGAAGGATTGAAAACATTAAATTGAAGTAAAATATCAATCTAGTTTCACTCCATCAATTTTGAGGAAGTTCCGAGGAGTTTTCACAAACAAACAAGTAAAATTGTCTCCCGAGATTGCACAACTAGGCTAACTTCAGGATTTTCCAAACAATAGGAGAAGGATTGAAATTCTTAGTTTTAGTCACGGAATGAGTATATTGGCATGTTAAATAAATAGAAACAATTCAATTTGGAGTTGTATAATTTCATTTATTAATTAAAATATGAAAACTAGCTATTTTTCATGGCAATCTAGACGAGGTGCAGAAGATGGATATGAAAGGAAGAATTTTCTTTATTCAAACTGTAAAATGGAATTCATAGATTCCAATTTAAATCAGTAACATCCATAACTATATGAAATAAATCTCATATAACTCTTAGGAAATAATTACATTAGGAATAGGATTCTCCATCATAGAAAGAGTAGAAATCGTCATAATTCTGGATGGAAGGCTCTCTAATCTTTGAAAGAAGATTGAATTATACTATATCAGAATTCAGGACCTTCAATAAACTCAATAATGAATATTGTATGTCATCATCTTCATATAATAATCAGGGGCACATCTCCCAAGTCACAAAGGCACAATTGCACTCAATTCAATTCTCAAACTGTCAAAAGATGGGCTAGTGGTGCACACTCCTTCTTTTATAGATTTAAGGTGACTTGTGGAGCAAGTAATCTAGACCAATGCTCCCTCATGGAGTGGATGAGGTTGGACTTCTTTCTACTTTAGCTTTTTCCTTTTCTTTCTGCTTTTTCCTTTGATTTATGTTTTTGCTTTTGCTTTTACTATTGCTTTTTCTTTTTCTTTATCCTGCTTTTGCATTTCTATCCTACGTTTTCCTTCTTTTCTACCTTATCCTTCTTTTTTTCTTTGTCTTGTTTTTTCCCTTCTTTTCATCCTTATCCTTATTTTCTTCTTTTTCCCTCTTTTTCCTATTTTTTCCTGCTTTTCTGCCTTTCCTCCTTTCTTCTTTTATGTGCTTTCTTCTTTATTATGCTTTTCCTGATTTTAGCTTCTTTTTTTCCTTGTGCTATCTTTTCTTTCTTTTTCCTGATTTTCCTAGCTTTGGTTGCTTTCATCTTTTCTTCTCTTGTGTTATGTGGAATTCTTCCCTACGGATAAGTCAAAATTCCCTTAGGCTAAAGTAGACTTTAACTAGCTCTAGACTAAGAACAGACAAAACAAATGCAACCTTGAATCCCTAGATCTAACAAACATCTCAGGATTAAAATGCTGAAGAGAATAGAAGGAGTTTAACTGACCTTATATCCAAACGCTTGTTTTTGGTATTTGCTCCAAGCTCCAAGTCCTCACAAGTGAACCTGTTAGAGAAGAACCAAAATACAAGTATGCACTATTCTCTAGCAATCTGAAACATGAGTTAGGATCTAAATCTATGAAAGATACAAATCATATCATTAAAACAAGATTAACACAAATGATTTGGGAAAACAAGACAAGTTATTCCATTACAACTTGAAGATTACTTACAAAGGGTGCTTGATGTCCAAGCCAATCCTCCAACTCCAAGTGTCTTCTCCTCTAGCTATCTCCACAATGCTGCAAGACCATAAGTTTGGTACTCTCAAGAGTCCTCCCCTTTTCCAATGGCATGCCTCTCTTTTATAGTGAATGGTGAGGTTAACCAACAAGAGAGATGGGTGGATCTAAGGAGAGATAAGTGGATCAGGGTTTCTAATCGAAGGAGATGAGGTGAGATCGAATCAAGGAACCCAATCTTCCATTATCTTCGAAAATCCAAAATCCCACAAGCCAAGGGCAAAAAGCTATTAAAAGGGTACCGCGTTTTGCAAAGTCTGCAGAACGCGGCACTGCCGCGCTTTGAGGAAAACGCAGCACGCGGTAGTGCCTAGTACCCGCGTTTTGGTAAGATGACAAGGCGCGGTAGTGTGTAAAAATAAAGTCCAAGGTGGGTCAAAACTTGCCAGGGTGGATTCACCTTCAAGGTTGACTCATCATCTGTCTCTTTTGGATGGTTTAAAACAGTAGGGAAAGTGTCGTCAACTTGTTTTGTGATGGGGATGCGACACCGTGAAATATAGAGGTATAACAGATGCCCCCTAAAGTGTGAGGTCAGAAGGGACTGATGGCCGAAAGACTTTACGAATATAATGTGCAGAGATAGCATCGAGGAGAGCGACACGGAGCTGAAATGGAAACAAAGTGTTAGATATACCACCGAGGCGGGCATTCCCATGCTCGGAAACAAATGACTCAAAGCATGGCTGCCGACCAATACATTGCAGATCCATGAGTAATGAGATAATGTAAACTGTGGACAGATCATGGCTACTATGAACAATCGTAGATCCATGAGACAATAACGACACAGCCACGACCAATACAATAAGTGGATCTGTGTGACAATACAAGAAACATCTCCATCGCAGCCTGGACGCAGTCAAGATACAGTGATGCGCCCAGGGTCTTCTACCCGATCGCATAAAGATACGAATCTAACCATGTGATTACAAGATGTTGAAGTCGAACATGGAAGAAACCATTTGATTACCGGTCAATGATGTGGACCGTTAACAAATGCGAGGGAGATCACCAATAATGACAATGATTCCCAAGGTATCAATAGTACATCTCAACGAAATGCGAATGAATGAGTTGATGTCGAACATCCGAGAGATCGCTTGATCAGAGGTCAATGATGTGAACCTACTGTCAAACGCGAGGAAACCTGCCATTGAGGCATGCAGGTACCAAGGTACTAATGGTTGATCTCTAGGTCTAATTCCCGGATAGTGATTTGGTGTCGACAGGAATAGACTCGTCGAAGGTAGGCCATGATGATTCCCACATCATCGACACGAAATCGGCACATATGATAGGATGATGAAGTAATGAAGTATGTACTGACACAGCGGAGGCCTGACACAATGAATGACTCGATACAATGCAACCCTTTGAACATATAACGGCATGTAACAGGACTTGGCAGCAGGGATTATTGATAAATAGAGGATAGACACCGGATGAGCGGACTCGTGGCCAAGGAGACGACCCATGATGATGACTATAACTCAATGAAAGACGGATACCCAAAGATAGACAAGAGATGGACACATGCCATGTTCAAAGGTAACGACTGACAAGCTGCCATAGATAAACTCGACTTGTTCCCCCATATTTCCCCGACATGATGGACGAGTACCTCTTTCTTGTTTTACGAGCTTGAAGAGGATAACAGATGCTCGGTGTAGCTCATCTTGTGGATGAGTCCAATCTCACATGTTTTGCGAAACTGAGAAAGGAGGGGTTCGTCCCAAAGTGGGTCCTTCGATGTTAATGTTTTAACGAGTCCAAGGAAGGAAAACTCGGTAGTTTTTCATATTTAGAGAGCCTAAAAAACTTAAAGGAAGCTCCATAATGTACTTTTTCGTAAAATTTAGTCCCTCGATCCTGAAAAAGTGTAAAACAATTCCCGAGAGAACTCTCCCAGCCGAGATTGACTGAGGTATACCTTTCTCGTAAATAGTCTAGACGGGCCGAAAAAGGGGTAACCTATCACCGAATAGACGACCTTTCAAATACTTTTACAAGTGTGAAAGAGTCAAGATCACTTGGCAATCTTTTCAATTTTAAGGAGTCTGAAAAGAGCTTAACTATGGACTCCTATGATCTTTTTCGTAAATTTCAAATTATTCTGGTCCGAAAAAAAGAATAAAATACAACCAGGATAATACTTTCCTCATCGTTTAACGAGCATGAGTAAAGTTGACCGTACTCGACACCGTTTACTTGCGTTTGACAAGCACGACACGGGCGTGAAAGCGCTTGGAATCTTTTTCAAGTTTTAAATCCAGAGCACGAAAAAGATAAAGTGGGCTCAATATGAAGGTCAAACTACGAACAAATACCAGTATGAATGCATCCCATTTCTACCGCAGATCCTGTCAATGAATGCTCAAAAATCGGGCATTAGCAATATGAATAAGGGTTTACTAATTTGAAATAGTAATTAATTAATTAAAAAAATATGAAAAAAATGCTATATAAGGCATGGTAAAAATGGAAATTACTATTCATTTGTGTTTTTTACCCAAAGGAGGCATTTTTACCCATTTTGGAGCAAAATTTCAAGGATCGATACCGAGAGTTCTGGGACACCATTTCGACCACCGTCTGCGCCAGGTAAGAGTGCTTGAGCCCCTCTTTCAATTCATGCAAGAAATTTTTACTTTCACCAGGGGAAAATTAATTTTTTGGGAAGCCCTTTTGGGCAAAAATCGCCTGCCGTACTGCCGCGGGGGTCCCCTATCGAAAAACGCGGCACTGTTGAACAGTGCCGCGCTGTAACCTCAAAATGAGGCGCGGCACTGTGGACTGCCGCACGGCAGGGTGCCCTCCAGGCACGGCACGTGCGAAATTTGAGTTCAAAAAATCAAATTTTCCTCAATTTTTTGCTGGAAGTAAGTTGTTAAATAGTTACTAATTACTTTGTTTGCCCTCTTGCAGGGATTTGCAACTTATTTGGAGCAAAATGGTGAGTTGGAAAGAGAGGGAGCATGAAGCGGATGATTTTGCAGCCGAAAATGACCTACCAACCGTGACCGCATTGCGAGAATGTGGTTTGCTAAAGTTTTTCAAGACTAAAGGGATCCGCCAACAACCTAAGCTTCTTACTCACCTTGTTCAACTGTGGGACCCCGATATTGAGGCTTTTCGAGTGGGAGAGCATGTGCTTGAAATCCAACTCGAAGACATCTACTTCCTCACGGGTCTCTCGAAAAGAGGGGCCCGACCAAATTTTACCGGGTACAGTGCTTCAGAATCAAGCACGGATGATTTGATTGCTCGATATTGTCAGGCGGGTTCAAGTAAGAAGAGTGGGAAAGTGGCCATAAAAGAGGTCACAAATCTTCCTTTCAAAACTTTGCTATTCACTATTACACGTGCAACAGGAAGCGTGAGTCCACATCAGGCGACCCGCACACAGGTAAATCTCGCAGCAGAGTGCATGGGAGGAACAGTTTTCAACTGGTGTGATGCAGTGTTGTCCAACATGAAGGAACAGGTGCACAAATGTAGAACTGGGAAAAACACCCAGTTTGGGTATGGGAGCATCCTGGTTACCTTCTTTCTGGCAAGAGTGCCATTACTGCGTCCACAGATATCTATGCGTCCTCGCCCACCTACTGAGCCATGGATGGCTCGATGGAGCGACTACGCTAGGCGCCTTGGAGGACCTCAGCGGCTAGCCTTTGGAGAGGACTTTTTCTCTTGGCTAGAGGAGCAGATAGTCATGATCGACGACTATCCCTATTCAGGGGTAGATTTCCGTGAGGATATTGACTTGGCTTTGCCAGAAGATGATGACTGGGACAACTCTGGTATGGCCTTCATGGATATGTATTTTTTGCTTTTAAATATTTAATTTTTAATGCTTTTTTAGAATGTGTAAAAGACTTCTAATGTAAATTCGCATGCATGTTGCAGATCGTGGACCACAGAGGCCAGCTGGATATTCTCCACTACGTCGTGGCGGTGTAGACCGTCAAGCTGATCCTGTCGAAGAAGAAGATGAAGATGAGGCAGGAGGTGTCCGGGACATTGAGAGGAACCTGCAGGGATTGACTCATGGTATCCCTGCTATGCGGATGGATGACGTCCCTTACCCCCTCCAGCGTCATACTGTAGGTGTACCTGGTCGTATCAGTCGACTTCTTCGCAAGGTGGTTCGAGCTGTGATGTGTTACCACCAGCAGCGGGAGGAGTCCGATGAGGGACGTGATAGGTCTCCTAGATCTCCATAGATGGTCTTGCGATCTTTTTGCGGCATGTACACGATATGTAGGCTTTGCGGGCCAATTTTTTGTATATGGGATTTGATCCCCAATTTTGTCTTTGACACAAACTTTATGTATTTTGGAAAAAACACTTTTATATACAGTGATATGGACCTATTTATGATCTAAATATTTACAATGACTTGTGCATTTTCATTTTTTATGATGTGTTTATGTATGGGCAAGATGCCAATCCAAAATGTAATTAGCCAATGAATCGGCAATACAATTGAATTCTCTCGGTATGTGTTGATATGTGATAAAATCAAATGACCGTTCCCAGAGACGTACTCTTCGAAATAAACGAAGTAATGTAGGATCGCGAACTGTGTAAACACGGTTTAGATGAGAAACCACGAGTTGGGAGTCTAAAAAGACCGATAAGGAGTCAATCCCGAGTGAGGCAACCTCTGTTAAGAGACCAATGACTGCATGGTACTCTGCGATATTGTTGGTTGCAGGACCTAAACAAATGGCTCCTGAAGAAAACAACTCGCCAGTGGGGGAATAGATCACCCATGCTGCGGAAGCGAGATTCCGGGTATGTCGGCTTGCACCGTCAGCGAATCCAAAGTAGGTAGACATCTGCGCATAAAGGCACAAGTCAAAGTAAGAGTAGATACATGAGATCCATGTGCACACTAAAAATAAGGCAAAAAAGCAAACTAAGTACATTATGTACAAGAAGTAACCCGCGTGGGGTAACCTCACGCGTAGAAACGCTTGAGGTATAGCCCGTTGCGGGGCCGTGCCAATGGTGTACCATCACAATCGACTAGTTCATAGGCTCCTTTTTCTAAGACACGTTTTATGATGAAGGGGCCGTACCACATAGATTCAAGCTTACCTTTTCCAAGCTTATCATGCATCTGATCATATGTAAGTACGAGGTCACCCTCATTGAAGATCCGAGGTTGAACGGATTTGTCGTATTGAGCTTTGACGCGTTTTTTGTGGGCTTCATTAGCCAAAGCGGCGTCGCGGCGGGTTTCATCTAGCTTAGCTAGGTATAAAAACCGTTCTTCTTCGGAAGTAGTGTGTGGAAGTAGCTCTATGGCTATCTTGAGTGATGGAATTTCACATTCAATCGGGAGAATGGCTTCCAGGCCATACACCAATTGAAATGGTGTAAACCCAGTAGCATTTTTCACTGAGGTTCGGTACGCCCACAGTGCTGAGAACAGAGCTGAGTGCCAATTGGATTTTTGGGTACCCACAATGCGCTGAATCATTCGTTTCAGGACCTTATTGATGGCTTCAACTTGGCCATTAGCTTGTGGGTAATACGGGGTTGAGTTTTCGTGGCGAAAACCCAGTTTGGCACTTAGTTCTTCGATCATATGATTCCTAAAATGGGAACCATGATCGGTCACAATAGACTGTGGGACACCGAATCTAGCTATGATATGATTGAATATGAACTGCGCTGCTGTTTTGCCGTCTTCAGCATATGTAGGCATCGCTTCAGCCCATTTTGTAAAATAGTCCAGAGCTACTATGACATAGCTATGCCCCCCGGCTGAAGTGGGCTTACAGTGCATAAAATCAATGCCCCATTTGGAGAAGGGGCCGACGGCAATGACAGGATGGAGTGGAGCAGGATGCGAGCGCGCTTTACTATGAAAGAATTGACATGGCGGACACTTCTTGACGGTTTCAATGCAGTCTTTGAAAATCGAGGGCCAGAAGTATCCCGCTCGCAGTATTTTCTGGGCCGTAGCCATCCCAGAGAGATGACCACCACATGCTCCAGCGTGGCAGTCATTGAGAACGCGTTCCGCCTCATCTAAGGTCAAACAGCGTCGAAGGACAGTGTCGACACCACGTCGATACAAAGTATCGTTCACGATAAGGTAATATTTTGCGTGATGTTTGATACGTCGTCGTTCATCGTGGGTGAGATCAGGACGGAAGCGTTGGGTTTGGAGATATAAGAGAATATCCCCATACCACGGATCAGACGTGCTAATGAGGAACAATGATTCGTCGGGAAGAGAATCAATGGGCTCGGATTGCTCAGTAGCATGGGGCAGGGGACAAATTAACTCAGCAAAGACCAGAGATTTTTTAGACTTGGCCTTGACAAATTCCAAGTCAAACTCTTGAAGGATGACAATCCAACGGGAGTACTTGCCCCCAAGCACTTGTCGTGTGAGGATATAGTACATTGGATTGAAATGGGCGATAACGGTGGTCCGGCGGAGTAAGATGTAGTGACGGAACCTCTGAACAGCAAATACTGTTGCCAGAGCCAGCTTTTCAACATGTGAGTAGCGAGTTTCAGAGTCAAGAAGACTCTTGCTGAGATAGTACACCACATGTTCTATGCCGTTGTGATCTTCCTGGACTAACACCATACCAATGGTGGAAATCGAGGCTGCGAGATAAAGGATGTAGTCCTGTGTGTAATTGGGGGGTTGAATCACAGGATCTTTGGTTAAGGCTGCTTTTAAATTATCAAAGGAGCGTTGGGCTTCATCATCCCATATGAAGGGAACATTCTTCTTGAGAAGCCGCATGTAGCCTTTTGTTATCTCGGACAGATTACAGATAAAACGACGTAGAAAGTTTGCATGCCCTTGCAAACATTGAAGTTCTGGAATATTGGTAGGTGAAGGCAGGGCTATGATAGCTGCTACCTTTGCGGGATCTAGACGTATCCCGTCTTTGGAGACTATGAAGCCTAACAGTTTTCCGGCTTCTACACAGAAGACGCACTTATGCGGGTTCAAACGTATATTGTAGCGCCGGCACCTTTTGAAAATGGCACTCAAGTGATCTGGATGTTCTTCCCGAGTTCGAGAATGAGCGGGAAGGTCATCGAGATATGGCTCTACGATATGTTTGATGTCATGAAATGCGTAGGACATCGCCCGTTGGAAAGTTGCCCCAGCATTTTTGAGGCTGAAAGGTAACTTCCGATATGCAAAGATCCGCCAAGGGCAGATAAAGGCCGTTTTGTGCTGGTCGGCTGGGAGGATATCGATCTGATTATAGCCAGAAAAGCCATCCATAAATGAAAAAATAACACTTCCGGCACAGTTATCGATAATCTGGTCGATAAACGGAGTTGGGTAGTTGTCCTTGGGACAAGCTTTGTTCAAATCACGGTAATCAACACAGACTCTGATCGTTCCCTGTTTCTTGGCTACAGGGACGATGTTGGATACCCATTCTGTCAATGGGACAGGATAGATAAAACCAGCACGCAAAAGTTTTTCAACTTCTGCTTTAATGGCGGCTGCCTTACGAGGATGAACGGGTCGAAGCTTTTGCCGAACGGGTCGGGCGCCAGGGAAAGTTGGAATTTTGTGGACCACAATCGACGGGTCGATTCCTGGCATCTCTTCATAGCTCCAAGCGAAAACATCGCGGAAAGTTTTAAAGTAGGCGTTATAGAACTCCGTCTCGAGAGGAGTACATGTTTTGCCAATGTGTACATTTTCCATGATACCAGGCTTTGCTGAAATGTCGATGGGAGTGGTTGCCATAAGATTGGCCAAGTTGCCCTCAGAAAATACTTCGTCGAGGGAAGTGGGGAACTTGGTTTGAACCATCCCAAGTGAAGCACTGGATTTGGTGTCAGGCTCAAGCGACTGAATGGTGGGGAATGAAGATCGATGATGAAAATCTCCCCATGGTGGCTCATTACCGCACATAACCTCTATGATTGATTCGTCGGTGGGAGAAATCAAGTTGAGAGGATCAAACAATGGTGGGTGTGTATGAGTTTCAGTCGAGAGCTGTGCCACTGTGTGATCAGTAGAACAGTCGACCCAATCTGTGGCTGATTGGATCGCGTCATATGCTGCAAGGTTTCTGTTCAAAGGCATGGAATCGCCATAGCCTTGGATCTGAGTAGGACTCGGGATCACCCATGAATCATCGGACGGGGTGACATGCGATGAAATCATGTTGACTGGTTGAAGATGGGTTCCCAGTTCTGGAAAAACTCCAATGAGGGATGAATCCTTCATGAGACCAACACCTATGTCTTGGAACCGGTACCGAGGTTGATCCAATAACGGAACGGTATTGGCGGAGTTCGGATGGGAGTCTGGGATACAGTAATCCAATTGATCAATAGTGACAATTTTCCCTTCATGAGGAAATTGTACAATCCGGAAGACTGTAGATGCTATGGCAGTCATGGCATAGAACCAGTTCCGACCAAGTAGGAGGTTGTAATCCAAAGGTGCATCTACGACTTCAATGTGTATGGATACTGTTTTGCCCCCCAGTTCAACACCGATTGAGGGGATGAGTCCATATGGTTGAAAACCATGTCCATCAAACGCTCTAAGAGTAGTGGGAGAAGTTGTGACCTCAGGCGAGCCGAGGGCTCTCCAGCAGTTCAAAGACATAATCGACGTGGAAGCACCCTCATCTAACACTGTGCGGTGGATAACATTTCCACGGATTTTCGTATGCACCTGGAAGGCTAACTGGTGAGAAAGCCTAGGTTTGGCGTGCTCCAAGTTAAACATGATGGAGTTTGAAGTATATGGGTCCAATGCCCCCAGTGCTGAAAGTAGGGTTCTACGCTGCGTGGGGCAGTGTTGGAGAACCTCGAGAGTTGACATAGCGCAAGGTGCTTGAGCCAAATCTTCAACAATGTTGTAGTTTTGGGCAGCTCGCGCATTTGGATTGAATGTCGCCTTTCGTATGGTGCCCTTGGGTGGGCGTAGCACTGTATCCATAAGTGGTCTCTCGATATGGAGATGACCATTAAGGGGGGGAATAGGAATCGGATCTTCAACAGGAGACTTGCCTTTGGCTGTCTCCGATTGTTTGTTTGAACTTGGAGGATTGTCATACGTCTTTGAACGAGTGGTGATATTAATCTCCTCATTACTTGTCATTAGGATTTCGCGGTTTGTGGACGTCTCTCCACGGGAAGGATTGGTCGGGTTGCCCCCTTGTGGGGATTCTTGGGCAACCATTTGCTGTTGCTGTTGGGGGAAAGGGTCAGTTAGCACTGCCGGTCGAGAGGATCCTTTAACGAACTTATGGACCTCGTCCTTGTAGGTACAGTCACGCGTATAATGATCATCTTGACAAATCAAGCAGGGAAACTTAGCTTTCCGACGTGGTTTTTGGTCATTCTGGGTAGGTTGTGGTTTGGGGTTCTCCTGCTGGTTCTTCTTGGGTTTACCATGATTGTTTTTCTTCTTTCCTCCGGATGGTTGTGATGTAGATTGGACTGCATTCACTTCGGAGGAGACAGCAGGAGAGGTGGAAGCTTTTGAAGCGGCCTGGGTAAAAGCGGGGGAAGCAGAAGCTTGTTGCCCCGTCGAGTTAGTAGCAGGCTGAGCTTTGACTAAACCAACAATACCATCAATGGGTGGTTCAGTGGTAGGCTTTGTAGGATCAGTGTGAACGCGGGAGGCATGTGGAAGAAGCTCATGTAAAGTACCGGATTGAGTATATACTAAATCCATGTATTGTGCTGCCGAGATGGCTTGTTCTTCCGTAACTGGTCCGCGCATAGCAATATCTCTGGCTATGGGAGGCAAAAAGGATTTTGTAAACCAATCAGCAAGTAGCTGATCTGGAATAGGTGCCTTTATTAGCCTACGGCGTCTTCGCCACTCGTGGATGTGATCCGAGATGTGTGTGGAAGTGGTTTGACGCAGTGAAGTTAGCAGTTCTGTTCCAGTCTCATACCGGATGGGAAGCTGGAAATGTGTCAGAAACTGCATAGCCAAAGTGTTGAAATCACGAAAAGAGTGCTGTGGCAGCTCGATGTACCATTTTGCTACCGTTCCGGTAAGCGTACGTTGGAAGAGCCGAAGTCGGATGGAATCATCCATCAAGGAGTTGGATGAACACCAAAGATGGAAGGTCATCACGTGGTTCTTGGGGTCTTCCCCGGGCTTAGCATCGAACTTGGGAATGTCCGATGGTAGTTTGGCTGGGATAGGTGGCCAGTGAGGTTCGTGCCATATAGGATCGTTGATAAGCCTCGACAAATCTGGTAAGTCAAGTGTGGCCAAGAAGGGAAGTTGACGGTTGGTCTGCGGGTATGAGTAATAACCATGTGGTGCAGAGAACCCTGGAGGGCCCTGCATAGCATGCTGCTGTGTGTTATACCCATATGTGTTTCCCGCGGGATACTGCTGGAAGTTCTGCGGATAGTAAGCCATCTGGTTAACCGGTTGATTGTAAGCGACCGGTTGGTAAGTGTTCTGCTGAGTGGGTAGAGTACCCTGAGGCTGTTGATACCCAGGAATGGTTGCTGTTCCTTGTTGGGGAAAAGTTCCTTGGAATTGTTGTGTTCCAGGGATGTTGCCACCATACTGTGTAAGTGGAGGATTTCCCATAGCAGGGTTGGGGGGTGGCTGCGACGGTGGTGTCCATGGAAGACTCGTTCCTGCTTGAGGAACGAGTGGAAATTGAAGTGATGGGTTCCATGGAGTTGTAGCAGCTGAAGGGTAAGGGAAGCCGAAATTTAGGTTGGGGGGAATCTGAGATTGCCCCCCAGCTTGGTTCCAGTTTCCAAAAAGTGAGTACCCCCCACTCTGTGGGATTTGATGATCCCAAGAAGGAAGCATGCCTGACGGGGGTTGTTGAGAGTGAGGTCCGGTTGGAATACCGGCATAAGGTTTCCCACTGCCAGGTGTGCTGTACATACCGTACTGAGCAGAAGCTGCTGGTTGGGAAGTTTGTTGGATCGAGCCAATAGGTTGTCCGCCAGCAGTTGGGTTGGATGGCCCTATATGAGGAGGCTGTAGGCTGGGAACTGGGTTCCTAGTAAAAGGTTGTCCTCCAACTGGTTGGGTTGATGGCCCACCAGTTGGAGGTTGTTGACTGACAATGGGGTTTCCAACAAAAGGTTGTCCCCCAGCTGGTTGGGTTGATGGCCCACCAGGGAGGGTTTGTATGTTGGAGTTAGGGACCATTGCAGTCGGTTGTCCACCTCCTGAAATAGTATAAATGGTGGCTGAAGGTGATCCTCCGGTTGAAACGGAAGATCCAGCAGTATGACTAGGTGTTCTTCCGCCGCTAGCCAAATATGATAACATGGATTGGCCAACGGCGCCAAAAGTACCGATTAGCGGAGGAGGTCGTCCGTATTGGACAGGTGAGGACGGAGAAAAAACTGGGTTATCCCTCATAGAATGTGCACCAAACATTGGTGATGACAGCAAATGTGGGGAATTTAGCCCAGGGGTATCGGCGTCGTCCATAACATGTTCAATGATAGGAGGACCAACGAGAACTGGGTCCGAGTTCATATCCTGAAAAAGATTTTGGGGATCCGGCAGGAACCTAGGTGTAGTAAAGTCCGAAGGTCCTGAGCCGTCTGCAAAAGAGTGATGAAATTCTGTGCTAGACGGGACGTTGGGATCCCTATAGTCAGAAGGACGAGAGACAGGGGGGTATCTAGACGCTGTCGAAAGCATTTGCTCTTTGTTGTGTCTAAATTGTGCCGATGCTAACGGAGAGTTCGCTAGGCTAACCATGCTAGACTGGATGGAAGCCATGATTTCGTGTCCCGGTGGGATGTTGGGCAGATGTAAAGTGCGAGGTACGTTGCTAGAAGAACTTGTCTCCTGAGGATGAACACTGGGTGACGTAGTAATAACAGGCGGAAGTTCCGTCTGGGAAGTAATGAAGCCATAATCAGGTTCAAAAGGTGTGTCAGGTAGACGAGTATCTTCAACGATCTCAACGTATCCGCCTGGGACTGAAATTAGGCCAGGTATATCCTGGTCGGACCCTTCCGTGGTGCCAATAGATCCGTCTATATCATCGTGAAAAGTGTCTGATGGACGGGAAGTGTTGGCATCCGGTAGAAGGATGACCTCTGGTCTAGTACTCTGGGTTGTGCTAGGTTCAGTTGCTGTAACTGTGTCCACTGTTACAGATAAATCTGGAATGACAGTGGGTGAGGTGACAGTGGAAGTCTCAGACATGCTAGTGGTTATGGAAGTTGTAATAGATTCTGAGACTGTGCTGTGTGTGGCAGTTACGGGCGTAACTGAAGATGTTGTACGTATCGGCGGTGGGATGTTGCCTCGACCAGCACCGCGGCCAGGAGGAGCAGGAATGCGTGATGCAGGCGGACCAGAAGTCCGTGGCGGTGGTGGTGGTGGAGGGCTTAGGCCCTGTTGTCTTCGTGATCTTCGTGGTTGATCTGACATGATGACAGGAAAATGAAAATCGGGGGCAGTACCGTAAACAAAGAACTCAAAAACTCTAATGCAGCCGAGTGTGCAAAAGAGGAGCTAGAAAAAGCAAGGCTCACAGGCCAAAAAAGCAAGCTCTAAAATCTATACTGAGACCGGTGTCTCAATAAGCGAGCTAATCAACAAAATGGCCAGAATGCCAACAAGCAGTCCCTACAAAGAAAAAATGACCCTCTACAAAGATGAGACGCCAAGCAAACTCCTAACTAAGAGCTGGAGACCTCAACAGGCTGTATCCTTCGCAAGGTGATGAAATCCAAGTTGAACAATACAACATGAGAGACCGATATAAGAAGGATATCCCTCTACCGAAAGGGATCCTGGGTAAAAGAGCCCTAGTAGAATAGATACTAAGCCACCTCGTTCATGACACGTCGGAAAAGGTTTTGGGCACTTCAGCCTTCCGAAGAAGACAGCGATCGATGTTGCCTTAGGGCTAAGTGGAGTGCGGTATTCCACAGAGTCCGTCCGGTTCTCAATCTCGCGGCCGTTTAACCCCTGAACAGTTGGAAACAGTCAGGAGGCCCCTCCACAAACTAGCTATGACCGTGTCAATAAGTACTAGAGGATTTTAGTTCCCTAAAGACAACGACTATGTCTCAGATGAAAATGACAAGGGGGACTTATTTTGATGCCTATCCCCGGTGTCCTACCTAACTACCAAATTCTTTTGATTTTCTCAAGTGAGGTTAAAGTTGGTTTAATTAGGGTGATTAATTTTAGTGGCTGTCTTTACTCAATCGGGTAGTGGACGTGAAACTTGATGGTGTTATGACGACTCAAACCATGCAAAATGAGAATGAATCACAATCAAGCCTTTGTCTTCGATGAAATCTAGCTAAGGTAAGGATAGAGGTTCTTCGATCAAATATGCATAACAATTTTCACAAGCAATCAAAGTAAAAGATTTTTCTTTTCTTTTCGATTTATAAACAAAGCCAAACTGAAGTAAACACTCTTTCCAATGCACTGATTTTACAATCTACAATGCTTCTATAATGAGAATTTTTATGGCAAAATTAATGGTTCATTTCTCTATGCAAAATACCACTAGACTTTTTCAATTAAACAACAAAATTTGCTCTCAACCAATGATCTTTTAAATTTACTGAAAATGATAATGACAATATGACTGTAAAACTACAGTGTTCAGTAACAGAAGACAGTGGTGTTGAGTTGGTTGTGGGGAAAAAGTCAAGTCAAATGCAATCAAATTGAAAAATGACCAATATGTCAAAAGTGCCACTTAATTCAATCAATCAATCAAACTCACAAACTAGGTGATAAGAAGACCATACAGACTGGAAATTAACCAGGATGCTAACAGGCAACAGTAAAGACTATCTGAAGTAGGGAGAAACTCAGGAAACCAAGCAAAAATTAAAAAATTTACTCACTTGCAGACACTACCGCGGGCTATAGCCTGACTGAAGCGCGGCACTGTGTAACTGCCGCTCTGGTATTAATGCTTAGGGCGCGGCACTGTGTAACTGCCGCGCTGGAAGTGGTTATGAGGGCGCGGCACTGTGGCAAGAGATGAAAAAAGCGCAACTGGAAAAGAAAAAATAAATTTTTCAGGGTTGTTGCTAACCCAGGGGACTCAGTAATTAAACAGGGAGATAAATACTGCGAGGAGGGGTGAATAAGGGTAAAAAAAGACCAAGATTCGAGCTGGTTTGAAATGCAATAAAAACTCACAATTCAAAGATAAATGACTGTGAATTGAGCCAATCAAGCAGTAATCAAACCCAGCGGAGTCGCCATTCTTGTTATGTGGAATTCTTCCCTATGGATAAGTCAAAATTCCCTTAGGCTAAAGTAGACTTTAACTAGATCTAGACTAAGAACAGACAAAACAAATGCAACCTTGAATCCCTAGATCTAACAAACATCTCAGGATTAAAATGCTGAAGAGAATAGAAGGAGTTTAACTGACCTTATATCCAAACGCTTGTTTTTGGTATTTGCTCCAAGCTCCAAGTCCTCACAAGTGAACCTGTTAGAGAAGAACCAAAATACAAGTATGCACTATTCTCTAGCAATCTGAAACATGAGTTAGGATCTAAATCTATGAAAGATACAAATCATATCATTAAAACAAGATTAACACAAATGATTTGGGAAAACAAGACAAGTTATTCCATTACAACTTGAAGATTACTTACAAAGGGTGCTTGATGTCCAAGCCAATCCTCCAACTCCAAGTGTCTTCTCCTCTAGCTATCTCCACAATGCTGCAAGACCATAAGTTTGGTACTCTCAAGAGTCCTCCCCTTTTCCAATGGCATGCCTCTCTTTTATAGTGAATGGTGAGGTTAACCAACAAGAGAGATGGGTGGATCTAAGGAGAGATAAGTGGATCAGGGTTTCTAATCGAAGGAGATGAGGTGAGATCGAATCAAGGAACCCAATCTTCCATTATCTTCGAAAATCCAAAATCCCACAAGCCAAGGGCAAAAAGCTATTAAAAGGGTACCGCGTTTTGCAAAGTCTGCAGAACGCGGCACTGCCGCGCTTTGAGGAAAACGCAGCACGCGGTAGTGCCTAGTACCGCGTTTTGGTAAGATGACAAGGCGCGGTAGTGTGTAAAAATAAAGTCCAAGGTGGGTCAAAACTTGCCAGGGTGGATTCACCTTCAAGGTTGACTCATCATCTGTCTCTTCTGGATGGTTTAAAACAGTAGGGAAAGTGTCGTCAACTTGTTTTGTGATGGGGATGCGACACCGTGAAATATAGAGGTATAACATCTTGCAAGTTACCTCTTGGCCAACCTTATCCTCTAATGAACCCTTGTGGAGAATTATCCAATTATTCTATTGAAATAAAATATTTATTAAGGAAAAATAATTCTCATCGAGTGCATTTCAAACTTTAGGAAAATAAAATCAACAACTTCTAATTAATTAATGCATGTAATCTCAAAATTAACCCCAATTAAATGAGATTTTCTCCTCAACCCAAGGGATTGATTGGGTTAGGAACATAATCCATTGATCATCAATGAGGGTAAATGACATTCCTCCCCTCCCAAGATTGCTTGTCCTCAAGCAATTTCAAACTTGGATCTTGTAAGATGTGTTCTCCTTCCCAAGTAGCATCCTCACTAGGAATCCCTTCCCATTGCACCAAATATTCTTTAATGATTCTACTTCTTAACTTCCTTTCTCAGACCTCCAAAATATTCTCTAGAAATAACACCAAATTTCCCTGATCATCAAGGGGAGGAAACTCTTTTGAAACTTTAACTTGCTTCCCTATTTCCTTCTTCAAATAGGACACATGGAAAACATTTTGAATTTTCCTTTCTGGAGGCAATTCTAGCTCATATGCCACTTCACCAATATTCTTTAAGAATTTGTATGGAACATAGAACCTTGGTTGCAGCTTCTCATCTCCCTCATAATTCAATGAGGATTTTCAATAGGGCTGAAACCTCAAATAAACCAAATCTCTTACTTGGAAGGTTCACTCCACTCTTTGTTTATCTGCATTCACCTTTTTCCTAGTTTTTGCTACTAGCAAGTTGTCCTTGAGAGTCCTAAGTATGTCTTGACTATATTGGATCCAATCATTTGCCTTCGGTGACTTGAAATCACCAAATATCATATCAGAAAAAGTGGGTGCATCATATCTAGATAGGGCCTTGAATGGTGACATTCCAATTGATAGATGAAAAGTGATGTTATAACAAAACTCTCCTAGGTGTAGCCAAGTAGTCCATGACTTTTGCTGATCGGTAACATAGTTTCGCAAGTACCCTTATAGCCATTGTTTTAATCTCTTTGTTTGACCATCTGTATGTGGATGGTACCTTATACTCATCTCCAAACTTGTTCCCACCAACTTGAACAATTCTTTCCCTAAATGGCTAGTGAACTTGCTATCTCTATCACTGATGATAGATTTGGGCATGCCATGAAGTTTGAAGAATTCTTTGATGAAAATTTCAGCCACTTGGTTGGATGCAATATTAGTTGTGATAGAAAATAAATGTGCATACTTGGTTATTCGATCAACCACAACAAAAATAATGTCTTTACCTTGGATTTTGGGGGGTCCGATGATGAAATCCATCAATACACTTTCCCATTTCTGCTTAGGGATAGGAATGGGTTGTAGGATCCCAGATGGATGTGTATGTTCTACTTTATTTTTCTGACATGCCACACATACTCTAACATACTCCATTACTTCCTTCTTTAGGACCTTCCAAGATAACCTTTCCCTCGCTTTCTTGTATGTCTTCACAAACCTCGGATGCCCTACTAGGGGCGCATCATGGGAAGTTGCAAGGATCTTATTTTTTAATGTGGACTCTAAAACCAAGAAAATACTATCCTTATAATATATGAAATCATTAAGGATTTTGTAAGAATCATCATGAATTATTCCATCAAATAAATCACAACCAAACTGATTCTTTGCATACTCTAATACTAGTTGTGCCTTCTAGTCATCATGAAATTCCATCAATGCAAGTACTGGTTTCCTAGAGGATGCATAATCTACAATATTAAGTTTACCCTTCTTGTATTAAATATCAAAATTTAAATCTTGGACCTTACTTAACCACTTTTGTTGCCTATCATTCAACTCCTTTTGTGATAGGAAGTGTCTCAAGATATTATGATAAGTTTTGATGATGAACTTACCCCCCACAAGATACTGTCTGAACTTGACTAGCGCATGCATGATGGATAACATCTCCTTGTCATAAAATGAGCATAGCCTCTTGTGGGGCTGCAAATTCCTAATTTCAAAGGCTATTGGATGATTTTTTTGCATCAAGACAATTCCATCCCACTTCCTGAGGCATCACATTAAAGAACAAAAGGTTGAGAAAAATCTAGAAGTGCAAGAACATGAAAACTACTGATTAGCTCTTTCATTCTCTTGAATACTTGTTCAGACTCTTCTGACCAACTAAAGGATCCTTTATTAGTGATATATTTCAATGGGTATTCTAAATTTGAAAAGCATTTGACAAAATTTCGGTAATATGTACACAAGCTAATGAACCCTCTCAATTCAGTAATATTTCTTCGGCTTGGCCAATCTAGAATTGCTTGGATCTTCTCCATGTGAACCTTAACTCCTTCTTTCCCAATCACACGACCAAGATATAAAATCTCAGTCATTCGAAATTCACACTTGGACATTTTACATAAAAACATTAATGTACCAATATAGTTAGCACAATGTCCAAGTGATGCAAATGCTCCTCCCAAGTTCTACTATAAATCAGAATATCATCAAACAAAACAATACCAAGCTTACAGAGTTGCTTGTTAAACATTCTATCCATGCAAGATTGAAAGGTTGTTGGTGCATTAGTTAGGCCAAAAGGCATAACTAAAAACTAAAATTGTCCATAATGATATCGGAAGAATGTATTTTGAATGTCCTCCTCCAGCATCCTAATTTGATGGTAACTGGAGCAAAGTTCAATCTTTGAAAAGTATTTGGCTCCATGTAGTTCATCCATCAGTTCATCAATCCTTGGAATAGGATATCTGTTCTTGATAGTATTCTTGTTGATAGCTCTGTAGTCTATACACAAGCGCATGGTCCCATATTTATTCTTGACAAGGACCACAGAGGATGCAAAATGGCTTGATCTTGGTCAGATGAACCCCAAGTCAAGTAGTTCTTTGATGGTTTTCTATATCTCATCCTTGAATCTTTTTGGATGCTTGTAAGGATGGAATTTTATAGGTGATGCTCCTATATCCAATTCTATTCTATGTTGTCACATCCCTTCCCGTCGTTCCGACCCACGGAGGGAACATGACCTCAACATGGGGGTGTCTAATTATTCCCCAATGCCATATAACGAAATTCACTATTTAATAAATGCATAACTAAATTATACAGCAGAATTAAAACATATTAACACACACACAAAATTGATTGCATCATCCTATTTATCCCAAGCAGGATGATGAAACAACATGCAGAGATTCAATCCCCCTTCTCATGCTATGCACAGGCTTCATGCCAATTAACTTAAGATAACCATTTCATTCAATTAACATGAATAACTAAACATTCATAATAGAACACAGAATGATCATAATTTAACCACAAGGGACACTTATCTTTATGATGAAGTTGTCCAAACAACTGTCTATGTGAGAGAAACGTTTCGCCCAACCAGAGATATCTATCCATCCTATATTATTTCAGCTGAGAGACCACCCTCGAGATGGGTTGTGTATCCACTAAATAGGAACTAAACAGGATCACTCACAACCATGGTTTCACACAAACAATCATGCTAATCCAACACACACCTGGGTTTATCAAGCATGCAAGAGACAAGGGAGGAGGATGCTAATCTAGTGAGCTCAACCACAGAGCTACATGCATCTCAACTAAATCCAAACAGCCTTGGCACCCACAATACCTACCACACCCAACACAAGGAAGGTCCCCTTCTCTGCTGCACAGTCCCTCAGACGCCCCTTCCCTCCAGTGCTATTTAAGGTGGGCATAGAAAGGTCCAACTGCGAATTCCTTGAGATTCTATCCTTCACTGAGTATGCCAAGCAATCCTAACTTCTGTTCTCTCTTCTTCTCTGTTATTCACACTTGTATTTTCTCAATTCTGTCACCAAATAACTCTCTCCCGTAATTGGATTTTCGGGCTATAAAATCGGGGTTTTCCGATGGATTTATGGGCATATAACACTCTCAAATTTTCCCCAAGGTTCAGGTCTATGGATCCCCCATTGGATTTCACTGTCCACACTATTTTCTGGGCATTTTTGGTACTTCAAAACGTGGCTTAATTTAGAGTTGCGATTTCTAGTTTTTCTCACTGATGGGCATGTGTAATGGATGAAAACTGAAGCTTAGATGATCCAAAATGGAATGGGAATGAGGAAGAACGAATTCCCATGAGGTAGAGTGACTTGTGGGTCAAGAAAACAGATCCCATACTTGCCATATGAATTTCTGGGCTACCCATGCTCCATTGAAGCCATGGATTGATTTCTTCAACCACTTTCTTACAACTGAATTAAATATCAGCAAGGAAAGTCAAATGGGTTCTCAATATGACATTTGCAAACATATGGTTTAACCCCACAACCCCCTCACCACTCCCTAGTGGAATACACATGCCCCTTCTCATTAGTTGCTTCCATAGCTAGTTTTTGGTATTTTATTGCAATATTCATATTTACATCATTTTACAAGGTTCCACGGCTTAATAGCACATGGATACCATAATATCAAAAACTTTCCTTTTCAAATAAAATCCGAGCATCCACCAGTGGGGCCTTGGCCTTGAGCTCCATGCTAGGAAAACATACATCGCATGTATACAATATTTACATTAAAATCCAATATATCCCAAGGGTCAAAATGGGGGTATTACATATTCTCCACTCCTCTATCAGGTGGCATACCATGAGGGAGGTCCCCAAACACCTTCTCATGATTTTGGAGCAACTTTTGTATTTCTTCCAGATACTGTGCTACCTCTAAAGAGGTGACTTTAGTAGTGATTAGGTACTCTGTAGCCCATTCAATGTCTCTATGCCTCAATATCGATCTCATACTATGTGCATACACTACTTGCTTTGGGTAGGTGTTGACCCCCCTCAACACTACCTCCTTTCCACCTTCATATTGGAATCTCATCATAGGTAATTTGTAGTATATGGTGTGCTTCCTAATAGAATACAACCATTATACTCCAAAAACCATATTAGTATCAGCCACATTCACAACACAAAAGCTATCTGTCAAAGTATAATCTCCTATAGTGACTTGCAATTTAGGAATCCATCTAGAAAAATCCATGGAATGATTACCTGGGATTATGATAGTGAAGCCTTCAAACTTCTCAGTAGGCATATTTCTTCTTTCCACCAAATATGAATCAATAAAGTTATGTGTTTCTCCTCCATCCACCAACACAGTGACTGATTTCCCTTGCACCACTCCTTTGAATCTAAGAGTGTGGAAGCGAGGTACTCCTGAAAATACTGTAATTTTGCTAACCTTTGAAGGAGGCTCTTCTTCAGCAGTCTCATAGGCCACTTATGCATCTAAAGGGGCCTCTTATTCTTCCTCTTCAGGTTTTCTCTCTGAATAGACTTCAATATAGTGAGCTTTCCCCTTAGCACACCAGTGTCTTAGAACCCATAGTTCCTGACAATTGAAACACAACTTCATTCTTCTCAATTCATCCCAATATTTGGATAAATTGTCCTTCTTGAAATTTCTAGAAGGACTCTTCATGGGTGGCCTTTGATTCTTTAATTTAGTAGGAACAATAGTTCTAGGAGGAAATCTTGTCCTTGGAATAACATCTTGCAAATCTCTTGTTCTGTTCATTGCATGTTGCAAAGTAGAGGTTATGTAGGCCTTCACCAAGCCTTTCAAAGGCTCTGTTAATCCTTCAATGAACAAAAGGATCATGCGATATTTAGAGATATCAGTGACCATCACAACCAACTTCTAGAACTCAGATATGTAGGATTCAGGAGCTCCAGTCTTCTTCACATGCGACAGCTATTGAAAAGTGATTTAAGGGTCTCTTCTTTCAAATATTTTAGCCAATATTCTTGTGAACTCTTCATAAGTGGTCACTTGATCATGTCCAAGTGTCTTCATGCCATGAAACCACCAATCATAGGATTCACCATCCAAGTATATAGTATCCATGTTGATGGCATCTCTCCCGACCATTGGATTCAACTGAAAATAAGTGTCTAGATTCTGGATCCATGAACTAGCAGTGCACTTTGTTGAGTCCTCAAAGTATGGTAGATAAACCTTACCAATAAAATTCTTCAAGTCATAATTTTGGTTAGGAATACAAAATATTCCTCTTGGATTGGTCTTGTACTGAGTATCACAAAAATCTTTGAATGGAAGAGCTCTTCTACATTCTTCACTTAGTGTAAGATATTCAACATCCCTATCCTCCCATGAAGCAAGGCCTTCATTTTGAACTTTAGGTTCCTCCCTTTGCTCTTCAGTGAATTTGGGCATAATAGTACTTGGTTTGGACTGAGACTCCATCTTGAATTCATCAGGGTGATTGTGAGGCCCATTCTTTTAGAAAATATATCAACCAGTGATCTTCATTTCACCATGTTGGGAGCCACTGCTGCTCCCCTCCCCATCTTTGCTTCCCAGATACTTAGAAATGAATTCTCTTGTCTCTTGCCCGAATTGGATGTTTTTGTGTGAGATATATTGGATATATTTCATAATTATTTGAACAAAGAGCCGAAACTCATCCTTTTCTTCATTATGAGACATCTTTGATTCTCCTTGAATCTTCCCTTCGGCAGAATTAACTTCTTCTCCTTCTTCCTCAGTCAGAGGATCTTTCTTCTTTTGATCTGGAATTATTTTAGGAATCATAGAAGAATAAAAAAATAAGGTTCAAATTACCATTCTATGATACCATTGTACTGTTCCAATCATATCTAATGATACATTAACTGACTTCCCTTCAAGACTTAAGGAAAAACAATGAAACAAATTACTTGACTGGTTGTAGGAAGGAAAAATCAAACAATTCTAGAAGGGATGATGATCATTCTATATGATATAAAATTTTCACAATGTACCGGTACAATTAATGTTTCAAACATCATCAAGGATAAAGTCTACTCCAAGGCTGCTGGGCACCTCAACATATGCAAACTAGAACTTCAACTCTACACTACCTGAGAACCAATGGTCAGGTATTTTGACTCACGAAGGATTGAAAAAATTAATTGAAATTCAAATATCAGTATAGGTTTTCTCCGGAAAGTTTGATGAATTTCTGAGGAGGTTTCAAAAACAAACAAGTAAAATTGTCTACCAGGATTGCACAACTAGTCTAACTTCAGGATTTTCCAAATAGTAAGAGATTGATTCGAATTCTCAGTTTTAGTCATTGAATGAGTATACTAGAATTTTAAATAACATCATCAATATAAATAATTCAATTTGGAGTTGTATAAGTTAATTTATTAATTAAAATCTGAAAACTAGCTACTTTTCATGGCAATCTAGACCAGGTGCAAAAGATGGATATGAAAGGTAGAATTGTCTTTATTAAAAATATAAAATGGAATTCATAGGTTCGAATTTATATCAGTAACATACATACTTATCTTAAATACATCTCATATAACTCCCAAGAAATAATTACATCAGGAATAGGACTCTCCATCATAGAAAGAGTAGAAATCATCAAGATTCTGGATGGAAGGCTCTCTAATATATGCAAAAAGATTTAATTATAATGGATCAGAATTCAGGACCTGAAATAAACTCAAATATTAGTATTGGATTTCATCATCCTCGTAGAAGAAGTAGGGGCACATCTCCCATCTTGGACTAGAGGCACATTTCCCAAGTCAGAGAGACACAATTGCACTCAATCCAATTCTCAAAATGTCAAAAGATGGGCTAGTGGTGCACACTCCTTATTTTATAGATTTAAGGTGACTTGTGGAGCAATTAATCTAGACAAATGCACCCTCATGCAGTGGATAAGGTTGGCTTTCTTTCTGCTTTAGATTTTTCCTTTGCTTTCTTATTTTGCCTTTGATTTCTAATTTTGTTTTTGGTTTTGCTTTATCTTGCTTTTGATTTTCGATCCTTCTTTTTCCTGCTTTTCTACTGTTTCCTTATTTTATGCTTTGTCCTACTTTTTCCCCGTGTTTCTACCTTATCCTACTTTTCTGTTTTTTCCTGCTTTTCTACCTTATCCTCCTTTTTGCTTTAATTGGCTTTCTGCTTTATTATGCGTTTACCGAGTTTAGCTATTTTTTTGCCTTGTGCTATCTTTTCTTTCCTTTTCTTGGTTTTCCTAGATTTGGTTGCTTTCATCTTTTCTTCTCTTGCAACTTACCTCTTGGTTAATCTTATCCTCTAATGAGCCCTTGTGGAGAATTATCCACTTATTCTATTGAAATAAAATATTTATTAAGGAAAAATAATTCTCATCAGGTGCATTTCAAACTTTAGGAAAATAAAATAAACAACTTATTATTTATTAATGCCTCTAATCTCAAAATTAACCCCAAGTAAGTGATATTTTCTCCTCAACCCAAGGGATTGATTGGGTTAGGAACTCAATCCAATGATCATAAATGGGGGGACATGACAATATACAAACCTTCAAGACCTAATAATTTGAAGCATTGGCAAGTGTTTGAAGACGACCAACATATAATTTTTTTTATGGAGATGATTGAAGAATTTTCAAACTCTAGTATAGACCAAGATAAATACAATGAAGAATGTGAGGAATATTTCCTGGAAGGGGAAGAAGGAAGAAATGAAATAAAACCAAAACTTAGCAATAAAATATCCAGTCACAAGATTTTGTAGCTCAAGAATGATTTTATTCCAAAAGGCCTAGTACTGTTGGAGATACTTTTTAATAAAAATGATATACCTTCAAAACCTATGGTTCATCCAAGTGAAGAGGATGTGGAGAGTATAAATATTGGTCCAAAAAGAGACCCTAAGTTCATCAAGTTATCCAAGTTATTGTCTACTGAAGTAAAAAAAATATTTGAAGTTGTTCACATAATATATCAATGTGTTTTCCTGGAGGTAAGAATACCTTAGGACTTATGATACATCCATCATTGAGCATAAAATTCCTTTGAAAACTAGGGTGAAGCCTTTTAGACATAAGTTGAGGAAAACTAACCCTACATTTCTTCCCATAATAGAAAAAGAGGTAAGGAATTACTAGATGCACAAATAATAATTCCTTTGGGATATTAAAAATGGGTATCCAATCTGGTTCCAGTAAGAAAAAAGAATGGGGACAAAAGTTTGTGTGGATTTCAAAAATCTAAACAAATGTTCTCTAAAGGATAATTATCCACTGCCAAAAATGGACCATATTTTGCAGAAAGTTGTCGGAGCTATTAGAATCTCCATGATGGATGGTTTTTCAAGCTACAATCAAGTGGCTATGAGTAAAGAAGACAGGGAAAAAACAACATTCACCACACCATGGGGAACTTTTATGTATGATAAAATGCCATTCAGGCTAATGAATGAAGGGGCTACTTTCCAAAGGACCATGGATATAGCATTTGTTGGAGAGAGAGATAGGTCCATAGTAATTTACCTTAATGACATGATTTTCTTCTCTAAATCAAATAATGAACACCTATCACATTTAAAACAATTGTTCAATAAATGCAGGAAGTATGGATTATCCCTTAATCCAAAGAAGTCACATTTTGATTTGAGAGGAGGAAAATTACTCAAGAAAATTGTTTCCAAATATGGAGTAAAGATAGACCCTGAGAGAGTAACAACTATTCAGTTAATAGACCTTCCCAGGACCAAGAAAGAAGTCTAATATTTCATAGGAAGGGTAAATTTCTTGAGAATATTCATCCTGAATCTGGCAGAGCTTATAAATACCATTATCAACATGCTAAAAATAGGTAATGAGGTGAAATGGAACCAAGAGTTTATAGAGGATTTTCAACAACTTAAAACATCCATAGGTGAAGCTCATGTATTAATTAGTCCTGATTATACTAAACCCTCCATGATTTTCTCTTTTTCTTCAACACATACCATAGTAGTTGTGCTTCTATAGAAAAATTTGGAAGGGTGTCACGTTTCCCAATCGCCCCAGTGGCCTTCAGCGACGATGGGAGACCATTGATACATTTTTTTCCCCAATAATTAACTTTAATTTTACACACAGCCGCAATGGTCGTCGATCCACAATCCACCATTCTTGATATACAAGATTCCACATTCCGCGATCCGCAATCTGCAATCGGAACTCAGAAATCAGATTGCCAAATCCACCTCTCCGTCGAAATCACGCTTCCGACTTCCGCAATATGCAATGCGGAAGTTGGAAGTTGGAAGCTATTTTACGGACTTGAAAATATCGCGTCCGAATTCTACAGTTCGGTAATCCACATGCAGAACTCGGAAGTCGAATTCCTCAATTTGTCGTCCCAAAGAGTTTACTCCTCCGCAATTCTACAATCCGCAAGCCGCGTTGCGGATGTGAGAAAGAGAAAACCTCATTTCTCTGTCCCAGGAAAAATATCCTTTTGACTTCCGCAATCCGCAATCGTCCTTGCGGATATGGAAAGCTGGAAATCCAATGTGACAACCCCTGTGAAAATTGCCTTCTGATTCCTGCAATCCACAATCTGCCTTGCAGATGCAGGAAGGTGGAATTCCAATGCTCCAACCCCGTGTAAATTTCCCTTCCACCTTCCGCAATCTACAATCTGCCTTGCGGATTAGGAAACTCAGAAGGCTAACCACGCCATTCTAAAGGTCGGTCCCCGACCTCCACTGTTATATAGAAATTTTGTACTCATCATGATTACGAACCATGTACACTTTTTCCTTTCCTAAATACTTGAAGTACTTGACCAAAATACTTACAAGATGAGTCATGATGGTTTTTCCCTGAAAAAACCCTATTTAGAGAGGCTTATGAACCTTTCCTTCTAGCAAAGTGCGTCTTTCCTGATAGATGCACCTTGCTCCCGTCGATGCCTGTACGGACGGGAAATAGAGAAGTTTCGAGAAGTCTCTCGAAGGAGACCCTTGTGGAGACTTATCCCTTCCATATAGGGTGGATCTTACTCGCCTCCTATCTTAGTAGGATCCCACCTACTCATTCTCCCTAATCCTCTCCTCTCCTCCTCATCTCTTTTGGCCTATAAATGAATATCCTCTTCATGGTATAGGGGGGTTGAAATGAGGGTAGACAAATTATGTAGAAATTGAGCCAGGAATCCATTCTTCCATGATTGGAAAATTGAGGCAAGGTTCCATTGGAAAGGATCTTCAACACCAAGGCTTCATTGTTTGTAATTCTTTCCTCTATTCTTATTAATACATCAATGTATTCATTTCCCGTAAATGATGTGTAATTTCATTTATAGTACTTCTCCTTGGTCAATTGCTTAGATGTATCATGTTATCTTGTATTCTTCTCTTTTTCCTTATGAATATTTTGAAGGTAATATCTTCATCAACAAACCGGATTGCAAAAGCTTCAAGCCACGAGGGTGACCTTCGTAAATAAGGTATGGACTAGACTCTTTGTATTCAAGTAATTTGATAGATCTAGGGAAAGGTTTTCATTCATGTTTTGATTTTTTCTAGATCCAAACCATTAAGACTAGGGATATCAGTTGGTCTCCACATTAACAGATTGTCTATATACATCCGCAATCTGCAATCCGCATTGCGGATGCAAAAAGGTTGGGACCACAGACCCCTGCACCTCCAACTTCTGAGGTTGATATCTCCTCCATCCTTAGGACAAATTGGACAAGGACGGTACCGTTGGAAAGCTATTGGAGATATCTATCCACTGGTTGTTAGGATATTCCTATACTCCATCCTAGTACTACCAGCATCTTCATCATTTTCATTTTCAGTCTTGCATGCAATTGCATGCATCCCAGTCATCAGTCCCAGCACATAGCCCTCAGCTATCTAGCCCTGGGAGCTTCTCACGGATCAGTTTTATCCCTCCTAGAGCTTAGTGCGCCCTTCTTCCTTGATTTTAGGAAGCCACTCGTCCTCTCTCACCTACCACTCAGTTTCACTTCAGTTAGCTTTAGTTCTTTCTTTGATTTAAGGAAAGAATGACTCTCAACTGACTGTATCACTCCGATGGACCTCTCATGAGACTAGACTTCCCATTCTGACTCCAGTTAGCTCCTCATGCGCCCTCCACTGAGCCTCCTTCGTTAAGTTAGTGCCTCCATGTGCCAGTTACACTCAGTCACACCTACCACACTCAGTTAGACTCAGTTTGACTGATGGTTGACAGTTACATGTGCATTGATGACTCCACCGATGATGAGATAGACTTCTAGTTGTGCTTTGATGACACTCCAGTGATCTTTTGATCACTCCATGAAGGCTAATTTGAATTGCCACCTTGGAATTCGAATCCTCATGCATTGTACTAGTTATTTGTACATATTGTGATTAATGAATTAGTGTGTGTGAAGTTATTTTGCTTCTATCCGAGTTCTACTGTATTATTATTTTGTTTCTCATTTTACTGCATTGACCACTCTTAATCTCATTCCTAAATTCTTTCATTGTGAGGTATACATTAGCTCTTAGATATGTTGTGAGGATTTTCACATGGTATCAGAGCATGTTGAGAGTATTGTTTATCTCCATTCCTGAGAGTTTTTTGCAGGTTATTATCCAGATTTCAAGTGCAACAGTTGCAGCAGTTTTTGCATCCTTTGCAGCAGTAGCAGTTGCAGAATTTTCTATTGTTTTTGCAGGTCTTCTGAAACAAATTCCATGTATTATGCAGGAATTACTACTCTTTCTCCATTCAACTATGATGAATGGAAACCATAGATAATAGCACATTTGAAGAGAAATGGTCTCTTTGATTATTTTTTTGAAAGAGCGTTCGAATCCTCTGAAGAAGAGAATGACTGGTTAGATGAAGGTGAAAGAGCCATTGCAGCCATGATGTTTGCTATGTCTCGATGCATGGTACACCACTTCCTTGATGTTGAATCTCCAAAAGAGCTATGGGCCCACCTGGATGAAAGATTTGGCAGACAAAATGAAGGGATTGGTCCATACCCTTTCGAGAGCAAGCCCACTGTTGCATTCGCCCTCCTTGATGATCTCATTGATCATGAATCAGTATCAAACATATCTCATATTGAATTTATCCACAAAGAAGAAGAAGTTGCAGATTCTATACTCATGCTCCAAATTTCTTCTATTTCAAATTTTCTGCCAGCTCACACTCTAGATATTGCAGAGGTTCCTAAATCCTGTCTTGCACCAGAGTCTGTTGGTTTGCATCATGATCTCATGAATGTTTCGGAGGTCAAATCAGCCATTGGAGGTAATGCATTCTCTCTCCTTGATCAATAACCTCTTAGTTACTATTGTAAGATCATTATTTCATGCTCTCAGAAGGTTATTGAAGATGATGGCCATTTCCATTCGCTTGGGATAATTTCTCATGCATTTACTGGTTTAGATCTCACCTCAAATGGTTCAAAGGAGATCTTGAGCAACCATGATTCAAGTCTTGGATTTGATTTGGATTCCAAGCAATCACAGACATTTGATGGTTCTTTTGATCATAGTCTCACCCATGATGGTTCGAAGGAGAAAACAAAAGACTATCTACACATTCATGTTTTTGATCCTACCTCAGTTGATTCGAATCACAAGTTCAAGGATCATCCTCATACTTTTGGATTTGTTCTCATCACATTTGATCTGAAGAGAAAGTACAAGCACATGCTTTTTGATCATGAACCACTTCTTCCCAAGAAGAAGATACCTCCAGTCATATGACCAAGCATCACACCTGCTTGAGTTTGGAGCATTTATTTTTGTGTGTGCCTTACAGTCTGTTTTGAGGGGGGGTATTTTTCCCATGAGGTTTTCCCCATTTCCTCAGTTTATTGACTGTTATTATTATTTATTGTATTGGGTGACCTTTGGTCTCAGTTACCAGGGCCTAGGATGGATTAAGGGGGGGTGTTAGGATATTCTTATACTCCATCCTAGTCCTACCAACATTTTCATCATTTTCATTTTCAGTCTTGCATGAATTTTTGCATGCAGCATGCATGAATGAATGAATGCATGCAATTGCATGCATCCCAGTCATCAGTCCCAGCATCTAGCCCTCAGCTAGATATCCTCGAGAGCTTCTCATGGATCAGTTTTATCCCTCCTAGAGATTAGTGCACCCTTCTTCCTTGATTTTAGGAAGCCACTCATCCTCTCTCACCTACCACTCAGTTTCACTTCAGTTACCTTTAGTTCTTTCCCTAATTTAAGGAAAGACTGACTCTCAACTGACTGTATCACTCCGATGGACCTCCAATGAGACTAGACTGCCCATTCTGGCTCCAGTTAGCTCCTCATGCACCCCCCACTGAGCTTCCTTCATTCAGTTAGTGCCTCCATGTGCCAGTTACACTCAGTCACACCTACCACACTCAGTTAGACTCAGTTTGACTGATGGTTGACAGTTACTTGTGCATTGATGACTCCATCGATGATGAGATAGACTTCTAGTTGTGCTTTGATGACACTCCAGTGATCTTTTGATCACTCCATGAAGGCTAATTCGAATTTCCACCTTGGCATTCAAATCCTCATGCAGTGTACTACTTATTTTTCCATATTGTGATTAATGAATTAGTGTGTGTGAAGTTATTTTGCTTCTATCCGTGTTCTACTGTATTATTATTTTGTTGCTCATTTTACTGCATTGACCACTCTTAATCTCATTCCTAAATTCTTTCATTGTGAGGTATACATCAGCTCTTAGATCTACTGTGAGGATTTTCACACTGGTGTTGATGCAGGAGCATCGGGACCTAGGGAGATCAGTTGAAGTTGATCGACTGAAGGGAAGCCGACCAGCGGGAGTGCCGATGACCACTGGTGCGGAGAGCAGGTTGACTTGTCGTAGTCAACAAGTCGGGCAGAAACAGTCAGGGTGCAGCCGACTGAAAGATCAGCAGATGTCGTGAGAGGTCGAGAATCGACAGGAAATGGTCGACAGATGACGAGCGGCGTAATGTGTCGAGTAGTCGACAAGTGGTCGAACTATGACATGACAGGGTTTGGCGAAGCCAAGTGTAATTGAGGAGGAGTGAACCGAAAAGAAAATCGAGATGTGACTGACTGCTGTAGCAGGGTCGGAAGGATAGAAAAGTCAAGGGATTGTACCTAGTAGCCGTTAGGGGTTGCTGAGGAAGTTATTATAGTTATTGCGAGTTGGTGAAGGACATAACAGGGGACATCATGGACAGAAGCTGTACAGCATGACTAGAAGCTGACAGTGTAGGTTCGTAGGATTTAGCAGGATCGGCTAACGGAGGGAATGCGTGTCTCGGGATTGTGATAGTCTTGGGAACAACACCTGCAGAGTAGAAGAGGAAGAGAATTCCTTCAGTCTAAGGGGGCAGAGGCAGAGGGAGCAGAGAGCAGAGCCGAGAGAGTTGTGAAGAGTCACATCGGCTGAAGAACAGTGAGTTGAGATCAAACCATAGCTTAGAGTTCTGTGGTGAACTAGGAGAGGGTGAGGTCGACACATAGGGAGAACACACCACAGTTACTTCTAAGTTGTAATGGCTGAGGCCGATCATAGTTAGTTATTTGCTTATAGTTATTTTACATTGTAACCGATTTCAGAGAAGTAATATAAGCCAATCCTGGCATCTTGTTCTACACCTTGTTTGTGTAAGCATTGTGGTTTGTGTCGTGTGTATTGTTAAGCAAGAAAGTATCCCGTAGGGTGACTGGCATCAGTTGGTATCAGAGCCCGGAGGCGAGTTCGGTTGGAGAAGATGACTATACCAACCTGACTTGCGTCAATTGGTATCAGAGCTCAGAGGCGAGTCCGGTTGGAGAAGACGACTATACCAACCTGACTTGCGTCAGTTGGTATCAGAGCCCGGAGGCAAGTCCAGTTGGAGAAGACGACTATACCAACCTGACTTGCATCAGTTGGTATCAGAGCCCGGAAGTGTGAGAATTTTCAGCGGAGGTTGAAAATGGCTCATAGAGGCGTTAATGTCCAAGGAGGAAGAGCGTGTGGAGTAGCAGCCATCACAGTGGATCGTGAGATGTTCGACGAATGCATCCAAACGATGCAGACTTTGACAAATAAAGTCATAGCGATAAAAGAAAACCAGAGGCATGGTTGCATTCCTGAAGCACTGGACCACAGCGAAGAGGAAGTCAAGGAAGTGGAAGCTAGGGAAGCCGTAGTAAAAGAACCAGAGGAAAAACTCATCAAGATTCTAACAGAAATGAGAGGTCAGGTGAAGATAGATGTCCATACATACTCGGGAAGCCTGGACCCAGAATACTTGATCGACTGGTTCCGAGAGATGGAGAAATACTTCGACGTAGAGAAGATAGAGGATCCTAAACGGGTTAAGACTGCATGTCTAAGGTTGAAGGGTCATGCCTCGTTGTGGTGGGACAATGTACAGGCTGACAGACTCAAGAAAGGCAAGGAGAAAATTAAATCTTGGGACAGGATGGTTGCCAAGTTGAAGGGGAAGTTCTTGCCAAATGACTATGTGGTTTCCTTGTTCTGAAAGATACAAAATTTTCGACAAAAGGAAATGACCGTGAAAGAGTACATGGAGGATTTCTAACGATTGTCGATTTGGTCAGGACAAACTGATGAAGGAGAAGAAGTTGTTTCCAGGTATGTGAACGGCTTGAAATACACTATTCAAGATGAACTCAGCATGTCGAGATTCCGAGCAGTCGGAGAATCCTATCAGTTAGCTCTGAACGCGGAAGAGAAACTGTCGAGGAAGTCCACAGCGACCTGAGGCAGGATGACTGGTCGGGGTGGAAAGACTGTCGCCGTGAAAGGTCAAGGTAGTGGCTACAAGAAGGAAGGTGTCGAAGATAGGCGACATGCAGAAGGGACATCGACGAAAGAAAGAGCGCAAGAGAACCGACACGATGGTCGTTAGAACTGCAGTCGAGGCGCATATAGTTGAAGTGGTCCATCCGATAAGAAGGGAGCTAACATACCAGCCATAATCTGTTACAAATGCCGAGGAACGGGACACAAGGCATATGAGTGCCCAGAAAACCTACATGCTGTAGAAGAGTCGAAAACCAGACGTCGAAAGGATGAGCAAGTCAACAAGAGGGAAGAATCAGCATCAGATAGCAGTGGAGGTAAGAAAAGGAAGAACCAGAATCTGACGGTTCAGAGAGCCTTGATCCAAGAAGATCAACGTGATCCGATGGAGCCAACACAACGGAAGGCGATCTTTCAAACGAAGGTGCAGATCGGAGAATGGCATTGCAAGACCATAGTTGATGGTGGGAGTATAGAGAATCTTGTGTCGACAGAATTCATCAACAAGATCGGGTTGAAATGTCGAAAACATCCACACCCTTACAAGATCTCATGGTTACAAAAAGGACACCATGTTAAGGTGAACAGACAATGCCTGATCAACTTCAAAGTTGAAGGATTAGATGATAGCGTACTGTGTGATGTAGTTCCCATGGATGCATGCCATCTATTGTTGGGGAGACCATGGCAATATGATCGTAAGATGATCTATGACAGTTGAGCTTACACAGTCACAGTGTGGAAGAATGGCGTGAAAAGGACTCTGAAGCCAAGGCGAGGAGAGCCAGCCGACGGTAGGGACGGTGAGAGCAATCTTTGGGAAAAGCGAGTGTTGATGAGCACCGCTAAGGAATTCCTCATAGAGGAGGAAAAACAGTTGGGATGTTTTGCAATCATTCCAAAAGGACCATATGTCGAAAGGACGACCAACGAACAGAACATTCTGGTCGAAGTCGAGGAGTTGCTCGATGAGTTTCAGGACATAATGGCTGATGAGAAATTGACGGGATTGCCACTGACAAGGAGCATATCCCATTAGATCGACTTGATTCCAGGGTCGAGTCTACCAAACAAAGCACCATATAGGATGAGTCCAGCAGAGGGACAGGAGCTCAACCGACAGGTCCAAGAGTTGTTGGACAGGGGATTGATCCGAGAAAGTTTGAGCCCGTGTGCAGTACCAGCTGTATTGACACCAAAGAAGAATGGGGAATGGAGAATGTGTATCGATTCCAGAGCCATCAATAGGATCACGATCAAGTATCGATTTCCATTGCCAAGGATGGATGACTTGATGGATTGCCTGAGTGGAGCGACATACTTCACGACATTAGACCTGAAGAGTGGGTATCACCAGATTAGGGTCAGAGAAGGAGATGAATGGAAGACAGCATTCAAAACAAGAGTAGGGCTATACGAGTGGTTAGTCATGCCATTCGGATTGACTAATGCACCCAGTACATTCATGAGACTGATGAATGAGGTACGAAAACCTTTATTGGGAAAGTTTGTCGTAGTCTATTTAGATGACATTCTGATTTTTAGTCGGACCAAGACAAAGCATTTGTAGCACGTTCGACGAGTATTACAGAAATTGCAGGATGAGAAGCTAATGATCAACCTACAAAAGTGTTTCTTCATGAAGAAGGAATTGGTGTACTTGGGGTTTGTAATTTCAAGTAAAGGGTTGGAGATGGACCTCGAGAAGGTGAAGGCAATAGTAGATTGGCCGGAACCGACAAGTACGAATGCAGTGAGAAGTTTCCATGGACTTGCTAGTTTCTACCGAAAGTTCATTCGGGGATTCAGTCGGATTTGTGCACCATTGACAGAATGCATGAGGAAGGGCGAGTTCAAGTGGATGGATAAGGCCTAGGAAGCTTTCGACAAATTGAAGGAAAAGGTCACTGAGAGCCCAGTGTTGGCGCTCCCAGACTTTGACAAAGTTTTCCAGGTCGATTGTGATGCGAGTGGAATAGCAATTGGGGAAGTGTTGAGCTAGGAAGGCCGATCAATTGCATTCTTCAGTGAAAAACTGAATGGAGCGAAGCGGAAATATTCGGTCTATGACCAAGAATTTTATGCTATCATACAAGCATTGAAGAAATGGAGGCATTATTTGTTGCCACAGGAATTTGTGTTATACACAGATCACCAAGCACTGAGGTATCTGAATACTCAGTCGAAGTTGGATCAGAGACACATGAAGTGGGTGGAGCTACTTCAAAGATATACGTTCATGTTGCGACATAGGTTGGGCAATTCGAACAAAGTTGCCAACGCGTTGAGCAGGAGAGTTGCACTGTTGGGCATGACGACTGTTTAGGAAACAAGAATAGAGTCGATAAAGACGGAGTATGAGACCGACAAAGATTTTGCAAAAGCATGGAAGGCTTGTCGTGAGCCTTGGAGCATCGAAAGAACTCCATATTTGAGTTATTTCATTCAAGGAGGGTATCTGTTCTGGGGGAGTCAGCTGTGTATTCCCAGAGTATCAGTGAGAGAGAACCTAATCCGAGAGTTTCATAATGGCGGGTTAGCAGGACACTTTGGGATCGACAAGACCAAAGCACTGGTTGACGAGAAATATTTCTGGCCAAGGATGTCGATAGATGTCAGAAGATGGGTTCGACAATGTCAAATTTGCCAGTTGGCAAAAGGAAAGAGTCAGAACACGGGGTTGTATACACCATTTCCAGTACCAGAGAACCCTTGGGAGCATCTTAGCATGGATTTTGTGTTAGGATTACCAAGGAATCAGTAGGGGAGCGACTCACTATTTGTTGTAGTTGACAGATTTTCGAAGATGGCACATTTCATACCATGTAAAAAAACAAGTGATGCCATAGGGATCGCAGTACTATTCTTTAAGGAAATAGTCAAGCTGCACGGGTTTCCAAAGAGTATCAAATCGGATCGGGATACAAAGTTCATGGGGCATTTTTGGAGAACCCTATGGAAGAAACTCGACATGAAGTTAGAGTTTAGCTCGGTGCATCATCCACAGATGGACGGACAAACCGAGGTTGTAAACAGAAGTTTGGTAAACCTTCTGACGTGTTTAGTGGCCGACAGACCCAAGCAGTGGGAAAATGTGTTGGCACAGGCATAGTTTGCATATAACAATTCTGTGAATCGATCGACAGGATTGAGCCCATTCCAGATTGTTCAAGGGAGGAGTCCACATGTAGTGGTAGATTTGGTTGAATTGCCGACAGAAACCAGGAAGAGCGCAGATGCAGAATCATTCGTAGAGCATATGCATGAAGTTCATGAAAAAGTGCGGAAGCGCATCGAGAGGAGTAACACGGTGTACAAATTGAGATCCGAATGGAGAAAGAGGCTACTATCATTCCAAGAAGGGGAATTAGTCTATGACTACTTGCGGAAGGAGCGATTTTCGATAGGAACATACAACAAGCTGAAGCTGAAGAGAAGGATTCTGAAGAAGATTTTGGACAACGCGTAAGTGTTGGAATTGCCGGAAGACTTGAACATTTCAGCAACGTTCAATGTCTCAGACCTATACAAATTTGAAGAAGGGTCAAGCAGTAGACAGGAGGACGAAACAAGTATCGAATGGACAGAACAGATTCCAGACCGACATAAAGAAGGGATCGCATAAGTAATCGATGAATGCGAAATAGGGCGTACCCGTAGATCACGCATGAAGGAATACTTAGTGCGATGGACAAATGATGAGTTGCAGGAGGCAACATGGATTTTCGAACAGGAGTTTAGAAGACTGACGGAGCAGTAGAATTATTTTTCACCTGGGGAGTCTGATGCAGGAGCATCGGGACCTAGGCAAATCAGTCGAAGTTGATCGACTGAAGGGAAGCCGACCAGCGGTAGTGCCGATGACCACTGGTGTGGAGAGCAGGTTGACTTGTCGTAGTCAACAAGTCGGGCAGAAACAGTCGGGGTGCGGATGACTGAAAGATCAACGGATGTCGTGAGAGGTCAAGAATCGACAGGAAATGGTTGACAGACGACGAGCGGCGTAAGGTGTCGGGTAGTCGACAAGTGGTCGAACTATGACATGACAGGGTTTGGCGAAGCCATGTGTAATTGAGGAGGAGTGAACTGATAGGAAAGTCGAGATGTGACCGACTGCTGAAACAGGGTCGGAAGGACAGAAAAGTCAAGGGACTGTACCTAGTAGCCGTTCGGGGTTGTGTTGTTGCAGCAACATCCCCCCAAATTTTTTGTACATATTGGGGTCCCTCCTTTTATTTTTTCTAGAAAGACTGCCTTAAGAGGTTAATTCTCCTTTCTTACTTTGTTTTCAACTGAAGATCTTGCTTTGAAAATTTCAAGTTTTTCTTCTAAGGATAAAATTCATGAAATTCTCCTGAAGTTGCGGAACCATTTGAGAAAGCCTCTCGAAACTGTGGAAGTATTCAAGTTTGTCTCTCGAAATCCCGAAGAGTTTTCCTCCCGAAATTGTGAAACCATTCAGGTTTCCCTTCCGAAACTACGGGATCCATTCGCATAAGCCTCCCGAAACTCCACGGAAAGACTTAGAAATTATTTCTTGAATTTGCGGAAGCTATTTGGGAAAGCCTCTCGAAACGGTGGAAGAATTCAAGAAAGCCTCCCGAAACTGCGGGAGTCATTCGCAAATCTTCCCCGAAGCCACCGAAGGACTTAGTGTCTTTAAAAAAATAAAAATAAAAATCTTAAGTTTTTTTCCTCTCGAAGTTGCGGAAGCTATTTGCGAAAGCCTTCCGAAACGGCGGAAGCGTTCACGTTATTCTCTCGAAACCCCGTGGAAAGACTTAGACTTTATTCAAGTTGCAGGAGCCATTCACCAATCCTTTCCGAAACGGTGGAACCTTTTTAGGTTTCCCTTCCAAAACTGCGGAAGCGTTCGAGTTCTTTTCCCGGGAACCATTCAGGAAAACCTCCCGGAACTGCGGGAACCTTCGCGAAATTGTTCCGCAATTGCGGAAGCAATTGGCGTATCTCCATCAAAATTGCGGAAATAAATCTAATATTCTCCCGAAACTGCAGGACGACTCAGCGAAACCGCTCGCGACAAGTTTCCAAAGGTTGCATTTCAGAAGGATATGCCAATCTCTTCCGAAACGTCGAGGCAGGTCGCCATAAGGTTCCGCAATTGCAGGTGAAACTCGTAAGTCCGCCCCGTAAGTGACGGTCGCGCACAAATGCCGAGATGGTGTGAAATGACCGTGTCGTACAAATTTTAAAACCCCGTTTTAATGGCACCACCAACCGGTTTAATGCCGCACGTGTCTAACCTTTCAAAGGACGGTGGGGGTTTGGTTGGTCACATTGTTAGTTTTCATTCAAACAAATGCCGTTGAGAAGACCGCGCCGGGCCACTCCAGCTCAGCTCGTCCACGACCGCGTCCACCTCACTCAGCCACTATCTCGTTTCCAGGCAGGTTTTTTAACCGCTATTTTTGTCTCATCTCCACGTCAAGTTACCTTTGGGTTTTTTCCCATCCATAACGTGGCTGATAGACATTGGTTGCATATGTTGTTATTTTTGTTTTTAAGGCCACCGAGGCCCCTTTGGTTTCTCGTTCCTACCAGCTAAAAGCCATAACTGTGACCACCCGAGTTTTTCACAGGCCACATTCCAAGCATCGTCACCCTCTTTCAAAATTCGAGCCGGCCAAACAACGTCTCGTAAATGTTATTAATAACAGTAGTGGTCGGCTGAAACCCTCACCTTTTGATAAATGTGGAAAGCGGTCCCTTGTTTCGTCATAAGATTGTTTCAATCCAATCTCACCCGCCATTGACCATTAGAAGTGCAACGATGAAGGATACCCTCTCTCCTAGGGCTAGATGGGAAGCAGGTTGTTTCCACGTCGTATGCTTACCTTTTCGGAAGCATTCCAAACTTTGTCTCCTTAATCAAATCTCAGAATCATATTTCTTGTTTGGAGTGGTTTATTTTGCTTCCCAAACATGCAGCTTCATAATTTGTCTATATCTCTCATTAGCATGTTGAATTGGTCCTTCTCTTTGTTATCTCATAACAGGTTGCACATTTTTATAATGACTTGTATTTGGTTGCTAGCAGGGATAAGCCAGGATGCCAAAAGGTGGTAGAAAGAAAGCTAAAGTGATGGAACCAGAGCCAGTACCACTTAGGACTGAAACTATGTTCCAAGATACTAAGTGTACCACCAGCATTCCTCCCAAAGTCCGTTGGGGCGATATTTACAGGATGATTAGGGACCAGGATATCCCAGATGCATTATTGGAAGAAGAACAGATCTACCGCAACATCAGAACTTCAGGCATAGCTAGGGCTTCTACCCACCCTGAATTGTTCCCATCTTCTGAAGTGATCGGGTGGATACTGGAACATGCTAACGCCGAGACAAGAGTATTACATGAAAGCACGGGAGAGGCCATCGCCTCATTCCACCCAGCATATATTGCTGCAGCCTATAAATTCTCACGTCCCCAGCAAACTCTGAGTGATGAATGGTTGGGCCAGATGAACAGTATTGAGATGGCCAAAAAATTATTGGTCGCAGGCAAGCACTTAAGAAAGAGAGGTAATGATGAATACGATGTTTAGAACCTAAGACCTCCTTTTAGGTTAATCGCCCTGATGCTCTGCAGAATTTTCAGCATGCCCGATGGCACTGTATACAGGATACAGTGGGATCCCATCATACACTTCGTAGCATTCAAAGGGACTGTGTTTGACTGGGCTACTATCCTTTCAGACAGTTTGGCATCCATAGTGGCTGCTGCAAGAGAAGGTCTGGCCTTAAAAAAGTTAGAATTTTACATGTCTTCCTATCTCATTGACTGTGTTTTGGCCAAGCTATCTTTCCCCAGCTTAGGTTGCACATGGGATAAAGCCAACACCCCGGTCTACACTGCTTACAAGATAATGTGGGCTCAAAATTACAAAGCTAGATATAAGCTCATCTGCGAGGAGTTCATCATGCCTCTATATGAGCAGATATTCAAGGAAGATCCCAACTGTCTGTCAGAAAATTCCATGGAGATCTTGGAAAACTATGGAGATTTTTATTTTTCAGAGAAGGGCACCTACATTAGGATGTTTGGAGGGACCAAAGCTCCATACATTTTTCCAAAATACGCCACTGACTATGTAGTCCTCAAGGAAGAAGTGAGACAAATGTTCCTTGATGGGATTGGAGCGGTGCTTACCAAGCAGCATAAGGCTTCTTTCCCTCCTTTACCCTTCTGCATAAGAGCCTACAAATTCTCAGGGGTTGCATCAGCTGAGGAGTTTGTTCAAGAGATGAAAGCTTTCCACTTCGGCGAAGTAATTTTACACAGAAATGATAGGAGGGGGAAGGTTGCCGAGCACTGCAAAGAAATTTATGCTCATTTTGAATATGCTCATTATTATGATGCCGAGGAAGAGGCATTCAGAGGCATCAGCAACATGACTGAGTTGCAGATTTGTTGTCAAGGCAGTGGAGCAATCTCTAGCTCTACCAAGGCCCGAAAAACTAGCCTGCAGAAAGAGAAAGAAGCAGCTGATGCCCGATCCCAAGAAGAGAAAAGGTTGAAAGAGGAAGCAAGATTGCAGCAAGAGGCTGAGGTTGCAAGATTACAGCAAGAAGCAGAAAATGAAAGGCTGCAAAAAGAAGCTGAAGATGCAAAGCAGATGGAAGAAAATGAAAATCAGCGGCAAACTGAAGAAGAAGAAAGAAAGCGAAAAGCTGAGGAGGAACAAAAGGCAGCTGAAGATGCTCATGCAAGTGGCTCCAGCACCCAAGATATGGAAATAGACATACCTCAAGCAGGTGTTCCCAGCACCCAAAATGTGGAGGCGGACACAGCGCAAGCAGGTGTCTCCGGTACCCAAAATGTGGGAACAGATTCAACTCAAGTAGTCCAGACACCACCCGCAGAAGCAAAAATAAATATAATAGACCTCCCAATCATCCCTTACACTCCATCAGAAGAGCATACCGTGTCCCGATGGGATGAATTTGTATATGATAAGAAGAGAAAGGCAGTAGTTCTGAAATCGGAAGAGAGGATAAAGAGACTCTTCCAAGAAGATATTGTTACCCACCGGGAGACCACAGTAATGCAAAATACAAATAAGGCTCCCATAGCCATGGCATCCGCCACCGTAGAAGTAGCAAAAGCAACGCAGGACAATGTGGCCGATATAGTTAGAGAAGTTGAGTCGACAAAGAGGAGAGCTCGCATGTTAGAACATACTGTTGCTAATGAACAAGCTTACAGGGATCTTGTAGTAAATAAGTATAATCGCCTGTCTGTTGAGCACAAGGAATTGTCAGATAAGTATCGCCAGTTAGAAGAAGAAAGTGAGCATCTAACAGTCTAGATGATGGTTTTAGAAGCAGAAAAGAACGATTTGGAAGCTAGGGTGTCTCAACTGCAAGTAGATAAACAAGAAATGGGTGAGCAATTAGAGCAGGCAGAGAGCAGGGCAATAGATATGTCTCCCTTTCACGAGCTGTCCTGTGATATTCTGAGACAAATGCACGCCACGCAGGAACTAATTACTGAGGAAGTGTGAAAGCTCAAAGCCATGATGGTTAGATTGAAAGAAGTTAATACAGAGGCCAACAGGCTTAAGGGTAAATATACTCGGGTTAAAGCAAACATCCTGAGCCAGATGGAATGGAGAGAAGGGAAGGTTGATTTCCCCAAGCATCTCCCACTCAAATCTATAGATGGTTTTAATGAAAATATAGACCTTATGGAATTCTGCAGGAGCTGTGGCTTTCAGCTAATGGCTAAGATCCGAGGGACAATGGATAAAAGTAACGGTCTTTATCAAAGAATCCATGAAGTGCATGACAAGTGCAAGTTGAGTTTCCCTCATTCCCTTGATGAGTTCCCAAGCAAAGAGAAACGTTTATCTGACCTGAAGGAAGAGCTGGGAATCCAAACAGAATATGTAAAGAAGATTGATGTCTTAGCCATTGATGATCTCCATCATTATATTGGGATGTCATCAATACACAATCATTTGCTTAAAGAAATCCACCAAGCAGCAGTTGCAGAAATTCAGGGTATTGGGGCAGATCTTGGTAAATATGTAACTTCCCATAAGATCTTGATCCCTTCCTCAGCAAATGTAGTTATCAGAGACACTGGTATCTGGTTCAGTTACATTGCAGAAGAGGAAAAGAAAGCAACAGCAGCAACAGCAGTAACGGCCAGTCCAAGTGCTTCTCTCCCAGTAGCAACAGCAGTAACAGCCAGCCCGAGTGCTTCTTTCCCAGCTGGAGCGCCTGCCCAAGAGTGAACACGCTGATATTAAGGTGTTGATTCCTATTATTTGTATTTTGGCCTTCATATGTCTAAAGCGTAGAGCCATTGGACAGCTGTCCTTTTCTTTTTTAAGTAATTTTCTGTTTAAGAAAGGATCATGTTTTTGTCTATTAAAAGAGAAAAGTCTGAAGAAGACATGTGTCTAGAGCCAGGTGGCAGCCCAAGAGGCATTTTGTAATAATATAAATAGAAGGTTAGGAAACAATGTAAAGGGACTTTTGGCAGGGAAATAATTTTCTAAACTTGTACGAGCTATCTTGCACTTGTTTCAAGAAAATAAAATCTACTTAATAAGAGCCTGGAGAGGACGTCTTTTGCATGGAAATGGAGATTGGATGCATGTTGGATTATTCCTGTGACTTCTATACTTTACTATGAGATCTTTCTTTACTATCTTGAATTATTTCTTTGTATTGAATGATCTTACTTCTCTCTGTGCAAATGAATTCTCTCTTTCATGAGTAATGGAATATGTTATATCTGTATTAGAAGCTATCTTCTAATATCTCCTGCTTCTGTTGTGGATCTATCTTTGAGATTTAATGGTTGTCTGTTGAATTTTAGATAACTCTTTCAGCACATTACTCATACTCACAATTTGCTCCTTGCAACGATAGTTTAGATTTATTTCATTTTTAGACACAGATTTGTTTTCAGGTTCTGCATTTAGATTAAGTTAGACTAGGCACTTGCATATCATTCTAAAACATAAAATCAAAAGAACGGTGGATCAGGCCATAGCCGGTATAATTGGAGCAAAAATCCAAACCCAACGGTTGCCGGAACCGCTAACCGGACGGATTCCCCACACCAAACGGTGGACAATCTAATTGGGATAGTCTACTGGGGAGAATCCCTTTCTGATTGATGCTGCGATCTTCGAGGCATCAACAGTTTTTGGCGCTAGAAGGAGGGCCTGAAAGTGCATGGCTGATAAAGGAAAATCTCCCACTGTCATAAATGTTACTGAAAACCCTCTTAAAGAAGGAATTTCAGACAACCCAAATCTTAAAGTATCAAATCAAGAAAACCTCGTTTCTGATCCTGAGCCTCAAGAGGCATTGTATGCTATACCTTTTGCAGAAATAGAAGATTTAAGGAGGCATACACGATCTTATGTTATACAGCTAGGTGGTTTAAATGCAGTAAATTTCCTCCCTAGAAAAAATTCTCCTAGAAAAGAGCCACAGTATACCCGTGATTCGATTCTTGTGCAAAGTTTTGAAGAGTTTGTGAATTTAACCTTAGAAGAAATTGTAGATCCCCTGAACAAGGTCGATCTTGAAAACCCAGAAAATATTTCAGATCAAGAAAGTCTTGGAGAACTTATTACTCCAAAGAATACTCCACTGAACTCACCTTGCAATTCCCCACCAGATTCTCCACATAGAGACATGGCCGTACCTTCTTGGAGAGCAAGGGGGGCGTTGAATCTAGCTGGGCCATTCCATAATCTTCCCAAAAATCCAGAGAAAGTCTTGCCTAAATTCGAACCAGGGAAATCCATTTCAGCCGAAGATCATCTGAAGAGTTTTTATTTAGCACTGAACCTTTTAGATGTGCAGCATGAAGATGTAGTCTGTAGGCTTTTTCCATACACCTTCGAGCCGAAAGTATCATCCTGGTATTTTAGCCTACAACCTAGCTCAATCTTAAGTTGGGATGAATTTGAAAATTGTTTCTTGAAGAAATATGGAAACCAAAAGACTGTAGCTACACTTATGAAAGAACTCTTATCCATGAGAATGAAAAAGAAAGAAAAGGTTCAAGACTTTAACCAAAGGTTCACAACACTCTTAAATAATTTTAGTGAAGCAAATAAACCAGCGGAAGAATCTCTGGTTGAATATTATACAACAGCTCTCGAAGGACCCATAGCAATGTTTGTTAAAAGATCTAAGAAAACCACCCTAATAGAGAACTTCGAAGAAGCTAGAAAGGTAGAAGAAGAGGCTGATAGCATTGCTAAACATGCCTTAGACGCTAAAACAAAACCAGCAGCCAGTAAAAAAACCTTGCTCCTCACTAGAGGTAAGGAAGAGTCATCAACAAACATGGAGAATGTAGTTAAGATGATGCAGAAGTTATCCAATAAAATTGTAGATCTCGAGAAAGATAAGGCTGCTAGTACATCTAAGAAACCTTTCAATCCATTTTATAAAAAGAGGGAAGACAACGATCAAACTCATCCACCCATGAATACCTCCCCTGTTTTAAACCTCAATGAAATAGGGATGGAAAACTTCTGCACCTTTCATCAAGAACCGCATTCAGAGAAGAGCTGCCCACAATGGATTAAATCTATGGGTCTAGTCATGAACCAAATACTGGATTCACAGATTCCAGACCAAGATGATCCTCTAGAGGAATCGAGCCATGAATTAGAGGAACCAACCCCCAACACTACTATGGTATTATGGGATTGGGTACCTATGACTGAATTAGTAGAAGAAGATCCCATAGAAAGCTCTCTCTCTACCGTGAACGTTGCTACTCGCAGTAAAGGCCCTATTACGGATCCTGTGCCAAACTCGGCTCCTCCCAAGCCTAAAGTTTCAAAAGAACTACCTAGAAGGCATATAACAATCATTCCACCGCAGCCTAAAGATAACCAAACAGCAGCCAAACAGCCAAACATTGACACCATAGTTCAGCAACCTAAGGTCACGATGAGTAAAACAGATCATCCAACCCGAATCGGGAATGAGTCTGATATAGGATATGCCATTATTGAGGATATAAAGAAATTCAAAGCAAATGTGTCAATATTTGACATGTGCAGTTTGCCTCATCAACGAGACAAGCTACTGCAGGTTCTGCAGCCCCAGCCCAGCACTCCATTAACAGACTCTCAAGAAGATCCCGAAATTAATGAGGCTAGTATCGGCGGGAAATCTAAATCTCAAACATTGCCTTTCCTGTTGACCTTTGAAATTTTCAATCATAATGTTCACAATTGTTTGGTAGATTCTGGAGCATCTTCAAATGTCATGCCACTGTCAATTTGTAAAAAAATTAATGGGAAGCCTATTCCATTTCCGGCCCAAATTATCCAGTTAGATAGGACTGCTGTCAAAGTGATTGGGGAAATGAAAGATGTTCTCATTATATTATCAGCCGACTCTAGAGTCTGTCAGTTTATTGACATAATGGTAGTTGATATTCCTGAAGCCTATGGTCTGATCTTAAGTAGGGACTGGTCTACCAAGCTGAATGGTTACTTTGCAACTGATTGGTCTCATCTGTGGTTGCCTTATCAAAACAGGCAGAATCAGATCAAAGTCCTAAGAGAACCACACATGAAGCAAAATGTAACTCAACTAGAGGGAAAGAATGAGGCTGTAACCTTCTCATCCTCGGTTCTGGAGAATTATTTCTTAGAAATCGATCCGGGTAATTATCAGTCTGAAACCATCAGCCATGAATCAGATGAACAGTCCGATCTCCTTCATTTCTCTCGGACTGATGATGTTGATTGTAATATAGTTAGTTTAGTCACTGAATTAGATCATAGAGATACTAACTTAGCTGAATCAAAAGATATTTTTTGGACATTATACTTTGACGGTTCTAAAACTCTAGAAGAATTCAGAGCCGGTTGTGTTCTGATGGATCCAAGAAGAAACAAGTATTTTTTGTCCTGTAGATTAGAATTTGATTGTACTAACAACATGGCTGAATATGAAGCTTTGGTACATGGATTAAAGAAGGCCATTGGTTTAAATGTTAAATACCTAAAGGTTTTTGGTGACTCAGAAATAGTTGTAAGACAGGTAAGAGACACCATTCATTATCTCTCACCTCATTTGAAGGGTTATCAGGCTGAGGTATGGGATTTAATTATGCATTTTGATGCTTTCAATAGAAAGTCTATTCCTAGATTGCAAAATTCTGCAGTTGATTTGTTAGAAACATCCGCCTCTAGATTGGTGCCATCTAATAACAAATGCTCAATTGAATTAATTTTCAGGCTCTCCGTTCCCGATAACATCACAAAATTCAGAGTTTTCGATGATGACGAACAGATTATCAGTTTTCTAACGAACGAAGACAGCTTCCAAGGAGCTGTGATAGATGAAGAAGAACATGATTCTGATTTGCTAAAGAAGGATGCAGATAAAGGAAATTTCATCCCCAAAGGGGTAAGGTCACTCGAAATGCTGTTCGACCTTCAAAATAAGTTCAAACGGCCAGCTAATACCAAAACTAACAGTTCATCGATGCAACATGATTTAGTTAATTTAGGTACCGAGGCAGAACCAAAATTTGTCAATCTTAGCAAATGTTGTTCACCGGGAGAAAGAGATAGGTTCATCAAACTGTTTAAGCAATATAAGGATGTTTTTGCATGGAACTATGAGGATCTGAAAACGTATGACGTCCGCATTATTCAGCATGTTATACCGATGAAAGCGGGTGTCAAGCCATTTCAACAGCAGTTAAGAAGGATGCATCCTACTCTGAAACCTCTGATTCAAAAGGAATTAAAGAAACTCCTGGACGGTAAAATAATCTTTAAGGTCCGGCATTCTGAGTGGGTTGCTAACTTAGTTCCCGTAAGAAAGAAGTCAGGAGAGATAAGACTATGTGTAGACTTCAGAAATTTAAACAAAGCTTCGGATAAAGACAACTACCCCGTCCCTTCAATGGAACAAATCCTTCAAATGGTGTCGGGATCTGAGCTATTTTCTCTGCTCGATGGTTTCTCTGGCTACAATCAGGTATTAGTAGCCGAAGAAGATCGTCTTAAGACTACTTTCCGCACTAAGTGGGGAACTTTCGCATATAGAAGGATGCCATTTGGTCTAATAAATGCAGGAGCTACATTCCAACGAGCAATGGATATCGCCTTCCGAGGATTGGGTGGGCAATGTGTTGTTGTATACTTAGATGATGTGACAGTTTTTTCAAAGAAAAGGGAAGATCATGTTGTCCATCTGAGGCATATTTTTGATTGCTGTCGGAAATATGGTATTTCTTTGAATCCCAAGAAGAGTGTGTTCGCTGTTCCCGAAGGTAAACTCTTGGGTCATATCATTTCCAAAGGGGGAGTGTCAATAGATCAGGAAAGAGTACAAGCTATCAATAAAATTCCAATGCCTTATAACAAAAAATCTATGCAGTCCTTTATGGGTACTATCAATTTCGTCCGAAGATTTGTTCCAGATTTCGCACAAATTGTCAAACCGTTGTAACAGATGGTTAAACAAAGCATACAGTTCAAGTGGACATATTTGGAAAAGGACGCATTTAAAGATATTAAGGCAGCTATAGCTAAGGCCCCTTCCTTAAGAAGCCTAGATTTTGATAAGGATTTTATCCTGTATACGTTTGCTTCGGATGACTCCCTCGCAGCTGTACTCACGCAAAAGGTGGAGCTAGGAGACGAACACCCAATATCGTTTATGAGCACTGGTCTGCAAGGGGCTGAGATGAACTATCCCTTGGTTGACAAGCATGCATATGCTATCTTCAAAGCAGTCAAACAATTCAGGCCATATATTCTTAAGAACAGAACTAAAGTTATAGTTCCCCACCCAGCTGTTAGATCTCTCTTCGTTCAAAAGGAACTAGGAGAAAGAAGGGGAAACTGGGTCACAGCTCTTCAAGAATATGAATTAGAATTTAAACCGGCCACTATCATCAAAGGACAAGGCTTGTGCAAATTGCTTGCAGGAAACTCGACTGATGAAGAGCAACATTGGAAGAATGAAGCTGAACTAAACTCGGTTGAAGTATGTCCTATCTTCTCAACTCCTCAGTCATGGTATAGAGATCTGGTGCATTATTTACAGCAAGGATACCTACCTGAGAACTGGAACTCTAAACAAAGAAGGGCACTCCGTTTGAAATCAGCACCTTATCAAATCATTGATGGGATACTTTTCAGAAAGAATTATGATGGATTTTTCCTTAGATGTCTAGAAAAGGAAGATGTAAGTAAAGTTGTTAAAGAATTACACGATAGCCCCGCAGGTGGACATTATTTAGGGGAGACAACAGCACACAAGATACTTAGAGCTGGATATTATTGGCCCACTATGTTCTGAGATTCCCATATGTACGCATGAAACTGTGATGTATGCCAAAGAAGTGCCGGAAAATTACCTAAGGCAGCAGGACCCTTGCAACCGGTTATTATCTCTGAGCCTTTTGAGCAGTGGGGTATAGATGTTATCGGAGAAATAAATCCAAATTCTTCGTTGCAACATCGATACATCCTGATGGCTACCGACTACTTCACTAGATGGATGGAAGCTATCCCGTTGCGCAAGATCAATGAAGTCACAGTCATCAGTTTCTTAAAAGAAAGCATCATAACCAGGTTTGGGGTTCCAATTTCCCTTGTTTTTGATAATGCTCCCTATTTTTCGTCTTTCAAGATAAATGAATTTTTTTATGAATGGGGAAGTAAGCTGCATTATTCAGCCAATTATTACCCTCAAGGGAACGGATTAGCTGAATCTTCAAACAAAAACCTCATTCGAATTCTCAAGAAAACTGTGATAGAAAATCAGCGAAGTTGGCATATAGCTCTCCCAAACGCCTTATGGGAAGACAGGGTGACATCAAAGAACGCATTAGGGGTTTCCCCTTTCACTCTTGTCTATGGAAAGGAAGCCATCCTTCCCCCCAACATCTTGCTCCCATCCTTACAGTTGTCCCAAGCCTCTCGGGGTTCTGGTAGCCAAGTCTTACAATCCAGGATCAATACCCTGCTTCAACTTGAAGAAGCCCGACAGAAAGCTAAAGACCGATTCCATCAACACCAAGACATAGTTAAGAGATGGTTCGATAAGAGGAAGTCCAGTAAAAGAAGTTTTGAAGTTGGGGATTTAGTCCTGAAATGGGACCATAATCATGAAGGCAAAGGAATGCACACGAAATTCCAACATTTATGGGTAGGCCCGTACCAAATTTCGGCAAAGATAGGCCCATCCACTTATAAGTTGATAGATCTCAAGGGAGAAGAAGTAACCCTTCCTCTCAATGGCCTTGGCCTGAAGCAATACTTTGCGTAGTCTCGCTGAGACTTTCTGTACATAAATAAAATTTTCTTTTATGGTTGCTTTAGCCTTTTGTTTGCATTATTTTCATCCATTTTGTTTCTTTTCTTGTCATTTGAACCTTTGCACAAAGTTTGCTTTCTGAAAGCCCCTACGGTTGAGTTTCTCATCAAGACAGGCCTCTTAAAGAAATCTCACAACACATGAGTCCAGAACTATGCTTGAATGAAAGTTTATCTATGTATTGTGCTCTTGCTGAACTTTTTCAGAAGGAAGGAAGCCTACTCTGCTAGTCACACTATTCCTGTTTAAATAGCAGAGATCTATGACTATATTTATTACTATCTTTGGGCTCCACCCACTCTCACACTTAAAGGCATCTCAAGAAGGTTATTGAAGTTGGACCCATGGAAAGTAGCACATCCCGAGGGCATAGGGTATTGAAATGACTCCATGCTGCAAATTTAACGGCCAAAATGGCTTATATTCAAGGGTCTGTTTTCCAAAGATTCTCGCCTCAATTGAAGCATGGCTGAGACAAAAGTTAAAAAAAAAAATTAAAAAAAAAATGTAAAATCAAGAAGGTTGTCCAAAAGACTCAGCTCAAAATAGGCTCCTCTCCGTCCGTGAGGCTTGATCAAACCAATAAAATCTCTCACTCACACAAAAGGACATTATGGATTGAGGAGCCTAAATCAAAGATCATGTCTAAAGAAAATATCTCTGGAAGGCTCAGATAGCAAAGCTGTCAAAAGTACAAACATCCAAAAGGATGCAAGCGGCATGGGAATGAGGAACAAGAGCAATAATGTCCATGAGAAAGTGTTACAAATCCTGTGGAGTCCGATAGTAGTAGCCATCTGAAAGATGAATCTTCTAAAATAAATCCCATATGTTGGCCCTTTGAGAGTTTTAAATATGTCTCTGTCAAAGATCCCCTTTCCCCAATGGCTAGCAGGTAAAGTGCCTTCTTCCTTCACCGAGTTTCAAGTGATCAGCTGAATATTGCATATAAGATGGATGTCTTTTAATAAGGTTTCGGATCATAGAGAGGAATTTTTCAGAGATCTGAGTTCGCCAGCGACTCGCCAATTGTTGTTGGAGCAACATCCCCCCAAAATTTTTGTACATATTGGGGTCCCTCCTTTTATTTTTTCTAGAAAGACTGCCTTAAGAGGTTAATTTTCCTTTTTTACTTTGTTTTCAACTGAAGATCCTGCTTTGAAAATTTCAAGTTTTTCTTCTAAGGATAAAATTCATGAAATTCTCCTGAAGCTGCGGAACCATTTGAGAAAGCCTCCCGAAACTGCGGAAGTATTCAAGTTTGTCTCCCGAAATCCCGGAGAGTTTTCCTCTCGAAATTGCGGAACCATTCAGGTTTCCCTTCCGAAACTACGGGAGCCATTCGCATAAGCCTCCCGAAACTCCGCGGAAAGACTTAGAAATTATTTCTTGAAACTGCGGAAGCTATTTGGGAAAGCCTCTCGAAACAGCGGAAGAATTCAAGAAAGCCTCCCGAAACTGTGGGAGTCATTCACAAATCTTCCCTGAAGCCGCCGAAGGACTTAATGTCTTTAAAAAAAAAAAAAAAAAAACTTAAGTTTTTTTCCTCTCGAAGTTGCGGAAGCTATTTGCGAAATCCTTCTGAAACGGCGGAAGCGTTCATGTTATTCTCCCGAAACCCCGCAGAAATACTTAGACTTTATTCAAGTTGTGGGAGCCATTTGCCAATCCTTTCCGAAACGGCGGAACTTTTTTAGGTTTCCCTTCCAAAACTGCGGAAGCGTTCGAGTTCTTTTCCCGGGAACCATTTAGGAAAACCTCCCGAAACTGCGGGAACCTTCACGAAATTGTTCCGCAATTGCGGAAGCAATTGGTGTATCTCCATCAAAATTGCGGAAATAAATCCAATATTCTCCCGAAACTGCGGGATGACTCAGCGAAACCGCTCGTGACAAGTTTCCAAAGGTTGCCTTTCGGAAAGATACGCCAATCTCTTCCGAAACGCCGAGGCAGTTCGCCATAACGTTCTGCAATTGCGGGTGAAACTCGTAAGTCCGCCCCGCAAGTGACAGTCGCACACAAATGCCGAGACGGCGTGAAATGACCGCGCCGTACAAATTTTAAAACCCCGTTTTAATGGCACCACCAACCGGTTTAATGCCGCACATGTCTAACCTTTCAAAGGACGGTGGGGGTTTGGTTGGTCACATTGTTAGTTTTCATTCAAACAAACACCGTTGAGAAGACCGCGCCGGACGGCTCCAGCTCAGCTCGTCCACGACCGTGTCCACCTCACTCAGCCACTATCTCATTGCCAGGTAGGTTTTTTAACCGCTATTTTTGTCTCATCTCCACGTCAAGTTACCTTTGGGTTTTTTCCCGTCCATAATGTGGCCGATAGACATTGGTTGCATATGTCGTTATTTTTGTTTTTAAGGCCAGCGAGGCGCCTTTGGTTTCTCGTTCCTACTAGCTAAAATCCATAACTGTGACCACCCAAGTTTTTCACCGGACACATTCCAGGCGTCGTCACCCTCATTCAAAATTCGAGCCGGCCACACAACATCTCGTAAATGTTATTAATAACAGTAGTGGTTGGACGAACCCCTCACCTTTTGATAAATGTGGAAAGCGGTCCCTTGTTTTGTCATAAGATTGTTTCAATCCAAGCTCACTCGCCATTGACCATTATAAGTGCAACGATGAAGGACACCCTCTCTCCTAGGGCTAGATGGGAAGCAGGTTGTTTCCACGTCGTATGCTTACCTTTTCGGAAGCATTCCAAACTTTGTCTCCTTAATCAAATCTCAGAATCATATTTCTTGTTTTGAGTGGTTTACTTTGCTTCCCCAACATGTAGCTTCATAATTTGTCTATATCTCTCATTAGCATGTTGAATTGGTCCTTCTCTTTGTTATCTCATAACAGGTTGCACATTTTTATAATGACTTGTATTTGGTTGCTAGCAGGGATAAGCCAGGATGCCAAAAGGTGGTAGAAAGAAAGCTAAAGTGATGGAACCAGAGCCAGTACCACTTAGGACTGAAACTATGTTCCAAGATACTAAGTGTACCACTGGCATTCCTCCCGAAGTCCATTGGGGTGATATTTACAGGATGATCAGGGACCAGGATATCCCAGATGCATTATTGGAAGAAGAACAGATCTACTGTAACATCAGAACTTCATGCATAGCTAGGGCTTCTACCCGCCTTGAATTGTTCCCATGTTCTGAAGTGATCGGGTGGATACTGGAACATGCTAACGCGGAGACAAGAGTATTACATGACAGCATGGGAGAGGCCATCGCCTCATTCCACCCAGCATATATTGATGCAGCCTATAAATTTTCACGTCCCCAGCAAGCTCTGAGTGATGAATGTTAGGGCCAGATGAACAATATTGAGATGGCCAAAAAATTATTGGTCGTAGGCAAGCACTTAAGAAAAAGACATAATGATGAATACGATGTTCAGAACCTAAGACCTCCTTTTAGGTTAATCGCCCTGATGCTATGCAGAATTTTCGGCATGCCCGATGGCACTATATACAGGATACAGTGGGCTCCCATCATACTCTTCATAGCATTCAAAGGGACTGTGTTTGACTGGGCTACTATCCTTTCAGACAGTTTGGCATCCACAATGGCTGCTGCAAGAGAAGGTCTGGCCTTAAAAAAGTCAGAATTTTACATGTCTTCCTATCTCATTGACTGTGTTTTGGCCAAGCTATCTTTCCCCAGCTTAGGTTACACATGGGATAAAGCCAACACCCCGGTATACACTGCTTACAAGATAATGTGGGCTCAAAATTACAGAGCTAGCTATAAGCTCATCTGCGAGGAGTTCATCATGCCTCTATATGAGCAGATATTCAAGGAAGAGCCCAATTGTCTGTCAGAAAATGCCATGGAGATCCTGGAAAACTATGGAGATTTTTATTTTTCAGAGAAGGGCACCTACATCAGGATGTTTGGAGGGACCAAAGCTCCATACATTTTTCCAAAATACACCACTGACTATGTAGTCCTCAAGGAAGCAGTGAGACAAATTTTCCTTGATGGGATCGGAGCGGTGCTTAACAAGCAGCATAAGGCTTCTTTCCCTCCTTTACCCTTATGCATAGGAGCCTACAAATTCTCAGGGGTTGCATCAGCTGAGGAGTTTGTTCAAGAGCTGAAAGCTTTCCACTTCGGCGAAGTAATTTTCCATAGAAATGATAGGCAGGGTAAAGTTGCTGAGCACTGCAAAGAAATTTATGCTCATTATTATGATGCCGAGGAAGAGGCATTCAGAGGCATCAGCAACATGACTGAGTTGCAGATTTGTTGTCAAGGCAGTGGAGCAAGCTCTAGCTCTACCAAGGCCCGAAAAACCAGCCTGCAGAAAGAGAAAGAAGCAGCTGATGCCCGATCCCAAGAAGAGCAAAGGTTGAAAGAGGAAGCAAGATTGCAGCAAGAGGCTAAGGTTGCAAGATTACAGCAAGAAGCAAAAAATGAAAGGCTGTAGAAAGAAGCTGAAGATGCAAAGCAGATGGAAGAAAATGAAAATCAGCGGCAAACTGAAGAAGAAGAAAGAAAGCGAAAAGCTGAGGAGGAACAAAAGGCAGCTGAATATGCTCAGGAAGGTGGCTCCGGCACCCAAGATATGGAAATAGACATACCTCAAGCAGGTGTTCCGAGCACCCAAAATGTGGAGGCGGACACAGCGCAAGCAAGTGTCTCCGGTACCCAAAATGTGGGAACAGATTCAGCTCAAGTAGTCCAGACACCACCCGCAGAAGCAGAAATAAATATAATAGACCTCCCAATCATCCCTTACACTCCATCAGAAGAGCATGCCGTGTCCCGATGGGATGAATTTGTATGTGATAAGAAGAGAAAGGCAGTAGTTCTGAAATCGGAAGAGAGGATAAAGAGACTCTTCCAAGAAGATATTGTTACCCACCGGGAGACCACAGTAATGCAAAATACAAATAAGGCTCCCATAGCCATGGCATCTGCCGCCGTAGAAGCAGCAAAAGAAACGCAGGACAATGTGGCCGATATAGTTAGAGAAGTTGAGTCGACAAAGAGGAGAGCTCGCATGTTACAACATACTGTTGCTAATGAACAAGCTTACAGGGATCTTGTAGTAAATAAGTATAATCGCCTGTCTGTTGAGCACAAGGAATTTTCAGATAAGTATCGCCAGTTAGAAAAAGAAAACGAGCATCTGACAGTCCAGATGATGGTTTTAGAAGCAGAAAAGAACGATTCGGAAGCTAGGGTGTCTCAACTGCAAGCAAATAAACAAGCAATGGGTGAGCAATTAGAGCAGGCAGAGAGCAGGGCAATACATATGTCTCCCTTTCATGAGTTGTCCTGTGATATTCTGAGACAAATGCACGTCACGCAGGAACTAATTACTGAGGAAGTGTGCAAGCTCAAAGCCATGATGGTTAGATTGAAAGAAGTTAATACATAGGCCAACAGGCTTAAGGGTAAATATACTCGGGTTAAAGCAAACATCCTGAGCCAGATGGAATGGAGATAAGGGAAGGTTGATTTCCCCAAGAATCTCCCACTCAAATCTGTAGATGGTTTTAATGAAGATATAGCCCTTATGGAATTCTGCAGGAACTGTGGCTTTAAGGTAATGGCTAAGATCCGAGGGACAATGGATAAAAGTAACAGTCTTTATCAAAGAATCCATGAAGTGCATGACAAGTGCAAGTTGAGTTTCCCTCAGTCCCTTGATGAGTTCCCGAGCAAAGAGAAACGTTTATCTGACCTGAAGGAAGAGCTGGGAATCCAAATAGAATATGTAAAGAAGATTGATGTCTTAGCCATTGATGATCTCCATCATTATATTGGGATGTCATCAATACACAATCATTTGCTTAAAGAAATCCATCAAGTAGCAGTTGCATAAATTCAGGGTATTGGGGCAGAGCTTGGCAAATATGTAACTTCCCATAAGATCTTGCTCCCTTCCTCAGCAAATGTAGTTATCAGAGACACTGGTATATGGTTCAGTTACATTGCAGAAGAGGAAAAGAAAGCAACAGCAGCAACAGCAGTAACAGCCGGTCCAAGTGCTTCTCTCCCAGCAGCAACAGCAGTAACAGCCAGCCCGAGTGCTTCTTTCCCAGCTGGAGCGCCTGCCCAAGAGTGAACACGCTGATATTAAGGCGTTGATTCCTATTCTTTGTATTTTGGCCTTCATATGTCTAAAGCGTAGAGCCATTGGACAACTGTCCTTTTCTTTTTTAAGTAATTTTCTGTTTAAGAAAGGGTCACGTTTTTGTCTATTAAAAGAGAAAAGTCTGAAGAAGACATGTGTCTAGAGCTAGGTGGAATCCCAAGAGGCATTTTGTAATAATATAAATAGAAGGTTAGGAAACATTGTAAAGGGACTTTTGGAAGGGAAATAATTTTCTGAACTTGCACGAGCTATCTTGCACTTGTTTCAAGAAAATAAAATCTACCTAATAAGAGCCTGGAGAGGATGTCTTTTGCATGGAAATGGAGATTGGATGCATGTTGGATTATTCCTCTGACTTCTATACTTTACTGTGAGATCTTTCTTTGCTGTCTTGAATTATTTCTTTGTATTGAATGATCTTACTTCTCTCTGTGCAAATGAATTCTCTCTTTCATGAGTAATGGAAAATGTTATATTTGTATTAGAAGCTATCTTCTAATATCTTCTGCTTCTGCTGTGGATCTATGTTTAAGATTTAATGGCTGTCTGTTGAATTTTAGATAACTCTTCCAGCACATTACTCATACTCACAATTTGCTCCTTGCAGGGATAGTTTAGATTTATTTCAGTTTTAGACACAGATTTGTTTTCAGGTTCTGCATTTAGATTAAGTTAGACTAGGCACTTCCATATCATTCTAAAACATAAAATCAAAAGAACGGTGGATCGGGCCATAACCGGTATAATTGGAGCAAAACTCCAAACCCAACGGTTGTCGGAACTGCTAACCGAACGGATTCCCCACACCAAACGGTGGACAATCTAATTGGGATAGTCTACCGGGGAGAATTCCTTTCTGATTGATGCTGCGATCTTCGGGGCATCAACAGGTTGCTGAGGAAGTTATTACAGTTATTGCGAGTTGGTGAAGGACATGACAGGGGATGTCATGGACAGAAGCTGTACAGCACGACTAGAAGCTGACAGTGCAGGTTCGCAGGATTTAGCAGGATCGGCGAACGGAGGGAATGCGTGTCTCGGGATTGTGATAGTCTTGGGAACAACACCCGCAGAGTAGAAGAGGAAGAGAAGGCATTCAGTCTAAGAGGGCAGAGGCAGAGGGAGTAGAAAGCAAAGCCGAGAGAGTTGTGAAGAGTCACACTGGCTGAAGAACAGTGAGTTGAGATCGAACCATAACTCAGAGTTCCGTGGTGAACCAGGAGAGGGTGAGGTCGACACACAGGGAGAACACACCATAGTTACTTCTAAGTTGTAACGGTTGAGGCCGATCGTAGTTAGTTATTTACTTACAGTTATTTTACATTGTAACTAATTTCAGAGAAGTAATATAAGCCAATCCTGGCATCTTGTTCTACACCTTGTTTGTGTAAGCATTGTGGTTTGTGTCATTTGTATTGTTAAGCAAGAAAGTATCCCGTAGGGTGACTTGCATTAGGTGTGGTCCCATACCACATATGAGTACTCTAACCTTGTCATTTTTCCAACTGATGTCTTTTCTATACTTCCTCAAATGCATCATGAACCCTCTACAAGGAGATCTATTTTCCCTTTGCCATGGTTTCTCCCTTCACCTGACCCACGGAGGGTCATTAAAAAAAAAGGGATATCAAATTCCTTTCCCCAAGTCCAGGTGAGGTATTTTAGTCCATATAAATGTGTATAGAATGTTTAACAAATACATATAATGAATGAAGTTAAATCCAGTCAATGCATCTACTACATGCAAGATTAGCAACATATTAACTCAAGAAAATGATGAACCACTCAGACATGAAATCAACCTCATACTTAGGATTATGAATGGTCTTCACACTGATAAATTTCATGCATTCATTCATTCAATAAATTGTGTTAAGTCAGTATTGTGTTTTTTCAATTTTGGTTTGTTTTGTCCTTTTTGGTTTTATTGCACTTTATTTTAAGTCATTTATTTTCTTTAAATTTTGATTTCTTCCTCTTTAGTAAGTTTCCCTTAGGATTTTATAATATTTTGGACTTGTTTTTTATGTTTTTAGATTTTAAATGCTTTATATTTGTTGTTGATGAGAAGTTTTAAAAAGTCATTATATCAATTACAAAACTCATAAAATCCTAATCTAAGTGAGAACAGGTACAATCATAACCCTGATAGCCTCAAAATCCCATACAAATTGATAAAAAGTGGTTTAAAAGCCACAAAACAGTGTTGAGACTTTCTTGTAGCGCTGAAGCCAAAATTCTACAAAGAGGCGCTACAAGAATTTCGTGATCACAGATTCTTCCGATTTTCCAACAGATTTTGGCACGCTCGAGCTAATGACTCATTGATTATGTGTTTTAGAGGGTTCACGACGTGTTGATGCAGAAGGCATCATGGTTTCAAATGATTGCACGTAGTGAAGAGGTCGTGTTCATCATCAACACAAGTGTAGTTCAGTTTGACAGACAGCCACACGGATTCAGATAATTTGCATGAGGTTGTTATCTACAAGCCTATTCTAACATAGAGCACTTAATGAGATAACCATAGTCATTTAAAGGACCGAGCATTGTTGTCAACTGGACAAGTAAGAGATGTGGAGGGATTCACGAAAATTAGGGCTTCCTTATTCTAATGGAAATAGCTAAATTGAAGATCGTGGGACATCTGTACAACGGGGATGACTCATCTGGAACTTTGAATCATGATTTCCAACAATCATAAAGGAGCGATTTACAGGTATTCTCAAAAAGCCTGTATAGCAGCAAATTTGGGGCTTTTTTCGTTTGAGCTAACTCTATTCAAATTAGTCAAAAGTTAGGTAAAATTGTGCTTTAAAACACAATTTTAACCGGATAAATAGCTGTTGGTTGATGAGCCGCGACACCAGTTTGAAGGAGGGTTAAAAAATCTCAGTTCGTTTTTATGAAAGTTACCCTGTCAGTGCTACGAATAACCTGTAGAATTCAGCAGTGGTTTTGGCTTCCAAAATTCAGCCCCTGTTCACAAATATTACCAGAATATACATTTAAATTGCAGTAATTGAAACATAATGGGAAAAAGTGGTAAGGTCAACAGGGCTGAGCCCACAGACCTAACCTGGATTCAGAAACTTCCTGACTGTGCAGAACTGTTTTAGCAGGCAGGTTGGTTGAAGTTTTTCAAAAAAATAGATGGTTTCGATGCTCAGGTGTCCTGCAATTTTGCTAAGGGACTTAAAGATGATATGATCATGATGGATGCGTTGAAATTCAAATTGACTGTGGAGTTAATAGCAGAAGCTACTGAGATCAGCAATGAGGGGAAGCACTGGTTTAAAAAATTGCCTTTTGAGTTTGAACCCCAAAAGTACCTGTTGCCTAATGTGACTCCTGACTGGAACAAGGGTATCCTCATTCACAATTTCAGGAAAGAGTGGATTGAGCCCATAAGGATACTTCAAAGTTATGTGACCTGTGAAGAAAGATATTCACTTGTATTTAAATATCATTTCAGGTTCCTTCAACACTTAGTAGGAGTTTCTAAAATAAATCTGCCCTTCTTTTTCTTAAAAAGCCTGCAGAAGATGTCAAGCAAGATAAAGCAACATGATGATCACACTTCCCAGTCACTTTTTCACCATGGTCTCATTAAACTGTTCATCACCACAGTGTTGTAACACGAGGGAAGAACTTGGGACTTCTTTTTGTTTTGGTCAAATGTTCATCCTAAAAAAGAAGACCAGCAACCAAAGAGACAGACTGACAAGGGGAAAGTGATGATGAAAAAGCTAGGTCACTCAGTCAAATCTACAAATAAAGATGATGTTAAATCCAAGAAGGTGACTGAGCAGGTAGCAGGACAGAAACAGGATGACAGTCAGCTCAAAGTGGTTTCAGATTACCCTAAAAACAAGTTCACACTGTTTGAAGACAAAAAGGAATTGCCTGAAAAGAATTCAGCACCTATAGCAGATCCTCAGCAAGAGAAAAAAGTTGACATTAAAATGGTTCCTGTAACTAAAGAAGAAATCCACATTCATCCAGGAAGTCCCATCACAATTCTTTCAGATGATGAAGGTTATCTGTTAGAAGAAGAACAGCCTATTTCTGAGATTAAAGTCAAAACTGAAAGTGAAGAAGTTCAAGTTTCTGATGGCAAAACCACAAAGTCTAACAAGAAAATCAAAAAGCTGGAAGTGGTGGAATTAGCTGCTATTCAACACCAAGGCAAAGAACTGAAGATGATGGGGGAGGCATCTACATTTTGGAGACCTAAAACTAGGTCGAAAAATAAATTGAGATTAAACATGAAAAAGTTATTAAATCCTAAATTAAAAACAGATGAGGTGACTATCCTAGATGAAGGATCCATGGAAGATGACAAATCAGAGATAGATAAAGTGCAGCCATGTTTAAAAGAAGAGATTAATTCATTAGAAGAAGCAGGTGAAGAAGATCCAAAGCCCAGTATTGAGGACACTTCTAAGAAGATGTTGATGGAAGAGACATAAATGTTCAAGAAATTCGACATTCCTTGGAAACCTGATGAAGATCAAGATTCTGCAGTGGATAAATTAGCCAATGCTGATAAAGAAAATTTGCAGAGGTCTGTCAAGGAGTACAAGCACCAGATGAGATATATGCAAGAAGTCAATGATGGTTTGATGATGGCCAACAGAAGGTTAAGGGAGGATCTCCAGGATGTACATGACAATTTTCAGGAACTAGTGGTTGATGCAAAAGAGGTACTTAAAAGGAAAAGGGCTACTGACAGCCATTGCACTCAGCTGGAGAAGACAGTTCGAGATTTGCAGCAGAAAAACAAAGAACTCACAAAAAGGATTAATGACTTGGAGAAGGAACAAAAGAAGGCCAAGAATAAAGACCAAACTTCAGATGGCATCGCCCTCTTAGCTGAGGTGGCAAAGGACTTATGAAACAGTTTTGCTTTCGGTTAGTTGTCATCAATTAGTAAACTGATAGATTAAAGAGATGCTATTTTTAGCATATTTTTGTAACTTGTAAATATTCTGTCTTTACTCTACCTCATCGAGATCTTGGAAACAGTTAGGGTTAGAGACCTAATCAATTTTGAAGAGTATAGTATTTAGACATGGGAGTAAGTCATCTAGAGGGTTCTGATTTTTGGGGACAGCAGGAGGTCTGCAGATTGTATTGTAACTTCAGACTTGTTCAAAAGATAAGTACTATGACTCTTATGAGCTTTAGCTGATGATATAATGAAACATATGACTTTTTCTCCTTCATTTTTTGTTATGACTGGCTTTGTTGTTAAGCTTGTTTAGCTTCTTAAATGGCAATTTCATTGCTAGTTGATGTATATTTTCTGGTGATGCTTATCTTTTATGTATGAACCTCAGCACATTCTTTTTGTTGGATCTTTGTGATATGTTATGCATCTTTATCAGTTTATGCTTATGATTTAGTTGTTACTTTTCTATTGGATGTATTCCCTGACTGTGCCCAGAGTTTATAACCATTCAAATCATATTCAAAAACCCTAAAAACTTTGTCTTATTTACTGAGTTTACTCTTGAGATTGTGTTAGCTTGTTTCCTTAGCCTTAGAAACAATTTCTGACACAAACATCTTTGGCGCCGTTGCCGGGGACGAAGCTGAAGCATATCTTCCCTGGGATACTTATCATTTTTCTGGTTTAAGAGGTGGACTTGAATCAACATTTTTTCAAAGGCTATTTTCACCAAAAAGAAGTCACAGTGGCTTCTAAAGGGATTGGGACCAGGAATAGGCCTGTTTCTCCATTGAAACTGGGTGTGACAGACCCTGAGCAGATTTTGAAAACAGCCAATAAACTCAGAAAATCTCATTCTTTGCCAGCTTCCTGTGACCCTGACCAATTGGGCATATCATTAAGTTCAGCTGAAACTTTACCTTGGATAAAACCTACCATCCCTGAAAGTACTTTCCAGGTCTTTACTAATCCCCAAAGTTTTTTGAAAGCTAAGATTTCCTCTCCTGATAAAATACCTATCTTTCAGCTGAAAATAGGAAAGAACCCTTTTCAGAAAAGTTCTAGTCAAGTTTCCACATCTTCACAATCAGTCAGTACAAAAATGGCAGGTCAAAACCCACCCATGGATATGATGGACCGCATGGTTGCAGCTAGGTATGCACCATTAGTTTTACCTCAGCCTCTACATACATTTCCCGGAGGTGATTATCAGAAATATATGCCTAGATTCAATAGACAAGGGGAAGTCACTGCTGAGGAACATTGGGAGGCTTTCCTAAGCTATGCTGACAATCAGAACATTGAGATAAAAGATGTGTGGATGAGGGTATTTGTTCAGAGTCTTGATGGGGATGTAAGAAAATGGTTTAGAGACCTGCCTGCTAACTCAATTACCATCATTGAAGAACTCCATGATCTTTTCATGAGACAATGGGGAGACACAAAGGATCATACATACTATATAACTGAGTTTGGAGCTCTCAGAAGAAAGAAAGATGAGACTGTTGCAGATTTTTCCAAAAGGTTTAATAAGATGTACAGTAGAATTCCAACAGAAATTAAACCTACAGAAACATCAGCTAAACTAACTTATGCAAATGCTTTTGTTCATGAATTTTCTTTGTTGCTGAGAGAAAGAAGACCTATCACCCTGCTGAACATGCAAGATGCATCTTTAGAGGTAGAGTCTAATTTGATAGCTTCAAACAGACTTAAGAATGAAACAGCTCAACAGCTGTATGAAAGAAAAGGAAAGAAAGAAGCTGTCACAGCAGGTTCTGCTTCTTAGTCTGTTGAGACCAAGATAGATGAGATGGCTAAAATGGTTAAGATCCTTACTGCAAAGTTGAATAAACTAGAGCTTGAAAAGAATTCTGCTAAACCTGCTCCAGAAGCTCAGAGGAACCCAAATAACCAAAATCAGTTTAGAAGACAGTTTGCTCCTAGATTCATGCCAAGGGAGCGAAGAAATAATGACATCTAGCAAGAAAGAAGGGAAAATGAGGATCAAAAAGTGCCCCCACCCTTTCAAAATAATTTGATTGATGAAGAAGAAATCGATCAACAACTACTCTTTGAAGAAACTGAGACTGATCAGGACATGAATCATATTGGAGATGGATTGTTTATAGGTTTTGTAACAGAAGAAGATTTTCAAAATTCTGAGTACTATGATGCAGATTTGTATGAGGTTGAAGATGACTTGGAGTTTGAAAAAACTGCTGTAAATGCTGCTACTAATCAGAAGGGAATTAAGAAAAATATTAATCTCAGATCTGGCCCGAAACAGGTAGTCCAAGATCCTAAGAAGAAAGCTGTTGTTCCTGCTCCAGTTATTCCTGATAAACCAGTTGCTGATCCTGTAACAGAAAAGAAGCAACCTGCAAAAAAGTCCAAGAAGAATGCAGAAATTGAGGAGGTAAACAAGTCAGTTCAAAACTTTAGTTTGGAAAATGAGTTAAGTAAACTAAAAATTCCTGTGCCATTTTCTGAGCTTATCAAGAATCCATCATATAATAATACAGTTTTGAAAGTGATGAATATACCCAATAATCAGCCAGTTTCAGATATAGTGAATTTGCACGAAGAAAACCCTAGAATATTCATTGGATAAGCTTTGGCTGAAAAGACTGAAAACGAAGCTGGTGCTTCTCCTCCTTTCTATATAACTTTGACTGTACACGAGCAGATGATTCATAATTGCCTGCTAGATTCAGGAGCATCCCATAACTTGATGCCAAAAGTTGTGATGGAAGCCCTGGGCCTTAATGTCACCAAGCCTTACCATGATTTATATGCCTTTGACTCCCAAGCTGCAAAGTGTCTAGGAGTGATAAAAGACATGGTTGTCAAACTTACTCAGTTGCCCATGAAAAGTGTAATAATGGATGTTGTGGTAGCTGACATCACACCAAAATTTGACTTGCTTCTGTCTAGGTCATGGGCTAAGAAGGTTGGGGGAACATTACAGATGGACCTCTCTTATGCCACCATTCCTGTTTTTGGTGGAGAAAATAGGAGACTTTACAGAGAGCTACAGCTTGCTTACATAGTCACAGATGATAAAAATCCTACAAATCACCCAATGTATTCTGTGGATAAAGACCTTGGTTCATGCATACTACAGTTTAGTGAAGAGGAGAATTCTGCTGGTCTATTACAAGTACAAAAAGAACAGCCCATAAAACACAGCAAAGAGGAGCAGGATGCATTGTGGCAGTTGTATTTTGATGGATCCTCATGTAAAGAAGGTGCTGGAGCTGGAGTTTTACTTATTTTTCCTGGGGGTGAAACAGTTAAACTCATGTATAAATTGGAATTTGTTACCACCAACAACACTGCTGAGTATGAAGCTCTGCTACTGGGACTGAAGGCTGCTAAAGATTTGGGAATTCAGCAGATTTCTGCATTTGGCGACTCCGAACTAGTTGTTCAACAAGTGAAGAATAAATATCAAGTAAAGCAGGGTTTGCTGAAAGTATATCGAAATGAGGTATGGGATATGCTTGAGAATTATTTTATAGCATTTAATATCACCCATATTCCCAGGAATCATAACGAAACTGCAGATTCTTTAGCTCTGGCTGCTACACATTTCAGAATCCCTAAAACCACTCAGCTAAAGTATCCTATAGAAGTGAGATATAGACCATGTGTCCCAGATAATGTGAAGCACTGGAGGGTTTTTGAAGATGACATTGAAATAAAAAAAAATTCTTGAGCTTATAGATGAATTTTCAAATAATCAAATTGATCAAGAAATAGATGAAAAGGATGAACAGTTAGATGAGTTTGCTTCAGAAAAGAGATAGCAGGGCATAAGATCATTGAATTGAAGAGAAATTTCATTCCAAAAGGTCTAGTACCTTTAGAAAGAATATTCACCAAAGATGATACACCTTCAAAGCCAGTAATTCAATCTTCAGAAGACAATGTAGAGGACTATAATATTGGTTCAGCAGAACATCCCAGAATGGTAAAACTTTCTAAAAACCTAACGGTGGAGCAAAGAAGTAGATATATTAAGTTGTTGAAAAAATATGTAGATGCATTTGCCTGGTCTTATAAGGAATTAAAAACTTATGATACAGCAATTATTCAGCACAAGGTTCCTTTGAAACCTAATGTCAAACCTTTCAGGCAAAAATTAAGAAGAATCAATCCAGCCTTGGTCCCTGTAATTGAAAAAGAACTAAAGAAGTTGTTGGATGCAAAGATAATAGTGCCTCTCAGGTATTCTTCTTGGGTGGCTAATCTGGTTCCTGTTAGAAAGAAGAATGGGGAAATTCGATTATGTGTTGACTTCAGAAATCTGAATCGATCATCATTAAAAGACAATTATCCTCTCCCCAAGATTGAACAGGTTTTGCAGCAGGTAGTTGGAGCTCAGAGGATTTCTATGCTAGATGGTTTCTCATGGTACAATCATATCGCCATGCATCCTGATGACAAGGAAAAGACAGCTTTTACAACCCCCTGGGGGACATTTATGTATGATAAGATGCCTTTTGGTTTGATGAATGCTGGTGCAACCTTTCAGAGAGCAATGGATATTGCATTTGTGGGTGAGAAAGATAAGTTTGTGGTTATCTACTTGGATGATATTACTGTCTTCTCAAAATCTAATGATGAACACTTGAAGCATTTGGAGCAAACCTTCATAAAATGTAGAAAATTTGGTCTATCCCTAACCCCAAAAAATCACATTTTTCTGTGCAAGAAGGTAAATTACTTGGCCACCTGGTGTCAGTTGATGGTATTAGAATTGACCCTGAGAGAGTCAAAGCAATACTAAAGATTAGCTTGCCCAGGAGTAAAAAGGATGTTCAATCTTTCATTGGCAAGATAAACTTTCTACGGTGGTTTATTCCTAATTTCGCTGAAACCATTAAGCAAATTACAGCCATGTTGAAGAAAGATCAGTAAGTAAAGTGGACTGCTGAGGCAAAGATAACATTTGAGAAAATCAAAGTCGCTCTGACTGAAGCACCTGTTCTGGTGAGTCCTGATTTTGCCAAAGAATTCCTTACTTTTTCTTTTGCTTCAGAGGATACTATTGCTGCTGTCCTACTTCATAAGAATAATGAGGGATTGGAGCAACCAATTGCCTTTTTCAGTAAAACACTTAGAGATTCAGAGTTGAAATACAGTATCTTGGAGAAACAAGCCTATGCTCTGGTAAAGGCTTTAAAATTCTTCAGAATTTATATCTTACATTCCAAGGTTATTTCATTTGTTCTGAATGCTGCAATGAAAGACATTTTGACACAGCCTGATAGTGAAGGAAAGAGGGGAAAATGGATTGCCAAAATTATGGAATATGAAGTGGAAATCAGACCTACTAAGCTGGTCAAAGGACAAGGATTGGCCAAACTGCTGGCTGACTCAAATTGTCAAGCATTAGGATTACATGTTATGACAGAAAAATCAGCACCTGAAGAAAAGCAAGCATTCCTGGAGAAAGAAAGAATCATGGACTCTTATTCATCTTCAGATTGGTATGCTGATATTGTTCATTTCTTGTTATTTTTGCAATGCCCAGAACACTTAGATAGGAAGGCTTCCAGATCTCTTAAATTGAAAGCTACTAAATACTGTTTGATAGAAGATCAATTGTTTTGGAAAGACCCAGGAGGAATCTTGTTAGTTTGGATCAGGCTGAAATAGAAGAAGTGATTTCAAAATCTCATGAAGGAACTTGTGGAGGACATAAATACTGGAAAACAACAGCCTATAAAATTTTGAGAGCTGGTTACTATTGGCCTTCCCTCTTCTCAGATGTTTACCAGCAGGTAAGAGCTTGCATACCCTGTCAGAAATTTGCAGGTAAATAGAAATTATTATCTATGCCTTTGAAGCCTATTGTAGTAAATGCCCCTTTTCAGCAGTGGGGTCTAGATTTTATTGGAGAAATAAATCCAGCATCTTCAGGCCAGCATCATTGGATTTTGACTGCTACAGATTTCTTTACAAAATGGGTGGAAGCTATTCCAACAAGAAATGCTACAGATAAAGTGATTATGGAGTTCATTGAACATAATATTCTGAGTAGATTTGGCTGTCCACAAAGATTGATTACTGATAATGCCAAAGCATTCAAATCTAAGGCAATGGTGGCCTTTTGTGAGGAAAATGGCATTATTCTGAAACACTCAACTCCCTGTTACCCTCAAGGAAATGGTCAGGCTGAATCATCTAACAAGAATATCATTCAAAGCATCAAGAAGCTGCTGAAACATAATAAAAGGTCTTGGGATTCAATGCTGAAATATGCATTGTGGGCAGATAGGATTACTGTGAAGCAAGCCATTGGTACTTCTCCTTTTCAGCTGGTGTATGGAACAGAAGCAGTATTCCCAGTGCAGTTGGGGATTCCAGTAATGAAGTTCCTTCAGAAATCTCAAGAGGAACCGGATGATATGCAAAGGAGAATCTTCGAAATGATTGAGTTACAGCAAAACAGAGAAAAGGTAGACAAAGAAGCACAGCTGTACAGAGCTAAAATGAAAAACAGGTTTGACAGAAATATTAAAGAGCATATTTTTTCAGAAGGTGAGTTGGTTTTAAGATGGGATGCAAGAAAGGAACAGAAGGGTAAGCATGGAAAATTTGATAATCTATGGTTTGGCCCTTTTCTGATATCTAAAGTTTTAGAAAATAATACATTCATCTTGCAGTCCTTGGAAGGTGAGGAGTTGCTCAGCCCTGTCAATGGGCGATTCCTCAAGCATTTCTACAGTTAATGAGGAGTATTGTTACTGATCATTGTACATACCGGTGAGTGCATTGCAATAAGACTCCATAGCCCAATGGATAAGGCACTGGTCTTCAGGTTCTTGAAGCCTCGCAGGGAGGTCTTCATCCCGCAGCTGGAGCCAGATGTTAAGTTAGTATTGTGTTTTTTCAATTTTGGTTTGTTTTGTCCTTTTTGGTTTTATTGCACTTTATTTTAAGTCATTTATTTTCTTTAAATTTTGATTTGTTCCTCTTTAGTAAGTTTCCCTTAGGATTTTATAATATTTTGGACTTGTTTTTGATGTTTTTAGATTTTAAATGCTTTATATTTGTTGTTGATGAGAAGTTTTAAAAAGTCATTATATCAATTACAAAACTCATAAAATACTAATCTAAGTGAGAACAGGTACAATCATAACCCTGATAGCCTCAAAATCCCATACAAATTGATAAAAAGTGGTTTAAAAGCCACAAAACAGTGTTGAGACTTTCTTGTAGTGCTAAAGCCAAAATTCTACAAAGAGGCGCTACAAGAATTTCGTGATCACAGATTCTTCCAATTTTCCAACAGATTTTGGCACGCTCGAGCTAATGACTCATTGATTATTTGTTTTAGAGGGTTCACGACGTGTTGATGCAGAAGGCATCATGGTTTCAAATGATTGCACGTAGTGAAGAGGTCGTGTTCATCATCAACACAAGTGTAGTTCAGTTTGACAGACAGCCACATGGATTCAGATAATTTGCATGAGGTTGTTATCTACAAGCCTATTCTAACATAGAGCACTTAATGAGATAACCATAGTCATTTAAAGGACCGAGCATTGTTGTCAACTGGACAAGTAAGAGACGTGGAGGGATTCACGAAAATTAGGGCTTCCTTATTCCAGCGGAATCAGCTAAATTGAAGATCGTGGGACATCTGTACAACGGGGATGACTCATCTGGCACTTTAAATCATGATTTCCAACAATCATAAAGGAGTGATTTACAGGTATTCTCAAAAAGCCTGTATAGCAGCAAATTTGGGGCTTTTTTTGTTTGAGCTAACTCTATTCAAATTAGTCAAAAGTTAGGTAAAATTGTGCTTTAAAACACAATTTTAACCGAATAAATAGCTGTTGGTTGATGAGCCGCGACACCAGTTTGAAGGAGGGTTAAAAAATCTCAGTTCGTTTTTATGAAAGTTACCCTGTTAGTGCTACGAATAACCTGTAGAATTCAGCAGTGGTTTTGGCTTCCAAAATTCAGCCCCTGTTCACAAATATTACCAGAATATACATTTAAATTGCAGTAATTGAAACATAATGGGAAAAAGTGGTAAGGTCAACAGGGCTGAGCCCACAGACCTAACCTGGATTCAGAAACTTCCTGACTGTGCAGAACTGTTTTAGCAGGCAGGTTGGTTGAAGTTTTTCAAAAAAATAGATGGTTTCGATGCTCAGGTGTCCTGCAATTTTGCTAAGGGACTTAAAGATGATATGATCATGATGGATGCGTTGAAATTCAAATTGACTGTGGAGTTAATAGCAGAAGCTACTGAGATCAGCAATGAGGGGAAGCACTGGTTTAAAAAATTGCCTTTTGAGTTTGAACCCCAAAAGTACCTGTTGCCTAATGTGACTCCTGACTGGAACAAGGGTATCCTCATTCACAATTTCAGGAAAGAGTGGATTGAGCCCATAAGGATACTTAAAAGTTATCTGACCTGTGAAGGAAGATATTCACTTGTATTTAAATATCATTTCAGGTTCCTTCAACACTTAGCAGGAGTTTCTAAAATAAATCTGCCCTTCTTTTTCTTAAAAAGCCTGCAGAAGATGTCAAGCAAGATAAAGCAACATGATGATCACACTTCCCAGTCACTTTTTCACCATGGTCTCATTAAACTGATCATCACCACAGTGTTGCAACACGAGGGAAGAACTTGGGACTTCTTTTTGTTTTGGTCAAATGTTCATCCTAAAAAAGAAGACCAGCAACCAAAGAGACAGACTGACAAGGGGAAAGTGATGATGAAAAAGCTAGGTCACTCAGTCAAATCTACAAATAAAGATGATGTTAAAGCCAATAAGGTGACAGAGCAGGTAGCAGGACAGAAACAGGATGACAGTCAGCTCAAAGTGGTTTCAGATTACCCTAAAAACAAGTTCACACTGTTTGAAGACAAAAAGGAATTGCCTGAAAAGAATTCAGCACCTATAGCAGATCCTCAGCAAAAGAAAAAAGTTGACATTAAAATGGTTCCTGTAACTAAAGAAGAAATCCACATTCAGCCAAGAAGTCCCATCACAATTCTTTCAGATGATGAAGGTTATCTGTTAGAAGAAGAACAACCTATTTCTGAGATTAAAGTCAAAACTGAAAGTGAAGAAGTTCAAGTTTCTGATGGCAAAACCACAAAGCCTAACAAGAAAATCAAAAAGCTGGAAGTGGTGGAATTAGCTGCTATTCAACACCAAGGCAAAGAACTGAAGATGATGGGGGAGGCATCTACATTTTGGAGACCTAAAACTAGGTCGAAAAATAAATTGAGATTAAACATGAAAAAGTTATTAAATCCTAAATTAAAAATAGATGAGGTGACTATCCTAGATGAAGGATCCATGGAAGATGACAAATCAGAGATAGATAAAGTGCAGCCATGTTTAAAAGAAGAGATTAATTAAGTAGAAGAAGCAGGTGAAGAAGATCCAAAGCCCAGTATTGAGGACACTTCTAAGAAGATGTTGATGGAAGAGACAGAAATGTTCAAGAAATTCGACATTCCTTGGAAACCTGATGAAGATCAAGATTCTGCAGTGGATAAATTAGCCAATGCTGATAAAGAAAATTTGCAGAGGTCTGTCAAGGAGTACAAGCACCAGATGAGATATATGCAAGAAGTCAATGATGGTTTGATGATGGCCAACAGAAGGTTAAGGGAGGATCTCCAGGATGTACATGACAATTTTCAGGAACTAGTGGTTGATGCAAAAGAGGTACTTAAAAGGAAAAGGGCTACTGACAGCCATTGCACTCAGCTGGAGAAGACAGTTCGAGATTTGCAGCAGAAAAACAAAGAACTCACAAAAAGGATTAATGACTTGGAGAAGGAACAAAAGAAGGCCAAGAATAAAGACCAAACTCCAGATGGCATCGCCCTCTTAGCTGAGGTGGCAAAGGACTTATGAAACAGTTTTGCTTTCGGTTAGTTTTCATCAATTAGTAAACTGATAGATTAAAGAGATGCGATTTTTAACATATTTTTGTAACTTGTAAATATTCTGTCTTTACTCTACCTCATCGAGATCTTGGAAATAGTTAGGGTTAGAGACCTAATCAATTTTGAAGAGTATAGTATTTAGACATGGGAGTAAGTCATCTAGAGGGTTCTGATTTTTGGGGACAGCAGGAGGTCTACAGATTGTATTGTAACTTCAGACTTGTTCAAAAGATAAGTACTGTGACTCTTATGAGCTTTAGCTGATGATATAATGAAACATATGACTTTTTCTCCTTCATTTTTTGTTGTGACTGGCTTTGTTGTTAAGCTTGTTTAGCTTCTTAAATGGTAATTTCATTGCTAGTTGATGTATATTTTATGGTGATGCTTATCTTTTATGTATGAACCTCAGCACATTCTTTTTGTTGGATCTTTGTGATATGTTATGCATCCTTATCAGTTTATGCTTATGATTTAGTTGTTACTTTTCTATTGGATGTATTCCCTGACTGTGCCCAGAGTTTATAACCATTCAAATCATATTCAAAAACCCTAAAAACTTTGTCTTATTTACTGAGTTTACTCTTGAGATTGTGTTAGCTTGTTTCCTTAGCCTTAGAAACAATTTCTGGCACAAACAAATTGAACATAAAATCATAATATAACATAGGGAAAATAACATCATTTTACACCATAGAAACAGTTATCTTTAGAATGAAGCTTCCCTAGGAAACTGGCTAAGTGAGAGAAAATTTCCACCCAAAATTAGGTCTTTGTGCGGCCTATACTCTTTCAGCTGACAGACCACCCCTACGCTGGGTTGTGTATCCACTAAGGAGGGCTAACTAGGCTCTCTCATAGTCACGGTTCCATCCCAATTCTAAGCCAACCTACTATTTGGTTTATCAAGCATACAAGGACACGGGGAGGATGTTGCTAAGCTAGTGAGCTCACCCACAGAGCTATAGGCATCTCAGATCACTCAGCAAGCATGGTACCCACATTACCTACCTCACCCAACACAAGGATGGCCCTCTTATCTGCTTCACAAACCCTCAAGGCCCCTTCCCTCCAGTGCTCTTCAGGGTGGGCATAGAAAGGTCCACACTTCTGCTTTCATGAGATTATAGCCTTCACTGGGTTTATCAAGAAGATCCAACCCTATGTTGCCCTTCTTCTCTATTATTCAAGATGGGCTCTTTTTAGGGTTGAGGCCTAAGCTCTACCCAGCAACTCGGTCCTCTGCAAACAGATCTACGCGTTCTCACGGCTTCACTGATATTTTCACACTCTATAATTCCTCTCAAGGTCTGATCCAAGGGTTTCCCAAACTGGCTTCATTTCCTAGGCAAGGTTTCTTTGTATCCCCAACTCTGCAAATTCGGGCATACACGAAATTGTGATTTCCTTTTTTTTCTTCATGGCTCGGCTCTGAAAATGTGTGATGAATTTAGGTTGTTGGTAAACCATGGTATAGGGAATAGGATGATTGAATTTCCAGGTGGTAGAGTATCTTAAGGAACAAGAAAAACATAGCCATACCTTGCCATACGGATTGCAGGGCCGCTCCATACTCCATCGACTTCATGGACTGGTTTTCTCAACCACCCTCTTACAGCAGAATTAAATGTGAGCATGGGGAGTCAATTGGGTTCACAAATTGACATGTGGAAGCTTGGTTCCAATCCCATAATCCCCTCACCTCTCCCTAGTGGATACATGTGGCCCCTTCTCATTAGTTTCCTCCTTAGCCAGTTTTCTTGGGATTTTATTGCAATAATTAATAATTACATCATTTACAATATCTCATGGCTTAGCAGCCCATGGATTATCAAAATGTCAAATACTTTCCTATGCAAATAAACCTAAGCATCCACTAGTGGGGCCTTTTCTTTGAGCTCCACACCAGAGCACATTGCATTTATACAATTTTTACATTGAATTCAATAAACTCTAAGGGTCAAAATAGGGGTATTACAACTCCCTCCCCCTTAGAAAAAGACCGTCCTCAGTGTACTAAAAAATGAACAAAAATGGGAATGCCTCTTTCATGGCATTGTCCAGCTCCCACGTGGCCTCCTCAGGACTAAGGTGCTTCCATTGTACTTTCACCTATCCGATGGCTCTATTCCGGAGCAAAGTGACCTTCTTGTATAGGATGCGCATACGCTCAACTTGGAACTCTCCGTGTAGTTCCACCTGTATCACATTCCAATCAATTATGTGATTAGGATCATGTACATATTTCTTAAGAAAAGAGACATGGAAAACATTATGAGCTATCATGTTAGCAGGAAATGCAATCCTATAAGCAACTGTCCCTATCCTATCAATGAATTCAAATGGCCCATAATATATTGGTGCCAAATTGGAACAACTCCCCAAATTCATGGAACTTTTCCTTGGTTTCACTCTTAAGTAAACATGATCCCCAATCTGAAATTCCTTATGCACTCTTTTCAGATCTGTATAACTCTTCTTCCTGTCCTATCTTGCCTTCAAATTATGCTTGACCTTAACAATCTCTTAATCCATCTCTTGATCATCTCTGGTCCAAGCACTACCCTGTTCACTGGGTTGTCCCAACTCACTGGAGTTCTACATCCTTTACCATACAATGCTTCAAAAGGGATCATTCCCAATGATGCATGATGTCCATTGTTGTAATCAAATTATACCAAGTGTAGGTAGTCTTCCCACTTGGATGGTTTATCCATCACATACATCCTCAGCATGTCTTCAAGAATCTGATTTAATATCTCAGTCTGACCATCTTCTTGAGGATGATATGTTGTACTAAACTTTAGCTGAGTTCCCAATTCCTTGAATAATCCCTTCCAAAAATTGGAAGTGAATTTTGTATCATGATCTGAAATTATTGCCTTGGGAAATCCATGCAATCTTAGTATCTCCTTCATGAAGATATTTGCAATGTCATTGTTCTTATGAGTGGACTTGACTAGAATAAAGTGAGCTACCTCTTATATATTTTCCACCACTACCATGATGGAATCATGCTTCCTTACCATCATTGGAAAACCTGTTATAAAATCAATAGAAATCACTTCCCACTTCCATTTTGGAATGGGAAAGGGCTGCAACAATCCTGTTGTGTGTTGATGCTCTACCTTGACTTGTTGGCACTTTTGACGCCTAGCAATGTACTCTACTATGTCCTTCTTCATCCCATGCCAAAAGTAATTCTTTCTTTCCGTTGTTATGGTCTTTTGATATCCTGGGTGTCCAGAATATGGCTTTTGATGTATCTCATCCATCACTAACCTTTTCAAATCTTCACAATTTGGAATGTACAGTATAGTACCCTGATAAATGAGAACATCATATTCACCAATCTGATATCCTGCACACTTTTCATCTACATTTCCCTGCTGCAACTTCTCCTTGATTTGAAGGTAAGCTTCATCTTTGGTTTGGGCTTCAAGAACCCTTTCCTTCAATTCTGATTTACACATACTCACTGCTGCAACATGGAATTTTCTACTAAGTGCATATGCAACCTTATTCTTCTTACCTTTCACGTGATTAATTTCCATATCAAATTCACAAAGGAATCTTATCCACCTAGTTATCCTAGCATTCATATTTGGCTGGTCAAACAAATATTTTAAGCTCATATGATCTGTCTTGAGCTCAAACCTTATTCCCAAGGGATAATGTCTCCATTTCTTGAGAGCATGAATTATGGATTCTAGCTCTAAGTCATGTGTGGAATAATTCTTCTCATTCTCCTTTAACTTCCTTGACTCATAGAAAATTACAAATCCTTCTTGCATGAGCGCTCCACCTAGCCCTTCAATGCAAGCATCTATGCACACTACAAAATCTTTCTTTGGATCTGCAATCTTCAAAACAGGAGCACTGGTAAGCAATTATTTTAACTGCTGGAAGCTTTTCTCACAATTTTTAGACCATAAAAACTTGATATTCTTCCTCTACAATGAAGTGATTGGGTGATCTATCTTGGAGAATCCTTCAATGAACCTTCTGTAGTATCCTGCAAGACCCATAAAATATCTAACATCTGCAACATTCTTTGGAGTAGGCCAATCCATTATGGCCTCAATATTTTATGGATCCAATGCAATTCCTTCTACTGAGATAACATGACCCAAATACTATAACTTCTATTTATAGAAATCACACTTGCTCAGCTTTGCATATAGTTGATGTTCTCTAAGGACTTGCAACACTATTCTTAGATGTTCATTATGCTCTTCTTCATTCTTTGAGTAAACAAGAATTTCATCCAAGAACACAATTACAAATTTATCCAAATACTTGCTGAAGACATTATTCATGAGACACATGAATGTGGCAGGTGCATTGGTAAGACCAAATGGCACCACTGTGAATTCATGATGGGAATATCTAGTCCTAAAAGTCGTCTTGTGAATGTCTTATTCCTTAATCCTCACTTGATGGTACCCATATATTAAGTTAATCTTTGAAAACAATCTAGCTTCCTTCATTTGATCAAACAAGTCATCAATTCTAGGCAATGGATACTTGTTCTTGATTGTCACTTTATTGAGCTTCCTATAATCAATACACAACCTTAAATTCCCATCCTTTTTCTTGAAAAATAACACATGTGCTCCCCAAGGATATACACTAGGTCTAATATATTCTTTTTCCATCGATTCTTGCAGCTGAATCTTCAACTCTACCAATTCTTGCAGCTGCATCTTCAACTCTACCAATTCTGGTGTTCTCATTCTATAAGTATCTTTGGAAATTGGTGCTGCCCCTAGAACAAGATTAATGGAAAAGTCAATATCTGTCTTGGGTGGCAGCCCTAGCACTTCATCTGGAAATAAATCTTGGAACTCTTGCAACAACTGAAATTATTCTATCCTCGGCCCCTTATATTCTGATGAATCTGATATATGCACTGCATATAATTGGAAACCCTTCTTATAAAACTTTCTTAGGTGTAAGGATGAAATATGCCTTATTGAAACTTGATCAAGAATTGCTCTTACCAACCTTGGCCTTCCTTCTTTATCAATGCATTCAAGTGCTTTCTTATAGAAGTATAACTTGGCTATATGCCTTTCCAACCAGTCTATTCCTATTAGGGCATCATAATATCCTAATGGTATGACATTTAAATTTACATGTGTGAGGAGTCCATTCAACTCTATGGGGCACTCCATCACTACTTCACTTACCTTTCTCTTGGTCCCTGTGGCTATTTGAACTAGCCAAGACTTACTATTCTTTAATTTACTAAGAGAAAAACCTTCAATTACCTTAGGAGACACATAACTATGAATAGATCTTGGATCAATCAACACAGGAATAGATTGCTTAGCAATCGTACCTTCAAATTCCACCACTACTGATTGATGGTCTGCTTGGTGATCATCCAATGCTACATAAATTCGAGGTATTTCTCTTTCCATATCTTCTACTGTAGTTGCTTCTTCTAGGTTATGCAAACTTCTGGGATTCTCCCTCCGATGTGGACATTCTCTAAGCACATGGTTTCCTCCACATCCCCAACATTGAAGTGGCCCTTTTGGTGCTCTTTCTGCTGCCACAACTAGCCCGAATCCACTTCTTGCTTTCTAGCCTTGTGTAAAATTTCTGGGATGATTTCTGAATGGTGATTTGAATCCATTTTTCTTTTGTTCAAACCTCCCTCTGGGATTTCCTTTCCATACTGGCTGAACCTCTGGTTTACCTTTGCTTTGATCATAGCAATGCATTTCCATTCTAATGGCTTCATAAAGGCTTGGTGGATTGAAAAACTCAATCCTATCTCTGTAATTATGGGGTAGAGTACCAAGGAAATTTGATTTTTACCCTTTCATCCTTGATGTAATCTACATACCTCAACAACTCCAAAAACTTGTGGACATGCTCTTCCATGGAATCATTTCCCAATATGAGTTGATTGAACTCTTTCCTCTTGTTGTCATAATACCTAGCTGATAGGTATTTCTCCTTGAAGTATCTTTTAAACCACACCCAGCTGATCCTTCTTTCACTGATCCTTTTCACTTGAATGAGGTGATCCCACCAAATTGAAGCTTTGCCACTAAGGTTGTAAATGGAAACTCATTCCTTTTCATTTTCTGAATAATCATGCATTCTAAAATACTTATTCATTCCAAGAAGCCATGCTTCTACCTCTTGACATGTATTGCTTTCTACATCAAATGTGGGAGGCATTTCTTTCCTAAATTATCCATGTGGGATCCCTCTAGACCTCTTTATTCTCTCACTTCTACTCAAAGTATGTCTTGGGCTTCTCTAAGAATATCTAGAATAACTTGACCTGCTGGACATAGATCTTGGAGAGGGTGTTCTATGCTTTCTTTTCAGAGAACCCCTTCTAGGGCTTGGAGTCTTTTTCCTAGAATGGCCTCTAGAGTGGCTACCTGCATCTCTTTCTTCTCTTCCCACATTGATTGGGTTAGAACCAAGATTTATCCTCTGATGCATATCAATAAGGATCTGCAAGATGGAAGCATTGAGCTGGTGCTGCTCTTCCTTTACCTTCATCAACCTCTCATTGAAGCTCACCATGGTTTCAACCAAGTTTGGGGAAGTTATATGTTCCTTCTTCCATCGGAATCGGCTTTAGTATGCCCTTCTTGCACATTTTCTCCCAGCATGTCATCCTCCTGATCATACAGATCCTGGGAATCATTAGTGGTCACCATTTTCCCGCTTTCCTGTACGCTTCCCTGTTGTATGATTCAAACTGCCACTGCTGCAATCACTATGCATCAAAGGAATTTATCAGTCAGCATATGAATGCATTAAAACATAAACACCCATACAAATATGGAATTCATTCATTCAGGAAACAAAAACAATAAAAATTAATTATCAAACCCACGCCATGGGCGCTTCTCTTCTTGTAAATTCATTCACGGTCCGGCCCAAGCAGCCCTAGTGCTCCAATTTGAGCTCTGATACCACTTTGTAACGTTCCCCGATCACCCTGGTGGCCTTCAACAACGATGGGAGACCACTGCTACAATTTTTTTCCAATAATTAACTCTGATTTTACACACAGCCGCAATGCCCGTCAATCTGCAATCCATCATTTGCGATCCACAATCCGCATGCAGAACTTGGAAATCGGATTTCCAAATCCACCTCTACGTTGAAATTGTGCTTCTGACTTACGCAATCCAAAATGCAAAATTTGGAAGCCGGAAGCTATTTTACAGCCTTGAAAATTTCCCGTCCAACTTATGTAGTTCCGCAATCTGCATGTGGAACTCAGAATTCAGAGTCCTCAATTCGTCGTCCCGAAGATTTTACTCCTCCGCAATTCCACAATCCACAACCTGCGTTACGGATGTCAGAAAACGGAAACCTCATTTCGTCGTCCCGGTAAAAATCTCCTTTTGAATTACACAATCCACAATCCACCTTGCGGATGTGGAAATTCAGAAATCCAATGTGCCAGCCCCCATGGAAATCGCCTTCTAATTCTCGCAATCTGCAATCCACCTTGCGGATGCGGGGAGGCGGAATTCCAATGTGCCAACCCCATGGAAATTTCCCTTCCGACTTCCATAATCCGCCTTGCGGATTAGGAAATTTGGAAGGCTAACCACGCCATTCCAAAGTTCGTTCCCCGACCTCCGCAATCCTCAATCTGCATTGTGGATGCGGAAAGGTTGGGACCACAGATCCCTGCACCTACAACTTCTGATGTTGATATCTCCTCCATCCTTAGGCCAAATTGGACAAGGCTAGTACCATTGGAAATATCTTCGAGATCTCTATCCATTGGTGTGGTCCCCTACCACATCTGAGTACTCTAACCTTGTCACTTTCCCAACTAAATTCTTTCATATACTTCCTCAAATGCATCATTAACCATCTTCAAGGAGCTATGTTTTCCCTCTGCCATGGTTTCTCCCTTCACCTGACCCACAGAGGGTTAGTAAACACAACAGGGCTATCACATTTGTTATTAGTCAAATTATTACTTCTCCATCCGTGACCACATTTCCATGTCGTTCACACAAATGGACACTATGGATGGAAGAGCTTACTTGACCTTAGATGATTTGGATTTGAAATTTTCAATCCTTTAATCAATAAACATATTTTTGTAACTATTTTGAAGCATAACCATGAATTTGATATAATCCAAGACGCGGGTTAACCGTGGGTGTCTCTATAGAAAAATCATGGGTATGATCTCAAATGTTGCACCCGCTAGCTGCAAGACATAATAGCCGCGAGTCACTTGTTGGTTTTCCAAAGGCATACTCGCGGGTATCCTTAAAAATATTGAGAAAATATATAAAACGACTAATTGTGGATTAGTTAGGGAAGTTATTCAAACTAACTTAACTTCCCAAACCAACTTCCTTTCGAGCCTAACCTCCTAGCCTTGCCATAAATACAAGGGGAGGGTCTTGAGAAAGGGGAGCCAAATTTGGTAAAGAAAAGCTGGAGGAATACTTACTCAAGAGAGAGGAGCAGGAGCATAGGGTTTGATTACAACAGTGCCATTTGCAGGACAAGTATAACTAGTTGTTATTTATCCAAATAAACTCAGAGATTTACCTTCCAATAGCACTTGTATTTGTATAAACTTGATGTTTCAATCTGTCATATGAATCTATATATGAGTTTCAATATCAATTTTTTATCTTTATATAGTCAAATTTATTTGATAAAGGTAGTCTGGTTGTTTGTAGGTCCATCATTTGTAGCAGTGGATTGAGAAGATTGGATTTCGAAATATTGGATCAACCGTCAATTATCTAGGTATGAACTTCATCTTGAATCCTATTTCTTTTATGAACGGAAAGAAGTGTTGAATGTTACATGTATTTTCTTTTCAGTTTCTGCAATAAAATTTGATGTACGTTGGTGACCTCCATTTCCCAGTCATAAGTTATTAAACTGGACAATAGAACTGATGAATCCACTGGGGAGCACCTATTTCTACTTTGGGTATTCTTGAGATACTTTCTTTCAGTTTTTATCAACTTTTAGGTCTCTGTGAAGGTTTTTACGGTATTTTCCATCCCCGTGCTTGACTTAGTTTTGGTCTGATCTTGTCATGTCCTAAATTTGGCATTGGGTCACAATGGCCTAATCACATTGGCCATATTCATTAGATTTTGTCAAATTGATGTTAAGGGTCAAAAAATTGCCAAGGAGGAAAATTACTAGTTTCCTAAGTTTGGGGTGGAAGCTTTGGGATCTGGAATAAGGGGGATAATAAATGATGTTTCAACATTATAATGGCATAAATATTTAATAAAGGAGATAAATAAATATATACAAGTGAAAATCAAAGTGGCATTTGATCATGAAGACACATGGAGGAAGTGGGACCCACATATGGCTAGATTTCCCCACTACACTTGGCATCACTCTCTCACCAATTCGAATTCAAGGTGAATGGTAACATACTTGGGTGAGTTCAAAAGGTATTATTCATGGCATGACTCATCCAAGGTAAAAATATAGAGGAAGAGTAACTCCCATGGAAGAGGAAGAGGCAATTTGGAGCTAGTGGGACACTTGGGCTAGATTCCCTGGCTCTATGACAACAATGATGAAGATTCTATGACACCTATGACACAAATCAGACTTGAAGGCTGAGATATGAAATATGTGACATGTCAGGTATAAAAATATCCTCCAAGTGGGCGCTCAAGGGAGTTAGGGCAGATAAGATGCTTCCACGTGTGATTTGGTGGAAGTGGGAAACTAGGAATTGTTGTACAAGTGGAATTCTTTGGAATCTCTGCCCAACTTGAGTTAGCATGAGTCTCTTGGAAGGAATTAGAACCATGGAGGAAATTAGAAGTTTATAAAAGTCATGAAAAAATAAGAATATCATATTCTGACATTTTTAGAATTTGTAATTGCATTTGTGAAGAGGGAGAGCTAGTGGATGCTTAGTTTCTTGCCTTAGCCAATTTCGAGGGTGAAAGATTCCCATCCAAGTTGGTAATTGGAAAGGCCATTCAGAAATTTAATTTGGATCTTTAATGGAGACTTTATTTGTAGGTGTAAGATACAGGGAAGCTCATAGTTTCTTCTATTGCATCTCACTCCTTCAACCATTTCCAGTTCTGGTGGCATATTCTTGATCCTTGAGGGAGGGCGTTTTTGGTGAGATATTGTACTCTTTGGGGGATATTATAATGACCCATTTATTTTTTAATATGAATTAAATACTCTTTTCTTCATCTCCAGAAAGTTTCAGGTCGAAATTCCAAGTAGAAATGTATAAATCTCATTTTTAATGAAAGAACAGTGTCATTTCCCCACTACCATGTTGTGAACCAATGTAATGTTGATGGATTCGAATGGATAAGTAAAATAATGATGTTTTATTGATAAATGGAATTTTATTGATGTATTATACAAGTTTCATGTTCAGTTCTCAAGCATTTGAAATCATTTTACTCAGTTTATTTACATTTGGAGAAGATTTGGTGTCATTTCCCCAAGGATCGAACTAGTGATTTTTGTTGTTGTTTGGGAGAGGTTTGGAACAGACTTAATAAATAATTAATGGTGCATTTGGGACATTAATAAAATACTTGATAAATCCCCTACCCCTGTTCAGAAATTTGAGTGGCTTTGGAGGCATTTGGGAAGCCATTTTCATTACTTACCCCAGGGGGATTTGAACCCCAAATTACTAGTAAAATTGCATACTTGGTCCAAAATATTAAGAGAGTTTGCAGAGGTATTTTGGTGGCCATATATTATCCCTGAACATCATATTCAAGGCCTAATATCATTCATACACCTTCCTTGAATATTTGAAGGCATTTGGAGTCAATTTGAGACCTAGAGACCAATACTAGTCAAAGGGAAATTACTAGTAAAGTTCCCTACATTGGCCAGAACTGAAAGAGGATTTGCAGAAGTATTTTAAAGGTCCAAAAGAATCATTGAAACAAATATTTATGTTCTAATATCATCCATATACCTTCTCAGAATATTTGGGAGCAATTGGAGCAATTTGGGGACCTAGAGCTCAAAACTAGTCAAAGGTCTAACTAGGGAAAAAAGTGAAAAATTGACATTTTAATCAAATTCCTAACAAGGGACATTACAGTGGTATCATATCATGGTATTGGAACCTGATGTGGTAGAACATTAATGAAGAGAAGGAGTCAAATAAATAAGCCACCACCCTTAGAAACTGAAACTGGATGTACTTTGGTGAAAGGGAAGAAGTAGGAGAAGAAGTGCATTCCTTGGTCACCATGACTAAGGATGAGAAAGGAACCTTAGAGGAGAATGAGGATTTTAGAAAATTAATTAAACCATCCTTTGAAGACAAGTGGAAGCAATTAATGCAAGATTTCGAATTGTTGGTTAGTCAACTTGGAAGCAACGTGGAAAAAAGAATGAGCAATGGTTCTCTTTCCAAAGAAAAGAAGGAAATGGATGAAATAATTTATGCCACAAACAAGGAACCTCATGTAATGGTGGAAGATGAGGTACATGATGATATGCAGGTGCTTGAAGATGCCACACTCAAACAAGAATAAGGACAAGCACTTGTCTGTGTTCAGAGGGATTATGAGTTGCCTCATGGAGAGAGTTGCAAAGTCTTGAAGGAGGCACATGATCTCACAACAGTTGGACCAGCCTATTATGGAGAAGATGAATTAAAGATTTCGATGGGTAAGAGTTGTAAATATTTAAGGTTGGTTCATAATTCCTCACACCCTACTTATTTTTCAGCCACATCAATTGGGGATGAAAATTGGGTGAAAGGTTTTTTTCTGGTGGTGCCACATGAGGGGTATGAAACTCCTACCTCTCCTTTTGATGATGACATGAATAGAGCACCTCATTATTTACATTTGCAGCAGAATAATTTCTTTCCTTATGATGATACATATCTTCATGGATACACTTATGATGTTCACTTGAGTCACTTGAAGACTCATGATCTTCCTTGCTCCTTGCTTAGTTCAATTGATGTTGGAGGAACTTCATTAACTACTTGGATGAAAGAATACAGGGCTGACTGTTTTGATGCATCTTACATATTTTTGGAGCAGAATTATAGGACATGGGATACTCTTCCATGTCATTGGATCAGATTTTATTGTTCACTCGATGCTTGTATGCACCTGGAAAATGGTGGTCTACTTACTTGGAGGTATAAGCACTTTCATCATTCATTGATGAAGCACCTCCTTGATGTACATTTTCATTATGTTGTTATGTACTTTGATGATATATATTTTGTACTTATGATGTTTGTAAGAATGCATACAAGAAAATGGGATCCAGGAATACTATTATCTAATGGTGTGGGTTGGAGAGCACTCTTAATTTTTGGGGTGCAATACAAGCAATGGGACCTTGGAATAATTTTTATCCCATTGGCTTCAAATTATTTTGGGAAACTAGAAGTATGGGAGATGGATTTCCCACCTAATAAAGTCATTTTTATCAGAGTAGTGCAGCAGCAAGCATGGTGGTTCCTCTCTAAAATCTTCATGCAAACTCAAAGACTCAAGGTTGGGAAATTCAATGGCAACTTCAAAGAATTATACAAAAAGAAGGTTCTTCAACACCCATGTTTGAAATTGCTTGAGGACAAGCAATATTGGGAAGGGAGGATTTGTCATGTCCCAAATTTGGCATTGGGTCACAATGGCCTAATCACATCGGCCATATTCATTAGATTTTGTCAAATTGATGTTAAGGGTCAAATAATTGCCGAGGAAAATTACTAGTTTCCTAGGTTTGGGGTGGAAGCTTTGGGATTTGGAATAAGGGGGATAATAAATTATGTTTGAACATTATAATGGAATAAATATTTAATAAAGGAGATAAATAAATATATACAAGTGAAAATCAAAGTTGCATTTGATCATGAAGGCACATGGAGGAAGTGGGACCCACATATGGCTAGATTTCCCCACTACACTTGGCATCATTCTCTCACCAATTCGAATTCAAGGTGAATGGTAACATACTTGGGGGGGTTCAAAAGGTATTATTCATGGCATGACTCATCCAAGGTCGAAATATAGAGGAAGAGTAACTCCCATGGAAGAGGAAGAGGCAATTTGGAGCCAGTGGAACACTTGGGCTAGATTCCCTAGCTCTATGACAACAATGATGAAGATGCTATGACACCTATGACACAAATCAAACCTGAAGGTTGACATATTACATATATGACATGTCATGGATAATAATATCCTCCAAGAGGGCACTCAAGGGAGTTAGGACAGCTAAGATGATTCCACATGTGATTTGGTGGAAGTGGGAAACTAGGAATTGTTGTACAAGTGGCATTCTTTGGAATCTCTTCCCAACTTGAGTTGGAATGAGTCTCTTGGAAGGAATTGGACCCATGGAGTAAATTAGAAATTTATAAAACTCATGAAAAAATAATAATAGCATCTTTTGATCATTTTTAGAATTTGCAATTGCAGTTGTGAAGAGGGAGAGCTAGTGGATGACTAGTTTCTTGCCTTAGCCAATTTCGAGGGTGAAAGATTCCCATCCAACTTGGTATTTGGAAAGTCCATTCAGAAATTTCATTTGGAGATTTAATGGAATCTTTATTTGCAGGTGTAGGATACAGAGAATCTCATGGTTTCTTCTATTGCAGCTCACTCCTTCAACCATTTCCAGTTTTGGTGGCATATTCTTGATCCTTAAGGGAGGGCATTTTATGTGAGATATTGTACTCTTTGGGGGAGGTTCTAATGCCCAATTTATTTTTTAATATGAATTAAATACTATTTTCTTCATATCCAGAAAGTTTTAGGTTGAAATTCCAAATAGAAATGTATAAATTGCATTTTTAATGAAAGAACGGTGCCATTTCCCCACTACCTTGTTGTGAACCAATGTAATGTTGATGGATTCGAATGGATACGTAAAATAATGATGTTTTATTGATAAATGGAATTTTATTGATGTATTATACAAGTTTCATGTTCAGTTCTCAAGCATTTGAAATCATTTTACTCAGTTTATTTACATTTGGAGAAGATTTGGTGCCATTTCCCCAAGGGTCGAACTAATGATTTTTGCTGTTGTTTGGGAGAGGTTTGGAACAGACTTAATAACTAATGAATGGTGAATTTGGGACATTAATAAAATACTTGAGACATCCCCTACCCCGTTTCATGAATTTTAGTGGGTTTGGAGGCATTTGGGAATCCATTTTCATTACTTACCCCAGGGGGATTTGAACCCCAAATTACTAGTAAAATTGCATACTTGGTCCAGAATATTAAGAGAGTTTGAAGAGGTATTTTGGTGGCCATATATCATCTTTGAACATCATATTCAAGTCTTAATATCATTCATACACCTTCATTGAATATTTTAAGGAATTTGGAGTCAATTTGAGACGTAGAGACCAATACTAGTCAAAGGGAAAGTACTAGTAAAGTTCCCTACATTGGACAGAATTGAAAGAGGATTTGCAGAAGTACTATTTTAAAGGTCCAAAAGAATCCCTGAAACACATATTTATTTTCTAACATCATCCATATACCTTCTCAGAATATTTGGGGACTTGGAGCTCAAAACTAGTCAAAGGTCTAAATACGGAAAAAAGTGAAAAAATTCCATTTTAATAAAATTCCTAACAAGGGACATTACAGATCTTCAGTTTCTTTCTTCTTTAAAACTTTTCATATCTTACCCACGAGTTTCATATACTTACAGTCACGGTTATCCTTCATGACCTGCGCGTTTCCTATATCTGTACCAGCGGGTCACTCGTGTGACTTTGCAGACATAGTCGTGGTTTTTCCTTGAGAGAATTATTTTTTATTTTAGGGTTGGATTGTTTGGTTTTGAAAGTACTCTTGTTGATCTTAGACCTTCTGACTACTTATGAGTCTCTTACAGTCCTTTGCGAGATTTCTTTTTGGTTCTTTGTGCTTGTAGAGGTACCTAACTCTTTGTAACCCATAGTTTGTTTGGCGGATGCTTGGACTTGGTCCTTTGTAGTCACTAGTGTTTAGAGAGAAGCCCGATATCTAAATAGATTCATTTCTTTCTGTTATTTTTCATATCAGTTGTTTGTTATAGTATCTCGTTTCCAAACCTTAGTTACTTCTAGGTCTTTTCAAGGAACTTTTTGGGTTAGTGTTGTAATCCCAAGGTTCACATAGTTATCATAGATACATTACATAATATAAGCAATCACACACAATGATATAGATACAAGAGATGAGACAGATAGAGAGAATAGTCTTTGTATTAACCAGCAAGAGTAGAACACACTGATAGAATCAATCTCTACTAGTCTATCGCCTCACCGGCCTAGATATATATATATATATATGCACATACAGTTACATAACCGTCTGTCGATTTATCCAACTAACCCGACCCATACTAGTCGACATATGCTGCAGAATGGTCGGGCGGAGGGCGTAGTTGACAGGACGACCTAGGCCCCTCCAACATCTCCCCCACCTCAAAATCTTTCTTTGTCCCGAAGAAATGGGGAGATCAAAATTACAAAAATATAAGTTTACAGAAACAGTTATGTCAAATAAATGCTAGAGTCAATAACATCAGGAATCTAGAGACAGGCTTCAATGATAACTTCAGCAGAGACAGAGAGATGGTGCTGGAATTCTTCCCAAGTGTGAAGCAAATTCTGGATGTCGACAGTCAGAGTTGTGAGTTTCGACAGATTTTCCATCTTGTCGTGAGTGGATGTAGCCTCCAAATGGATCATGTTGGGACCAAATGTGCTAATTGTATTGTTGGCAGCAGCAAGTAACTGATTGAATCTAGGCTGAATTTCTTCAAGTTTGTTGAGGCCTCCTCGGGCTTGTGACATCCACTGAATTTCTTATTTTTCTAACTTTTCCAATTCCTTGTTCTCCATGATGATTTGGTTATCAAGTAATTCGATAAAGGATTCATTTGCAGTCAAGTGCTGGTGCTAAAGCTTTCTTAGCAATGCTCTTGTTTTCTGAAGATTTTTGTAGACATCACCATAGTAGACATACCAATTGTTGAGAACTGTGGCAAGTTTTTCTGCTTGATTAGCGCACTGCTTGAGTGCTTTGGAGGCTTTTGAAAAGGCTGTAAACTGATTGGTCATGAGGGAGGCTACCTCGGTAGCTTGATCTTGCTGTTTCTTGAGAAGCTTAGATTGTAACATCGACATGACAGATTCCAGTAACTGGTATGCTTTCTTTAGAGGTGGTGTCGTGTCGAAACTAGCTGGAAGCGGGATAACTTGCTGAGCTAATTTTTCACATTTGGTGAGAAATGTACTCTGTTCTTCTTGGAGTTGCATTATTTGTTCCTGTGATTCTTGTCGACGATATCTTTGGACTCTGAAGACTGCGTCTTCAATTATATCAAGTTCATCTTGGGGTGCCAAGTGTGGTTGATAACTTGTATTAGCTCCCATTTGGTCTAAGTGTACAGATGGAGTACTTTCCTGTATTTATTGTATTTGTAATTGTTGCTGCAATTCTCTTTGTTTGCGTTTCTTTTCTTTGAGCTTCCTGCGGCTATTATATTCTTTGTCTTTATTTACAATTTGTTGTTCTGGGTCCTTATCTTTTCCTCCTGTTGCTGGGTGCTTGTTAATGACTACTTGTGCACTGATAATAGCCTGTTCTGCCTGACTGTGTGTACTGGGTACTACTGCTGTTGTGATGACTGGATTGTCAAGTTCTGTTACTTCGGCCCTTAATGGATTTGCTGATGATGTGCTAGAGATTTCCATATTGCTTATATTAGTAACTGGATCATTTGTGTGTTCTGATGGTCCTGTTGTGTTGGCTGCAGTTTCTGGATTTTTTACTGGTTCCATGACTCTTTCTGCTTCTGTCGTGTTTGCTTCTTTGTTGAGCTGCTGTGAAATTGGACTAGACTTGGATCCTTCAACAGGGGAACTCGACTGGTTTACCGGGAATGATGGTAGGTCAGCGGATGTCGGAATTGGACTAGGTGAAATGGTACTGTCGAACAGATCCGAACTAACTAGACTAGACTTGACCTGTGAACTGACAACTTGGGATTTTTCCTTGCTAACGGTTTTTGCTTGAACTAGATTCATTTGTTGTGGCAGTGATTCTATTGGAAGAGGAGTGAAGACACCTGTTTGTTATGCATATATTGGATCTGATGGATCAGGATTTTTGATATGGTGGGTTGTCATGTGACAAATTTTTTTTGGGTTGGGTAATGGCAAAGGTGAACTTCCTATTTGAATGTTGTCAGAAGGAGCTAAGTTAACCGAGACAGTAGACGAAGAGGAAAAAATGGGTTGTTGGATGACCATCTCACGCCATTTAGGACATAATCTCGGAATGTTTGCAATGAATGTATTCAAAGCGGTGTCTTCTGTGACAGGAGGAACAGGTAATGCTAAAAGAATGCTTTCTTCTTCTACTGTAGTTGGGGAATGGGGGCGGGATTGTATGGTTAGATCAACATCAGGTACGACTGAAATTTTGGGTTTCTTAACAATGACTTGGGGAGATGGATACTTATCTTTTTCTAAGAACTTTCTGAATTGCTCTTCGACTGGCAATTTATTCTTGGCTGCATCTTCAAGGATTCGGGTAGCGGTGTCGTATAGCTTGATCTCATCTGTCACCGATGGTTCTTGAATTGTTACTTGTCTTTTCCCTTTCCCTTTTTTTGATATTACTTGGTTATGTTGGTCTGTGATGATTTTCGCTGCTACCTTTTGGATATTATCATCTGTCAAAAGATATTCTAGATTGTCGGATTTTGTATCGCTGTTCGACTGCTCTCTGGATTCTATGTTCGGAGTCTGGGTGAGTGCTAACATCTTGGTGCTAGGTGTCGGATCAGGATGATAGCTGAAAGTGTTCATGTACAACCGAATTTCATATGATTCTTCTTGTTCCATGTCGGCCAAAGGTTCTACATATTTGAAGTTGGTTTTCATGGCTTATGCCGAGATGGGCAGTACTTTATTAGATTGACGGCTTAATTCTGAGAAGATTTCGCTTACTGAGGGGTAATAGTCGAGTCGTTTTGCTGGACCTGCTGCTCCTTCCATGTACCATACTGCCGTGTCGTCCAAATATAGTTGGATGTGGGATGTCGGGGGTAGGCTTCGACGGACATTCTGTGGTACCCTCCATCTTGTTGCTATTTCTTTAAGGTTAGTAAACCATGCTTCAAGCCAAAGCTTGACTATTGTAGGTCCATGTCGGCTTGCTCCAGGTGCAAAGTAGCAGAAATTTTCCATAAGGACGAGTCGGACTTCAGCAAAATCTTTGTTTCCTTTTGGTCGAAAATGGGTCATAGCAATCCAAATGAGTACAGATGGGTAGCGGATGCTAGCTCCCTCGTCCTGGAACTTCTGGCATGTACATTTGAGAATGTCGGCTAGATAATCTGCCCAGTTGTATACCTTGTCGTTCATAGCCATATTTGTTACAGCTTCTAGCATTTTGGGCTTCAGGTATGAACCTCTACCTGTCCATGAAAGTGCATGTGATACAATCTTGGTGGCAGTTTTGTAATTGCCAAAAACAATTTGACTCACGACTATACCTCGTGAATTCTTTCCAGCAGGAGAATCAACAAACTCATCAATCAAGTCTGCACCTAAACTTGTTGGTACAGCATCTCCTTTATGTGAAAGGCCAGTAATTTTGTGGATGATTTCATCATTGATTTCGACCGAAATATCAAGGTAAAGCTTTCCATTGTGGTATCTGCTAACGATGAACTGTGCAATGAATTCCTTCAATCCTCCAAAATTATCTAGTAAAGGTGCCTTCAGGTAGTGCAGGATTGTGGCTGTCTGCAACCGCCGTGCTTCTTCTCTCCAATGACCGTTTGACTCCTTTCCCCAATCTTCAACACTTCTCCATTCTTTCTTCCAGGTGGTTTCTAATGCCTTTGCATTCTGAATCAACTGGAGCCTAGTTTCCAGTGGTGTCTGTTCTTTCTCCAATTCTCTAAGTGATGTTGTCGGGCTCTGCTAGCGGTTAAGGTTTTTCGGGGAGCCATGGCAGATTCAGGGTGCAAGGTTGTGAAAATGGTTTTAGCGGAGTCAGGGAATTCTGTTTCTTGGAGTTCAAGTTCTCGGTAGAAGAGTAACCAAGAATCCTCAAGATCCGTATTTATGGTGGAATTACTCGGCACGGGCGAACGAGATGTAGAGGCCTGTATTAATGGTTGATGTGATAGGGCTATTAAATTAGACCGGTCGGATATCGGTGCTTCGTCAGGTGCATTACTTTTGGCAGTGCGATTATATTTATCCTTTATTGCTTTGTCATCATGGTGCTGTGACATCTCATTCATTGTGTTAGATCGATGAGCTTCTCTATTTGTGCTTGGACGGTCCGAGCTCCAATACTTCTGCCGTGTCGGATTTTCTTCCGTAAACCGTCGATGTTCTTGTCGGTGTCTGTAATATCGGCGGTTGTGCATCGGACTTCTTTCTCTACTGTTTCCTTGCTTCCTCTGCCATTCTCTCATCATTTCTGCTTTTTTCCACGATCTGCTATATTTGATTGCTTTATAGTACTCTCGTTCGGTTATTTCTAACCGTTTTTTTTTTTTTTTTCCAAATTCATGTTCATGATTTATACCTTTTAAGTCAGGCACCGTTTACGACTTTCTTGAAAATATTTCCTTGTAATGTTTTTAGTCGGACTGAGCCATTAGGATTTAACTTTTCGATGATGTAGGGTCCCATCCATTCTGTATGCAACTTTTTTGGTTTCCCTTTTACTCTGCTATTATATAGGAGTGCTAAATCTCCAACTGACAGATTCTTTTGTTTGATATTTCTATCATGCCATGCTTTCTGCTGCTGTTTTTGCACTCTCTGATGTTCTAATGTCAACTGTCAAGTTTCATCCAGCTTCGACATCTGTAATATTCGTTCATGTCTAGTATCTTCGACGTCGATATGTAGAGCTGTTGCAATGGTCAGTGCTTGTCGTCGAAAATGTAACGGAACAACAACCTCTTGCCCATAGACAAGTGAGAATGGTGTCTATCCTATCGTTTTCTTATATGCTGTTCTATATGCCCAAAGGACAACAGGTATTTTATCGTCCCAGTCGTCTTTCTCTATGTTGCAGATTTTCATCAGTCCTTTCGTAAGTGTTTTATTGAACGATTCTACTGCGTCGTTCGATTGAGGGTGATATGCTGTGCTTATTCTATGATCAACTGCAAATTCCTTAGTCAATGCTTTAATGGTTTTACATACAAAGTGTGTACCTTGGTCACTTATCAATGTTATGGGGCATCCAAAGAGTGTTATTATGTTTTCATAAATGAATTTAGCAGCAACTTCACTTGAACATGTTTCGACTGGTTCTGCTTCTTCCCACTTGGTAACGTATTCGACATCAATAATAATATACCGAGCACCTGTTCGTCTTCCCACTACTAGAAATGGTCCAATAAAATCAATAGCCCATATTTCAAATGTTCGACTAGGGTTAATTGGAAACAATGGTATTTCTATTCTTGGTAGTGCTCGGCCCATACGCCGACATTTATCACACTTAGATACAAACTCTCAACAGTATTTATGAATTGTTTCCCACCAGAGTCCTGCCTGCAAGATTTTTCTGGATGTTATATCTGCATGATAATGTCCTCTTGTTGGTCCAGCATGGGCTTCTGTAATTATATCATGTCATTCATGCTCAAGTGCACATCGATGTAATATATCATCCAGGCCAAGTTTATAGAGGAAACCGTTGATCAAAGTGTAGGGGGCTTCTTTCATTGCTAATATCTTCCTCTTTTTCTCATTCATTCCCTCAGGAGCTTGCCCATTTTCTAGAAATTGTGCAATTTCCATAAGTTCTGAAGGTACTGCTTCAATGCGAAACAAGTGTGCGTCTGGTAAGTCATCTTCAATTCCTGTCGGTTCTTCTCCTATGTCGATTCTCGACAGGTGGTCTGGTCCGACATTAACTTTTCCAGGTCGGATGATTACTTCGAATTCAAATTCTTGAAACAGTAATAACCAGCGACATAATCTCCCATGATGCAATGGCTTATTGACTAAGTATTTTAAAGCTTGGTGATCTGTATAAAATACAAAGGGATTAGCCAATAAATAATGGTAGTATTTCTGAAGGGCAAATACCATACCTAATGCTTCTCTTTCGGTCGTAGAATAATTTATTTCGGCTTTATTCATTTTTCGGCTGCTGAATGCATTAGGATAATCCATGTTATCATCTCCGGGTTGTGTTAGGATGGCTCCTACTGCTATTCCGGATGCATCAATATGTACATGAAATTTCTTTGACCAATCCAGAAATCGAAGAATCGGGGCTTCGACCATTTTTCTTTTCAATGTGTTGAATGAATTGTTGCATTCCTTCGTCCATTTATAATCTCGATCTTATTTTAGCAATTATTCCAGAGGATAAGTCATATCGGAATATTGTCTGATAAATTTCCTGTAATACCCGGTATGACCTAACAGGATTCGTACTTGTTTCGGATTTACTGGAGGCTTTAGGTCGAGAATAATTTTGATCTTTGCGTAGTCAACCTTAATACCTTCTTTGCACACGACATGGCCAAGTAATATGCCGATAGGTGTCACGAAGATGCACTTTTTAATGTTCAGGGATAGTTGTATCTGTCGAAATCTTTCCAACATTAGTCTGAGCCATTTGCAGTGATCTTTCAGCATTGTATAAATTGTCCAATCATCAAGGTATACAGCCATGGTTTTGTAAATATACTCTTGGAATGCTTTGACAACGATTCTTGAGAAGACCGCAGGTGCGTTCTTCAAACCGAAAGGCATAACTTTATATGTGAATGACCCAAATCCGCACACGAATGTTGTCTTTTTCTGATCTTCTTTTGCTATAGGTACTTGGTTGTACCCCAAGAATCCATCCGTGAAAGAATAGCACTCATGCCCTGTAACTTCATTGATGATTTCATCTACAAAAGGTGTAGGGAAGGGATCTGTTAGAGTTACCTTGTTCATCTCTTGAAAGTCGACACAGATTCTCAGTCGAGTCGGATCTTGTTTCTTTGGTTGAACAACCATTGGGCTTGCCCATTCCGATTGGTCAATAGGATATATGATTCCTGCAGCAAGCATGTTATCGATCTCCTTTTTGACAATATCCTTATATTTGTGAGCAATTTTGTAGCATCTTTTCTTCACAGGTCTGGTGTCAGGTTTAATATCAATTTTCATCTCGCCCATTTCCTTTACAAGCCCTTTCAAATCTTTATAGTCTGGAGCAAAAAAGTCTTGGAATTCTTTGAGAATACTGGAGATTTCTGTTGTTTGTTCCTCATTCCAGTAATTGCCAATTTTTTCCATTTTTGGTCGATCGTCCTTTGAAATATATACTTCCTTTGTTTTAATCTTTGCATCCATCCATTCTAGTGCATGACTGTTACTTATCTGTCTTTCGCCTTCTTTGATTTGTGTGAAAGTTCGTGGGAAGACTTTTTCTAATAATCTTTCAGGTTCATCTTTTTCTATGATCTCTGTACTTAAGATTGTTCTTACGGGCTTCGACACATTGGGATGATCTTTTCTCCATTGAAAGATTTTCCCTACTGATATCTCTATTTCTAGGCTCAGTCTTGTCGAGTGCTGCTTTTCTGTCATCTTTATATTGTATCAAGTGTTAGGTGGGTGTACATTCTCTTGTTTGTTTCCAAGTGTTAAAGTTTCTATTGGCTGTAAAAATTCTTTAATGCTTTTACTTGCTTTGACCAATCTCTCATCCTGCGGAGAAAAATGGAAATCCTTAATAAAATTTTCTTTTAGATCTTTCCAAAGGAAAGTTTCTCCTCTTGCTTCTTCCATCTTGTACCACTTTTTAGGTAGATCGTCGAGTGTTCTGGGAAAGAGGTGAGGCTATTTTCTTTCATCTTTATATCCTAATTTTCTCCATTCTTTTTCACAACAGTCAATGTGAGCTTCGGGGTTTTGTCCTTGTGTAAACAAGGGAATGTCATCCTGAGTTGTCAAGTTTATTCCTCCAAACCTTTCTATGAAAGATGTTGATGCAGTATTCCAATTTTGAAGTTTCGACTGATGAGTGTCCTACCATCTCGCAGCTTGACCAGTAAATGTCTCTACCAAACTTTGTAGACGGCCTTGTTCTCCGACATGTTTTGATACCTGTTCGACATGTACATCAGGTAAATCATGTTCTTTATATCTTAATGTCGAGCTACCATATTGTACATTTTTATCTGGAACAAGTGTTGGATATGCTCGCATTTTTCGTTTGAAAACCTTCGGTGTGTAAGATACAGAGAGACACTTCTTTATTTGTTTCCTCGAGATGGCTTCCACAGTCCAGCATTCTTTTGCATGCAAATCATAATTCTCTATTTGCCAGTCATAGAGTTCTGCATCGGAATTGTATCCGAGCAAGATGGGATCTCCAAGATGAAGTTCTCCTTGGTTTTTTGGCTCAATGCGATCTTCATTATTGTCTATTCGGTAAAGCTATCGGATATCGTTATCGACTTCTGTAGGTTCTGACCAAGGGTCTCCTTGTGATGGGAAGATTGGCATGATAACCTTCTGGCCATTACCTTTCAACTTGATGCGGCTTTTGTCCAAAGAAATTGAATCCTTCATCTTCCGTCCCCATGGTCGACCAACAAAAGCAGAGAAGGAACCTGCATCATCTTTTTGTATGATGATTTCAAAATCTACTGATGTCGTGATACCTTTAATGGAATTTTTGACTCCTTTCCATACTCCAATCGGCTCAATTAATCCTTGATCTACGAGATTTAAGTAGATGCCTGATTCCTGTAGTTGAGGTTGACCGAGTTGGTCCCAAGTATCACGAGTCATGATATTCACTTGGGATCCAAAATCAAGTACAACTTGTCCTACATGATATCCATTTATGTCAAGATTGACTAATGGGTCGGCGTCATTTTTCTCTTTTTGTTTTAGTCGGCAAATGTTTTTAGTTTGTCTTTGCTCGACGTGTTTTAATTTATGCAACAAATCAATCATTTTTCCTACAACTTCTTCATTTGAAATTAATTTGAGCAATTCATTAAGAGTTTCTTCATGTGTTGCTAAATCATGAAATATGTCAGACGCATCTTTGTACACGGATTTTTGTTTTATAGGATTTGGATAATCCTCCTTATCGACTATTCTAGTTATGTGAAGTTTATCTTGACCAATATGAGTGCCTTGCCTTGTTACAATTTGCAAGTTTTTTGTATGAAGCACATCATTTTTTTTAACACAAGATAAAACATGAACATTTTTTATTATTATTTATTTTCTTGATCATGGTAGGGAATTCCTCTAAATAGTTATCGCCTACCCCACACTATGTACAAAATTTGAGATCAGTTCTTTCCTTATAAGGGCATTATGTGTGTCGATGATTCTCGCTGAAGCATGTAAAGCATGCACCAGGTTGACCATATCGAAACCCTCGACCTCCACTGCCACGACCGTGACTCTGGTATCCACCACGTCTATTGTAGCCATTATATCGCCAATCGTTCTGTCGATCATTATACCTTGGGTATCTGTCATTCCTGTTTTGATTGTACTGGTTATTTCTTCCATCATTTCTCCCGAATCTATCATTTGCTGGATTTTTGTCTTGGTTCTATTCGAAAAAATTTGTTTGGTACACTGCATGGTAATTTTGCCGATTTTTCAGGTTCATATGACATTCTTCGATCGTATGTGTATTTACTTCACAAATTTGACACCATCTTTCCTTCTTATTTTTCAGATTGTATGGGCAATCATTTGTGGTATGTAAATCATATTCTTTGCATAAATCGCAGAAACATCTGGATTTGATGAGCTTTACATCTTGTCACCGATCATCATTTCAACAAGAATCTTTGGTATGTCCTGAGGTTCGACAAGTTGTACACCATAGCTCTGGTCCTTTTAATGTCATATTTCTGATAGCTTGCTCCATACTTTCAAGTCGTTCATCGACATGTCTATCCATGGATATTAGAGGGTATTCATCATCCATTTCGATTTCGAGTGCTACTCTTAGTGCATCTGCATATGTATTAACATTTTGTCGACGGACATGTATTCTAATTTTATTGATTAGACCAGCAATAAACCATTTGATTAATAGTTTTTCTTCGATTTCATAGTCTAATTTGCTCAGGAGGTCTTTAAACCTCTTGTCGTATTCCTTGACAGTTTCTGTCGGCTTTTGGACTGTTGTCTTCAGTCGTTCTGCCGCTAGGTATGTCGCATCTTCAATCATAAAGAAGGCCAAAAAGCTTTGTTTGATTTGTGCTTTTGTTGCATTTGGTGATTTTCCTATGTACCCCATGTACCATGTCAGTGCTCTTTTTCTTAATGAACCAACAAATTGAGCAATTTGTCTATCTTCATTGGTAATTTGATTAGCTGTCCAGACTGCTTCGCACACAAACCAATGTCTTCTTGGGTCTTCATCTCCTTCGTAGAACGAAAGGTGTGCTGTAGTGTGTGCCATGTCTGCTATTGTATTATTCTGAGAATTTGATGGAGGTGTGGGTGGGTTATTTCCACAATCAATACTTGGTGCTTCGTTAGTATGAATTAGCTGTATTTCTGGACTTGGTTCTCTGTCTTCAGAATCAATGACTGTATCTCCTTCGATGTCACTAGATCTACCTTCTTCAATTACTTCTGTCGAAATCCAGTTAAAGTTTTGCTCAAACGGGATTTCGCTAAATCTCGGGCTTTCCGACGTGCTTGTCAAGTCGCTCAAATTTGGTATTAGCAGGGGGGTGCTTCCTCATGATCTGTGTACAGTAGATGAAAACTTCTATTTGAAAATTCGGGGTGAAAAGATATCCAATTCCCTTCTTCCGGTCGATGAATCAATAGTCTATTGATATCATCGCCTTCTATGCTTCGACGACTCCAAACTCCCGACTGACCAGCATGGAGACCAAGATTTTTTCCGACAATTTCTTCCACCCAAATGCTTTCTGTTAAACGGAATGGAGACAGAGGTGCTACTGTTTCTGGTATTTGAACTTGGAGAGCTCTACTACGCTCTATCCACAAGTCTTAATCCATCGGCGACAGTTCTTCTTCGACATCCCGATCATCACGAGCTTGAAGTGATTCTGGAAGATTCCCTTCTGCATCTGTCGCAACATTTGATCCTTGTGTCCTCCGGAGTGCAATTGCCTGCTCCCACAGCTCTTCACGTCGCTGCCTCCTTTTTTTTCTTTCGATTTTCTGAATGCCTGGGGTGCTTTTGTGACTTAAAAGTCTGTCTTTGTTGGATTTTTTTCCACTACTGGTCATGTCGTTTGTCATATGTCGAGTTTCATCAAACTAGGTACCTCAGAGCGTGCTTCATCACCCCCCCAATGCCGGCCTGACGGTTTCTAAACTATTGGGGAAGTGTAGGCCATCACTTGTTCAAGAAAAATTCCCATTCGAGCTCCTTTACAAATTTTTCCCACTTACGTTCTTTCTCCTCCTAGTTAGAGTTTGGAAGGGGTGGGGTCAGCAACAGTCTTGTTTCGACAATATGTGCGACACCTTTGTCAATCAAAAATTTAAACAATAATGTCGGCAGAGAACACAAAAATTGATCAGCTAATTCAGTGAAGAACTTTCTTCTTATTTCATCTATCGATACTTGATTTTCGATCGCTTGTTCTTCACAGAAATCTTCTGCAATCTTTTCACACCATTCTGATAGATTTGTACGACCTCCGTTGATTAGCTTCAATACTAATTTCCGCTCTGCTTCATCGACTGGTCTGTTCATCCAGGATTTTCTTCAAGGTAGTCGGCACGGATTCTACAAATCGCTCATGGGTCTCGGAGAAGAATCGATCTCTTTCTTGGTTAATCGTTAGCTTGTTACGTCGCGCATAATTCTGCAAGTAATTCGCGATTTTCTTCTCCCACCAGTCTCTAATCTCCTGTTCTGAAATCATAGGTCATGCTGCTAGTAATTTTTCATGTATCAACCGGAAACAGAACTAGATGTTGTAATCCCAAGGTTCACATAGTTATCATAGATACATTACATAATATAAGCAAGCATACACAATGATACAGATAAAAGAGACAAGACAGATAGAGAGAATAGTCTTTGTATTAACCAGCAAGAGCAGAACACACTGATAGAATCAATCTCTACTAGTCTATCGACTCACCAGCCTAGATATATATATATATATATGCAGATACAGTTACATAACCGTCTGTCGGTTTATCCAACCGACACGACCCATACTAGTCGACGCGACTAGTCGACATATGCTGCAGAATGGTTGGGTGGAGGGCCTAGTCGACAGGCCGACCTAGGCCCCTCCAACAGTTGGTCATTTTCAATTCTTTGTTAGGGTCAAAGTTCTGATTTTTTTAGCTTTGGTTTCATCTTTCCTTTGCCTGCACATCTGATGGTTCTTGTTTGTTCATAACTATTTTCCTTTTCTTTCATTTTTAAAGAAAAAATCAGATCAAAAGAACATTTTCTTTATAACAAGAATTCTCCTTTTTTTTAAAGTAGTTATAGTCTCATATGCTATCTTCTTTGAAATTTTTTTGTTTTTTGTTTTTTTTTGTTTTAGGTTTACTTTGCGATTTCACATTTTGAAAGATAAGCAACAAGAAAATTGTGAAGAATTTGCATTGTGATATATGCATTTTGATTTTAGTTGTAAGCATTATGCACACAAACACACTAATCTTTTGAGTAACCAAAAACCCTAAAAAGAATCATTAATTTAAAATTTTAGTAACTTTTCTTTTTAGGTCACACAAACCAACTAGATTAGGCTAGTGTTTTGGAATAGAGCATCTTAAACTTTCCAAATTTGTTTAAACCTAAAAATCATAGTAAGACTATCTTTAGGTAAATCCACTTTTGTGGAGGTGTGCCAGGAAGCTCCGCTCAAACCGGAGTTAAGCACAAGGTCGTGTGAGGTTGATAAGTCAAGGATACCGCCCCCTCTTTTCAATCGAGCATCTACCAGAGCTGACACGTGTACGAGGATCCATTAGTACCTATTATTCCTAGGGTTGTTCCATAGATTTACACAGCCCTTACCTCATTTTCTTTCAGTTTTTCCATTTGTCTAGCCTATGCATTCCCTTATTTCTTAAGATTTTATTTTTACCATTTGTCATGTTTCATAATTAAATAAGGATTTGGCTCTTGTTCATATTTATATTCAAAATAAAGTTTGTTTTCTTGCATTAACAAACATTACAAATGCTTGGGAAATTTTAAATTTCATAAATTAGATTTAAATGTCAAACTGACAGCATCTGCCATAATTTCGAATTTGAAAATGTTGTCAGTTTTGAAGAAAATGCTGTCAGTTTTGTAAATTGTGATATTATGATTAAAACAGGGGTTTGTAATCATAATTATAATTTGCATTTGTTATAATATGATATCAATTATGGAAATACATGGTATGTGTACTCCTGTAAAACGTGGCAGCCTACTATAATTATGTGCATGGTACTCTTGTAAGGCGTGACAGCATGTTATGTATGACACTTAACAAATGAACAAAGTACACAGCTCGTGTAGGAATGAATTCATTCTCCAAATTTTGAATTAGCAAGATCAATGGCCAGAACATTGTGGTTTTGGGAATGAACCCCGCAGGATAGGGTTTTCAGCACCTGTTCATTTTGAATCCAGCCAAATTTACACACAGTTATAGGAGAGGGTTTTGAAGTTATAAGTGGTTTTGAGCATTGAGTGTTTAGTTGTTGTAGCACGGTACAATGGATGAAACTTCCACGTAGAGCCCGAAGAAAAAACCGGGAGGACTCATATGCAGCACTGAACCCAATAACATTGAGTGGATTTCCCACTTTCCTTTGTCAACCAGGTTGATGAAAAATGCTGGGTGGTTTGTCTTTTGTGAAAAGTTGCAGGGCTACAATCTTCAGGAAACGAAAGCATTTATAAAAAATTATAAGGATGGAGTGGTTGATTTCAAATATTTCAAGGTTGTGGTTAATGAACAGGCCATTGACAACAATACTTTGAGGGAGATTACAACGAGTTCTTGTTACCAAGGTTTGAAGTTTAAACTGGAACAATGGCGTCCACATAAGTAGGATAAAACCTAACTGGAAAATTCCATTGGAGGTAATTCAAAGTTACATTACATGTGATGGTCGATTTGATAAGGTTTTAAGATGCCATGTTAGGTTATTAATGTATCTACAGGGAAGCAAGAAGTTGAATCTTCCATATTATTTGTGGAGGAGTTTGCATAAAATGGTTTTGTCAATTCAAAAATGGCCAAAGCATACAAACCATTCTATTTTTCACCAAGGGCTTATTAAGCTGTTGATTCTGCATCATTTGAAACAAATAGGCAGAGATTGTGACCAGTTCATCCGTGAACAAGGGATTGAGATAAAAAAGAAGAAGGGTAATGAAAGCAAATCGCCGGATGAGCAAGTATAGGCTGAAAATTTTGGGGAAAAACAAGATGCTGTGCAAACCTTATTGAATATTGCTGAAGATAAACCAATAAAAATCATAAGTGCAGAGAATGTGGACTTAGGGCCAAGGACTAGAGCCAGAACTAAAATGGCCACAGAAGCTATATTATTCAAGAAACCTGCTCAGGGAAATGAAACAGTCCCTGTTATTGATTCAGATAATGATATAGATAAAGAAATCGATGTCTTTGTTTCTAAAAGTGAGGGTTTTATAGATATGCAAGTAGAGGTAGGGCATGTTCCCAAAATATTTTCTAAAAATAAACAGGTCCATGATAAAAATCAAGCATCAAGTTCTAAGGGAATACGAGAAGAAGATATTGCAATGAGTGTAGAGGAAATAGAGACAGTTCCTGAACTAGACCAGATAAAGAAAACCATGCAAACATACAAGGAACAGTGTCAGTATCTACAGAACATCAATGAGAACCTGTTGGTGGCAAACAAGAGACTTCGAGAGGATTTAGGAAAGAAGGACGCAGACTATCAGAAGCTGGCATCCATAGAAAAAGAGACCCTACAAAAGAAAAGAGCTTTGCACAAGGAGTGGAAACAGATGAAGACTCAACTGGATGAGCTGCAGGGACGGGAGCACAATGCTGACACCGAGTATATCAAGTTACAAAGGAGATCACAAGTCCTATATGACTTGGCGGTTCTTGCTGAGTCATCTAGGAGCATATAATCTTCTTTCTATAATTTAGTGATAGAATTTCGTAGTTGGCAGATTATTCTAGTTGTTTTAATTATGAAAGGGGTTCGACTGACTAAAATGCAAAACACTGTTCCATTTTTTGAGGAGCTAGATCCAATAAAATAGGATCTGTTAACTATCTTGATTTAGCCAAATTTTTGTATATATATATGAGATAGGCATCAAATAGAGAGGTTGGAACTGGAATAGCATGATGGACGTTTGATTTTGAGAAGCTGTCTCGTACAGGCATGTATGTATTTCTTATGTTAATTTTTGCAGAAGATGATTGTTTATGAATTAAAATATGATCTTTAAGCCAATCCTGTTCAATTTATGAAGTGTCTGCTTTTGGTATTTTGTCCATGCATGGTCTAAATTTCATGTTATGATTCTTCCAAACAGTATACAACTATGCCCCCATCATGAAACACTATCTGAGCTCTTATATTCATAGTTTTAAGATCACAGTCATTTTTCTGTTTCTATTCATGTATTGAAATTCAATATTGTACCTGTCTTTTGTTTTGATATCCTACATAACTCATGTTTTCTGTTACCACCAAAAATACCAAAAACAAAACATAAGAATTTATTCTGTAGATATCCCATTCCTACTATCTAAGATTACCTTAAGCTTGAACCCTTGTAGTCTAGGTTCAACTTTAGGGATAACATCTTTTGGCGCCGTTGCCGGGGACGGAGAAACGAAAGTATATCTTCCCTGGGTGTTGACATTTTTATAGTTGATCTTGAGAGGTGACAGAATCAGTACATTTGTTTACAAACTACATTCACCTGACAGTCAGAAAGTTATAGTGGCTTCAAAGCCGATTGGTACAAGAGGGAATCCTTCATCTCCTTTACACGAAGGAGTTTTTGATCCAGAAAAGATTATCAAGGAGGCTAGAAGGAAGTTAAACATTCCATCATTCAGTAACCCTCAGTTTTCCACCAATGATATAGATCTAGGATATTCCTCTTCAGACCCTGTGAACAACCAAGAAGAAAATAAATTGGATTTATCAGTTAACATTCCTGAAGTTGATGAATTAAATCCAACACAGGTTGGTGATTTTAATGTGTATTCAAATCCTCTTTCTTTAGAGCATAAACATATTCCTGAGGAATTTTTTACCTTCAAATATTTAATAGAACCTGAAATACCCCTTACAAGTAGGATTTTCATTGGCCAGTTGAAAATTGAAGTACCTTTCCCTCCACATACCAAACCACCATCTCCACAGATTCAGCTAGTTGTTCCACAGATTTTTCATTCATTAAGTATGGCTGGCCAACCCCCTGATATGATGGACCGCATGGTAGCAGCTATATATGCTCCATTAGTCATGCATCGACCCCTAAACCCTTTTCCTGGTGGTGACTATAAGAAATATTTTCCTACGTTTGATGGCCAGGGTGGGAGAACTGCTGAAGAACATTGGGATAAGTTTTGTAGTTATACTGATAACTACAACATTGAAGTTAGAGATGTTTGGATGAGAATGTTCATTCAGAGTCTAGATGGACAAGTTAGAAAATGGTTCAGGGAGTTACCAGAGAATTCTATTGATGGTTTGGAGGAGTTACATCATGTGTTTATCAAACAATGGGGAGACACCAAGGATTATCTCTATTATTACACAGAATTCACAGCATTAAAGAGAAATCCTGATGAAGCAGTTGCAGATTTTTTGAAAAGGTTTAATAAAATGTATAACAAGATTCCTATAGAGATTAAACCTATTGAAACTGCAGCAAAGTTAACTTATGCCAATGCTTTTGATCATCAATTTTCCTTGTGGTTAAGGGAAAGAAAAGCACTGTCTCTGATGAATATGCAGGAAGCAGACTTAGAGGTTGAATCTAAAATTTTAGCATCCAACAAACTTAAAGAAGAAGATGAAGCTCAAAATATGGATCGGAAGGGAAAAAAGGAGATGATGCCTTCTTCTTCTTTTACAAAAACTTCAGATAGAAAATATGATGAAATGCACAAAACCATAAAAGATTTGTCTGCAAAAATTGAGAGAATGGAAATGGAAAAGAAAAATCAGAATAGGCCTGCCTATGATAATGATAAAAGAAACCAAAATCAATTTAGGCGCCCTTATCCTCCTAGATTCATGCCCAGAGAGAGAAGGAACAATGACATTGAAAGGGAGAAGAGAGAGAATGAAGATCAAAAGGTATAGCCACCTTTTCAGAACAACTTAATAAGGGAGGATGATCCTTATGAAACAACATTAGAAGAGATTGAAGAGTCAGAGCATGATATTAATCAGCTGGATGATGTATATGCTTCTAAATTTATAACTAGGGATGATTACTATGCTGCAGCAGAGATTAATTATGAAGAAGGAAGTTTTAATGAGCAGCAATCTGGAATTTGTCAGCAAGAACATCAACAGAAATCATATGGACTTAGGTCTGGGATTAAAAAAGCTGCACCATTCAAAAGGAAGGTGAAATTTGTGCCCACTAAAGCAGCATTGCCTTCTACAGAAAAGCAAGAATCACAAAAAGTTAAAAATAACCCTGTTAAATTAGCAGAAGGAGGTAACATGCTTGGTTTTGATTTGGAGCATGAAATAAATAAAATCAAGATTCCCATCCCTTTAACTGAATTGATAAGGAGCGAATATTACAGAGAACCAACCATGAAAATTTTAAACTCATCACTTGTTCATGCTTCAGAAGATGTGATAAACTTGCGGGAGAAAGATCCCACCATTATCACTGGTTCGAAAGCTTCTGACGAGTCAGAAATAAAATCTTGTTATCCCCCACCTTTCTATATTACACTTACCATACATGATCAGCTGTTGCATAATTGTCTTTTGGATTCAGGTGCTTCACACAATCTTATGCCAAAGGAGGTTATGGAAGCCCTAGGATGATCTGTTACTAAACCCTACCATGACCTGTATGCTTTTGATTCTCGATCTGTCAAATGTTTAGGAGTCATAAAAGATATTGTAGTCAACCTTACCCAGCTGCCTATGAAAAGTGTTTTCATGGATGTTGTAGTGGCTAATATTTCTCCTAAGTTTGGCATGTTGCTGTCAAGATCATGGGCTAAAAAGATAGGTGGCACTCTCCAAATGGATCTATCATATGCTTCAATTCCTATATTTGGAGGTGAATATAGAAGGTTATACAGAGAGGTGCAGTTGGCATTCCTGGTAAGTGATGACAGAAATCCTACGAATCATCCTATTTATACAGTACAAGAGGATATGGGTTCATGCATGTTACAGGTAAATGATGATGCTGCAGGGGTTTTGCAAGTTAGGAAAGACAGTTCAATTCAGTGTGACACAGAAGAAAAGGAAGGCATTTGGCAGATGTATTTTGATGGGTCATCAAATAAGGATGGAGCAGGGGTTGGTGTGTTGTTGATTTCTCCTGGAGGAGAGATGATTTCATTAATGTATAAATTAGAATTTAAAACCACAAACAATACTGCTGAGTATGAGGCACTAATCCTTGGATTGAGGGCTGTAAAAGATATGAATATTCAAAGTCTTGCAGTGTTTGGCGACTCGGAATTGGTAATTCAGCAAGTGAAGAGTATTTATCAGGTAAAGCAGTCATTATTGAAAGTTTACAGAAATGAAGTGTGGGATATGATAGATAATTTTTTCTGTTCTTTTAATATAACATATATTCCAAGAGATTGTAATCAGACTGCAGATTCATTGGCATTAGCAGCAACATATTTTAGAATTCCTAAATTGACACACTTAAAGTATCCCATTGATGTGAGGTATAGACCAGCAGTCCTAGATGATTTTAAACATTGGAGGGTGTTCCAAGATGAGTAGGAAATAAAATAAGTTTTAGAATTAACTGAAGAATTTGCAAATGACCAGGTTGATTTAGATGAAGATGTAAATTTGGCTGAAATTTCTACTCATGCAAAACAGTCAATTGCTGATCAAAAAATTCTGGATTTAAAAATTAATTTTATCCCTAAGGAACTAGTTCCATTGGAGAGGTTGTTTTCAAAAAATGATACACTGTTAAAGAATAATTTGCAGACCACTAAAGACGATGTCATCAGCTGTAATATTGGGTCTGTAGCAGAACCGAGGATGGTTAAGATATCTAAGAAATTATCAGAAAAGGAGAGAAACAGATACATCATTTTGTTGAAAGCATTCATAGATATTTTTGCATGGTCATATGGGGATCTTAAAACCTATGACACTAATGTTATTTAGCATAAGATCCCATTAATGCCTAATACTAAGCCTTTTAAACAAAAACTTAGAAGGCTTAATCCAGTACTTTTACTAGTCATTGAAAAAGAGGTGAAGAAACTACTTGATGCCAAGATTATTGTTCCTCTTAGGTACTCTTCTTGGGTAGCTAACCTTGTGCCAGTGCGCAAGAAAAATGGAGAAATAAGGTTATGTGTAGATTTTCCCAATTTAAACAGATCATGCCTTAAGGACAATTATTCACTGCCTAAGATAGATCAGATTTTGCAGAGAGTAGTAGGTGCAGAAAGAATTTCAATGATTGATGGTTTTTTTGGTTATAACCAGATTGCGGTTTAGCCAGAAGATAGAGAGAAAACAACTTTTACAACCCATTGGGGAACATTCATGTATGACAAAATGCCTTTTGGGCTAATGAATGCAGGTGCCACATTTCAAAGAGCAATGGACATAGCATTTGTAGGTGAGAATGAAAAGTTTGTGGTCATTTATCAAGATGATATCACAGTCTTCTCCAAATCTGATGAAGAGCATTTGAAACATCTAAAGCAAACTTTTATGAAATGCAGAAGATTTGGGCTGTCATTGAACCCAAAGAAATCTCACTTTGCTATGACAGAAGGTAAGTTATTGGGTCACATAGTTTTTGCAGATGGGATTAAAATAGACCCGGAGAGAGTGAAAGCTATTTTAAAGATTGCTATTCCTAGAAATAAAAAAAGAAATCCAGTCTTTCATAGGAAAAATCAATTTTTTGAGGTGGTTTATTCCTAACTTTGTTGAAACTATTAAGTATATTACTGATATGCTTAAGAAGGATAGCGAGGTAAGATGGTCTCAGCAAGCTAAACAATCATTTGAAAAAATTAAGCAGACATTGGTAGAAGCACCTGTGTAGGCAGCCCCTGATTACACTAGGGATTTTGCCATTTTTTCATTTGCATCAGAAGAAACAATTGCTGTTGTGTTGTTGCAGAAAAACTCTGATGGATTAGAACAACCCATCTCATTCTTTAGCAAGACTTTAAGAGATTCAGAGTTGAAATATACTAGTATGGAGAAACAAGCCTATGCTTTGGTTAAGGCACTTAAATTTTTCAGAATTTATGTACTCCATTATAAGGTTTTAGCTTATGTTCCTAATTCAGCTGTAAAAGACATTCTGGTACAGCCTGATAGCGAAGGAAAGAGAGGTAGGTGGATTGCAAAGGTGATGGAATACGAGGTGGAAATTAAGCCTACTAAATTGGTAAAGGGACAAGGCTTAGCTAAGCTTCTCTCTGAGTCAAATTGTCATATATTGGATCTATATATGATGGCAGAAAATTCAGAACAGGGTGAAAAACCAGTTACAGCAGGTATTTTGACTGTCCTTGGTATGCTAAAATTGTTTATTATTTGTTAAATCTACACCGTTCCACAGAGTTGAGTAAAAATGAATGCAGATCTATAAAATTGAAAGCTCTCAAGTATGTTTTGATTGATCAAGTATTGTACTGGAAGGACCCTGGAGGAATACTTCTGAGATGTTTGGATAAAATAGAAGCAAATGATGTCATTGAGGAATTACATGCTGGTATATGTGGTGGACATAAATACTGGAAGGCAACAACTTTCAAAATATTAAGAGCTGGGTATTATTGGCCCACTCTTTTCACAGATGTGTATCAGTAGGTTAGGGCTTGTGAAAAATGCCAAAAGTTTGCAGGAAAACATCAGCTACAGTCCTTACCCTTGAAACCTATATCAGTAGAGGTTCCATTTCAACAATGGGGTTTAGATTTTATCGGTGAAATTCATCCTCCATCTAGTGGCCAACATAGGTGGATCTTAACTGCAACAGATTTTTTCACAAAGTGGGTAGAAGCAATCCCAACTAGAAAAGCAACAGATCAGGTAATCATTAATTTCCTGGAAGAAAACATTCTTACTCGATTTGGATGCCCCAGAAAACTCCTTACTAATAATGCTCTTGCATTTAAATCCAAAAAAATGATAAAATTTGCTGAAGAAAATAGTATTTCCTTGAGACAATCTACACCATATTACCCCCAAGGCAATGGATTGGCGGAATCCAGCAATAAAAACATTGTGACAAGCATTAAGAAAATGTTATCAGAAACCAAGAAGAATTGGGATTCTAAGTTAAGGTTTGCTTTGTGGGCAGATATAGTCACAATAAAGAAGTCAATTGGAACTACCCCATTTCAAATAGTGTATGGAACTGAAGCTGTATTCCGTGTTCAGTAAATGGCACCAGTGATTAAGTTTGTGTAGGAAATTGAGGAAGAACCAGAAATGAAGAAAAGAAGGACATTTCAAATAATTCAGCTACAGCAAGAAAGGGAAGCTCTCATGGACAAAGCTGAAATACACAGAAATAGGATGAAAGAAAGCTTTGATAAAAAGGTAAAAAAGAATGTGTTTTCAGTGGGTGATCAAGCCTTAAGATGGGATGCCAGATATGAGGATAAAGGAAAGCATGGTAAGTTTGATGCTTTTTGGTTTGGACCATTCATAGTGGTGAAAATTATGGGAAATAACACTCTTGTCCTACAAACTCTGGGTGGTGATGAGATTCTAGGTCCAGTTAATGGACGCTTTTTAAAGCCATTTCATACCTGATTGAAATGACAGATTTTTTGTATATATTCATTGTAGATATCAGTTCAAATAAGTTCAGTAGACTCCATCCCAATAAAACAGATTGCAGAAGGCACATGTCACATGTTCTTAAGGTCTCACAGGGAAGACCTTATCCCCAGACGGAGCCTGATGTTATTCCTAGGGTTGTTCCATAGATTTACACAGCCCTTACCTCATTTTCTTTCAGTTTTTCCATTTGTCTAGCCTATGCATTCCCTTAATTCTTAAAATTTTATTTTTACCATTTGTCATGTTTCATAATTAAATAAGGATTTGGCTCTTGTTCATATTTATATTCAAAATAAAGTTTTTTTTCTTGCATTAACAAACATTACAAATGCTTGGGAAATTTTAAATTTCATAAATTAGATTTAAATGTCAAACTGACAACATCTGCCATAATTTCGAATTTGAAAATGCTGTCAGTTTTGAAGAAAATGCTGTCAGTTTTGTAAATTGTGATATTATGATTAAAATAGGGGTTTGGAATCATAATTTGCATTTGCATTTGTTATAATATGATATCAATTATGGAAATACATGGTATGTGTACTCCTGTAAAACGTGGCAGCCTACTGTAATTATGTGCATGGTACTCTTGTAAGGCGTGGCAACATGTTATGTATGACACTTAACAAATGAACAAAGTACACAGCTCGTGTAGGAATAAATGCATTCTCCAAATTTCAAATTAGCAAGATCAATGGCCAGAACATTGTGGTTTTGGGAATGAACCCCGCAGGATAGGGTTTTCAGCACCTATTCATTTTGAATCCATCCAAATTTCCACACAGTTACAGGAGAGGGTTTTGAAGTTATAAGTGGTTTTCAGCATTGAGTGTTTAGTTGTTGTAGCAGGGTACAATGGATGAAACTTCCATGCAGAGCCCGAAGAAAAAACTGGGAGGAATTATATGCAGAACTGAACCCAATAACATTGAGTGGATTTCCTAGTTTCCTTTGTCAACCAGGTTGATGAAAAATGCTGGGTGGTTTGTCTTTTGTGAAAAGTTGCAGGGATACAATCTTCAGGAAACGAAAGCATTTATAAAAAAATATAAGGATGGAGTGGTCGATTTCAAAGATTTCAAGGTTGTGGTTAATGAACAGGCCATTGCAGAGGTCACGGGGGTCATTTTTGAAGGCGAGCAATGGTTTAAACAGCAAGACTTTGAGGGAGATTACAACGATTTCTTGTTACCAGGGTTTGAAAGTTTAAACTGGAACAATGGCGTGCACATAAGTAGGATAAAACCTAACTGGCAAATTCCATTGGAGGTAATTCAAAGTTACATTACATGTGATGGTCGATTTGATAAGGTTTTAAGATGCCATGTTAGGTTATTAATGCATCTAAAGGGAAGCAAGAAGTTGAATCTTCCATATTATTTGTGGAGGAGTTTGCATAAAATGGTTTTGTCAATTCAAAAACGGCCAAAGCATACAGACCGTTCCATCTTTAACCAAGGGCTTATTAAGCTGTTGATTATGCATCATTTGAAACAAATCGGCAAACATTGGGACTTGTTCATCCGTGAACAAGGGATTGAGATTAAAAAGAAGAAGAAACCCTTTAAGAAGAAGGGTAATGAAAGCAAATCGTCGGATGAGCAAGTACAGGCTAAAAATTCTGGGGAAAAAAAATATGTGCAAACCTTATTGAATATTGCTGAAGATAAACCAATAAAAAGCATAAGTGCAGAGAATGTGGACTTAGGGCCGAGGACCAGAGCTAGAACTAAAATGGCCACAGAAGCTATATTATTCAAGAAACCTGCTCAGGGAAATGAAATAGTCCCTGTTATTGATTTAGATAATGAGATAGATAAAGAAATCGATGTCTTTGTTTCTGAAAGTGAGGGTTTTATAGATATGCAAGCAGAGGTAGGGCATGTTCCCAAAATATTTTCTGAAAATAAACAAGTCCATGATAAAAATCAAGCATCGAGTTCTAAGGGCATACAGGAAGAAGATATTGCAATGAATGTAGAGGAAATAGAGACAGTTCCTGAACTAGACCAGATAAAGAAAACCGTGCAAACATACAAGGAATAGTGTCAGTATCTACAGAACATCAATGAGAGCCTGTTGGTGGCAAACAAGAGACTTCAAGAGGATTTAGGACAGAAGGACGCAGACTATCAGAAGCTGGCATCCATAGCAAAAGAGACCCTACAAAATAAAAGAGCTTTGCACAAGGAGTGGAAACAGATGAAGACTCAACTAGATGAGCTACAGGGACGGGAGCACAATGCTGACACCGAGTATATCAGGTTACAAAGGAGATCACAAGTCCTAGATGACTTGGCGGTTCTTGCTGAGTCATCCAGGAGCATATAATCTTCTTTCTATAATTTAGTGATAGAATTTCGTAGCTGGCAGATTATTCTAGTTGTTTTAATTATGAAAGGGGTTCAAATGACTAAAATGCAAAACTCTGTTCCATTTTTTGAGGAGCTAGATCCAATAAAATAGGATATGTTAACTATCTTGCTATAGGAAAAATTTTGTATATATATATGAGATAGGCATCAAATAGAGAGGTTGGAACTGGAATAGCATGATGGACGTTTGATTTTGAGAAGCTGTCTCGTACAAACATGTATGTATTTCTTATGTTAATTTTTGCAGAAGATGACTATTTATGAATTAAAATATGATCTTTGAGCCAATCCTGTTCAATTTATGAAGTGTATGCTTTTGGTATTTTGTCCATGCATGGTCTAAATTTCATGTTATGATTCTTCCAAACAGTATACAACTATGCCCCCATCATGAAACACTATCTGAGCTCTTATATTCATAGTTTTAAGATCACAGTCATTTTTCTGTTTCTATTCATGTATTGAAATTCAATATTGTACCTGTCTTTTGTTTTGATATCCTACATAACTCATGTTTTCTGTTACCACCAAAAATACCAAAAACAAAACATAAGAATTTATTCTGTAGATGTCCCATTCCTACTATCTAAGATTACCTTAAGCTTGAACCCTTGTAGTCTAGGTTCAACTTTAGGGATAACAGTACCTAGTGTTCTTTTGGATTTCGGGCTTAATTACCCTTCCCATAAGTGTTTTTCAGACCTGTGACTATCCCCCTGGACTCTTTCTACAACTATGGTAGCGTTAGTATCTTTGAACTATAGGGCTTTACACTGGTGATGGTGGAATGTTATTTCCACTGTACCTAGGAAAAACGTGGGAGGAAATCCCTTGTAGTTATTTGGTAGGGCGGTTGGTGATTCAAATGCTTGCACCCGAAGCCTTTGTATTGTGGACCCAGGGTAGTTTTCCTTCACTATACTACCAGTTTTTTCTGGGCCCTAATCATCCCAAACTTCCCTTTGAGAGTTCATCTCTATTTTCCTAGTCTTGATCACGATAGGATTTTTTTTATAGTGGTGTTTTGTTTTTTTCCTGCTGTTATAGTGGCCCCTAGGGTAATCACTTAGTATATTTTTGTTGTAGTTGTGGAGGACCAACCTCCTCGTACATCACGAAGGTTGATAAAACTTCCTCCACTTACCGTGGAGCCTCCACCGCCACCTCATCATCGTAGAAAAAACTCACGTGGTTCTTTTGAACTCATAGGTACAACTGAACCCCTTAGAGAATCCCATCTTATCTCTCAAACTCAACTGATTCAGAAAACTATTAAGGTTGAATATTTTCCTACAAAAGAGTTCGCGAGACCCTTCAACCCTCCACTAACTAGACCTAAAGACCCTTTGTTAGAAAGAGTTGTCTCTTTAGGGCTCCCTAAGTTAAACATATATAGGTTTACACCTGTTCTTGCTATGGATAACATAGGGGATGCATCGGGAGTTCCTCATACTCCCACTTCAGCTATCATTCCAGGAGGTTTATCTCCCCCACACTTAAACACATCGATATCGAGTTCATTGCAGTTCACATCTACTCTGAGCACCTCTTTTAGTTTCAATGATGGATCTTGAGGTTTGTCTAGCACCCAAGTTGCAATGACATATATTCCCTTTGGATCCACCATTATCCCATCTAGTATTCCTTTTTCGAGGATAACCTCTGTATCTTTTACATATTCCCCTTTTGTTTAGCATTTCCAGGTCAATCCTAACTCTGCTCCTTTCAATCAAGGATTTCCTTGGCATGGAGGACACATTGCTCCTTCTGCACCATTTGTAGGCTCAATGCCTGCCTCTTCCATTGCATCAATGCCAGGTTTTAACCCCTTTACAGGATTTAACGCACATTCTTCTAATGTACAAACCTATAATGTGCCTATAGGGAGTACTCCCTTTTCACTATTTGGTGGAGGGGGCAGTAACAATTATACTAACCCTCCATTTGGGGGTACTAATACCTAGCCACAATGGACTGGGCCACAAGGAAGTAATCCGCTAGCTTACAACTGGAGCAAATTTCACAATGTTTTTTCTTCACAACCGATGGTTGGGGGAATCCCAAACCAACCTTATAGGATCCATGGTTTGGGAAGTTCCCCTTACCAGGATCTTCCAAATCACACACCATCAGCACGAACCCATTTTCCTTTTCTGGAAACTTTAAATTTACCTGACCTTTCAAAAATAATAAATGACCCGGTGCAACACAACCCTACTTGGACTCGGGTTCCAACCAAAATTCCTTCAGACATTCCAAAATTTGGAGGAAAAAATGGTGAAGACCTTGAAGACCATGTCACAACCTTTTACCTCTGGTTCTCCTCTAACTCATTAAATGATGACTCGATTCGATTGAGGATCTTTCAAATAACCTTAATGAGCGTTGTAGCTAAGTGGTATATCAAAATTCCTGCTGCAGCATATAACAATTTTGGGGATTTAGCGATAGATTTCTTGAATCATTTCCATCTTCCTGTCCAGTATGATGTTGTTACAAATATTCTCTCTACCTTTAGATAGAACAAAGCCACCCATATCTCTAATCACATTCAGGATTGGTGAAGATGGAAATGACTCATTAAAGTTGAGATCCCCCTAGAATTTCTATTGGAGTTGTATTTAAAATCACTACTACCTTACATCTCTAAGGATGTTTCAACTTCTGGGGTTACATCTGAAGAGGAATCAATTTTAAGGACCCAATAGATCGACCTGATCTACGCTCAGTTTGGGATCCTTTATGAGATAATTCCTGATGCACCTAGGTCTAATATAGATCTCAGTAAGCCTAAACATGGACACATGCCGATGGAATCGTTGGTTCAGCCGACTCATCTGCACTAGAAGATTTAACAAAACAAGTCCATGCACTTTCAGTGAAGCAGTCTGCTGCGGAAGCAACTACGGTTGCATCCTTCCCTTCACAAACATAATATGTACAAAATGTGTAGACAAACCAAAATGGTCCTCGACAACCCAACAACAAGAAAAAGGGTAAGAAAGGGGAGAAGAACCAACAAAAACCCAGCAATACTGAAAATGCTGAGGAGGGAAAGAAAGATAAGGAGAAGCTAAAGTTCCCTTGCAAAATTTTTAAATGAGACCACCTCACTCATCAATGCCCTCTCATAGATGAAGCCCATAAGATATTACATGGAAATAAACTAGTTGTCTTGAAGGATCCTTTTCCCCAAGGACAAAGCTCAACTTTTGGAAGCTCTAATACTAGGGGCACTCATCGTGTTACACCAGCTGATCAGTGTTATATTAATATGGTTAATTCACACACTCTACTGCAGATGAGAGCCAGGAATTATAACCCAGATATGCAGCATAAAGACAAAGATATTCCTGATTCATCTATTCCTCTCCACATAGAGATGCCAACAAACCCTTTACCGAAGATACCAAAAGGTGTATATAAATGGGAAATGCACAATCCTAATGCACAGGATGCTACAAACTACTCCATTGTAGAAGACTTATCCCAAACATCGTGTGTTATGTCCACACTACAAGTCTTGCAAAGCTTCCTATCGCAACATAATGCACTTTTAGTGGAAATTGGTAGCATGGATTCATCGAGTATGCTTGCTAGATTTGATATGTCAAATATAAAACATAGGTTTCCCTATCACGTGGCCTTCCAGATTTAAGTAGTCCATAGTTCAAAGACCATTGGATGAATAGTAGTAGATGAAGGCGCGTCGACGCGCGTAATGTCTATATCCTGTTGGAAATCCTTGGTATCACCTGAGTTAGCCCCTTCCATTAAATTACTTACTTCTTTTGACGGAACATCTTTCAATCCGCATGGAGTCTTACCCGCATTAGAGATTCACCTGGCCGGTAAAGTAGTGTCAATGGAGGTAGAAGTTGTTGAAGCTTCTCTCAACTACAATTTGTTGTTGGGAAGAAGTTGGACGTAGGCTATGAAATCCATCCCCTCATCCGTTTTCCGAGTGCTTATGTTCCCCCATGGAGGTAATATCGTCACAGTTGATCAACTATCCTTCACTCGGAAAAACAACACAACTCCGTCGGATTCAAACATCCCTTGGATTGATCAAGCTCATCTTCCCAGTGAGAGCTTAGGAGTAGGTATGTATTCATATTTGATGGGCACATTTGACCTACCTGCTCCTGCAAACTATATTGGTTTAATGAGTACCACTGACATATCGTCTCGGGAAGCTTTTATGGTTAGTCAAACAACTGATCTGTGGATCCTTCCTACTCAACAAGAACCAATCATTCCCTTATACATTGTAGAAGTGGCTCTTCAAGCATCACAAAATTCCGCGATAGATTATATCTCGACTCCATTAGTATCAAGAGAGTCATATCTTGATTATGTACCTACATGGTCAGTTAACTCTACACATTCTTTTGATTGTTTAAATATTGTTTTTCCTTCTGATGAAGCCATCCTGAAAGCTATGGTAGGTATGGATCATCCATGGGAACATATGCGTCACAGATCCTATTTTCTTCCATACTTGAACAAGATTGAGAATGGAGAGTTTTCAATGAGACCTGGTGGTAATATTGATTTGTCCACCACTCCTTCCATGAAACAAATGATTTATGTTGAAGGTAATATGGAGAACATTTCGACGACTATACCGATCAATATTTCCACCAAACCCAATGTTGTGGAAAACATTTTAATTGGAGCAAATTGTTCTCCACAACAGATCACTTTGTACACCAATTTATTTAAGGAATTTCGTGACGTTTTTTCCTAGTCTTACGAGGAGATGCCATGCATCGAACCCTCTATTATTCATCACGTTATCACAACTTATCCTAACGCAAAAACAATACGACAAAAAATTCATTTGGTAAACCCTAGGAAATATGTGGCTATTAAGGTTGAATTTGAAAATCTCCTTAAGGATGAATTCATTTATTCTATCGACATAATGGAATGGGTTTCTAACCCGGTCCCGGTCGATAAAAATAAAGGGACCATACGCGTATGTACAGAATTTAGGGACCTTAATAAATCCTATCCAAAATATAATTATCCCACACCATTCATAGATCCATTCATTGATGCGTGTGCAGGCCATGAAATTTTCTCTTTCATGGACAATTTTTTGGGATATAACCAAATCCAAATTAAACCCAAAGACCAACACAAGATGGATTTTATTTTTCCCTGGGGTACCTTTCCCCATAGGAAAATGACGTTCAGATTGAAGAATGTTGAAGCCACATTCCATCGAGCTATGAACTTCACTTTCCATGACATCAAACGTGTAGTCAAACTGTATATGGATGATCTCCCTACGCGGGCTTGTAAGAGATGAGATCATCCTCACTGTTTACGACTCGTGTTTGAACGATGCATATACTACAAGATCCAGTTAAACCCTAAAAAATGTGTATTCTGCATCGAGTCTGGACGTTTACTAGGTTTCATTGTGTGTAGTCATGGAATTATGGTTGACCCCTTGAAATTTGAGGCTATTATCAAATTTCCTCCTCCTCGCACCATCAGACAATTTCAAATCCTGCAGGGCATGTCTAATTTTCTACGATGATTTATTATGAACAATGCCAAGATCACTAAAGGATTCATGCAATTGCTTAATAAAGATACCCATTTTTTATGGGATGAGGCTGCTGGAATATTCTCACCATCATCATTTGTATTTGGATGCATGCATCCAGTCATGAGTATGGTAGTCTCCCATCACCTAGTCCTTATTTTTGAGCCCCTGGAGCCTGTTTTTAGCCATCACTAGCCCTCATACCTACCTAGTGTGCCTTGTTTTCATCATCTGGATACTAATGTACCCTACTACACACTTCTAGGATTCCATCAGTCAGTTCATGCATTGATTGCTCAGTTAACTTACTGTAGCTTCTAGTTGTCTATATCAAAGTTCCACTTGACTACTGATAGTCGGTCATGCACCTTTGGATTCTCCTTCCCTTGATTAGTGCTCACATGCATTAGTTAGACTCATTTAGACTCACACTTGACTAAACTTTGATTATCGGTGGCCACTACCACTGACTGGGTGATGTGTCACATCTCTTCTTCACCCTTTTTTTTGTAAGGGTCCAACAACCAATTACCACTGTCTTTATACTATTTCAAAATTGGTGTGAATTTCAACTAAGAACATTCCCTATGCTATATTATCATTCATATAGAAAGCACACTACATTCCCAACAATATAATTGTCGTAACTTAAATAATGTGCTATAGTCCTAAGGACTATAAGCACCATCAATACTCAAATCTTATAAAACATAGATTATATTAAAATCCTCTTAAATGTTTATGTGAGCAAAAGTGGTCCAACTAAACAATGCCTATGTTACACTTTAACCTCTATATGTAATGCAAATAGCATTAGAAATAACCTAGTATATAAATTAATTCCCTAAACAAATAGACCAAACAATAAAAACACATTAACATAAACCTAACGTATGAATGCCTTACATAAATATTAACCAAGTCTTAAAAACTTGACTTTATAAACAATATATATATATATATATCATCCAAGCGCTATGGACCTTGGCTTAATTAGCCAACATAGTAATGTGTTATAACTGGTTGCTACTATATTAATAACCAACAAAATAAAGGTTTCATAATGTCACTACGATGACATTATACTAAGTATAAAAATAGATCTCCCAAGTATTAACCAAGGGGCTCGCTAAGCCACACAAGCATGAGCCAAGGCTATGTAAATAACATACCCTGTATAATATATTACACATGGTTAAATAATATAACGATGGTTGGTCAATGAATTCACGTTCCAATGGTGGCCTGGGTGGTGATGTAGTTGTGCCATGCAGGCTTGATCAACCCACTTCTCATGTTTTAAACGCTTCCTGGGTTTCCATGTGGCATGTATGCAAATACTCTCGACATCGTGGAAGGGTCCAACACTGCTGCGTTAAGGTTTAAATCTACCTGGTTCTTGGTTTGTCGATTCCATTAATGAAGCTCCCACTTATAGCCACACCTTGAAAACGTGATGCCACGTCCAGGGATGTATTACGTACCCTCTGCAGACTCCATTAAATTAACAACTTCTCCTATCCGTTGATTTCGATCCAATTTAGTTTATGGGCATTCGGGAAACAACAGTGATGTTTGTTTCCAGGATCAAAGGTTTCCATTTTTTCTACGTCGGGGTCCTGAGCAGAGAGCTCCTGCTCTGCGCAGAAATTTTACGCCCTGAATACAGTGGGATGGCTTCAATGCCACAGTCAGTCACTGTACAAAAGAATGAGGATTCCCGGTGTTCTCCCATGCATGCGACGATAATATAACACATATGTTCTCTGCTTAAACTTCATTACTTAACCATTATTAATCCCTTCGGTAATGGCTAACACTCGTCGTTGTTTTCTGTAATGCTTAGGTGAAGCATGGCTATGACTCCACTCCACTACAAGTAATGTGTCCCAAAATCAAACTTTGTTTGTATACTATGGTAAAATATTATGTGTATGCAGTTTTAATTATGGGGTTTAACTTCGTTTTTACTGCTTGTGTAGGTAAGCAAGAGATGGTCGAGGTTGGGAGCACGCATGGTGACTCCCATAACTGTCGTCGAGCATGAGGAAAGGTTCCCCAGCTTCCAGGTAACTCGCCAACCCATGATGCCTTGGGTGTGGTTTACCCCATTGGTGGGGGCTGAGTTACTTAGAACTTATGAAGGGTTCTTAGTTAGGGTTTTTGCCTTCGCTGATAAAAGGAAAACATGGCCGTCGGCCTAAAACTCAAAAGCATCACGCTTAACTTCTTGTGAATACTTGTCTTCACGCCCTAAGATGTATTTCGTAAGCCATACAGGCAAAGTGTAAATGGTTAAAGTTTGATAAACTTATTTGATGACTCCCCAGGTAGCGCATCAACACTCGCTGGTTGAACAAACTCTGTCTCATAAATGCTTTCTGTGTTTTAAATGGTATAGCTCCAATCTTTTGTTAATGGAAACGATACCAATTTTATTTTGAATCACCATACTGTAGTGCATCCATGATTTAAATTCGAAATGGTTATAAAAGCATAACTCCAAGCATGGGATTTGTTTTTAATGCTTTCACCAATGGCTATTTGTGCATCCATTAATTAATTTCGTGTTTGTTATGGAACGTTTAAAGCATTCATTTGTTAATTGATTGACTCTGCTTCCCAATGCTCATATATATACGCATTTATGGAAATGGTAGTTGCATATATAGATTCACATGTAACTTGTACTGCATAATCGTTTAGCATATGTTTCCAGCACATGTTTCTTATGAAGTGAACTTCGGTTTCCATACTGCTCCCCGAGCATAGCCATATACATATAAATATTAAAGTAGATGTGTAAATAGAATCACCTTCGATATTTATAATGCAGCACCATGAAATTAAAATACTCACTATGTAAATCGTGGAAATATGCATACTGTGTTTAACTTCTGGAAATATGCATGCATATAGATAATAAAATGCATTCGAAACATAATATGCATCCTGTAGTTTAAGTAGTAATTGTTTGCAAGGTAAAGGAAACCCCAAATCGAGTTTCATAATGAAGTTTAAATATTATGCATACACAAAGTAGCTAGAAAACGACTTTGAATTACAAGCTGGAATAAATGTCATTTATATACATATTTACATGAATGTATAAACTCAGTCAAATATAAGAATTCAATTTAAATCAGTTGGGAAAACGCCCTGTTTTCATTTATCCCCTTTTTGGTTGATCTATAAAAATATAATAAAGGGTTTACCTATAATATAGATGGCTTGACATGTAAACCTCACGGTTTACATGTCTTCCTCATTTATGCAATAAAATATGAGCATCAATGCCCTGTCATCAGATGGGTATGTTTAATAAAAATATATGTACTCTATTTAAAATGCATTCCCATAACCATAGGGTAGAACATAAATAATGATTACTCTATAGGCCTATCTCAGGCATATAAATCATTATTTAAATTATATGTCTGTCTACCTACTGCACACAGAATGTATTCATTCTTACATCAAACATAAACTAGGAATATGACAGGTAATTTCAATTAGGTCACAAATCTGTACCATACTACAGAGATATAAAATATATATAATATTCATACTCAGGATTTCAGTATAACAATATATGTATATATGATCAGATCTGGAAAACAACCTTTCAGCAGTAAATCAGGAATATACATAGACAAATCCCAATAAATGTCCATAAAAGTTATCATATGGGTGCAGCATATAAACTTATTTGAAATCTGATGACCAATGGAACCTAGCACAAACCTCCCATCCTTTGATCAACAAATTCTCCTTGCTTCCAGGTCACCCATGAGCTGAGTTCACAGTCCCCCTGGTTCAGAGTACATATTTTAAATTACCCTTAACTTGTTCCCAAAGTTATTTATGAAATTTTTGTGGCAGTAGGAAACCCAACATCCAACTCAGTGCTCCTAAGATCCAGGATGCTCGAGGGGCTTTTAAGCCTCATCCATTAAGAGAATTAGTCAATCACAGCCTATTCAGAGTAATTGCAGTGCTCCTGCAAGCTTGGGGTAGTTATCCTACCTGAACATAACCAAGTGTCCAAGCTATACCCAGCTGCTATGATATCTCTTAATCTGGTCCAGTTTTGTGCTCCAAAACTATCCCCCTTTTCATTGTCTTCATTTGCTCTGGTTATTGTTATTCCCAGCTCCCATTTATCTTGTGTGATAATGAACATGATAATGTTAAGAATGTGAATGAGTTCCTCTTTTTCCTTTTTATTCTCTTTGGGGTGAATTCTCTCATTTTCTTATTTCTTTTATTTCATTATTCTCTCAAATATTTTCTTTAGGGTTTACCATTTTCTCCAATAATAATTTCTCATTATTATTTTAATTGGCATTTACCCTCCAACCCATAGGGGACTATGAATCCCATCTCATTAATGTGCTGGTCCACATGGTCATTAGAAATCAACTTTTCAAATTTCTAATGTCATCTAAGTAAAATGAAATAATACTTAGCAAACTATATAAGGGGTTAAAAGTCCAAAATTTGGGGTATTACATGATGTCCCCAATCTAGTCCAAGCCATGCCTTGAGGAGAATTAGAATCACCTTTTGGGTAATCGAATTCATTCTATTGTACTCCCATATTTTTTCCAGCTTACAACTGATGAATGACATTACAATATTTTTCCAGATTATTTGAGTTTCATGTGTGAATATTAATTCAATTCTTCTTCTTCTTCTCTGCAATTCTTGAGTGAAATTTGTGATGTTTGTTCAAGCTGAGTGATATCTCCTGTATAATTTCACAGAGGCTACACAAACTTCATTTGACACTTTGAAAAAAGCATTATTATCATCCCCCTTGTTGATTCCATTGGATTATACTAAGGATTTCCTTCTATATCTAGCGGCGTCTATTTCCACAATCATCATAGTCCTGGTTCAGGAGGATGACAAGCTCCAAGAGAATGTCATTTATTTTCTCTCACGTGCACTTGTAACTCCTAAACTTAAATACTCTCATGTCAAGAAATTGGCATTAGTTGTTGTCTATGTTGTTCATAGATTACGTCACTATATTTTTTTGCGGACCACCACAGTTATAGAGGATGTTAATCCTTTTAAATATGTATTAACTCGACATATCATCAGAGGGAAATTTAATAAATGGATTGTCATTCTCCAAGAATTTGACCTAACTTTCCAATCTTCTAAGTCAAAAAATACTTTGGTATTCACCGAGCTTATCTCTGAGTTTCCCAATGATGTGACGAGCAATGAGGAAGATTCGTCATTACCTGATGAACATATTTTTCTCATTGCAACCTCTGACCCATGGTATGGATACATTTTAATATATATATAGACTTTGAAGTGTGCACTGAATTTCTCCAGAGAGGAACGACGAAATATTAGGCATCATGCCAAGAAATACCTCATTATCTCTAACACACTTTATATACATGGGGTAGATTCCATATTACAACTTTTTTTGACCCTGGAGGAAGATGAGTTAGTATTGAATGATGCCCATAGTGGAGCCTATGGGGGTCATCTTTCTAGGTTGGGAAAAAACCCAGAAAATACTGCATGTTGGGTATGTTTGGCCCAACATCTTTAAGGATTGCATGGAAGCCGTGAAACACTGCCAACCATGCCAACTTTTCATAAAGAAAATGCGAGCACACCCAACTCCTCTTCACCTTGTTATCATAGCAGGTCCCTTCACCAAGTGGGGGGTTGATTTTATGACTTGTAATCCAGTTTTTCCTAGGGTACATCATCATATCATCATTTATGTCAACTACTTTACGAAGTGGGCCGAGGAAATTCCTACTATGAAAGAAGATGGAGAAACGACAGTTTATTTCATTTTCAATCAGATCATTTCCAAGTTCGGTATTCCTAAGGAGATCATCATCGACCACGGTAGACATTTCCATAACAACATGATGACCGATTTATACACTACAATAGGCTTTTGACAAGAACACTCATCTTCATTTTATTCGCAGGCAAATGGGAAAGTCGAAGTGATCAATAAAACTTTGAAAATTATTCTTCAACATACCGTTAATGCCAGTAGATCAAACTAGCATCTCATGTTGTATCTGGCTCTTTGGGCCTATTGATCCAACGTTATGACTGCTACAGGTTTTTCCCCTTTTCAACTCATTCACGGGTTGGAGGCAGTCATACCAGCTGAATGTGAGATTTCATATTTGAAGTTGGCTATCCAGCTACTTCCTAAATATTCTACTTTGGAAGAGCGTTTGCTTCATTTAGATCATTTAGATGAGCAACGCCGTGATGCGCTCACTGCGAATGAAGCTCATAAGAGCCGAGTTAAACATCAGTATGATAAGTTTGTAAAACCAAGGGTTTTCTCATAAGGAGACCTTGTTTTGGTATACGACCAGGACAAGGATCCCTTGGGTGAAGGCAAGTTTAAATCCATGTGGCTCAGACCTTATATTGTTTCTAAAGTTCTGAAGAAGGTATCTTGTGAGTTGACATATTATGATGGTTATAAGTTTCTCGAGCCTAGAAATGGGCTCTACTTGAAGAGGTATTACGCTTAGGCCTACATGCCTTTTCTTGTACTATAGTTGTAGATGCTTTTTATAGTTGCTCTCTTTTGGATTTATTGTCTTATGTGTCTTCTCGATTGTGGTTTCAAATGACAACAGAGTGCTTCATAGGATTTGTCGATGGCTCTAGTCGCTACACTCGTCAGTTGGCTTCAACAGCTTGGGTTATTTACTCACCCTCTATCCAACTTGTTTCTTCGAGAGTTGCTTGTTTGGGCCCTACGACGAACAACGTAGCTGCGTATAGTGCGGTTATCGAATTACTCTGAGATTCTATCCATCATGAAATTTCATGTTTGGAGGTAAGACTCGATTCGTAGTTAGTAGTACTTCAGTTGACGGGTGAGTATAGGGTTAGAGATATTTATTTGCTCCATCATTTTTTACAAGTTAGATTGCTTGAAAGATATTTTGATTACATTAGATATCAACATATTTCAAGGAATTTCAATACATTAGCTGATGCATATGAAAATTATGTTCTTGACTGGCATTTGTATAATACACAATAACATATATAACACATAAGATAACATGTATATAATCGATACTGTCTATATATATATATATATATCTGGTCCAAAAAATACATATGATTTTGAGTCAAATGCTGTCAAAATATACAAAGTGGGCATAACAGCCTCAAAAAATAATATGTCACTCTCCCTATGGAGAGGGAGGAGCCTCAACTAGCTATTATGTGGCCTCTCTATAACAGATGACTAGCCTAGATACTTTCCTAAGTAACTGGATCCATGCTGGGGGCACCCCTACTATATGTTCCTGCATATCAAGAGGCATTCACTCTATCTTGTTTGTGGGGATGTTGTGAGTCAACTGACTCATCTTCCCCTCAATTCTCCTTAGCATATTATCTGCAACACCTGGCTTGGTTGCTTGTGTGTATACTCTAGGATGCCCAACAAGCCTCGTCGCTCCCACATCTGCATAAGTTATATTGTCAGTACTCATACTCATTATAAAAATCATATATACAAAAAACGTAAAAATTAAATAATTCTTTAAAAACATAAACACATTTTGGTACCTATCTCTTCCCAGGATTCCCCTGGAGGTAGCATGAGCTCTGTATCACCTCAGAAATCCATGCCTGCATACGAAAAATGCTCTAGTGTCGGTACTTGGCGGCTCCACCACCCCATATAATCCTCGTCAGCATATGACAAGATTGTTTCTCCACCACCTTGACGCAAGAAGATATCACCCCACCAAGTCATTAGTGGCTCGCGAGGGTTCAATGCTGGTAAGGTCATCTCTGGACTAAGAGAGGGGACTCTCTCGAAGAAAAAGGTGCATAATATACTACCATATCCAAAATTCATTTTCTTTCTCATTTTGCATTCTGTCAACTGATGTTTCATGTTCACTAGTAACCTTGAGCACCAGTCGAATATAAAATTGCATAGACACTCTACGCCTATCTGCATATAGTTCTGTGAGTCCTAGTGTTGCACCACACTTCCCTCGATCCTGTTTATTGTGCTCAAGATCACCTTTAGTAGGAATATTGCAATCTACCCAATTGGAACTTGGCTCCGACTTTTTTCGGTACCCGCTACGCAGTAGGTGTTGATGTAATCTTGAATAGAAAAAACACCAACTCCCCTAAATATTCCTTTGAGGTTCACCACCTCACCCCGTCGAGATAGACCGGTTATGAAATATACGTCATCAATGGTAATATCCAACATCTTTCCTTGGAGATTGAACATGCCTTGATCGGCATCCCAAATCCCACAAGCATTTGGAGCATATGTGTTTGTGCATGTATGTTTGTAGTACGAAAAAACATTAAGAGCCCACACCTCCTTAATGCGTTCAATGTAAGAGGATATCCCATAGCATTCCTGTCCATGGCCTCATGCTCCCTCTCTCTCCAAGTTAGAATCATCTTGCATCAACCATTTCCATTCCATGCATTAATTTGAGGTTTTTCTTTTTGAACTGCGGTACTCGTGGCTTCACCTCTTCAATAGAGGTGGGTACCCGCGACTCTTCCTATAGTAAACGTGCGCACATTTCACGTGCCCATGAGTTTTACTCATCCAAACTCGTGGGTATGATGCCCTAGTTTTAAAAATGTGCTTAAAAAGCCCAAAAACATCATAAAAAACTTAAAGAAATGGATTGAATTGATAGAGCAGGCAGAGATATCTTACATGTAAATGACAAAGTTCAATTTCACTTCCCAGATTGATCGTAATCGGTGTTTGAAGTAAGAGGGATTTTCTCCCTTTTTCCAATGGTAAAATGGTTTTGTGAGTTATGTTTCCAATTTGACACTATTTATACAAATTATTTTCAAATTTTTACCCCTTTATATAGTTTCAAATTCCCTTTTTAATTTTATTTAATCCTAATGAACCTTTTTGAGTTGTTTTGATTAGGTAACTCTTTAAAAGGCACTTTTCTCACTATTAGTTGCAAAAGGTGATTAATAAAAAAGTTTCTTTTCTTTTGACATGTCAGTTTAACTCAACACATTAGATCTATTCTGTCATTTTATGTCATTTTGAATCTCCTTTGTTTACTTTCAACTACCATTTTCTGCTAATTCGTTGACGTTGATTATGTCTACAGTCTATCCATCATTTGACATATCAAGGAACTTATACATTGTACATCATTTTTACCTAATATTAAGTTTCCTGTACTGATGGAGTCTTTTTATACTCTTATTAGAATCTTTAAAATTAACAAGATTGCCGAGCATACTTGTCTTGTTCAAACTCGTTAAAGGACTTGAATAGATATCCACTTATATATAAGTTTACCCCTTTTCTGGATCTTTGTGGATTAATTACGAAAAATGTATACTCTAGTCATGATGATTAGAAGAGTCCTCTCTCATACACTTTTACACTTTTTTGGGCAAGGAGGCTAACTTTACGAAAACGTACAGTATGGAGTTCTTGTTTAAGTTTTTCAGACTCCCTAAATATGAAAACACCGACGAGCACATACCAACTCGGGATTGATATTAAAATCCACGAGTAGGTGTATGGAGTTTTTGTTTAACTTTTTCAAACTCATTAAATATAAAAACACCGGCGAGCACAAACATATCCGAGCTCGATATTAAATCAATGGATACGTAAACTATCAAGTACTAGTCTATCTCTTCTTAAAACTAGTCAAAACATGAAGAAGGTCCTGAGTTTCCCTCCCATGGACTCGTTAAATTACACATGGTTGGAATTATACCAAGCATTCTTCTCTCTTGTCTTCGAGCTTGTTTAAAAATGAAGAAGGACTATTGAGTTTGCTTTCTTGGACTTATTAAAATTAACAAGAAAGATATCATCGAGATTTATTTTCAATCTTTTGATGCTCGTTCAAACTAAGAAAATACATTCTTTAACAAAAAGAGAAAGGGGAAGGGAAATATCCGCTATTTCATTTCATTTGCGGCAGCAGTTTATCCTTGAACATAACACCTTTTTGAGTCTATCGAACAAGTTGGGTTCTATTTTTTGCCTTAGGATAAACCTGATATCAGAGTTTTTACTCCTCTGATTGGTTACTCTTCCAATCATATGGAGAATCTGTTAATGTCTCCTACATTGAAGATTTATATCATGGTCCCTTTATGTTCAAATATTCCTAAGTCACTTTTGTGTCATGCTCACTATTCAAGGATACAACCTGTGCCATCCATTCTGCAGTTGCCTTGACCTCATGTGTCAGCCATTCCTTGGTATTGGTATGTTTCATCATGTACTCAGTCCTAATCCAGATCAGATAAAAATTTGATTGTTTCTCATGTTGGATGATGGAGAATGCTTTAAGGCCTCCCTTCCAACGGACTTCTTTCCATAGACTTCAACTCATCTTTCTCTGGGAATGGTGTTTAGATTTTTTGGTAGTATCTTGGGGATTGCAGCCATCAGTGGAAATTTCCCTCTATTGGGTAGTGGGAATACATCAATGTATCCTACCCGATGGATTCTTCAGGTGTTCGACTTCAATACCCTTTATTCACACTTATTAGAATGTACTGGGTACCTTGGAACCCATTTTCATTATTGGTGGGTGCTCTTGTATTTGTTAACAGTTTCCATCAATGAACGGTAATCAAACAGTGTCCTCCATGTTCGAATTCAACTCATTTATTCTCATGGTTAGGATTCATACCTTGAGATGGTTTGGATGAAGACCTTGGGCCTATAACAACATCATCATACTTTGTTATTTACCAAGCTGAGCAAGACTGAGCCACACCCATTCTTGGCTCTTGATGAGACATAGATCCAGTTTGTTTTTATGGCTATGATCTGCCATGATGAACATCTCATGTCAAAAAAGCATGGATCTTATTTTGACATGGATCTGCTATGATCATTCTGCCATTCTGAACATCTCCTGATATCAAGATCGAATTTATCACTGGCCTCATTTTGTTTTAGGTACCTTTTGTGATCTCATCCCGTGGTCTCTTTGCTCCTCCTCTTCCTGGATTGTAATGCATTTCGGCCATTGTTTACCTCTGACCTCATACATTAGGGGGAATATTTTATCAGTCAAATTAGCACTTATCCATCCGTGACCACATTTCCCTGTCAGTCACACAAAAGGACACTATGGATGGACGAGCTTACTTGACCTTAGATGATTTGGATCTGAACTTTTTAATCCTTTCCTCAATAAACATATTTTTTAAACTATTTTGAAGCATAAACGCAACTTTGATATAAGCCATCACGCGGGTTAACCGCGGGTGTCTCTATAGACAACTCACGGGTATCATATGAAATGTTGCACCTACTAGCTGCAAGACATAATAGCCGCAACTCACTCGCTAGTTTTCCAAAGGCATACTTGCGGGTATCTTTAAAAATATCGAAAGAATATATAAAATGACTCATTGTGGATTAGTTAGGGAAGTTATTCAAACTACCTTAACTTCCCAAACCAACTGCCTTTCGATCCTAACCTCCTAGCCTTTCCATAAATACAAGGGGAGTGGATTGAGAAAGGGGAGCCAACTTTGGTAAAGAAATGCTAGAGGATTACTTACTCAAGAGAGAGGATCAGGAGCCCAAGGTTTGATTACAATAGTGCCAATTGCAGGATAGGTATAACTAGTTGTTATTTATGCAATTAAAATCAAAGATTTCCCTTCCAATAGCACTTGTCTTTGTATAAACTTGATATTTGAATATGTCATCTGAATCTATATATGAGTTTCAATTTCAATTTTTTATCTTTATGTAGTCGAATTGATTTGAGAAAGGTAGTTTGGTGGTTTGCAGGTCCATCAGTTGGAGCAGTGTAGCAGTGGATTGAGAAGATTGGCTTTCGAAATCTTGGATCAACCATCGATTATCTAGGTATGAAATTCATCTTGAATCCTATTTCTTTTATGAACATAAAGAAGTGTTGAATGTTACATGAATTTTCTTTTCAGTTTCTGCAATAAAATTTGATGTATGTTGGTGACATCCATTTCCCAGTCATAGGCTATTAAACCACACAAAAACATCCCTTTACCCAAGTCCCAAGTGAGGTCTTCCAGTCCATCTAATGGTGTATACAATGTTTAAAAAATACATATAATGAATGAAGTTAAATCCAGTCAATGCATCTACTACACGCAAGATTAGCAACATATTAACTCAAGCAAATGATGAAGCACTCATACATGAACTTAGCCTCATACTCAGGCTTATGGATGGTCTTCACACTGATCAATTTCATGCATTCATTCATTCAATAACTTGAAAATAACAATCATAACATATTATAAGGAAAATAACATCATTTTACACCATAGAAACACTTATATTTAGAATGATGTTGCCCCGGGAAACTGGCTATTAGTGAGAGCAACTTTCCACCCAACCTTAGGTCTCTCTGCAGCCTATACTCTTTTAGTTGAGAGACCATCCCCGAACTGGGATGTGTATCCACTAAGGAAGGCTAACTAGGCTCTTTCACAGTCAAGGTTCCATATTGATGCTAATCCAACCTACATTTTGGTTTATCAAGCATACAAGGGAGCATGGAGGATGTTGCTAAGCCAGTAAGCTCACCCACAGAGCTACAGTCATCTCAGATCACTCATAAATAATGGTACCCACATTACCTACCTCACCCAACACAAGGAAGGCCCTCTTCTCTACTGCACAGTACCTCAAGACCCCTTCCCTCCAGTTCTCTTCAGGGTGGGCATAGAAAGATCCATGTTGTTTCTTTCATGAGATTACATCCTTCACTGGGTTTATCAAGCATATCCAACCCTATGTTGACCTTCTTCTCTATTATTCAAGCTGGGATCTTTTTAGGGTTGCGGCCTAAGCTCTTCCCCGCAACTCGGTCCTTTGCAAACAGATCTATGCATTCTCACGGCTTCACTGATATTTTCACACTCTGTAATTCCTCTCAGAGTCTTATCCAAGGGTTTCCCAAACCGACTTCACTTCCTACATAGGGTTTCTTTGTATCCTCGACTCTGCAAATTCAGACATACACAAAATCATCATTTCCCTTGTTTTCTTCACAGCTCGGATCTGTAAAATGCGTGATGAATTTGGGTTTTTGGTCAACCATGGGATAGGGACTAGGATGATCAAATTCCAAGGTAGTAGAGTATCTTAAGGAACGAGCAAAACAAATCCATACCCTGCCATACGGATTGCAGGGCCGCTCCATACTCCATCAACTTCATGGACTAGTTTTCTCAACCACCCTCTTACAACAGAATAAATGTAAGCATGGGGAGTCAAATGGGTTCACAAATTGTCATGTGGCAGCTTGGTTTCAATCCCATAACCCCCTCACCTCTCCCTAGTGGATACACGTGGCCCCTTCTAATTGGTTTCCTCCTTAGCCAGTTTTCTTGGGATTTTATTGCAATAATTAATAATTACATCATTAACAATATCTTATGGCTTAACAACCCATGGATTATCAAAATGTCAAATACTTTCCTATGCAAATAAACCTAAGAATCCACTAGTGGGGCCTTGGCCTTGAGCTCCACACGAGGGAAAACACACATTTCATTTATAGAAATTTTACATTGAAGCCAATAAACCCTAAGGTTCAAAATAGGGGTATTACAAACGACATGAAATTCCCATATCATTTTTCAATAAATCCTTAAGAGATGTTGAATTAAAATATAATTTGATGGAAAAACATGCTTATGCTATGGTGAAAGATCTAAAATATTTGAGATGTTATGTTTTCACTCTCATGTAATTGCATATGTCCCACATAGTACTGTAAAGGATATTCTTTGCAAGACAAATAGTGAGGGGGGGAGAGGAAAGTGGATTTCCAAAATACAAGAATATGAATTGGAAATCAAGCCTACAAATATGGTAAAGGGTCAAGGACTTGCAAAGCTATTGGCCGAATCAAACTATGAAGCATTATATTTAAATCTAGTAGTTGAGCTCACAGAGGAAAAAATATGAAATCTCTGGAATATTTTCATAACAATAGAGTAAAGTTAAACCCAAAATTTGAAGAATCTAATTGTTACAAAGATATTGTTTTTCATTTTTTAAATATTGAATGTCTAGAGCCTATGAAAAGGTCACAAGCTAGATCCTTAAAGCTGCAAGCAGCGAAATACTGTATTCTTGATGAATATATTTATTGAAAATATCCCCAAGGTATCTTGCTAAATTTTGTGATAGAAGAAGTGAAATAAGGGATAATTACATAATTCCATAAAGGCATTTGTGGAGGACATCATGCTTGGAGAGCCATTTCCTATAAAGTTTTAATAGCTAGATACTATTGTCCAAATATTTTTGCTGAAGAAAATCAGATGATAAGAGCATGTGTTGAGTGTCAGAAGTTTTCAAGAAAGGAAAAGATGAAACCCTTGCTTCTGAATCCAATAAAAACGTCATCTCCTTTTCAGTGGTGGGGCTTGGATTTTATTGGAGAAATAAATCCCAACTCTATTGTTTAGCATAAATGGATCTTAACAAAAACTGACTATTTAACAAAATGGGTTGAAGCAATCCTAACAAGGACAACAAATGATATAGTGATCATAAATTTCCTAGAAGAAAATATTTTGTCAAGATTTTGATGTCCAAGGAAGATCATAGCTGACAATGCTCAAGATTTCAGGTCAGTAAAGATGTTATGATTTTGTCACAAATATAATATTGATTTGGGGCACTCCACCACATACTATCCTCAAGGAAATGACCTGGAAAAATCATTAAACAAAGCTTATTGAGTATAATAAAAAAGATGTTGTCATAAAATAAAAAATATTGGGATATAAATATGAGGTATGCTCTCTGGACTAATAGAATAAGTGTGAAGAGATCCATTGGCACATATCCTTTTAAGTTATTTTATGGTAAAGAGGCATTTTTTCCAATCCAGTTGGGAATCCCTATGTTAGATATTATTCATAATGAATCAGAGGAACCAGGTAACATGATCAAGAGAATGTATGAACGGATAAAGCTTCAGCGGGAAAAAGAGCAGGTCATTGTCAAATTGCAAGAACATCAAAGAAGGATGAAGGTAAATTTTGATAAGAAATCCATAAAAAGTGAATTTCAAGTTGGTGACATAGTGTTAAGGTGGGATTACAGAAGAGAGGACAAAGGAAAGCATGGAAATTTTGGAAATCTGTGGATTGGACCATACCTCATATCAGTTGTGTAGGACAACAATACTTTTATACTTGCTGAGCTAAATGGATAAATATTGGAACATGTTGTTAATGGGAGGTTTCTCAAATGATTCTTCCTATACTAGAATCATAGGAGAATCACCACGAGATATCTATATAGTAGAATAGGAGCATTTTAATTTATGCTTTATCCATTTCAAGTCATTTCCATCATCTATATTTCCAGTTTTATATTTTCAAGTTTGTAAATAAGTTTGCAAAGTTGAAAGTTTGCTCAATGTGTAAAATATCTAAAAAGAAAGACTCCATAACCCAATAGAAGACACTAATATGCAGTTCTCAACAGTCTATTGAATAGACAACTATCCCCACAGGAGCCAATGTTAGCATTGGAATTTTTAAAAGACCTCCAAAGTGGGACTTTGAAATCTCAAAGGACAGTTAAGTTCAATGTTTTATCCTACATGAGATATGGAAAATAAATATTAAGAGAGTCTGGCTTACATGTGACCAATTTTAATATCTCGAGTTTGACCCCATTACATTAAAATGTAAAGGATTTAATATTGTTATAAAATAATGGTGACGAGCTCAAGGCCAAGACCCTGCCATCGATTTAGTGATTCATATGGTTTGGGTGCTAGCCAGGCACAATGGAATTGCAAATATCATGTAAGTATGCATTTTAATAAAATACCCACAACTAGCTATGCAATGCAACAAGAGATGGGGGCATGATTTTTAAATGGAATTGGGAGGGAAATATTCAAATCCCTGGAGCCAATCAAGTCAAGCCAAGTTTCAATGAGAGAACCCATAAACCCTCAACTACCCATGTTGTCTTTTGTACCCAATCATTCATTTCTCCCAAGATTTGGTTGAAGTAGTTAATGCCTTTGGAATGGAGAGGTATGGCTGTCCAAATTCAGGTATGGGAAATCCATCCTTCATGGAAATTCATGTTTGAATCCTTGGGCGAGAAGAGAGCCACGAAATCCCAAAGCCATTATTCACCCTTGCCTTTTCTCCCTCACGCAGTTTGAGCTTCTTGGGCGTTTTTCCTCTACGTTTTTTTTCTAGTTTTCCCTTGTTTTCAAGCTGGGAAGAGGACATTTTTATGTTGTAGAGATGCTGGGAGGAAGGGAGCTCGGTTTCGGGTTTCATTGAGTCCGTTTGGCCATTTGGAATTCTCATAACCCTTGGGAGAAATCAGTTTTTCTCCCTGTGGTCGAATTCCCCTTTCCATAGTTCGTTTTGGGTGAGCCACGATTTGGGGAAAACCCATGGACCCTGTTTTGTAAATCCCTTGTTGAAAATATGTATCCATGCCCAATGATTGTGTTTATTGTGTGTAGAAAGAGTATGTTGGGATATGGGTTATGGGTATCCATTGTTTTGGCTTGAGATTGAGTGCAAGTATCCAGAAATGAAGAGGGTTCAAATTTAGCTTGATAAACCCAACTGTGGGCTTGCTTGGCTTAGATATGATGTTGCTTGGGTTGTGCTGAGCTTGAGAGTCCCCTTTCCCTTGTAGAAATCATTCCTAGCTTGGGGGTGGTAGTTGTGTTGAGAGATTGATGAACACAACTGGCCTATGGTTGGGTGGAACATTGCAACGACATAGCTAGTTGCTTGGGACAACATTGCATCAAGATGAGTATTTTATTTATGTGTTTTACTTCTGCAAGGTTTTAATTATTTGATGAATGTTATCAATATGCTAGAATTTTCATGATATATGTGTGTAGAAGAATTTTACTTCCGCTGTGTTTGATAGATCTACACATACATATGTTTTTATTTGTATGGATCTAATGAATGGGACTGAGTTTATGTAAAATCCCAAGATCTGCAGTCATGTTCCCTTCCTTGTGTTGGATCCACGGGAGGGGACGTGAGAGAGTGGTATCAGAGTGTAGGCTACAACATTGGGCCTAATGGGTCAAATGGGGCAACTTGTAGAGGTAAGTATGCTTCCTCCTCAGCAATGATCATTAAGAAAAAAATTCAATTTTTTTTTTCCAAATTTGAAAAATTTTCTAAGTGTTTTATGAGTTTTTTGCTAAGTCTGTGTAGGTGCAAAATCAACAAGAGCACCGAAACTGTCAGTAAGAAACCAGAAGATTCGTCGATACGTTTTGGCGTGAAATAAAAAAAATGGCCAAAAAAGGGCGTTTCGGCGAGTTACACTGAGTTGCGGCGAGTTTTGCTGAGTTGTGGCGACGCGTTTCGGTAAGTTTCATTGAGTTGCGGCGACACATTTCAACGAAAAAGCACGAGTTGCGCTGAAACGGTCGGTGAAAGATGGCGAGTTACGCCAAAGTGGTCGGTGAAAGATGGAGAGTTACGCCGAAGTGGTCGGCGAAAGATGGCGAGTTACGCCGAAACGGTCGGCGGAAAATGATGAGTCCACCGATCGACGAGAAATGGAAAACGCGTTAAAACAGTCGAAGGAAAGGGGTGGGTGCACTGAATGGAATGAAATTGCGAGTTGGTCTGAAATAGGTCAGAGAAAAAATGATAAGTCCCTCGAAATAGGAAATTTGAGTAGTTTTCCAGGGTGAATTTCAGGTGCCAAAAAATTGAAAAATGGCCTTGAACCTGTGCGCTAGATTGTGCGAAATGGAAATATTTAAAAAAAAAAAAAACGAGGGCGCTTCCCTCGACCCGCCATGTAGTGGTGCAGGGAAGCCACAAGGGGAAAATGCCCCTTGATGCCCGTCGTCCCCTTGAGACGTCGAAATGGAAATGTTGCATCATGGGTAAATCATCATTGTGGGAAAGTGCAATGTTAATAAAAAGGGAAATCTCTCACCTTAAACTGTTTATGTTTATAACATAAGAATTGCATGCTCGAAAAGTAAGAAGAATGAATGTTATACACGTATATATAATATATCTATATCTATATGTATATGTATGTATATATGTATGTATGTATATATATATATTGAATTCCTACTTGGTGAGAAAATCATAGCTAATGATTGCTTGTATGCTTGGTAGAGAGGCCATGAATTTGAATCAGCTATGATGTGGAAGAGGAAATTCCATGCTATGATTGGAAAGGGAGAATTCCTTAACTTCTCTCTTGCTATTGTAATTATATTTTGCGAAACGTTATGGCATAAGAATGCTGAAAATGCGAGAGATTAGATAGGTGAAATGAATATGCACTAGATGGCATATTAATAAACATTGCACAAGGCATGTGAGGATGTTTGTGCACATATATGATATTGCATGTTGGTAAAATAGTAAGTTTTTACATATGAAATTATCCACCCAAGATAATTATTGTGGTTGCTAATAATTAGTGGTGTTCACGTTGGTTGTAGGACCAAAGACAACCAAAGCATGGCTAAGATGTTGATGACGTTGTTGCATGTGACCAACAACCTTATGAAGAAAGGATGGTGCAACAAATCTGTGATCATGAGGTTGGAAAAAGGATTGTGTAAGCATTGGTAAGAGGCCAACGGATCAGGTAACATCAAGTGATGTTAATGACAACCATGCAAGTAATGGTTATTTGTGCTTAATTGCATGAATGTTGAAAGAGGATTTGGTAAGATCCCTTCAACTATGTTTAAACTATGTTGATTTGGGTTGCATGTGGTACTAAGTGCCTGAATGAGAATGTCATCCTACCGAGTATGGTGAGGTGTGGGTAAGTGAAGGAAAAGAGCCTTACACCCTATAGTTTCTTAGAAACCTCAATGCATTCATATGAAATTATATCATGCCATTTGTGTATGTTGGTTGTGCGTTTAACAACCAAAGCAAGTGGGGACTTATGGTCCTATTGTGGTAGTGCATGTCATATGAGATAGTCATGGTTAAGGCCATAATGTGGTTGGAATGGTAATGCTATAGTGTTACACAAGTATCCCATGAACCCCCTATCGGTGTTAATTTGGGATGAAACGTCTTTTCCAACAACCAAGGAGTGAGTAAACTCCTAACGTGTTGTTTGGGTGGAGAAGGAAGGCACCCAAATAGTTAACCAAGTGAGTAGGGAGATGGTTGGGTGATGTGTCGAGGCAATAGCCATACCTTCCAAAACATCATGGTGGAATGCATGACAAGACATTGTGGTATTCATGAATCCATGCAAGAAAGAATTGAGTGAGTGCACATTACAAGATTATGTGAATGATTTAGGTGTGAATGCTTGTGTGTGGGTGCACATGTTGAGATACATTGTGTGAATGCATGGTTTTGTTTGTTTCATTGCAATTAGATAATAGATGAAATGATGAATTAGAGGTAATTATGAGATCATTTCATGAGATTCTATGAATGCAGGAGAAGGATTGCATGAAAAGGTAGTCATGTTGATGGGATACCAGGATGCTCTGTTGGAAGGACAGAGTTGCATAAAAAGAATATGGTTGTGAAGTAATGAGTATTTGAAATTTATTTAAACTGCATGGATAGTGTGCCTGTGTCTTGCAATTTTATTATTATAATGATGCATATATAGATATATATATTTCATTTCATTTAAAATGTTAACAGTTGAAAGTGTTTGAATTATTAAGTGTTATAATTTTGAGATCACTTTAGTGACTGTTGAAGCAATGAGAATATTATTTGCATAAATACTCACAACATGTTTGGTTGATTGAAAGTTTCATATTTTAGGTAGAAATGTCTCGCATATGGAAATAAAAATAAGTCCATAGTAAAGACCGGGATCTACCATGTGCAGAAGCAAAAGGTTATGAGAAGGTTCTCATGGTTGTGAAATTTAACTTATGCATGAAATAGATTTGTAAATTTTAGGTTTGAAATTTGGCTGATAATTACTAATGGTTGTTTGGATTCTCTAGAATTGTGTCAAGATGACGTGTTGTAGGTGGATGTTCATGTTATGGAAGCAAGTGTAAAACCATAGTGGATAGAGTGATACCACTTACAAGAGACAAACAATATGAGGATGGCCTCATGGTTAAACAAATCAATTTATGTAGGAGACAGAATTGTAAATTCATGTTTGCATTTAATTATTAATGCCATTGACTTATTAGGGAAATCATATTTGAATTTGATTGAAAAAATGTTGGTGACTGTTTGGTTGTTTGAGGAGTGTGTCAGGAATACACGTTTCAGGAAGACCATGTGTGATGGCCTGCAGAAGCCAAACTCCATGGGAAGGATCCCATGCTTTGGAAATGGGTTTCAGGTGAAACGCCGTTGTAAATTTTGAAAATGTCTCAGCTGAACTGGATGTTGGTAAATCATGTGAGTGAGACAGTAAAATTATGCCAATAAGGCATGTGTGGGTTATGGAACATGAAAATATTGGGGTGGAAAATGGAAGGACTATTGACTCAGAGAAGGGAACCCCCATTCTTCGCAAATGAAGAAAATATACATCTGTAAAATGAATGAGTATTGTGTAACCCTAACTAAGAATATACATGTCTGGTTAAAAGATTTAAAATGCAGAGCATGTTTTATTATTTCACTATTATTCCAAACTACTTGAGTATGATTAGGGCCTACATGGCTCACGTCGGAAAGGGATGCATACCTTTCGGGTGCTGGGTTATGTTAGTGATGTCAATATTGACTACACCCTAAGGGAATGGACGCATTCCTGGTGTTTCAATACTTGATAGTGAATGTTATGAAATATGGTTACAATTTTAAAGCAGCAATACTAATGAGCTTGTTGATACTGCTTGTGTTTTCAGCTTACACAGATGCAATTTGGCGTTGCACGTTAAGGGGAAAAGTGAAGAAAGGGTACTCAGGAGGGATGTACGGGAATTGGTAACCTTTCTACGCTCACACTAAAGAACACTAGAAGGGATGGATAGGCCCGAGGATTTGTGTGGTAGAAAAGGGGTATCATCCTTGTGTAGTGTGAGTGGGTATTGTGGGGCCATACTAGCCTGCAGTCAAGAAAGTCATCTATAGAGTTACTAGAGGGAACCATTGGGTTTCATAAGAGAAGGAGTGCCATCCTTGTGTGGATGAAGAGTTGATATGTGTGTGAAGGGCTTTGGTGTGTGATGGTGTGGTGATATTGATGAAGGCATAAAATATCTATTGGGTTAGCAGTAAGGTGGGATACTGAGACTGACTGGAAACCCTGAGATGCATATGTCTCTATAATAGAGCCTTGACCTAGAAATGGTCATGGTGCAGTTTTTATCCATTGGTTAATGAACCATACGGATGTGTTGGCTTGGAAATGGAGAGGAAAAACTAGGTATAGGACTGTTTTGGCACCACCAATGCTTGTTAAATCCAGAGAGTAAGCTGGTTGAGCATTAACTACTTGATATTCTGGAGCAGCATGTGTTCTGGCCAAACATCCACCCCACAAGTGATCCAGGGTTGTAAATAAGAGAAGGAAACCTGTGGAGTAGCGAGGAACTGCCCAGTCCAGATAAGTATTTAATTTTCATTCATTTTTTTATTTCGGATAATGAAAATTTCATGACAAGTCTTATGACAACCACGCTGATTCGTTGTTGTTTCTTTGTTGGAAACCTTGGTCATTGCAAGAAGCAAGGACCTTGAAGGCGCCATAAATGCTTCGTAAATCCATTCGGTGTACTGGTTGGGCATTAAATGTTGTGGAGCAGCTGGCGTGCTGGCCAAACTTTCCTTGAATACTTGATAAACCCAGTCGGAGTACTGGATTAGCATATTGCTAAATGGGATGTCTGATAAACCCAATCGGCGTATTGGCTTGGCATCACCTATTCGAATGATTGTGGAGTAGCCTACATGCTGGCCCAACATTCGTTATTGTATCCACAAGAAATCCAAGGCTTGTAAAGCAAAGAAGGATCCTGTGGAATAAAGTGAAGACATCCAATACATATAAGTATTTGGTTATCTTACATCTTCTTGCTTATTTAATATGAATATACGTGTGTACATGATTTGGTTATGATTTCTTAAACTCTTGTTTAGATATAAACCCTATGAAAATAAACTAAACATGTGAATTGATTCAATGTTTGAGTGTAGGTATTGCTGGAATCAAGGACTATGAAGGCATCCTAAGGATGCATGTGGACATGTGACTGTCCTAAAACGCTCAGCATGAGCAGTAATGAAAGATTGTGCTAGTGGACTTGTGTCAGTCCTAGCAGCCAAAGGTTTTGTAGGCAACAATGGGGAAGGGTTTCCTGGTTGAAAATCCTTAGACAGACCTTAGACACTAAGTGTCATAGCCAAGAAAGGGTAAGTCAAGCATTCACATTGAAGTGAAAGAAGATAAGGAGCATAAAACCACAGTGGTGGTGAAGCTCTGGATTGGAACAAAACTAAGAGGGGGAAACTCTTACTCTTATCTTTCCTTTTGACTGATGCATCTTAGAAACAAAAAATTCTTGAATGCATGTCATGACTGAAAGTAGATTGTGTTTAATTGCTTGAAATAAATTGTGAAGGCTGAAATAGCTAATTCCCTGTGAAATGATGAACAATAATGAGTTCATGTGTATGTTGGGAAAGCATGAAAAGTGTGGAAGTGTCATGAGTAAAGCATGGAATTTCCATGTCAATTGGGAAAATAATTGATTGATTTTAATATATGCGTTATGCTTGGTCTAATAGGAATTGCCATGATGAATTTCATAGGTGAGAAATTGAAATCCATTGATTGCAGCTATTAACAACCAAGTGTTGCTAGCGAGAAAAGTGAGAGCCAATTGTGCACATTGGCCATGGAAGAAGACCAAGGATATGGGGTTTGGCTGAAAATATTCCTCAAATAGTTGCCAGGACAGTAAGAAATATGGAAGCCATGAAATTCCAAACTTGTACATTAGCTGGAAGGTAAATAAAAGAAAGGGATTGTTGTGGATAAATGCCCACCTGTAGAGCTGGAAGATAAAAGCCAGCATGAGCAGCTTGTGGAATCCAAAGGACTTGGTCCTGGAGGTAGCATGAGCTCTGGATCACCTCAGAAATCCATGCCTGCATACGAAAAATGCTCTAGTGTCGGTACTTGGCGGCTCCACCACCCCATATAATCCTCGTCAGCATATGACAAGATTGTTTCTCCACCACCTTGACGCAAGAAGATATCACCCCACCAAGTCATTAGTGGCTCGCGAGGGTTCAATGCTGGTAAGGCCATCTCCGGACTAAGAGAGGGGACTCTCTCGAAGAAAAAGGTGCATAATATACTACCATATCCAAAATTCATTTTCTTTCTCGTTTTGCATTCTGTCAACTGATGTTTCATGTTCACTAGTAACCTTGAGCACCAATCGAATATAAAATTGCATAGACACTCTACGCCTATCTGCATATAGTTCTGTGAGGCCTAGTGTTGCACCACACTTCCCTCGATCCTGTTTATTGTGCTCAAGATCACCTTTAGTGGGAATATTGCAATCTACCCAATTGGAACTTGGCTCCGACTTTTTTCGGTACCCGCTACGCAGTAGGTGTTGATGTAATCTTGAATAGAAAAAACACCAACTCCCCTAAATATTCCTTTGAGGTTCACCACCTCACCCCGTCGAGATAGACCGGTTATGAAATATACGTCATCAATGGTAATATCCAACATCTTTCCTTGGAGATTGAACATGCCTTGATCGGCATCCCAAATCCCACAAGCATTTGGAGCATATGTGTTTGTGCATGTATGTTTGTAGTACGAAAAAACTTTAAGAGCCCACACCTCCTTAATGCGTTCAATGTAAGAGGATATCCCATAGCATTCTTGTCCATGGCCTCATGCTCCCTCTCTCTCCAAGTTAGAATCATCTTGCATCAACCATTTCCATTCCATGCATTAATTTGAGGTTTTTCTTTTTGAACTGCGGTACTCGTGGCTTCACCTCTTCAATAGAGGTGGGTACCCGCGACTCTTCCTATAGTAAACGTGCGCACATTTCACGTGCCCACGAGTTTTACTCATCCAAACTCGTGGGTATGAAGCCCTAGTTTTAAAAATGTGCTTAAAAAGCCCAAAAACATCATAAAAAACTTAAAGAAATGGATTGAATTGATAGAGCAGGCAGAGATATCTTACATGTAAATGACAAAGTTCAATTTCACTTCCCAGATTGATCGTAATCGGTGTTTGAAGTAAGAGGGATTTTCTCCCTTTTTCCAATGGTAAAATGGTTTTGTGAGTTATGTTTCCAATTTGACACTATTTATACAAATTATTTTCAAATTTTTACCCCTTTATATAGTTTCAAATTCCCTTTTTAATTTTATTTAATCCTAATGAACCTTTTTGAGTTGTTTTGATTAGGTAACTCTTTAAAAGGCACTTTTCTCACTATTAGTTGCAAAAGGTGATTAATAAAAAAGTTTCTTTTCTTTTGACATGTCAGTTTAACTCAACACATTAGATCTATTCTGTCATTTTATGTCATTTTGAATCTCCTTTGTTTACTTTCAACTACCATTTTCTGCTAATTCGTTGACGTTGATTATGTCTACAGTCTATCCATCATTTGACATATCAAGGAACTTATACATTGTACATCATTTTTACCTAATATTAAGTTTCCTGTACTGATGGAGTCTTTTTATACTCTTATTAGAATCTTTAAAATTAACAAGATTGCCGAGCATACTTGTCTTGTTCAAACTCGTTAAAGGACTTGAATAGATATCCACTTATATATAAGTTTACCCCTTTTCTGGATCTTTGTGGATTAATTACGAAAAATGTATACTCTAGTCATGATGATTAGAAGAGTCCTCTCTCGTACACTTTTACAATTTTTTGGGCAAGGAGGCTAACTTTACGAAAACGTACACTATGGAGTTCTTGTTTAAGTTTTTCAGACTCCCTAAATATGAAAACACCGACGAGCACATACCAACTCGGGATTGATATTAAAATCCACGAGTAGGTGTATGGAGTTTTTGTTTAACTTTTTCAAACTCATTAAATATGAAAACACCGGCGAGCACAAACATATCCGAGCTCGATATTAAATCAATGGATCCATAAACTATCAAGTACTAGTCTATCTCTTCTTAAAACTAGTCAAAACATGAAGAAGGTCCTGAGTTTCCCTCCCATGGACTCGTTAAATTACACATGGTTGGAATTATACCAAGCATTCTTCTCTCTTGTCTTCGAGCTTGTTTAAAAATGAAGAAGGACTATTGAGTTTGCTTTCTTGGACTTATTAAAATTAACAAGAAAGATATCATCGAGCTTTATTTTCAATCTTTTGATGCTCGTTCAAACTAAGAAAATACATTCTTTAACAAAAAGAGAAAGGGGAAGGGAAATATCCGCTATTTCATTTCATTTGCGGCAGCAGTTTATCCTTGAACATAACACCTTTTTGAGTCTATCGAACAAGTTGGGTTCTATTTTTTGCCATAGGATAAACCTGATATCAGAGTTTTTACTCCTCTGATTGGTTACTCTTCCAATCATATGGAGAATCTGTTAATGTCTCCTACATTGAAGATTTATATCATGGTCCCTTTATGTTCAAATATTCCTTAGTCACTTTTGTGTCATGCTCACTATTCAAGGATACAACCTGTGCCATCCATTCTGCAGTTGCCTTGACCTCATGTGTCAGCCATTCCTTGGTATTGGTATGTTTCATCATGTACTCAGTCCTAATCCAGATCAGATAAAAATTTGATTGTTTCTCATGTTGGATGATGGAGAATGCTTTAAGGCCTCCCTTCCAATGGACTTCTTTCCATAGACTTCAACTCATCTTTCTCTGGGAATGGTGTTTAGATTTTTTGGTAGTATCTTGGGGATTGCAGCCATCAGTGGAAATTTCCCTCTCTATTGGGTAGTGGGAATACATCAATGTATCCTACCCGATGGATTCTTCAGGTGTTCGACTTCAAGACCCTTTATTCACACTTATTAGAATGTACTGGGTACCTTGGAACCCATTTTCATTATTGGTGGGTGCTCTTGTATTTGTTAACAGTTTCCATCAATGAACCGTAATCAAACAGTGTCCTCCATGTTCGAATTCAACTCATTTATTCTCATGGTTAGGATTCATACCTTGAGATGGTTTGGATGAAGACCTTGGGCCTATAACAACATCATCATACTTTGTTATTTACCAAGCCGAGCAAGACTGAGCCACACCCATTCTTGGCTCTTGATGAGACATAGATCCAGTTTGTTTTTATGGCTATGATCTGCCATGATGAACATCTCATGTCAAAAAAGCATGGATCTTATTTTGACATGGATCTGCTATGATCATTCTGCCATTCTGAACATCTCCTGATATCAAGATCGAATTTATCACTGGCCTCATTTTGTTTTAGGTACCGTTTGTGATCTCATCCCGTGGTCTCTTTGCTCCTCCTCTTCCTGGATTGTAATGCATTTCGGCCATTGTTTACCTCTGACCTCATACATTAGGGGGAATATTTTATCAGTCAAATTAGCACTTATCCATCCGTGACCACATTTCCTTGTCAGTCACACAAAAGGACACTATGGATGGACGAGCTTACTTGACCTTAGATGATTTGGATCTGAACTTTTTAATCCTTTCCTCAATAAACATATTTTTTAAACTATTTTGAAGCATAAACGCAACTTTGATATAAGCCATCACGCGGGTTAACCGCGGGTGTCTCTATAGACAACTCACGGGTATCATATGAAATGTTGCACCTACTAGCTGCAAGACATAATAGCCGCAACTCACTCGCTAGTTTTCCAAAGGCATACTTGCGGGTATCTTTAAAAATCTCGAAAGAATATATAAAATGACTCATTGTGGATTAGTTAGGGAAGTTATTCAAACTACCTTAACTTCCCAAACCAACTGCCTTTCGATCCTAACCTCCTAGCCTTTCCATAAATACAAGGGGAGTGGATTGAGAAAGGGGAGCCAACTTTGGTAAAGAAATGCTAGAGGATTACTTACTCAAGAGAGAGGATCAGGAGCCCAAGGTTTGATTACAATAGTGCCAATTGCAGGATAGGTATAACTAGTTGTTATTTATGCAATTAAAATCAAAGATTTCCCTTCCAATAGCACTTGTCTTTGTATAAACTTGATATTTGAATATGTCATCTGAATCTATATATGAGTTTCAATTTCAATTTTTTATCTTTATGTAGTCGAATTGATTTGAGAAAGGTAGTTTGGTGGTTTGCAGGTCCATCAGTTGGAGCAGTGTAGCAGTGGATTGAGAAGATTGGCTTTCGAAATCTTGGATCAACCATCGATTATCTAGGTATGAAATTCATCTTGAATCCTATTTCTTTTATGAACATAAAGAAGTGTTGAATGTTACATGAATTTTCTTTTCAGTTTCTGCAATAAAATTTGATGTATGTTGGTGACATCCATTTCCCAGTCATAGGCTATTAAACCACACAAAAACATCCCTTTACCCAAGTCCCAAGTGAGGTCTTCCAGTCCATCTAATGGTCTATACAATGTTTAAAAAATACATATAATGAATGAAGTTAAATCCAGTCAATGCATCTACTACACGCAAGATTAGCAACATATTAACTCAAGCAAATGATGAAGCACTCATACATGAACTTAGCCTCATACTCAGGCTTATGGATGGTCTTCACACTGATCAATTTCATGCATTCATTCATTCAATAACTTGAAAATAACAATCATAACATATTATAAGGAAAATAACATCATTTTACACCATAGAAACACTTATATTTAGAATGATGTTGCCCCGGGAAACTGGCTATTAGTGAGAGCAACTTTCCACCCAACCTTAGGTCTCTCTGCAGCCTATACTCTTTTAGTTGAGAGACCATCCCCGAACTGGGATGTGTATCCACTAAGGAAGGCTAACTAGGCTCTTTCACAGTCAAGGTTCCATATTGATGCTAATCCAACCTACATTTTGGTTTATCAAGCATACAAGGGAGCATGGAGGATGTTGCTAAGCCAGTAAGCTCACCCACAGAGCTATAGTCATCTCAGATCACTCATAAATAATGGTACCCACATTACCTACCTCACCCAACACAAGGAAGGCCCTCTTCTCTACTGCACAGTACCTCAAGACCCCTTCCCTCCAGTTCTCTTCAGGGTGGGCATAGAAAGATCCATGTTGTTTCTTTCATGAGATTACATCCTTCACTGGGTTTATCAAGCATATCCAACCCGATGTTGACCTTCTTCTCTATTATTCAAGCTGGGATCTTTTTAGGGTTGCGGCCTAAGCTCTTCCCCGCAACTCGGTCCTTTGCAAACAGATCTATGCATTCTCACGGCTTCACTGATATTTTCACACTCTGTAATTCCTCTCAGAGTCTTATCCAAGGGTTTCCCAAACCGACTTCACTTCCTACATAGGGTTTCTTTGTATCCTCGACTCTGCAAATTCAGACATACACAAAATCATCATTTCCCTTGTTTTCTTCACAGCTCGGATCTGTAAAATGCGTGATGAATTTGGGTTTTTGGTCAACCATGGGATAGGGACTAGGATGATCAAATTCCAAGGTAGTAGAGTATCTTAAGGAACGAGCAAAACAAATCCATACCCTGCCATACGGATTGCAGGGCCGCTCCATACTCCATCAACTTCATGGACTAGTTTTCTCAACCACCCTCTTACAACAGAATAAATGTAAGCATGGGGAGTCAAATGGGTTCACAAATTGTCATGTGGCAGCTTGGTTTCAATCCCATAACCCCCTCACCTCTCCCTAGTGGATACACGTGGCCCCTTCTAATTGGTTTCCTCCTTAGCCAGTTTTCTTGGGATTTTATTGCAATAATTAATAATTACATCATTAATAATATCTTATGGCTTAACAACCCATGGATTATCAAAATGTCAAATACTTTCCTATGCAAATAAACCTAAGAATCCACTAGTGGGGCCTTGGCCTTGAGCTCCACACGAGGGAAAACACACATTTCATTTATAGAAATTTTACATTGAAGCCAATAAACCCTAAGGTTCAAAATAGGGGTATTACAAACGACATGAAATTCCCATATCATTTTTCAATAAATCCTTAAGAGATGTTGAATTAAAATATAATTTGATGGAAAAACATGCTTATGCTATGGTGAAAGATCTAAAATATTTGAGATGTTATGTTTTCACTCTCATGTAATTGCATATGTCCCACATAGTACTGTAAAGGATATTCTTTGCAAGACAAATAGTGAGGGGGGGAGAGGAAAGTGGATTTCCAAAATACAAGAATATGAATTGGAAATCAAGCCTACAAATATGGTAAAGGGTCAAGGACTTGCAAAGCTATTGGCCGAATCAAACTATGAAGCATTATATTTAAATCTAGTAGTTGAGCTCACAGAGGAAAAAATATGAAATCTCTGGAATATTTTCATAACAATAGAGTAAAGTTAAACCCAAAATTTGAAGAATCTAATTGTTACAAAGATATTGTTTTTCATTTTTTAAATATTGAATGTCTAGAGCCTATGAAAAGGTCACAAGCTAGATCCTTAAAGCTGCAAGTAGCGAAATACTGTATTCTTGATGAATATATTTATTGAAAATATCCCCAAGGTATCTTGCTAAATTTTGTGATAGAAGAAGTGAAAGAAGGGATAATTACATAATTCCATAAAGGCATTTGTGGAGGACATCATGCTTGGAGAGCCATTGCCTATAAAGTTTTAATAGCTAGATACTATTGTCCAAATATTTTTGCTGAAGAAAATCAGATGATAAGAGCATGTGTTGAGTGTCAGAAGTTTTCAAGAAAGGAAAAGATGAAACCCTTGCTTCTGAATCCAATAAAAACGTCATCTCCTTTTCAGTGGTGGGGCTTGGATTTTATTGGAGAAATAAATCCCAACTCTATTGTTTAGCATAAATGGATCTTAACAAAAACTGACTATTTAACAAAATGGGTTGAAGCAATCCTAACAAGGACAACAAATGATATATTGATCATAAATTTCCTAGAAGAAAATATTTTGTCAAGATTTTGATGTCCAAGGAAGATCATAGCTGACAATGCTCAAGATTTCAGGTCAGTAAAGATGTTATGATTTTGTCACAAATATAATATTGATTTGGGGCACTCCACCACATACTATCCTCAAGGAAATGACCTGGAAAAATCATCAAACAAAGCTTATTGAGTATAATAAAAAAGATGTCATAAAATAAGAAATATTGGGATATAAATATGAGGTATGCTCTCTGGACTGATAAAATAAGTGTGAAGAGATCCATTGGCACATATCCTTTTAAGTTATTTTATGGTAAAGAGGCATTTTTTCCAATCCAGTTGGGAATCCCTATGTTAAATATTATTCATAATGAATCAGAGGAACCAGGTAACATGATCAAGAGAATGTATGAACTGATAAAGCTTCAGCGGGAAAAAGAGCAGGTCATTGTCAAATTGCAAGAACATCAAAGAAGGATGAAGGTAAATTTTGATAAGAAATCCATAACAAGTGAATTTCAAGTTGGTGACATAGTGTTAAGGTGGGATTACAGAAGAGAGGACAAAGGAAAGCATGGAAATTTTGGAAATCTGTGGATTGGACCATACCTCATATCAGTTGTGTAGGACAACAATACTTTTATACTTGCTGAGCTAAATGGATAAATATTGGAACATGTTGTTAATGGGAGGTTTCTCAAATGATTCTTCCTATACTAGAATCATAGGAGAATCACCACGAGATATCTATATAGTAGAATAGGAGCATTTTAATTTATGCTTTATCCATTTCAAGTCATTTCCATCATCTATATTTCCAGTTTTATATTTTCAAGTTTGTAAATAAGTTTGCAAAGTTGAAAGTTTGCTCAATGTGTAAAATATCTAAAAAGAAAGACTCCATAACCCAATAGAAGACACTAATATGCAGTTCTCAACAGTCTATTGAATAGACAACTATCCCCACAGGAGCCAATGTTAGCATTGGAATTTTTAAAAGACCTCCAAAGCGGGACTTTGAAATCTCAAAGGACAGTTAAGTTCAATGTTTTATCCTACATGAGATATGGAAAATAAATATTAAGAGAGTCTGGCTTACATGTGACCAATTTTAATATCTCGAGTTTGACACCATTACATTAAAATGTAAAGGATTTAATATTGTTATAAAATAATGGTGACGAGCTCAAGGCCAAGACCCTGCCATCGATTTAGTGATTCATATGGTTTGGGTGCTAGCCAGGCACAATGGAATTGCAAATATCATGTAAGTATGCATTTTAATAAAATACCCACAACTAGCTATGCAATGCAACAAGAGATGGGGGCATGATTTTTAAATGGAATTGGGAGGGAAATATTCAAATCCCTGGAGCCAATCAAGTCAAGCCAAGTTTCAATGAGAGAACCCATAAACCCTCAACTACCCATGTTGTCTTTTGTACCCAATCATTCATTTCTCCCAAGATTTGGTTGAAGTAGTTAATGCCTTTGGAATGGAGAGGTATGGCTGTCCAAATTCAGGTATGGGAAATCCATCCTTCATGGAAATTCATGTTTGAATCCTTGGGCGAGAAGAGAGCCACGAAATCCCAAAGCCATTATTCACCCTTGCCTTTTCTCCCTCACGCAGTTTGAGCTTCTTGGGCGTTTTTCCTCTACGTTTTTTTTCTAGTTTTCCCTTGTTTTCTAGATGGGAAGAGGACATTTTTATGTTGTAGAGATGCTGGGAGGAAGGGAGCTCGGTTTCGGGTTTCATTGAGTCCGTTTGGCCATTTGGAATTCTCATAACCCTTGGGAGAAATCAGTTTTTCTCCCTGTGGTCGAATTCCCCTTTCCATAGTTCGTTTTGGGTGAGCCACGATTTGGGGAAAACCCATGGACCCTGTTTTGTAAATCCCTTGTTGAAAATATGTATCCATGCCCAATGATTGTGTTTATTGTGTGTAGAAAGAGTATGTTGGGATATGGGTTATGGGTATCCATTGTTTTGGCTTGAGATTGAGTGCAAGTATCCAGAAATGAAGAGGGTTCAAATTTAGCTTGATAAACCCAACTGTGGGCTTGCTTGGCTTAGATATGATGTTGCTTGGGTTGTGCTGAGCTTGAGAGTCCCCTTTCCCTTGTAGAAATCATGCCTAGCTTGGGGGTGGTAGTTGTGTTGAGAGATTGATGAACACAACTGGCCTATGGTTGGGTGGAACATTGCAACGACATAGCTAGTTGCTTGGGACAACATTGCATCAAGATGAGTATTTTATTTATGTGTTTTACTTCTGCAAGGTTTTAATTATTTGATGAATGTTATCAATATGCTAGAATTTTCATGATATATGTGTGTAGAAGAATTTTACTTCCGCTGCGTTTGATAGATCTACACATACATATGTTTTTATTTGTATGGATCTAATGAATGGGACTGAGTTTATGTAAAATCCCAAGATCTGCAGTCATGTTCCCTTCCTTGTGTTGGATCCACGGGAGGGGACGTGAGAGAGTGGTATCAGAGTGTAGGCTACAACATTGGGCCTAATGGGTCAAATGGGGCAACTTGTAGAGGTAAGTATGCTTCCTCCTCAGCAATGATCATTAAGAAAAAAATTCAATTTTTTTTTTCCAAATTTGAAAAATTTTCTAAGTGTTTTATGAGTTTTTTGCTAAGTCTGTGTCGGTGCAAAATCAACAAGAGCACCGAAACTGTCAGTAAGAAACCAGAAGATTCGTCGATACGTTTTGGCGTGAAATAAAAAAAATGGCCAAAAAAGGGCGTTTCGGCGAGCTACACTGAGTTGCGGCGAGTTTTGCTGAGTTGTGGCGACGCGTTTCGGTAAGTTTCATTGAGTTGCGGCGACACATTTCAACGAAAAAGCACGAGTTGCGCCGAAACGGTCGGTGAAAGATGGCGAGTTACGCCAAAGTGGTCGGTGAAAGATGGAGAGTTACGCCGAAGTGGTCGGCGAAAGATGGCGAGTTACGCCGAAACGGTCGGCGGAAAATGATGAGTCCACCGATCGACGAGAAATGGAAAACGCGTTAAAACAGTCGAAGGAAAGGGGTGGGTGCACTGAATGGAATGAAATTGCGAGTTGGTCTGAAATAGGTCAGAGAAAAAATGATAAGTCCCTCGAAATAGGAAATTTGAGTAGTTTTCCAGGGTGAATTTCAGGTGCCAAAAAATTGAAAAATGGCCTTGAACCTGTGCGCTAGATTGTGCGAAATGGAAATATTTAAAAAAAAAAAAAACGAGGGCGCTTCCCTCGACACGCCATGTAGTGGTGCAGGGAAGCCACAAGGGGAAAATGCCCCTTGATGCCCGTCGTCCCCTTGAGACGTCGAAATGGAAATGTTGCATCATGGGTAAATCATCATTGTGGGAAAGTGCAATGTTAATAAAAAGGGAAATCTCTCACCTTAAACTATTTATGTTTATAACATAAGAATTGCATGCTCGAAAAGTAAGAAGAATGAATGTTATACACGTATATATAATATATCTATATCTATATGTATATGTATGTATATATGTATGTATGTATATATATATATTGAATTCCTACTTGGTGAGAAAATCATAGCTAATGATTGCTTGTATGCTTGGTAGAGAGGCCATGAATTTGAATCAGCTATGATGTGGAAGAGGAAATTCCATGCTATGATTGGAAAGGGAGAATTCCTTAACTTCTCTCTTGCTATTGTAATTATATTTTGCGAAACGTTATGGCATAAGAATGCTGAAAATGCGAGAGATTAGATAGATGAAATGAATATGCACTAGATGGCATATTAATAAACATTGCACAAGGCATGTGAGGATGTTTGTGCACATATATGATATTGCATGTTGGTAAAATAGTAAGTTTTTACATATGAAATTATCCACCCAAGATAATTATTGTGGTTGCTAATAATTAGTGGTGTTCACGTTGGTTGTAGGACCAAAGACAACCAAAGCATGGCTAAGATGTTGATGACGTTGTTGCATGTGACCAACAACCTTATGAAGAAAGGATGGTGCAACAAATCTGTGATCATGAGGTTGGAAAAAGGATTGTGTAAGCATTGGTAAGAGGCCAACGGATCAGGTAACATCAAGTGATGTTAATGACAACCATGCAAGTAATGGTTATTTGTGCTTAATTGCATGAATGTTGAAAGAGGATTTGGTAAGATCCCTTCAACTATGTTTAAACTATGTTGATTTGGGTTGCATGTGGTACTAAGTGCCTGAATGAGAATGTCATCCTACCGAGTATGGTGAGGTGTGGGTAAGTGAAGGAAAAGAGCCTTACACCCTATAGTTTCTTAGAAACCTCAATGCATTCATATGAAATTATATCATGCCATTTGTGTATGTTGGTTGTGCGTTTAACAACCAAAGCAAGTGGGGACTTATGGTCCTATTGTGGTAGTGCATGTCATATGAGATAGTCATGGTTAAGGCCATAATGTGGTTGGAATGGTAATGCTATAGTGTTACACAAGTATCCCATGAACCCCCTATCGGTGTTAATTTGGGATGAAACGTCTTTTCCAACAACCAAGGAGTGAGTAAACTCCTAACGTGTTGTTTGGGTGGAGAAGGAAGGCACCCAAATAGTTAACCAAGTGAGTAGGGAGATGGTTGGGTGATGTGTCGAGGCAATAGCCATACCTTCCAAAACATCATGGTGGAATGCATGACAAGACATTGTGGTATTCATGAATCCATGCAAGAAATAATTGAGTGAGTGCACATTACAAGATTATGTGAATGATTTAGGTGTGAATGCTTGTGTGTGGGTGCACATGTTGAGATACATTGTGTGAATGCATGGTTTTGTTTGTTTCATTGCAATTAGATAATAGATGAAATGATGAATTAGAGGTAATTATGAGATCATTTCATGAGCTTCTATGAATGCAGGAGAAGGATTGCATGAAAAGGTAGTCATGTTGATGGGATACCAGGATGCTCTGTTGGAAGGACAGAGTTGCATAAAAAGAATATGGTTGTGAAGTAATGAGTATTTGAAATTTATTTAAACTGCATGGATAGTGTGCCTGTGTCTTGCAATTTTATTATTATAATGATGCATATATAGATATATATATTTCATTTCATTTAAAATGTTAACAGTTGAAAGTGTTTGAATTATTAAGTGTTATAATTTTGAGATCACTTTAGTGACTGTTGAAGCAATGAGAATATTATTTGCATAAATACTCACAACATGTTTGGTTGATTGAAAGTTTCATATTTTAGGTAGAAATGTCTCGCATATGGAAATAAAAATAAGTCCATAGTAAAGACCGGGATCTACCATGTGCAGAAGCAAAAGGTTATGAGAAGGTTCTCATGGTTGTGAAATTTAACTTATGCATGAAATAGATTTGTAAATTTTAGGTTTGAAATTTGGCTAATAATTACTAATGGTTGTTTGGATTCTCTAGAATTGTGTCAAGATGACGTGTTGTAGGTGGATGTTCATGTTATGGAAGCAAGTGTAAAACCATAGTGGATAGAGTGATACCACTTACAAGAGACAAACAATATGAGGATGGCCTCATGGTTAAACAAATCAATTTATGTAGGAGACAGAATTGTAAATTCATGTTTGCATTTAATTATTAATGCCATTGACTTATTAGGGAAATCATATTTGAATTTGATTGTAAAAATGTTGCTGACTGTTTGGTTGTTTGAGGAGTGTGTCAGGAATACACGTTTCAGGAAGACCATGTGTGATGGCCTGCAGAAGCCAAACTCCATGGGAAGGATCCCATGCTTTGGAAATGGGTTTCAAGTGAAACGCCGTTGTAAATTTTGAAAATGTCTCAGCTGAACTGGATGTTGGTAAATCATGTGAGTGAGACAGTAAAATTATGCCAATAAGGCATGTGTGGGTTATGGAACATGAAAATATTGGGGTGGAAAATGGAAGGACTATTGACTCAGAGAAGGGAACCCCCATTCTTCGCAAATGAAGAAAATATACATCTGTAAAATGAATGAGTATTGTGTAACCCTAACTAAGAATATACATGTCTGGTTAAAAGATTTAAAATGCAGAGCATGTTTTATTATTTCACTATTATTCCAAACTACTTGAGTATGATTAGGGCCTACATGGCTCACGTCGGAAAGGGATGCATACCTTTCGGGTGCTGGGTTATGTTAGTGATGTCAATATTGACTACACCCTAAGGGAATGGACGCATTCCTGGTGTTTCAATACTTGATAGTGAATGTTATGAAATATGGTTACAATTTTAAAGCAGCAATACTAATGAGCTTGTTGATACTGCTTGTGTTTTCAGCTTACACAGATGCAATTTGGTGTTGCACGTTAAGGGGAAAAGTGAAGAAAGGGTACTCAGGAGGGATGTACGGGAATTGGTAACCTTTCTACGCTCACACTAAAGAACACTAGAAGGGATGGATAGGCCCGAGGATTTGTGTGGTAGAAAAGGGGTATCATCCTTGTGTAGTGTGAGTGGGTATTGTGGGGCCATACTAGCCTGCAGTCAAGAAAGTCATCTATAGAGTTACTAGAGGGAACCATTGGGTTTCATAAGAGAAGGAGTGCCATCCTTGTGTGGATGAAGAGTTGATATGTGTGTGAAGGGCTTTGGTGTGTGATGGTGTGGTGATATTGATGAAGGCATAAAATATCTATTGGGTTAGCAGTAAGGTGGGATACTGAGACTGACTGGAAACCCTGAGATGCATATGTCTCTATAATAGAGCCTTGACCTAGAAATGGTCATGGTGCAGTTTTTATCCATTGGTTAATGAACCATACGGATGTGTTGGCTTGGAAATGGAGAGGAAAAACTAGGTATAGGACTGGTTTGGCACCACCAATGCTTGTTAAATCCAGAGAGTAAGCTGGTTGAGCATTAACTACTTGATATTCTGGAGCAGCATGTGTTCTAGCCAAACATCCACCCCACAAGTGATCTAGGGTTGTAAATAAGAGAAGGAAACCTGTGGAGTAGCGAGGAACTGCCCAGTCCAGATAAGTATTTAATTTTCATTCATTTTTTTATTTCGGATAATGAAAATTTCATGACAAGTCTTATGAAAACCACGTTGATTCGTTGTTGTTTCTTTGTTGGAAACCTTGGTCATTGCAAGAAGCAAGGACCTTGAAGGCGCCATAAATGCTTCGTAAATCCATTCGGTGTACTGGTTGGGCATTAAATGTTGTGGAGCAGCTGGCGTGCTGGCCAAACTTTCCTTGAATACTTGATAAACCCAGTCAGAGTACTGGATTAGCATATTGCTAAATGGGATGTCTGATAAACCCAGTCAGCGTATTGGCTTGGCATCACCTATTCGAATGATTGTGGAGTAGCCTACATGCTGGCCCAACATTCGTTATTGTATCCACAAGAAATCCAAGGCTTGTAAAGCAAAGAAGGATCCTGTGGAATAAAGTGAAGACATCCAATACATATAAGTATTTGGTTATCTTACAGCTTCTTGCTTATTTAATATGAATATACGTGTGTACATGATTTGGTTATGATTTCTTAAACTCTTGTTTAGATATAAACCCTATGAAAATAAACTAAACATGTGAATTGATTCAATGTTTGAGTGTAGGTATTGCTGGAATCAAGGACTATGAAGGCATCCTAAGGATGCATGTGGACATGTGACTGTCCTAAAACGCTCAGCATGAGCAGTAATGAAAGATTGTGCTAGTGGACTTGTGTCAGTCCTAGCAGCCAAAGGTTTTGTAGGCAACAATGGGGAAGGGTTTCCTGGTTGAAAATCCTTAGACAGACCTTAGACACTAAGTGTCATAGCCAAGAAAGGGTAAGTCAAGCATTCACATTGAAGTGAAAGAAGATAATGAGCATGAAACCACAGTGGTGGTGAAGCTCTGGATTGGAACAAAACTAAGAGGGGGAAACTCTTACTCTTATCTTTCCTTTTGACTGATGCATCTTAGAAACAAAAAATTCTTGAATGCATGTCATGACTGAAAGTAGATTGTGTTTAATTGCTTGAAATAAATTGTGAAGGCTGAAATAGCTAATTCCCTGTGAAATGATGAACAATAATGAGTTCATGTGTATGTTGGGAAAGCATGAAAAGTGTGGAAGTGTCATGAGTAAAGCATGGAATTTCCATGTCAATTGGGAAAATAATTGATTGATTTTAATATATGTGTTATGCTTGGTCTAATAGGAATTGCCATGATGAATTTCATAGGTGAGAAATTGAAATCCATTGATTGCAGCTATTAACAACCAAGTGTTGCTAGCGAGAAAAGTGAGAGCCAATTGTGCACATTGGCCATGGAAGAAGACCAAGGATATGGGGTTTGGCTGAAAATATTCCTCAAATAGTTGCCAGGACAGTAAGAAATATGGAAGCCATGAAATTCCAAACTTGTAGATTAGCTGGAAGGTAAATAAAAGAAAGGGATTGTTGTGGAGAAATGCCCACCTGTAGAGCTGGAAGATAAAAGCCAGCATGAGCAGCTTGTGGAAGCCAAAGGACTTGGTCCTGAAAACCCAAAAGATGAAATGCAGGACCAACCTGCCAGATTTTCTGAATTTTTGGACGTGTGTAAAGTGGGTATGTATTCTTAAGTGTTGGAACACCAAGGACGGTGTTATTCCAAGGGGGAGGGAATTGTAATATCCTGAGTTTGACCCCATTACATTAAAATGTAAAGGATGTAATATTGTTATAAAATAATGGTGACGAGTTCAAGGCCAAGACCCCGCCATTGATTTAGTGATGCATATGGTTTGCGTGCTTTCCAGGCACAATGGAATTGCAAATATCATGTAAGTATGCATTTTAATAAAATACCGACAACTAGCTATGCAATGCAACAAGATATGGGAGCATGATTTTTACAAGGAATTGGGAGGGAAATATTCAAACCCTTGGAGACAATAATGCCAACACAAGTGTCAATGAGAGAACCCATAAACCCTCAACTAACCATGTTTTCGTTTGTACCCAATCATTCATTTCTCCCAAGATTTGGTTGAAGTAGTTAATGCCTTAGGGAATGGAGAGGTATGGCTGTCCAAATTCGGGTATGGGAAAGCCACCCTTCATGGAAATTAGTGTTTGAATCCTTGGGAAAGAAGAGAACCACAAAATTGCTCCCCAAGCCATTATTCACCCTTTCCTTTTCTCCCTCACGCGGTCTGAGCTTCTTGGGCGTTTTTCCTCTACGTTTTTTTTTCTGGTTTTCCCTTGTTTTCTAGGTGGGAAGAGGGCATTTTTATGTTGCAGGGATCCTGGGAGGAAGGGAGCTTGATTTGGGGTTTCATTGAGGCCATTTTTTCCATTTGGAATTCTCATAACCCTTGGGAGAAATCGGTTTTTCTCCCTGTGGTTGAATTCCCCTTTCCATAGTTTGTTTTGGGTGAGCCATGATTTAGGGAAAACCCATGGACCTTGTTTGTAAATCCCTTATTGAAAATGTGTATCCATGCCCAATGATTGTGTTTGTTGTGTGTAGAAAGAGTATGTTGGGGTATGGTTTATGGGTATCCATTGTTTTGGCTTTAGCTTGAGTGCAAGTATCCAGAAATGAAGAGGGTTCGGATTTAGCCTGATAAACCCAGCTCTGGGCAGGCTTGGCTTAGATATGATGTTGCTTGGGCTGTGTTGAGATGGAGAGTCCCATTTTCCTTGTAGAAATCATTCCTAGCTTAGGGGTGGTAGTTGTGTTGAGATATTGATGAACAAAAGTGGCCTATGGTTGGGTGGAACGTTGCAACGACATAGCTAGTTGCTTGGGACAACATTACATCAAGATGAGTATTTTATTTATGTGTTTTACTTCTACAAGATTTTAATTATTTGATGAATGTTATCAATATGCTGGAATTTGCATGATATATGTGTGTAGAAGAATTTTACTTCCGTTTTGTTTGATAGATCTGCACATACATATCAGATCTATGGTGGATGGTCAGAGGCCTTGCGAGGATCACTAAGCATAAAGAATCTAGAACAGTCAGATCTGATCAGATCTAACGGTCAGGAAGAAGCGCATGCTAATAAAGCACAGGAAAGTTAGCGTCCATTAAGATCGATCAAATCAGAAGGAGAGCCCTCCATATAGATGATGGATATTAAAAGCGTATTGGTAAGTTGATCCCTTTCCAAAATGGAACTAAGGGATCATTGTCCTCAAAATCACCAAGGACACGTGCTCAACTTTGATTGACTTCCTCCAAATGAGTTGTTTTCAAAACCACTCTCACTACCGAGAATTACCGCTTAGGGAAACCAGAGCGATTTCCACCCATTATGATGTTGCATAAAGTAAAGGGTCTATCAGATTCATACTGTTGTCATCCGGATCAAACCTATCTCCACTCACCATGTGCTAGATTACTATACTGTTCTAGAGGTTTCCAATGTAGACCCAGGTTCTTCATGGTTCAATGAACCAAGAAAACCCCTTTTCACCAGCCCTTTCAGCAACAATTTGCAAACAGAATGAGGTCTCACCCGAGGCGAAGCTGAGGGGGTGGCTGCGGAATCAAGTTTCCACAACCTAGTGATGCGAGTTTCGGAAAACTGGCGAGAAGCATGCTGCAGGGCTCGCACTGTGGACTGACGACCGCACGAAGTCTCCTACTTTGCGACGGATACTTCTACAAGTTGAGACACTTGCAAAACCAACGCATCCAAGGATTGCACGGTTCAAATAGGTTTCAATGATAGGACAATGCAACTGACGAATATGCTTGCTCTTCGGACTTAACCAACCTTGATGACATTACTTAGTGCTTTACTCATTCATCTACTACCTTGGAGTATTTAGCCTTATGTATTATGCAACAAGACGAACTATGTTGCTCTGCGCACTTCCGGTGTTGCGCTTTAAGGGAGTCGCACGGCGCGATTTCTCCTATTTCGGTGTTTACCTAAATGACTTATGCATTCGTTAACTCAGAAATACTATGCATTCAACATTCATCCATACATGTGATACATAACATATTATTCCCATCTCATTCTTTTGGAGAATACATATAAAAGTATGAACATATCAACTGATAAATGAGATTTAAAGCATTCATTGTAAGCAAATAGACAAGTGCAAACACATAAACAATCATAGTGCACAGGATTTAACGTGGTTCACCCCCAAGATGGGAGCTACGTCTACATGAACAGTTGTTATATTAGTCTTTGGGAAGGGTACAACAGTTCCAGTCTACGCACTCAATTGCAGACTCTCTTCTCTCTCAATAGGCCTTTGCGCACATAGCTTGCAGATCCTTTACAATGGCATCTGGCAATACAACACAGTATCACTCAGATTCAACAATTACATTTCAATATTAACTGCCATTGACCCTTTCCCTTACAAAATATGCCCCTTTTATAAATCATGCCCATAGGTCATGTCTTTAAAATAGCTGGGCGAAACCCTAAGGGTTTCCAAAAATTTCACGGTTTTCAGCTAACCGAACTTGTTGGTTCTAGTAGCGAATCTTCAGTCGTGGCCATCCTTTGTGCATGGTCATGTCGCTATCATCCCCCCTGTCATGTGCATACCAACAGGTCGCTTTCACCAAGCCATTCCTTCTCTAATGGCTTTGTTCAATCGGTTCATGTAGTGGTTCCTTGCTTATGCGACCGGTCACTTTCCTCCACTTTACTCTTTACCTGTCTCTTGGTAATCATGGAGCATCTTTACCAAAAATAGACCACCGATGGTCTAACCACAATATGTGCTGTCTTCCGTCCAACATTCTGCCTTGACGGATCTCCATAGATCGGGCTCAAGGCAGCGCTAACTCCTCCGCAATGTTGTACTTAGCATCTCTTCCGACGCTGCGCTGCGCTCAACTTTGCAGCTATGTAATTTGCAGCTCTTTCGGTGATGCGCTGTGCTCAACTTTGCAGCTCTCCCAAAATTTGACTTGTTCAAAAAGTATTCAACTTTACTATGCTTAACTTCGTAGTGCCAAAAATTGACTTGCACAAAAATGCCCCACTTAGGCCAGGCCCAACAGGCCCCTAACACTTACATGTGGCTCGTCCCTGAGCCACCTTCAACCTCTACTTCTCCGAGTTGTTATTCCTCCTGCGGAGCTAACTTCGCAGCGAACTCTTGATATTTTGTACTTAAATTTTTTATTGTTTCCTTGGTGTCTTGCTCAATCTGCTTGATTGTCTCTAACACATCAGCTATTATTTCATCATCCACTTGCTCTTGTACTGAATCCTATCCTTCGCGGAGTTCCCTCAATGCTTCTTCAAGTTCCTGTGTTAGTTCATCGGCTTCTTCTTGGAGGGGCTGTGACTTATCTCCGACTTTAGTCTTCCTTTTTCTCAACACTTGCACTTCTTTTGTCAATTCCCTGACTTCATGATATCTGTGAAGGCGGTCTCTCAATGGCAGAGCCTTTACCTCCGTGTCCAGCAATTCTAATGTTGTCGGCTTATCCTTCAAAGTTCTCTTGAGTTCCAGCAACTATGGGTCTTCTTCAAGCGCAGTAAATGTTTTTTTCGCCTCATTCAACAGAGTTTGGCACTTAGCCACTTCACTGGCTATACTTTCTACTACAGCTTTCACTTCTTCTACTCGAAGATATTGCTGATCTGGTGGAGTCTTCGGCTGATTCTGCACTTCCAATGCAACAATATTCGCTTGATAACTGATCTCCATATCTTTCATCTTCGCCTTAAGATCATTGACCACCTCCCCTATCCTAATGATAGTGTCCGCAGGCTCTAGTTTCTTATCGCATTCCAATATCTCTGCGGCTACCGCAGAGACCATATGCTCTAGTCTCATTCGGCGTTTGTGCTCATCTTGAAACTACATGGACCTCTTTAGGATTGACTCCTACAACTGCTTATAATTTGAAACTAACTCACGGTGTTGGTTCCTGGCAACTACAAATCTGTCATGGATCTCCCCCACAACCTGCAAGTGTAGATCATGTAGACCCTCCATTGGTAGTAATGAGATGTCAACTTCCACATGCTCGAGATATTTCTCACCCAAAGTTAACTGTTCGCGCGGTGGTAATGTTACACTCAACAGATCAAGTCTGACTATGCACATCTTCGAAGGAAAAGTCAAGGCTAGAGGCGTTGTCTTCGGCTGCAAAGTGCCTCCTAACTTCCCTTCTGACTCTGAGTCTCGCGACAAGGGTAATATGCATTGTACTTCCTTGATATTTTTTGTAATGCCTTGTAGCGTGATCAGATTCTTCTGCAAACTCTTCTAAATTGCCTCATTCTTTTTATCTTTTTCGGTCATCAGGTCTTCCATCTGCGATGTTACGGTAGATGCGATCATTTCATAATTGTCATCATGTATTTTTCTTCAGATGGGGCCTTAACTGCTTTTTGCTTTTTCTTATGTACCTTTTGCTGTACAGGACTCTCGACTTCCTTTCTTTTTCCTATCCATGTCTCTTCAATAATGGGTGTAGGAATGGGATTACTCTCCGCAGAGTCACTTTTTATTTCCACAATTCCTTCGACTCTAAATTCAGCAGGCCATTCCTTCATAATGGTATCAATGTCTTCTTCATTCATGTGGTATCTTCCCTAGAACCATTCAGGGTTCTTCTTTTGTGCCTTGGCTGAAATGTGAATGGAACGCATGTCAACATAAAAATTGACAGTGCGAATATACTTAGTTGTTACCTCTTTTTCTATCCACAGCATGGTGATAACGGCTTCGCGCAGCTGGTCATAGTAAGTGTAGAAGACTTTGGCTATCGCGTGCTGTCTTTCTGAATTCAAGTTTTCCCAAAGGTTCACATAATAGGCTCCTCTGCAATCACTGTTGTCAATTCTTCCGCCATTGTAATCTTTCGGGTGCTTCCACCCTACAAACGCAATCAGCACTATCAACCATGTATAATGGAAATTACCTCCATGTGTGTGTGTATCATTCAGCTCCTCTAGGAACTCATTCAACAGGTATTGACACCAGTTGAATCTTCCTCCCTCTGCGGATTTTCCACCAAGTAGCACTACGCCCGTGGGTACTTCCAATGGTCTTGCTTTTCTCAGAATTTTTTCGGCTAGCAGTTGTGTGACAAACTGCGAAGCCTCATCATCTATGTCATCTGTGACAAAGTGTCTCTTTCATTTGACGACAGTTTGTGTTTTCTTCATCTTCGCGGTGACCTCCTTGTCCCTGCTTTTTCCTTGAAATAACTGCTTCGGATCTTCTCCTCTCTTGCTTAATCCAGTGATCCGGTGGATCAAGTCAATGTTCAAGTTGATATTACGATCAAGCCAAAGATATCCCTGGTGAATGCACGACATAAGATTTCACACCACCGCATTTATCTCTGGCATTCTGTCGAAGTGCGGGAGTCTCAACAGGTTGAGCAGTCCTGATTCGACTACTTTGGATAACCAACTTTCTACGACCAAGGCATGATTTCCTTTCACGTATTTCTTCCAGCACATGTACTGGTCTTCCTGGAACTATGGATACTTAGGTTCATTGGGGTACTTCTGCATCTGAAGCAGGTCATAGTCTTCCCACTTACATTCCAGGATCTTACCCAATAGATTGCCGCCCACTTTGACATGCTTCGACATAGGTGAGAATGGAATATCATACTTAGCATTCTTTAATAGTTTAATGGCCGGTGCGTCCTGTGCACGCAGCGAGATATACTCAGGGGTTAGATTCAATGGTATTTCCTTGTTGCCCAGTGGAACTTGTGGCACTGTGGAACTAATCATTTTTGGCTTCATTTTTGGCACCACTGGTTCTTTTCCTTTATCTTGCATTGTTGTAGAGTGTCTTGGTGATATTCGGGAAGCCTGAGCTTGTTCTATTATGATTTTCTTGGCAGGGGTTCTCATCAACCCTTCGATACCTCCGTATCTAAACACCTTCACAGTCTCCTGGACCATGGACTCTTGCTCAATAGAGGACCTCTCAGACATTCATTGGATAGCTCTGGGCAGAACGATGGGATTTATGATAACTTGTTGTCAACAATTGCAAAGTATTGCTCGCAAGAAAATTCAAGGGTTTCGGTAATTCCCGCGAGTCCAACTACTGTGGTATTTATAGGTGAAGCTAGCCTCCTCCACGCCCCTCAACAGCTAGATAAGAATTAAATGTGGTATCCGTTGGCCAAATCCAGCAAAGATTTCGGTCCTTTCCTCCATTAAGTTGTTCAGAACGGCTATTTCTGCGTTAAATGCTCGAGCGGTTGCTAGCAAAAGTACTGTATAACGGCTATATTTGCGACTGACATTCTAACAACTACTTTTCTAGAGTGTTGCGTCGAACTGCACGGCGGGTCATCACTACTCCGACGCAGTCACTTTGCAGTTCCTGATTTCTTGCTTCTGAACTTAGCTTGTTTTCTCGTTCAACTTGATCTTCACAGTTGCACTTTGGTCTTCGCAATTGTGCAGTTCCCCTTTTCTTTTCTCTTTTTCTTCCTTTTTTTTTGTTGGCGCAACTTCACTTCTTAACAAGTGTTGCGTAGTATATACATTTTCTTCATCACACTTCGCATACAGACTCTTCCCCATTTCTAGTGCCCAATTTCAACTGTACTTTACACTTAGAAATTTCCTCCTTTTCTGATCATTAAGGGTTCTGCAAAGCAGGACTATCCCGATAGGGTTTTAGTCTACTTCCATTGACTAGGCCGAGAAAGCTATCTCCTGCTAACGTGGCTAACTGGACTATGCCACCATTAGTTACTTGTAAAACAGTATATGGGCCAAGCCAATGCATTTTAAACTTTCCAGGAAACTTCATAAATTTGCTATCATATAGGAGGACTATATCACCTACCTGAAAGGTCTTGTTTTTTATATGGCGATCATGCCATGCTTTTTCTCTTTCTTTCTGCACTTGTTGGTGAAAGCATGCAATGAAGCGATCTTCCTCCAAAACAACCAAGTGTAGAATCCTTTCTTCTAGTGCGTCGCGATCTGCCATGCCTGTGAATGAAGCTATTCTTAATCTAGGAACAATGTACTCCATTGGAATTATTGCTTCCTATCCATAGGCCATCCTAAAAGGTGTGTGGCCAGTCAACTTTTTGCAAGTAGTTCTGTATGCCTATAAAACAACTAGAATGTGCAGGTCCCAGTCGTCCCTATTGACATTGCATATTTTTTTCAGGGCATTCTCCAGTACCTTATTGAACGCTTCAACAGTTCCATTTTCTTGCAGATGATATGGTGTAATTCGATGATGATGAATTTGGAACTCTTCTATCAATGCCTCAATAGTTTCGTTCAGAAAAATGAGTGCCTTGATCACTCATCAAAATCTTTGAACATCCAAACCTTGTAAGGATGTTCTCAAAAATGAACTGCGCGGCAGTAACTGTACTACAGTTCTTTACTGGCTTCGCTTCTGCCCATCTGGTGAGGTAATTAGTTGCAGTAATAATGTACCTCACACTAGTTCTCTTCCCCGGTGGGTTTATATGTCCCACAAAATCAATGGCCCATTTTTCAAATGCCTATAATGTCAACTATGGATTCAAGGGCATTTCGTCTCTTCGCAATGGCCTTCCTGTCCTCTGACAGACATCGCAGCTCTAGCAATGTTCTTTCGAGTCTTTGTGAATCGTAGGCCACCATAGACCTACTCGCAATATCTTCTGCGCAGTGGCTCATCCTGCGTAGTGACCTCCTGCTGCTCTTGAATGTGCATCGGCTAGTACAAATGGCTTCTTGTGCTCTAACACACACCTGTGCAACACTTCATCTGGCCCCAATTTGTATAGTTGTCCAGAAATTATGGTGAAGTCTATTGCTCTTACTACCAGCTGCTTCTTCTACTGCGTAGTAAACTCTATGGGTGCCAACCTACTATTCAAGAAGTCTATGATATCTCTATAGTAGTCATCAACAATCTGAATAGAAAATAATTGCGCATCAGGAAGATTTTCTTCAAGGTTCATAGGTTCTTCTCTTGACCCTATCCTTGAAAGATGATGAGGTCCTAAGTTCAATATGCCAGGCTTAACCACTATTTCAAAGTCATGCTCCTGAAAGAGTAAGAACCATCTGCAGATTTTCCCCCATAACACTGGCTTGTTGACCAGGTATTTCAAAGCAAAATGCTCAGTGAACATAGAGAAGTTTGCACCAAGCAAATAGTGCCTGAAATTTTGTAGTGCGTAGATCATAGCTAGGCCTTCTCTCTCAGTAGTGGTATAATTCTTCTCAGTAGATCAGAGCTTCCTACTCGAAAATGCAATGGGGTGGTCAATACCTCCCTCTCCTAGCTGAGCTAATACAACACCCAATGCTATACATGAAGCATCCACATGTACATGGAATGGCTTCTCCCAGTCTGGAAAAACTAAGATCGGCGCAGTTACCATTTTCTCTTTTAATGTGTCAAAGCCTTGCTCACATTCTGCGTTATAGATGAACTGCGCGTCTTTATTTAGCAATTTCTCCATTGCTATGGTTATCTGTGCATAACCCTTTATAAAATTTATGTAGTAATCGGTATGCCCCAATGTGGTGCGCAACTGCTTTACTGAATTCGGTGTTGGTAAGTTTACAATAACTGTGATCCTCGTAGGATCAACCATCAAGCCTTTCTTGCACACAATGTGTCCCAACAGAATTCCATAGGGTACACAAAAGAGACACTTCTTTAGGTTCAATGAAATTTGATGTTGTCTGCACTTTTCTAGCATCAATTTGAGGTTTTCGCAATTGTTCTTCAGCAACTCAAATACTGTCCAATCATCAAAATAGGCTTCTAAAAACTTATGCATGAAATCTTTAAATGATGTGACCACAACTCTAGAAAATATGGCAGGCTCGTTTTTCAGACCAAAAGGAATAATGGTATACTGGAACGACCCCCATTCAGTGGAAAAAGTGGTCTTATGCCTATCCACTGGATCAATTCTTATCTGATGATATCCCGAAAATCCATCAGTGAAAGAGTATGCTTCATTTCCTCCAACATTGTCTAGTACTTCATCTGTGAAAGGAGTAGGAAATGGGTCATGCATCGAAGCATCATTCCATTTTCTGAGATCCACACAGATCCTGATCTCACCCTTAGTTTTCTTGTCTTGGATAACCATCAGGCTTATACACCATGACTCTTCAATCGGCTCGATGATCCCTGCGTCGAGCATCTTATCAAGTTCTTCCATGACTCATTCTTTGTATTGCGGATTCAGTCTATAGGGCCTTTGCTTAACAGGCTTCGCGCCTGGCTTCAGAGGTCTCTTCATAACCCCTAATTTTCCCAGAATACCTTTCATTTCTGTAAACTTTGTCGGGAATAAATCTTGATACTCATGTAATAGTTCTGCGATCTCCGTGACTGTCTGATCATCCCAATAGTCTCTGATAGATGCAAACTTCGGCTCTTCGGTGGTGCCAATGTTCACTTTCTTCGTTTTCACAGGTCCACTCATGTCTGGAATTTCCAGCGGAGGTCCCTCTACGTCGCGCACTCCCTCTGACTCGGGTATGTTTATGTTTCACGGGTCCTCTCCTCCTCATCACTTTCTTCTTTATCTTCGGACTCTTCTACTAGATTATAACATTCCATGGCATGCTCTATCTATTTTGTCGACTCTAGATGTAGGTTTGCAGGCACTTCTGTATCTTCAAAGAATTCCTCTAATGTCATGTTTCTATGTGGAAATTATGGTCTAAATATTCTTTCCTTAATAATCTACAAAGCATCATTTATGCTAGGACTCTCATCTTCAAAAATGAATGTCTTCTGGAAGTTAGCAGTCAGGGTGGCCAATCTGTAGTTCCCCTACGCAACTCCATATCCAGGTACCATTTCTTTGGAGTCGGCTCCTCCAATGTATGTACAAACAGATGAATCCATTCTGTCTGTGGTCTCTCCCCCCATGCTTGTGAACAGATTTGAATATGATCCCTTGGATCCATCTATCCATTGTATTTTTCAAAGGTTAGTGCAACCTTCTTAGCGAACTTGATCTGCATCTTGATTCTGCACTGATTCCACGTTGTCAATGTTTCCTTATGCACAGCCCACCATCTGGAAGGTGTTTTGCGCAGTGCCATGTCTAATGCTGGTAAGTGATGCTCAGCTGCAACTGAGACAGTATATTCTTTGATAAAGGAATAAAGATTAGATGAACCATCATAGGTAGGAATTGGACTTACCTCTTTTCCAATCCAGCACAATGACTTTGTTATCTGCACACATCTTATAGGAGATACTTCATGCATGCGGTTCTGCCAATTCTCCAGTCCTGTATCGGAATCTGAGATGCAAGAGATATCACAGAACCAACTTAGTGTTCCATCAGCAGTAGGATTAATGTAATCAACATCATTCATATTCATTTTGTAAATGCGGTCAAGGTCTTGAGGTCTCGATTCTTCCAGAATTGGCTCAATGTATCTTTCACCTTGCGAAGGGTCCAATGGTGCGATGACCCTTATGTCCTGGCCTTCAAATATCATCTTCTTTGTTTTCAAGTTTATGATGGAGAGGTTATCCATGGCCCAATCAATACCCAAAAGATCTGGATAAGGTTGACTGTCATCCACAATCTCAATGACCTCGAAGTCTGCATAGCTTTGCACTCCATCGATATCAACAATAAAATTGGCCAGTCTCCCAAAAGGTATAACTGTCAGCTGGTTGGCCAATTTCAACTGTATGGGTGACCACAGCAACTTTGGTCTCCCCATCTACTGCCATGTCTGCTTAGTCAAGACATTTACTTCTGATCCGAGATCAAGGATGATCTCATCCATCTCATAGTCTCCTATCTGCGCACTGAGCCACATTTCTCGGCCTGATCTTTTGTGTTTCTTGATCTAGTGAACTACGCCCTGGGTAGTCTATGTCTCACTGTGTGGCTCATTCTGGTTCAATAACTTTTCTAAATCCACCACAGCATCTGGGCTCTTCAGTAATTTCATGCAACTCCTTAGGAACTGCGTAATAGAGGTGCTTGTCTCTGCTGCATGGCACGTTTTGTCATATGCTGCTGGCATATGTTGTGTCTATAATACTTCACTGCGCAATGGAATTCTTGGTGAAGTGGGTGGTGGTTCTTTGAAAATGTCTCGTGCTTCTTCAATTACTTCTTTATTTTTCTCTAGATTGAAGGAAGGTGCCTTTCCAGTAGCTTTTCTGATCCAAATTGTTTGGGAAAGAATTTTCTTAGTGTCGAAGTCCCCAGAAGTCGAAGCTTCTGCTCCTCTATCTCTTCCTGTTACAGCACCACTTTGTGTCACTACATTGATGCTCAAATATGCAGCCCTTCTCTGTGCTCCGATCAACTGAATATTTTTTTTGGCACATCTTGATTCCATTTCTGCATCTCTACTGCTAACACTGTACATGTCTCAATGACATGATCAAAGGATTTAAAATAGTTACAAGTAGTGCATTCATTGGTACAGTCTCTAGACACATGGCCAGGCTGACCACAGTTATAACAGATTACTTGACCTCGACTTCTTCCTTGTGTTGGGTTGGAATTCCTTCCTCTCCCGCGGTATCCTCCACCACGGCCTCTATATGCGCCTTGATCATACTGCGCATTTTCTTGTTTCGACTGATTTTCTTCCTGGAATCTATATACTCCACTACCTCGCAGATGCTCCATGTCTCGCTTTCTTTCGTTCATGAGCTCATATGCACGACAATTGGATTCATCATGTCCAACTGACTTACAGAAGTTACAATACAAGTTCTTAGGGGTTCTGACATACTTATTTATCAAATAACAGTCTTCAGGTCCGTGCCCTCTAGTTCTACAGATTTCACACCACGGTGCCTGGTTCTGATTCGGTGGATTTTGTGCTCCACTGTTAAGGTAATCCTTAAATAAAGGACAGTGTTCTCTGGTGTGGCCTTCTCCTTTGCATCCTGTGCACTAGATATCTTGTCTCTCTTTTTTTCCTTTCTTCATATCCTGCAATTGTAAGGTTAAGGTAGCTAGCTGATTCTGGATCCGAGACATTCCAATGCTAGTCTCACCTATCGGTGAAGCCTCTAACTTCATCGCGATATCTACGGCCTCTGCCTATGATGCAACCTTCTGCTACATCAACGGTAGTCTAATATGAGGCAACAACGCAGCTATGAACCATTCCTGGTGTTGTTGCAGAGTTATGACAAAGATGACTTGGTTCAACCGTGTCTTGAATTTCTGGTCAAATTCCCAGACTGTCTCATTAGGTTTTTGCTTAATCTCTTTTAACTCTGTTATACACTGTGATTATGAATTTGGCTTCTTAAATTCTGCTAACAGTGCAGCCTTGATTTCTACCAGGGTCCTATTCTGTCCCTGCGAATATTTCATGAACCAATGCAAGGCTCTATCTCTGAAAGTAGTGATGAGCTGCACTTGCTTCACAGTGTCATCCTGAAACTACTTAACACTCCACATGGCTTCACATAGAAACCAATGCTGATCAGGGTCTTCTAAACCCATTCCCTTGAATATCGACAGCTTGATATCGTCAGTCATCCTCCTTCTAGGTGGCGCGGTACTCTGAGTAGTACTAGGGATAATATTCTGAGGGATGATCTGAGGTTGGACGTTTCGAAGTGGAACCATCTGAGATGGAATGGGATGAGTCGGAATGGTCTGGCCACCCACTCCTGCTGTGTTACCAGTACTGACGTTCTGTGGAGTAGGACTATTAGCAATGGGGGGGTTCTGAACTGACAGATTATGAGACAAGGGAGGTGCGGTATTTGCAAACGATGGATTCTGTGGTGTAATAGGCTGGTAAGTAGCTGACAGAGGTGCAGTTTGATTGTTAAGCTCACATGGTATCTCGATATCTACGCGGAGTCCATGCGGTCTAGGATTTTTCTCGGTGGTATACTTGTATCTCTTTCCACTTCCAAATTATGGGTTTCTTCGTTGGAATCATTATATATGATATTTACCATGACAGATTCAAAAATTTCACTACATTCTTAAAATGCCTTTCTCAACTAAAAGAATTATAATGTATAAACTAAGATTGTTTAGGTACTTACCTCTGAACCATTTTCAAAACTATGCTTCAGCTGGGCTGTAGGATTTCAACGTGTCTATAGCAAACTCTGTCACTAAGCCTTCCAAAATGTTGTCAACCCAGAAGTCGACTACTCACGATAGTGGACTATCTATCGCTTTGAGCCTCTCTGTAAGCTCTGGAGTCCACTCGGTTGGTTCTCCTAGCTGGAAACAGTTCTTTCGCTCTACGAGCCTTGACAACCAGTCATGTAACTCGTTTCCAAAGGATGCCCAGAATATTTTGTGAATATATTTCCACAGGTATTTGTTCAACCACTGAACGTCAGAGACATGAGGGTGTCTATTCTCTTTCCTTGTGAAGTGTCTTTCTGTCTTATCACACCAATCCCAAATCTCTTTCTTGTCTAGATGCCAATTTTCTGCAATCAACGAGATCTTGTCTTCGTCGCACAACACTTTTTCAAACACACTATCACATCACCGCGTCCTAGCACGGAAACAGAACCATTTGTTGGCTTACTATATTGTTCTAAAGGTTTCCAATGTAGGCCCAGGTTCTTCGTGGTTCAATGAACCAACAAAACCCCTTTTCACTGGCCCTTTTGGCAATAATCTGCGAACAGACTAAGGTCTCACCCAAGCTGAAGCTGAGGGGGTGGCTGCGGAATCAGGTTTCCACAACCTGGTGATGCGAGTTTCGTAAAAATGGTGAGCAGTGCATTGCGGGCTTGCACTGCGGACTGAGGACTGCACGAAGTCTCCTACTTTGCGGCGGATAATTCTACAAGTTGAGACACTTGCACAACCAATGCATCCAAGGACTGCAAGGTTCGGATAGGTTTCAATGATAGGACAACGCACCCGACGAATACGCTTCCTCTTCGGACTTAACCAACCTTGATGACTTTACTTAGTGCTTTATTCATTCATCAACTACCTTAGATTATTTAGCCTTATGTCTTATGCAACAATATGAACTACACTGCTCCGCACACTTCTGGTGTTGCACTTCAAGGGAGTCACATGGCGTGATCTCTCCTATTTCGGTGTTTACCTAAATGACTTATGCATTCGTTAACTCAGAAATACTGTGCATTCAACATTCATCCATACATGTGATACTTAACATATTATTCCCATCTCATTCTTCTGGCGAATACATATAAAATTATGAACATATCAATGGATAAATGAGATTTCAAGCATTCCTTGTAAGCAAACAGAAAAGTGCAAACACATAAACAATCACACTACACAGGATTTAATGTGGTTCACCCCTAGGATGGGAGCTACGTCCATAGGAACTGTTGTTATATTATTCTTTGGGAAGGGTACAACTGTTCCAATCTGAACACTTAGCTGTAGACTCTCTTCTCTCTCAATAGGCCTATACGCACATAGCTTGCAAAGCCTTTACAATGGCCTCTGGCAGTACAACATAGTATCACTCAGATTCAGCAATTACATTTCAATATTAACCGCCATTAACCCTTTCCCTTAAAAAATATGCCCCTTTTATAGATCATGCCCGTAGGACATGTCTTTACAATAGCTAGGCGAAACCCTAAGGGTTTCCAAAACTATCACGGTTTTCAGCTAACCGGACTTGTTGGTTCTGGTAGTGAATCTTCTATTGTGGCCGTCCTTTGCGCATGGTCACGTCGCTATCATCCCCCTTGTCGAGCGCACTCCAACACGTCGCTTTCATCGAGCCGTTCCTTCTCTAATGGCTTCGTGCATCCGGTTCATGTAGTGGTTCCTTGCTTGTGCGACCGGTCGCTTTCCTCCACTTTACTTCTTACCCACCGATTGGTAATCATGGAGCATCTTTACCAAATATAGACCACCGATGGTCTAACCGGATTATGTGCCATCTTCCGTCCAACATTCTTCCTTTCCGGATCTCCATAGATCAGGCTCATTGCAGCGCTAACTCCTCCGCAGCGCTGTACTTCGTAGCTCTTCCGACGCTGTGCTGCGCTCAACTTTGCAGCTCTTCCAACGCTGTGCTACTCTCAACTTCGCAGCTCTCCCAAAAACTAACTTGTTCAAAAAGTCTTCAAATTGACTGCGCTTAACTTCGCAGTACCAAAACTTGACTTGCACAAAAGTGCCCCACTTGGGCCAGGCCCAATACCATGTGTCCAAAGAGGTCCCACAACCACATCATCCTTGTCATCAAAGTGTCAAATCAAATACAGTCATTTGTGTTTTTTAAAGTATTCCAAAGGTTAACATATTCTTTTTCCAATTTCCATAGGTCATTTGTTTATTTGAAAAATACCACTGCACCTGATGTCCAAAGTACCAGACTAGATAACCGTGAACAACTGAACCAATACAACTCAACAACTGACTGGTCTGAGTCATCCATCAAACACTATTCGGGTATTTTTAGCATTTACCAGTCTCATTTATTTTTTCTTATATTGTCGTATAATATAGAAATTAAAAAATACATAATTTTTCCCTAATTAACTCTGATACCCAGTAAACCTACCAATGAAGTAAAATCCACAGAAATGACTCCCATAACCAAAGAAAATTTTCCCAAACCCAGGTTTTCAGGAGATGAACATATATATGACCACTAGGCCAATAAATTTCACATAATTGTAACCAATTCAGATTTAAATTCCATCATTAGGGAAGAAAAATCCCTATAAATGGTTGAACAAGATAATTGCGATATGTGGATTTCTAATTTTGCTAGAACAATGTGCCCTAGGAATGTATTTTTTCCCGAATTTGTAACCTCGTGCTCTCAATACTACTCCCCTAGTTATAAGAGAGCTATTTTGTCTTTATACATGTCAAAGACCATGTGTTACATTATTCCAGACACCCTGAAGCAATTGTTTTGCATCCCTGATTCCTTAACATCTCATCCATTCAACAACAAATACCTATCCTCAACTTTCCAAAGCCTTGGGCCGTTTTACCATCACCACTTCCTTTCTAAGAACCTTGAACCTAATTTGGCAGTCCCAACTGTTGCACCTCCCTATAATACAATAGTTTTTTCCGAGAAATCGAGAAAATCTATTTCAATTATCTGCACTATTGTAGGCCTAGAGGATGATAATACTGTAGATGATGTAATCTTGGGGACATTACTCAGTCTAACCACAGAGACTGGGAAAGATCCTAGTAAGTATGACCTATGCATCAATTTAGCAAATGATATTCATGAGAAAATAGAAGAAATGTTAGCAATTGAGTGTTTTAGATATCCATCATTTTTTTTTCTATATGTTCTATTATCAAAATTATGAAAGATTCAAGCAATTGGATCTCAAGATATCAGATGAACATGATGCACAAATTCCAGTTTTTGAATGGATTGAATTAGTACCAAGGAAAGAAAACAATTCCAGCTTTGTTGAGTTCATAGACAAGGTGATGAGTGTGGCATAAAGATTGTTTCTTGGCATCTAACCTCCTAGGATGTTGCAAAAGAATAAAAATCATATGCAATTCATATCATAGGTAAAATCAAGAGATTGGTTCTTATTCGAATACAATGCATTGATTAGGGTATATGGTTTCGAGGAGGAACCATTTAAGCTACCAATTTTTCTAACTCAGAGTATTTTTTCCATGGAGTATGTGAGACAAAGGTTTATATCCGACCAAATGCATTTTAGGCATTTCAAGCAGCGTAAAAATTTCCTGCTGCCAAAAGAAGTAGGACCACTTCAGGTGAGAGGGATGAAAGCCTCACAATCTGTGGAGGGATATCTGAACCAGTCATATCTTAAGAAAGCAGAGAAAACAACATATGATCCCCACAAGGTCATTTCAAATCAGAGGTTGCACAAAAAGAATTCAGCATATATATGTGAACCAAGACCCATCTTGGATAAAATTGCAAATAAAGGAACCTAGGAAGAGGTTCAAGAGGCATTAAAAAGCATAGAATAACAGACTATAACTGAACAACTAATAGGTCAGAAAAGAGGAGCTGAAGAAATCCAATCTGCAATGGTAATTGATGTTCCTAAATAGGGCCCACAACCTAAAAAGGCCATAACAGAATCCCAAGAGCAACGCCAAGCCATAATAGAAGGTGAGGAATTAGATGAGCTCCCAAGTGAGTTAGTTGACTTGAGAGTTAATCCAAAACCTCCACGAGGGAACCTAATAAGATTACCATATACCCTTGTTTGGAATTCACCACTCCATAAAGTGTAAAAGATTCACCCTCAGCAAGACCGATACCTTCCAAAACATATCTACAGATAGGTTACATAAATATTAGAGAAAGAGGTATGAGGATGATCAATGATACCAGATGTTGGGTGAGGCCCAAATGGAGTAGTTTTGATGAAAGAAGTACAATTTAGGTGAGGCCTAACATCATCCAGTTTTTGGAGAAACAACTCCGCAAATCCTGGGAGCAGGGCGTGGAGCGATGCGAAGTCAGCAGAAAAGGACTTGTCCCCTTAGTAAAAGAGAAGTACTAAGGACGGGAAAGGTAGTTGTAGCAGTTATGTATGAAGAAGCGGATTGTCATCTATAGTAGCGAAGATTAAAGAGGAAGAATGGTGTAAAGGACGCACCATGTGAACATCAGAGCCGCGCGGTCCGAACTACGATTGTTAGAAGAAGTGTCAGAGCCAAAGAAGCAGTGCAAAGGGACAACAGAGCTCCAGTGAAGTAAAGACAAAGCATGGTCAATAGGAGAACCGTGCCATTTTGGGTTTAAGGGTACTATGGGGTTTCGGCCCATAGTGATTGTAAAGATGTGACCTTTGGGCACAATCTATAAAAAGGGAAATTTTGTATAAGGAAGGGTTAGATTTTGTGAGACTAGTTTTTGTAAGAATTATTGTAGATCTATGCTGAAAGAGCTCTAAGAGAGAAATAATATGCATCTGTGTGCACAGAGATATATTATAGAGAAGAGTCTACAGCTGAGTGCGTAGACTGGAATTGTTAACCCCTTCCAAGAAATATAAGAATAATTCTCGTGGACGTAGCTCCCATTTGGGGGGAGAACCACATAAATATCTGTGTTGTGTGATTGGATCTATGAGTATTTTGTGTTCATGAATGTTTATTCTTTTATATGTATTTTCATATGTATGTTGATGAGAATAGTATGCTAAGTGGTGGACACACATGTCTGAATATGCTAAATGTTAATGAATGTGATAAATGCGTAGTTTCCTAGTTAAACGTTAAGGAATAACAGTGATTCAACGGAGTCTATACTGTTGGAACTGCGAAGTGCGCCGTCACATATTCGTGCTATTATAAGTGAGGCATAAGAGAAGTCAAGAGAACCTCGCTAGAATCCATCTCCATATCCGTGCATCACCACAATTATAGAAACCTGCTTCTGTAATCCCCCCATAACTTCGCCTCGGGTGAGACCTCATCCTGTTCGCAGGTTGTTGCCGAAAGGGCCGGTGAAAAGGGGTTTGTTGGGTCTATGAGAAAGGACTCCACAGAACGCGGGTAATCCAAAAATAAAGAGAGAAACCCAACAAATGGTTCTGTTTCCGTGTTTGAACTGGTGATGTGCTCTGATAATTGGAATCCTGAGAGAACAGAGATAGAGAACTGGGTGATTCAGATAGAAAAGGAGTTTACGAAGAAGGATAGAAAACATCTGCGTTTGTCCATGGAAGAATGGTAGCAGAAATATATATTTTCTGACTGGCACGTAGTTTTCTTTGATTTTTTCGCTAACGAACTACATGAGTGGATATCAAGACTCACAGAACGAAAAGATTATTTCCAGGGTGGAGAACCTATAGTTTGGAATCCAGAGTTGATTCAGAGGCTTAAAGAGGTTGATAACCCAATTTCAAGAGCAGTAGACTTCTGGTTGGATGGCATGCTAGAGAGATACATTACAGAATTCGTTGTGGACACTGTGAAGTCTTACAGCACAACAGAAGGAGATTTCTTCAAAGGATTTAGAGGTAAGTACCCGAAAAACCTCAGTTTATACATTAAAATGCTAATAGCAGAAAAATGTGTTTTAAGAATGCAGTCAGATTCCTAGGGGTTGAGTCTGTAATGTTCAGTAACACAGATAGTGACACAGATAAAGATATCGGTACTTTAAGAAGTCGAAAAAGATATAAACTTAGCATTAGAAAGAGGTATCATGAAGACGAACCTTGCACATTCCTAGAAATCGACTTAGGAAGTGATAGAAACTCATATCAGGTTGAGTCTGAGAGTGAAACAGAGACTAGACAGCTTGGCTATCAGCCTATCACTCCGCAGAAACCTCTAGTTGACGAGAAAAATATTGCTAGTTCACAGAACACTAGTAGCAGTAACATTGCAAGAGCAAATACTCAGAATTTTCCAAGTAGTGGAATACCTCCTGTTAACACCCAAAAAGTGCTCACTACCTCATCTTCCCCATTACATGGCTCATTTGTCCATTTTCCTACCATATTTTCCTTAAAAACCCTAAAAATCCCACTAAAAAGCCTCCAAAAGGCCTAAAATGCCTCCAAAAGGCCACAAAACCATCAAAAAGCCTCAAAAAAGGCTAAAAAACCCCTTTTTCCTCCAAAAATAGCAAAATCCCTCTAAAAAGGGAATAAAAAATATAAAATAATGAGGAAAAGGAGGAAAAAACCCTATACAGCTGCCCTAAACCATATGGTTCCCAAAACCATGGGCCAGCACTCCACCACCAAAAAACTATAAATAGGTGATGGAGAACCCTTATTCCACATCCACAATCAAGTATACCCTTACTCTGCCAAAATCTCTCTCGAAACCCTAGTTCACCATTGAACTACTTTCACCTTGAGAGCCCCTTTTGGCCCATTTCCACCATTGGAGAAAGAGAAGGAGCACATTGGAGCTTGGATCAACCCTCTTGGACATTGCAAGAGCTTCATCAACCTCCACATTGGAGGTAATATCAATACAAATCCATTATTTATATTATGTTCTTTATGTTTCATGCATGTGTTTTAGATTAGTTTACATTTCTGTTTTAGTTTAATAATTTACATTTACTGAACTGCTACTAAGGAGTCCATTCTCCTTAGTAGGTGCTCATTTGCACAAGCTAGGGGTAAAACCCTAGCTACAGTTTTGGCGACTCCCCTAAGTTTGAATTTCTGGTTTCAATTTTTTCTTTTTCTGTTCGGCTGTCCCTTTCGGCCGCCGCATACCACATCTTTTCCCCCTACAGTCGCATCCCGACCGCGTCTTTCAGGCCTTTACCTGCGACCCTACCGTGGCTCTCAGACTGTTTCCAGCGCCCTGCCGGCGGATTCAAGTCTGTTACCTGCGGTTCGACCGCGGCTAATCATCCTGTTTGTTGCGATCTGACTGCGCCTGTCGGCCATTTTCCCGCGTCCTGACTGCGGCTATTTTCCTTTTTTCGGCGTCCCACCTGCGGCTTTCGGCCAATTTCCCGCAACTCGCCAGCGCCTTTCTGCGTCTTTCCTGCGTCCAGCCTGCGGCTTTCGGCCCGTTTCCCGCAACCCGCCGGCGCATTTCGGCGTCTTTCCTGCGTCCCACCTGCGGCTTTCGGCCCGTTTCCCGCAACCCACCGGCGCCTTTCGGCGTCTTTCCCACGTCCTGACTGCGACTTTCAGCCCCTTTGCTGCGTCCCGACAGCGTTTGTCTGCCAAAAACCTGCGTCTTGTCCGCGCCTGTTTCCCTCAAACCCGCGGTCCGATTGCTCAGTTTCGCCACAAACCCGCGGTCTACTTTCTGCATTTTTTACAGTTTTGAGCCCAGAACTTTGCTGCACTATTTTCTGCACCAGCACAGCCCTCTGTTCTACCTGCAGCCACCCTTCCTTACAGCATTTTTCTGCAGTTTTTATTTCTGTTTCGTTTACAGAATCATTTTTTCATTTTCAGCACTTTACATTGGAAAAAGAAAATTGTGCATTTTAAAAGTTCATTTCTGTATTGTTATTACTACATAGAAAGTTGCCCTCCCTAGTGGCACTTTCTACTTGGGTTCATCATTATCTCATGAGCACACACTTTGTCACATAATTCAAGTGAGCCTTAAAAAGTACCTAACTCAACCAATATTCTAACCCCACTTGGGGAACACAAAAATAATCTTTGTAGTTAGGTAGGATCGGGGGGATAGGCTTCCAATAACACCCCTCAGTTACTTACACTTGAGACATAGTTGTTGTCCAATTAGGGAACCAAAATTCCATAGTACTTTTTGGCACGGTCACGACCAGTTTATCAGAGGGCCTCTCCCTTAGGAGGGTTGAAGTCGGGAGACTGGTTCCGGAGGCCTGAGTGGAATACCGCACTCCATTCAGTAACCGAAGGGCTACCTTTCGCAGTTCGCGGGATATCCCTGTATAGGGGTATTGCGGTAAACGGACCAAACGGTAGATTCACCTTTCTGGACGTGTCATGAACGGGGTATCTTAGTTGCCATTCTTCTAGGATTGTCTACCCGGTATCCCTCCCGGTAGGGGGATATCTTAGCCACTTGGCTTTTCTATTCATATTGTCTGACTTGGATTTCATCACCTTGCAGAGGATATGTCTAGTTGAGTCAGAATACTTTTAGTTAGGTGTTTGCATGCTCCTTTACCTCCTTTTGGTCTAGTGAGTCCACCATTTTTTCTTTCTAGGAAACCTGCTGCTTGTTGGTATTCTGACCATTTTGTTGGTACTCCACCTATTGTAGCACAGCTGTTACAGTAGGTGTTTTAAGTTGGTTGTTGGCCTGAGTGCCTTGTTTTTTGAGCTCTCCTTCTGCACACTCGGTTGCATTAGGGTTTTTGAGCTGTTTTTTACTCACCTCAACCCACAGAGTTTCGACACCATCTGTCACCATTGAGTCCCCAAGACATTCTCGGCGCCTCAGGAGCGAGCCCCCACAGCACGGTTCACTTGACACCACACGTCATTGCCACAGATCATCATCACTTGATACCACTTATCACAGATCTAGAGCCTTGTCACTTGACTCCACTCGTCAACGGCATAGGCCTCCGTCACCAAATATTGACGCCCCTTACTTTACCTCCGATTCTGAAGAAGAGTCTGAGAACCCTATTTACACTGCCCCTACTAGCCCCATGGCTGGCGCGACTTCCACTCCTTTCGTTGTAGGGACCATTGGTGGCACATCCACCACTACACCAGTTACCACACCTGCTCTAGGAATGCCCTCGATGGGGGCCACATCCACCATCCCGGTCACCATTCCTATTCCCGTAGCTGGCATACATACCACCACTCCACCAGTGACTCACACTACCCATGGTGGTGCAGGCCCATCCTATACTACCTTAGTTCCCCCACTCAGGGGCAACATTCCCAACCCTGCCCCTCTACTTGGGGGCATGGGCCCCAACTTGGCCCAACCCATTTCTGTGTCACATCCTTCTTCCAGTCTGCCATTCATGGCTAGCCTCAACCTACCTGATCTAGCCAGACTGACCAACGACCCTATCCGACACGACCCTTCATGGCCTCACATGCCTACCAAGCTCCCCTCTAACATCCCTAAGTTCGAGGGCAAGGCGGGTGAGGACCCCCAAAACCATATCATGTCCTTCCATCTATGGTGTTCCTCCAACTCCATAGTGGATGACTCTATCCGCCTCCGTCTGTTATAGCGCACCTTTACTGGCTCTGCAGCCAAGTGGTATATCGAGCAACCACATGGGACCCATGCCACCTTTACTTCCCTGGCCTCGACCTTCCTGCAGTTCTTCCAGTTACCTGTCCGCTATGACACGGGCGTTGAAATCCTCCTTTCCTGCAGACAAAACACGGCTACCCACATCACGGACCACATTCATGAGTGGCGTAGACGCCGTAACTTATGCAAGATCAAATTAGACGACCATATCTTCCTAGATTGGTTCCTCAAGTCCCTTCTTCCTGTTATTGCTAAGGATGTAGCTTCCGAAAGACCCCAATCTAAAGAAGAGGCCATCCTTAAGGCACAGAAGTTCGACCTCATTTACGCCCAGTCGGGTTATCTCTATACCATTATACCTGACGCCCCTCGGGGCGAGTCCTCCCATCATGATGCGCCGGGGGCATCTCACGCTGCAAACGGCATCATTGGTCGTGTTTCTTCGCATCCCCAACCCTTTTCCATAGCACGTCCTACCCCGGGCCCCGACCTTTCGCGGGCCACTTCACAGTCTGGGGCCACCAACTCATATGCTCCTATGACACATCACCATCATTCCCATGGACCCATTTGTCCAGCTCAGTGCTTCGGTCATGCGCCCCCTACTTACAACCCCCCGGTCGCACCTCAGCCCTATTACCACCAGGAGGCTGCTCCCGCTCCTGCGCATTCTCAGGCCTAACCTGCCTATTATCACCACCAGCAGGCTACACCAATCCCTGCACCTCCTCAGGCCCAACCAGCTTATTACCCGCCACAGGCAGCCCCTGCGGCAAACCCACAACCTGCTCCGCAGACATATCAACAACCTCCTCAAGGTGCCGCACCTACGCAGCCTCCACCTACATACCATCCACCGCAGCCTGCTCCCGCACCTGCACAACCTCAAAACCCACCTGCTGCTCAAGGGCAAGTTTACGCCCAAAACAACCCGCAGCAAAACCAGAACAACCAACGCAACCAGGGCCAACAGAACCGCGGCAAGGGCCGTAATCGTGGGAACAACCAACCTACAGACCAAGGTGGTCAACCGGCTAATCCCCCAGACAACAACAACACGGCCCCCGCTAACCAAAACCCTGATCGCCCGCCCAAGCAGGCTAAAAACCCTAATTTGCGAACGAACCATCCTTGTTCTATCTGCGGGGTCTATGGCCACTACACACATACTTGCCCACATTTGGAGTGAGCTCAGCAACTTTGGGTTGATGATGCCCATCGCCAAGGGCATGCGGCTCCTCAAGCACCGCCCAACCCCCCACAACCTCAGCAGCCACCTTTGGTGCTGCAAAACCCCTTACCAACCCAAGGCGTGGTGAATACTCAGCCGTTGGCCCCCCCTCAGGCCAACGCGCAACCCCAACAACAACAGATCACATACGCCGCTCCTGATCAACCCATGTTTGACTCAGGTACCCAGCACTTGTTGATGATGTCTTCCGCTGATGTCAACCTTCAGACTCGCCAGAACCAATATGGCTCCACCTCCGAAGCCCCTCCCGCTGATAAAACCACTAACGCTCATCCCACTGATCAAGCGTTACATATCCCTCCACCTCCGATAGATGGTGCTTCCAAAGCACCTCGCTTCCCACTTCGCCGTATCAACAACAACACCAATGCGCACGCTGCGTCCAACTACAACATTGTAGATGACCTAGCCCAATCTCCCGCAGCTATGTCTGCGTTAGAAGTCTTGAAGAACTGCCCTTCCCAGCGCAAGACTTTACTCTCAGCCATTGGGGCTATTGACCCAAATGATTCGAATTTGATGGCATTTGATTTGGACCAGTCCGAACCACGCCTGCCTTCCACCTTAGCATTCCAAGTTTTTGTTTCCGTTCGGAATCTTGTCATCCATCGATGCATCATCGATGAAGCTACCTCCACATGCGTTATGTCTACATTCGTATGGCAGAAGTTGGGATCCCCTACCCTCCAGCAGTCCACTACTGCGTTACGCGCCTACGACGGTCGTTCGGCTCAGCCCCAAGGTCTCCTAGCCAATGTCCCTGTCCAGTTAGGTGGTAAAACCGTCCTCATCGATATCGAGGTCATCAACGCCCAGCTTGATTACAACCTCTTACTCGGTCGCAGCTACATGTACGCTATGAGGGCGGTCGCTTCCTCTGTCTTTCGTACCATGATGTTCCCCCATGATGGACGCGTGGTTAAGATCGACCAACTTACTTACTATGATCCCAATGCCCCCGCTGCACCAGAAAATGTTCTCCCTATGGTTGAACAACCGGTCAGTAGTGCTGCTACCTCCTTTGTTTCCTCTTTGGGACCTGGAGTTTACTCAGACCCGCCGATGACATCCACCTTCCAGTCCATTCCTCCCCCGTCATCTACGCCCGAAGTGTCTGACTTATGTACCCTCTCCCACGACAACCAACCAACTACCAATCAGCCACCCTTGTTGCCTAAACCACCACTGGTACCTAGCCACATTGGTGTTACACCTATCCACACAATCCCCTTCCTAGTCCCTCCATCGGGAGTAGTAAGCGCCCCGGTCATGGCTACCCTTAGCCTCCCTGGGTTAACATTGGGATTACCCGTATGGTATCTTTCGCCTCCCGTTCGCCCACCGACACCAGATGTCGTCCTCCAACCGGTGCAACCCATGGCTACTACCACTCAGCCACCCCCCGGTGTCTCTACCCCTTCGTCCTCCACGACTCCTCCTCCTACTCCCAAACCCACTGGGGGCAGAGGTCCTCAACCTTACACTGCTATACCACCTCCCAAGACAGTAAAAAACCCCCCAGTATTTCGTGCTCCTCCCAAATGCTCATTGTGCGACGAGTTAGGCCATGCAACTCATCAGTGTCCACAGTTACCAGCCTTACAGAAGCACATGCAGATGCTCGACGACGACCCAAAAATCCCGATTGTCGAACTCAACCCCACCCCCAAGCCTAAAGATAAATCCCTGCGTACCAATCACCCCTGTGCTATATGCGGTGTTTACGGGCACTACTCACATCATTGTCCCGATCTCCCGGATTACAGAGCGGCTCTCTATGAGATGAACAATCTGGATCTTGAGATGGCACCAACCACTATTGAGGAGATTCACCCCCCGATCTCACCCCCCTCCAAGGAGGTCAACACCATTTACATGATCTCTTCCACTACCATTCCCATGTCAACTGATTTGACGGCCCAAACTTTCCGTACTGATGAGGAGATTCTTGAGGCACTTACTGCCCCGGAGTATCCCTGGGATGACATGCACCATCGTTCGTATTTCCTCCCAGAAGCATCTTCCTCTAGCACCGCTACCCAATTTGCGATTGAATCCAAAGACTTCCTTCCCACCAAGGTCGACTGGTTCAAGGACCCAATTCCTGCTCCTGACGCCTTCGAGGAAGGAAACATGGCTATCATCTCACCTGTCATCCAAATCGATATCGCTGCCCCTGGGAGAGCCCCTGAACTCATCACTTTAGGAGCCTTCTGCAGTAAGCAAGAGATTGAGGAATACACTAACCTCTTCAGAGAGTTCCGTGATGTCTTTGCCTAGTCCTATACCGAAATGCCCGGTCTTGACCCCGCCATTATCGAGTACCACATTGACACATGGCCTGATGTACCCCCTGTCCGTCAGAAACAGCGTCCCATACATCCCTCAAAGCTCCCAGCTGTTAAAGCAGAGATTGAGAAACTACGCAAGGTAGGATTCATTTATCCTATTGCCTATACCACATGGGTTTCAAATCCCGTCCCCGTTAACAAAAAACAAGGCACCATCCGAGTATGCACTAACTTCCACGATTTAAACCGCGCTTGTCCCAAGGACAACTTCCCCACGCCATTTATTGACCAGCTCATTGATGCGTGTGCGGGACATGAAGTCCTCTCTTTCATGGACGGTTTTTCTGGATACAACCAGATTCAGATCCGTAAGGAAGACCAGTACAAAACTGCCTTTACTACCCCATGGGGCACCTTTTCCTATCGCGTCATGCCTTTCGGCCTTAAAAATGCTGGTGCCACCTTCTAGCGGGCCATGACCTATTGCTTTCACGACTTGGTCCATATCCTGCTAGTCTATCTTGATGACCTTACAGCTCGTTCCCGGAAACGATCAGACCACCTTAACGACCTTCGGCAAGTTTTTCTGTGTTGTCGCAAATACCAAATCCGCTTGAACCCACACAAGTGTGTTTTTTGCGTTCCGGCAGGCCAATTGTTGGGTTTCATTGTTTCCCAGAAAGGAATTACTGTTGATCCCCTGAAAGTCCAAGCCATCTTAGACCTTCCCACTCCTTGCACGCTCTGGCAGCTCCAAAGTCTGCAGGGGCGATCCAATTTCCTTCGACGCTTCGTCCCTGATTACGCCACTACCGTTCACGGTTTCTTGCACCTACTCCGTACCCACATACCCTTTGTCTGGGATAAGCAAGCAGAAGCCGCATTCGAAGCCCTCAAGAAAGCTCTCACGCAAGCTCCCTTGATCTCCCCTCCGGATTTCTATCAGGACTTCATCCTCTACGTCTCGGCATCCGAGCACGCTGTGTCTGGAGTCTTGGTTCAAGAAGACATCTCTCACCAAGAGCATGTCATTTACTACGTTAGCCAGACCTTGTCTGGCCCACCCCTACGTTACCCATATGAGGAGAGACTAGCCCTAGCTGTGGTCTTTTCTGTCCAAAAACTGCGACACTACATCTTACTTAGTCATACCACAGTCGTTGCTGACTCCAACCCCATGGTCTATCTCCTAAATCGGCGACTACTGCAAGGTCGTGTTGCTAAATGGGTCATTATCCTCCAAGAATATGACCTCACTTTCCGAACACCTAAGAGCACTAAATCCCTTGCGCTTGCCCAGCTCATCACTGATCTACCTTCCCTTCTCCCGGCCCCACAAATCTCCGACGAGCTACCCGACAACCACTTGTTCACTATCTCATCTGATGACCCATGGTACGGTGATATTTTGTTATACTTGCGCATGCAGAAGTTCAGACCCAAAGTCACCCATAATGAACGTCGTCGCATCTGTCACCAAGCCTCTCGATATCTCCTCCTAGGTGATGTCCTTTACCGGCGAGGGGTTGACACCATCCTTCGTCGTTGCCTTACACACGAGGAAGCTGAATACGTCCTTAACGACTGTCATAGCGGTGCCTGCGGCGGCCATTTCTCCGGGATGGCCACTGCCCAAAAGGTCATCCGCGCCGGATACTTCTGGCCCACACTTTTCACCGACTGCATCACTGCAGTCAAACATTGCCATAACTGCCAACTTTTTGCCCCCAAGGCCCGGACACCACCTGCTCCGTTACACCCAGTCGTCACCGTTAGTCCCTTTTGTAAGTGGGCCATCGACTTCATGGAATGTAGACCCCTATCTACCAACGACCACAAGTACATCATTGTCGCCGTGGATTACTTCACCAAATGGGCTGAAGCTATGCCTACCTTTAATTGTACCGCTGACACAGCTGCCCGTTTCTTTTTTAACCATGTTATCACTCGATTCGGGGTTCCTAAACAGTTAGTCTCAGACCATGGTTCACACTTCGAAGATAAAGTTTGGCATGAGTTATTCACCCTACTCAAATTTAAACATCAGTTCTCCTCTGCTTACTACCCCCAAGGGAATGGCCAAGTAGAGGCCATTAACAAAATCCTCAAAACCATCCTTCAACGCACCGTTGACCGACATAAGTCCAACTAGAACCATATGCTATTCCCCGCCTTATGGGCTTATCGTACATCCACCAAGACCGCCACTGGTTTCACCCCGTTTCACTTAGTTCACGGCGTAGAGTCTGTCCTCCCCATTGAGTGTCAGATACCTGCCTTGCAAATCGCCGTCGAGCTTCTCCCTGACACCTCCCCACTAGAGCAACATCTGCTATCCCTTGAACAAGCTGATGAAGACCGTCGTGCTGCTCTCCAGACCATTGAAGCTTCCAAGAACCGCTCCAAAGCTGGTTACGACAAACATGTACACCCTCGAACTTTCCACGAAGGGGACCTCGTCCTCGCCTATGACCAAGCCCATGACAAAACTGGTAAAGGGAAGTTTGAATCCATGTGGCAAGGCCCTTACATCGTGCAGACTTGTCTCGGCAAGGGGGCATACATCTTAGTCGACTCCGAAGGTCACCCGTTGCGCAATCCTCGTAATGGGTTGTATCTTAAACGATTTTATCCCTAAATAACTCGCGGCCCCACTGGTCCGCATTGTACAGTTTGCTCTCTTTTTTGTTTTTTCACATTTTTTCCCGCAATCTTACATTCCTCATTTTTTGCATGACCACAGATGGACCATCTTCCACCTCACTATACTGGCTTCGCCGATGGAGCAAGCCGCTGGTCTCCCAACCTGGCTTCTGCAGCGTGGGTCCTATATTCCCCTTCCCATGAAATGATTCACCTCGATGGAATCTGTATAGGCGCTGCTGCCAATAACCAGGCGGAGTATGATGCTGTGACCGGTCTCCTGACTGATTCCCTCCAGATGGGCATACGTCACCTCCATGTGTTCCTTGACTCCCAGCTGCTTGTCTCCCAACTCAACAACTACTACCAGGTGCGTGATCCCTGCCTCTTTAGAAAATTCCTGTGCACAAAACAACTTAGCCGACAATTTGAATCCATCACATTCACCCATGTCCCAAGAGCTCAAAACAGTGTCACAGATCAAATGGCCAACACCATCCTAGATTGGCACATCAATCACACCATGTAAAAAACCTCCATCATGCATTGCATTTCATAAAAATATACAAAAACACAAAAAGATTGCAAGGGGCATCCACGTGCCTATCATAACATAAACATTTGCATCCATGTGCAATAGAAAATACAAACCACATAACATACACAAGGGGCATCCATGTGCCCAACATCCTATACTACTTGCATCCACGTGCAATGTAAAACATATCACAAATCATAATGCGCATCCACGTGCGTACAACTAAACAACATCATACAAAAAGGTGCATCCACGTGCATATATATATATGTCAAAAAATATATGTTTAGTGCTATACATGTCCTGAGTACCCCTGTACTCAGCTATACAAAAAATGGCTATACATCCCTAAAGCCTCATACAATACATGCTGTAGCTACAAAACTCGGGGAGAGTCCCCTGCACTCCCTAATGAGAGTCATACCCTGCATCACTGCCTGCATCTGCGGCCTCTGAGTCCTCCCCTCGCTCCTCCTCCGGTAAGTCCTCATCCCCTACAGGCTCCTGTGCCCGTGACCTGTCTACCAAGATAGCCACCCGGATAGCGATGGATCTGAACTCCCGAGGCGCCATCATACAATCCTGAACCACGTCCTGATTGACGTCCCGCCATCCCTCATCGGTCACCCCCACCAAAAAACGGTCTAGTAATGCTCGTACCAACTCCAGCGTCCCCTCCGCATCGCGGCGTCGAACCTCTCCTCGCCCAGGCAGAGCTGGAACGGCCACAATCCCCCTCCGTGCCACATGACCTGGCGACAGCCTCGGACCCACATCTGCAGATCACCCATATGTCATTCACAGTATATCAATCTACTATCATATATACAAAACTTGACACCCATAACATGCAAGCAAACATATACGTACCATCGGGACCCCATGCCTGTCCTGGTGCTCGTGGCGCCTCTGGATCTCCCGTGTAGTCCATGTCCCTGTATGGGAATTCGTCCAGTGTCAATGGTATCTGGAGCCACTGTAGGTACAACTCCTGCGTAAAATACCGACCCACGTCACCGCCACCACGGCGATGCATCATCTCGCCCCACCGCACCATCCGCGGCTCCCTCAAACCTCCTTCTCTGATCGGCACCCGCGGCCGCAGTGTGGGTACCCTCTCCATAAAGAAGGCACACAAGAAAGAACCATAGCAAAAACCTTTGCCAGATTCCTTCGCTGCTATCAGCTGCCGCTGAACGCAGGTCAGGTACATCTAGCCCCATGCGTAGTACACCCCATCCAGTACGCGCTCTATCATCTGCATCTGGCCCCCAGACACCTTCTCAAGTGACTGGGATCCCAATACCCGAACCACACATGCCGTCAGGGCCTGCACTGATGGCTCCTATAGGTCCCTCACCAGGAGGGCATTCCTGTGCACCCTCGCATCAGGACCACAATATCTATCCAGCATGTCCTCCATGTCTACGTCCGTGGCGACCTGCGGCTGTGTGTCTGCCACCCTGCCCAGACAGGGCAACCCCGTCAGAAAATATACATCGGTCAGGGTGAGGTCCACCCTCTCACCCTGTACACGGAAAGCCTGTATATCCGGCTCCCAGAAGCTAATCAGTCGGTTCAGCAGCAACGCTGCCGACCGTATCATGGGTACCTGGGCGAACTTTAGAAGTCTGAATAGTCCCAGCACCGATCGCACATTGCGATCCTCTCGGATGATGACCATGATCTCGTCAGGAATCTCCCACTCTCTCCATAGAACCTGCGGCATCCTGCACATCACACAAAGTAAACTCATAAGACTCATGTCAAATAAGTACGTTTTTCCCTCCCCCGGGAAGCCCTCATAGCTCGGTCAAAAACCACGGCTTTCGGGCTCCCTGCCGCGGTTTCACACCGCGGCTATCAGGCCTACAGTTGCGGTTCTTAACCGCGCCTGTTAGGGCTAACCCCGCAGTTTCGCACCGCGTGTTCCTCCTTGGAACGCGCGGTACCAGACCATTTGTTCAGCCAAGAAACACGTGGTACCCAACCGCGTGGTTCACCCCAAAAATCACGGTCACCAACCGCGGTTTCGTCCCCCTAACCCGCGGTCCACCCCACGTGGACCGTACAAACAACCCTGGGACCCAATACCCAACCCCCGACCCTAAAAAACATGCAGGTATGAGTTTGACAGAATACCTGTATCTCCCGAATCTGAAATCGACCGGTCGGATCGTCCAGAAATGACACCTCAGCTCTAGTCCACTCTGATCACTAGTCAAAGTCAAATAGTACAAATGACACATGTCATGTTGGACCCACTCACTATTTATAGTTAGTTGACTTTTTCTGGTTTTGGCCATTCTGAACCCATACGGAGTCCATTTCTCGAACCGTTTCCACCATTGGAATCAGCACGACGAGACCGTCCTGACAGTCACCTCATTGCATTATTTTGTCCCCGTCATTTTTTACACTTTTAGATGCCACTAGTTGCCTCGGTTTGTGCGCCACATCGGCCATTCTCCGTTTTTCTCTTATTTTATATCATCGAATTCATTTTTCCGAGCTGATGATGATGCTTGAGATCATTTCTCGCTCTCACCCCCAGAGTTTTCGGGTCTTTTTCCAAAACACCCCAAGTCACCTCGGTTTGCGTGCCACATTGGCCGTTATCCGTCCTTGACACTCTTTATATCGCCGGATTCATTTTTCCGAGCTCGTGATGATGCTTGAGATCATTTCTCGCTCTCACTTGGTACAGTTTCAACATTATGTCCTGACACCTTGCTGCCTCGGTTTGCGGGCCACATCGGCCGCCATCGGATTGTTCCACACTTTTACATGAGCCATTCACTCCTGTCATACTGCAAATGTTTCGTTATTTTGCCACCATTTCATTCACCCCGCAAGGAGGCCCACCAATGTTCCCCCCCACCCTTTTTCTTGGTCATCATACATGTTCCTTGATTGAACACTTCCTCCTTGCCTGGCCATTCCTTTTGTTCGGTATAATTTTATCCCTTTTTCGGGCCGGACAAGTCCTTTACGAAAAAGGCACTTAGGGAGTTTCTGTTAAGCTCTTTTCTGACACCTAAAAGAATGAAAAGATCACCGAGCAATCTTGCTTCCTTTCATGCTCGTTAAAGTACCTGAAAGGGCGTCTATCTGGTATAAGTTTACCCATTTTCCGGACCTGGTAGACTAATTACGAAAAAGGAATACTCTAGTCACACCGGCTAGAAGAGTTCTTCATTGTATCATTTTATGCTTCTTTGGGCCTTGGAGACTAAATATACGAAAAAGCAACCCCCTGGAGTCTTCTTATCGCTTTCAGACTCTCTAAAATTGAAAGCAACCACGAGCACGAACTGTCCTGGGCTCGTAAAATCCACACGACAGTACCATTCCACTACTTCAGAGTCTTCTTATCGCTTTCAGACTCCTTAAAATTGAAAGCAACCACGAGCATGAACTGTCCTGGGCTCGTAAAATCCACACGACAGTACCATTTTACACACGCTTCTTCTAGTTCCTTAACCCATGAAGAAGTCATCCCGTGCCTCCAGGCACTATGATCGATCATCTCGGCAGCACCCCCAATCAGGTCGCCTTTGTTCAGAGTATCCTGCAGTCTCCTGCAGTCTCCTGCCATTTTTACCCCAGCTTGAGTCTTCCTCAGCCCAGTCACCATCCCAGATCCAATACAGCTATGATCCCTTTCCCATCAGTCAGTTTCATATGCTGCCCGATCAATCCCCATTTTTCATACTCTGAACAAAGGAAGTTTGAGTCCACCCACTCTACTTGCCCAGTTGTCCCCCCAGTTTGTCCGTCCTACCATCAGTATTATCACATTTCGGTTCTCTACCTCGCGCTCCGGTCGAGGAAACATCATTGCCTTGATAGTTGCAGGTCTCCCTCTGTCGACGACAGCCCCTCTATTCCAGAGGATAGACTCAGAGGCCCCTGCACCTTGGACCCATCACCATCTGTGGTGAGTGCCTACGGACTATTTTGGGAGGAGTCATCATTGCCTATCCGAATGGTTGTTTCTCACATGCTCGACTTCAGCACCTTGATCGCATCGTTGAGAATCGCGCAGGATTTACATACCTACCATTATTTTTCGAAGACCCTGGATTTCCCCCGACTCTAGCACATTGGTGAGTCACTTCGGAACACCCAGTTATATGTTCCCGTGGATTTCCAGGCTGCGTTGGCGATTGTATTCGGAAGCCATCCAGTTACATGCTTCCTTGAGTACCCAATTCAGTCCCAGATTAGTTCCAGTTCAGTGTACCATTGTGAGTGTACCCCTTGTCACTCTGATCTAGCAGCTCATCAGTTCCTTTGGTACCACATTCAGTAGCACTGTTGATTGATCCAGTGTATCAGTTCTTCAGCTCAGACATGGTCAGCCCAGCAGTATGTCCCATATTTGTGTCCCCTCTGGACTCTTATGATGTACACAGTGGTTCTCTATGTATCTTTCAGGTCCCTCTTTTCGGGCCTCACAGTTCTTTTTATGTATCTTGATACGAGCATGGGTATGCCCGCCTCGTCCATATATTGAGATTCTTCCTCATTCAGTATTTGAGGTCATGTATATGTCAGGTCCCCATTTTTTGGACCCCATTGTTATTATGTTATATCCTGATACGAGCATGGGAATGCCCGCCTCGTCCATATGATCAGATGATTCCTCATCCATTATTGAGGTTATGTACTTTTAGTTCTTGCAGTTTGTTCGGGATCGTTGTTCCGGGCTTCAGTTTGTTTCTTCTCTTCTCCATACCCCAGGAAAACCATATATGACTTATGATTTCCATTGGCCATACGATGAGCTCCTGCCCTCGCACATCAGGGGGCAATCTGTTAACACCCAAAAAGTGCTCACTACCTCATCTTCCCCATTACATGGCTCATTTGTCCATTTTCCTACCATATTTTCCTTAAAACCCCTAAAAATCCCACTAAAAAGCCTCCAAAAGGCCTAAAATGCCTCCAAAAGGCCACAAAACCATCAAAAAGCCTCAAAAAAGGCTAAAAAAACCCCTTTTTCCTCCAAAAATAGCAAAATCCCTCTAAAAAGGGAATAAAAAATATAAAATAATGAGGAAAAGGAGGGAAAAACCCTATACAGCTGCCCTAAACCATATGGTTCCCAAAACCATGGGTCAGCACTCCACCACCAAAAAACTATAAATAGGTGATGGAGAACCCTTATTCCACATCCACAATCAAGTATACCCTTACTCTGCCAAAATCTCTCTCGAAACCCTAGTTCACCATTGAACTACTTTCACCTTGAGAGCCCCTTTTGGCCCATTTCCACCATTGGAGAAAGAGAAGGAGCACATTGGAGCTTGGAGCAACCCTCTTGGACATTGCAAGAGCTTCATCAACCTCCACATTGGAGGTAATATCAATACAAATCCATTATTTATATTCTGTTCTTTATGTTTCATGCATGTGTTTTAGATTAGTTTACATTTCTGTTTTAGTTTAATAATTTACATTTACTGAACTGCTACTAAGGAGTCCATTCTCCTTAGTAGGTGCTCATTTGCACAAGCTAGGGGTAAAACCCTAGCTACACCTCCATCGTTCCAGAACACTACACCTCATAGAAGAAGAATGATAGGAAACATTAAGCTACCCATCTTTAAAGGAACTAGTCTAGAATACCCATAGAAACATTGGTTTCTCTATGAGGCCGTGTGGAATGTTAAGAAAGTCCAGGATGATGCCATAAAACAAGCTCAGCTAGTTACTACATTCAGAGATAAAGCTTTAACATGATTCATGAAATATTCTATGCCCCAGAATAGAACATTATCAAAGATCAGAACTGCGCTTATTAGAGAATTCAAGAAACCAAAGTCAGAATCTCAATGCATCACAGAACTAAAAGAAATCAAACAGAAACCTAATGAGACTGTATGGGAGTTTGATCAAAAGTTCAAAGCATTATTAGATCAAGTTAGGTTTTATATAGCACCGCAACAGCATCAAGAATGGTTTATAGTTGCGTTGTTGCCCCATACTAGATTGTCATTGATGCAACAGAAGGTTTCTTCGCAAACTGAAGCATTAGAATTTGTGATGAAACTATAAGCTTCTCCCATTGGAGAAACTAGCACGGGTATGGTACAGATACAGACACAGCTAGCAAAATTGACATTACAGCTACAAGACATGAAGAATGGAAAAGAAACCAGAGAAGAGGCTTGGTTTACTAAATGTAAAGGGGAAGGACATTCCAAGGAACATTGTCCTATGTTCAAAGACTACATTAATAGTGGAGCACCAAACCCATTGAATCAACAGCAAGGACCATGGTGTGAGATTTTCCAATGTAGAGGACATATCCCAGAGGAATGTTACCTACTTCAGCAGTATGTGTAGACACCGAAGAACCTATACTACACATTTTGTAAATCAATTGGCCATGGTGATAACAACTGTAGAGCATATGACCTCATGATATAAAGAAAACATGATGTTTACAGAGTTCAGGGAGAAACACATAACAATAATGAAAACACGCAGTATGATCAAGGCACATACATAGGTCGTGGAGGATACAGAGGAAGAGGATGAAACACTGGCCAAGGAAGAGTAAGAGGTCATATTGTATGTTATAATTGCGCTCAACCAGGACACTTATCCAGAGACTGTCAAAATCCTTGTACTACTTGCAAGTACTATATGCCATTCGACCATGTCATTGAAGCATGTCCTATTTTGCAAGGAAACATGCAAGAGAGAATACTAGAAGGACAAAACTAGAATATATAGATGATCACAGTTGAGAAGAGACAAAAGAATCACAACATGAATGTTGTGACGTGAAGTGGAGCCATGACAAGAAATTACCAGAAAAGTGAAGCCTTGACTTCTGAAGATCACATAAACATACAAAATACTAATGAAGGGGATTGGATCAGAAAAGAAACTGGAAAAATGCTTGTATTTAACCCTAACCGAGAGAAAAAGACAGTCATGGAAGCAAGGAAAATATTTCAGAACAAAGAACCTTCGACCATAAGAACTCAATTGTGAAGTGATCAGACACCGATACTGGATATGCCGATCTCGTATGATGGATCGTGAACTTCACAAGAGAAAACTAGTCCTGTTACATAGTCCCTAGAGAGTTGTATGAAGCTGCTAAGACATGAAAATGCCTTTGAAGAAATACAGAACCTATTAGGACATTACGAGTAGCGTAATACAATAAATAATGCAAATAGCGCAGTTCATCATATCAAAAGCCATAAAAGGACCGAAAGAGAAATGAGATTAAGTGTGCAGATTGGAGATTTTGAAATGGACCAGATCATTCTTGACTCAGGATCAGAAGTAAATGTCTTGACAAAGAAAACATGGGAACAGATGGGAAAGCCAAAGTTATCCTGGTCACCAATACAGTTGAGACTAGCAAATCAACAAAAGGTTCTACCTTTTGGGAGATTATCAAATGTCCTTGTTGGCATTGATGGAGTGCGAAGTAAAGCAGACTTTGAGGTTATTGAGATCATAGATGATATAAATCCATATCCCGCATTACTAGGAATATATTGGGAAATTGATAACCTTGCGATTATCAATTTGAAGAAGAAACATATGATATTTGAAGGACCGGATATCAGGGTCATCGCACCTTTGGACCCTGCACAAGGACCCAGATATGTTGAACCAGTGCGAGAAGAATGCAGAACTCAAGATCTTGATAATATATACAAGATGACAGTGAATCAGGAAGATTACACTAATCCTACGGATGATGGAAATTGAGTTGGAGATGCGACAATTCTTGCATATCAGAATCAGAGCAGGACTGGAGAACTGGCAGAGTAGAATGCACGAAGTATCAGCAAGATGATGTGCGCAGATAACAAATTCACTACGCTGGATTGGAACAGAGGTAAGTTCAATTCCTACATATGATGGTTTAGAAAATATCCATGCATTTCTTCATGAATATGTTGTATCAGTCCCAAGAGAACATAAGCTACCAGCTTTGGATATAGCATTGCGAGCTACACCTGCTAGATAGTGGGTTGAGCATAAAGAGAACCTGAACACATGGGAAGAATGTAAGAACATGATGGAAATTAGATTTGTAGAACATAATGAGATCACATAAGAAAAATATAATGGGCAAATGGATCCTAGAGATCATATAGGACTTTTCTTGAAAGCATGGACATGCATACCACAAGCAGAATGGGTTCATATGTTTGTACACACATTGGATCAGATACCAAAGAACTGGTACACAAACATAAAACTTCGCAAAGGAATGACAGAAAGGTCCATCATGACAAAGAACTTCCAAGCAACTTTCAGTTTTGAAGATGATTGTCGGACAATCAGTGAGGCTCTGCAGATCATTAAAATAAGATATTCAATGATACCCCGCTACCAATATATAAACAACCAAAATGGGAAATACAGCTTGAGAATGCCCTTGAATGTTATAACCTCGCATTAGATGAATATGACGATGAAGATCCTCGTGATGTGCATATACCTGATTCAGAAGGAGAACGCAATGTTGAGGGGGCTCATTTAGAAATTCCAGAACTGAGTAGTCTTGTGAAGACTAGAAAGATAAACATAGGTACTGAGAATGAACCAAAGTTTGCTTCTATTCAGGATTATTGGGATGAAGAAACAGTAGGACAGATTGAAGACCTACTGCGTGAATGTCAAGATTTATTTCCCACCAAGTTTTATGAAATGAAAGGCATTTTAGGTGACTTGGGAGTTATGAAAATACCTCTCAAGCCAGATGTGAATCCTATGGAGCAAAGACCTTACAGATTGAATCCCATATATAAAGAAAGGCTTAAAGCAGAAATTGATAAGATGCTTGATGCAGGAATCATGAAGAATCATAATGGATAAGTCCTATGGTAATACAGGATAATAAAGCAAAAGGTGAAATCAAAATCTGTGTGGACCTCAGAAAGTTAAATGATGCCTCGCTGCATGATCCATGTCCTACTCCATTTACAGATGAAGTGCTAGATAATGTTGGAGGAAATGAAACATACTCATTCACAGATGGATTTTCTGGATATCATCAGATCAAAATTGCTACAGAATACAGGCACAAGACAACCTTTTCCACTGAATGGGGATCGTTTCAAGATATAGTTATCCCTTTGGTTTGAAAAATGCACCTGTTATTTTTTCAAGAGTTGTTGTTGCTACATTTAAGGAGTATATTCATAAGTTATTAGAAGTCTATTTTGATGATTGGAAAGTATTTGGTCTACTGAAGAATCATTATGTGAACTTAAGAATGATGTAACCGAAGTGTAGACAACATCAAATTTCCTTGAATCTAAAGAAAAGCATCTTCTATGTTCCTTATGGAATTCTATTGGGACACATTGTATGTAAGCAAGGACTGATGGTTGATCCAGTGAAGATCGCAGTTATAGTGAACCTACCAACGCCTAACTTAGTGAAACAACTACACAGTACTTTGGGACACAGGATAATATAGGAAGTTCATTAAAGGATAAGCGCAGATCACTACGCCTATGGAGAAATTATTAAAGAAAGAAGCGAAGTACAGTTGGACTGAGGATTGTAAAAAAGGATTGGATACATTAAAAGAGAAAATAGTTACAACATCAATTCTAGTCTTTCCTGACTGGAATAAACAATTTCAAGTACATGTATATGCTTCAGCTATAGCACTTGGTATTGTCTTAGCTCAACCAGGTGAGGGAGGAATCGATCACCCCATTTCATTCTCAAGAAGAAAGCTATCTTCAGTAGAAAAGAACTATACCACGACAAAAAGGGAAGGCTTAGCGATGGTATGCGCATTGCAGAAGTTTAGACAATATCTTCTAGGTTCACATTTATGTATGTTTAATGACCACTCAGCTTTGAAATACTTGGTCAATAAACCCGTGTTAGGGGGGATAATATGTAGATGGATCTTACTCTTTCAGGAGTATGATTTTGAAATAGTTTTCAATCGAGGAAGATTGAATTCAGGACCTGACCATCTCTCTAGAATTGAGTTAGGCGAGGAACCTAGTAATCTTGAGGATAGTCTACCAGATGCGCAGTTGTTTTCTATTCACATAGCATATGATTACTATAAGGACATTGCAGAATTCCTAACTACAAGTCTAGCACCTAAAGAGTTTACTATGCAGCAAAAGAAACAATTAGTGGTAAAAGCAGTTGATTTCAATCTAATTGTAGGACAATTATACAAGATAGGAGTAGATGAAGTATTGTGAAGATGTGTATTGGAACATGAAAAACCAATGATACTTGCTGAAGCACACTGAGGACTATCAGGAGGACACTGTGCAGGAAGGGCTGCTGCACATAAAATTTTGAGATTAGGATTATGGTGGCCAATACACAAGGATTCAAAAGAACATTGTCGAAGTTGCGATGTATGCCAAATAACAAGAAAGACATATCGTAGAGACGAAATGCCATCGATGCCACAATTGACACTTCAAGCCTTTGATAAATGGGTTATTGAATTTGTGGTACCTATTAACTCACCAAGGAAGTGAACTGGTTCGATATATATCATCACAGCTACAAATTCTCTAACCAGATGGGCAGAGGAAAAACTAGTGAAGGACTGTAGCACAGTCACTGCCGCGCAGTTCATTTTTGAGAACATCCTGACAAGATTTGGATGTCCAAAGATTCTAATGAGCGATCAGTGAACTCATTTCCTGAAAAGTACTATTGCAGCCTTGACTGAGGAATTTAAGATCTACCATCAGAAGAGCACACCATATCATCCACAATCTAATGGCACTGTAGAATCTTTTAACAAAGTACTGGAAAATGCATTGACCAAGGTATGCAATACAAACAGGGATGATTGGGATATCATAATATCAGCAGTGTTATGGGCATATAGAACAACTTGTAAGAAGTTGACAGGCTATACACCTTTCATATTAGCATATGGACAGGAAGCTGTCATGCCCATGGAATATATAGTACCAAGTTTGAGAATTGCATCAGTTACGGATATGGATGATGAAGAGACAATGGATGAAAGACTACTACACTTAGTTGGGCTGGAGGAAGATCGCTTCATCACAGGATTTCACCAACAACTACAGAAAGACCGAGAAAAAGGATGGCATGATAGGAACATCAAGTACAAATTATTCCAGGTAGGAGATCTTGTACTCCTCTATGATAGTAAATTTATGAAATTTCTTGGAAAATTTTGTATCCATTGGTTAGGACCATACATTGTCAAACAAGTTACTAGTGGTGGCGTAGTTCAGTTAGCCACACTACTTGGAGAAAATTTGAAAGGACTTGTTAATGGGAGTAGAATAAAGCCTTACATGGATAGTCCTACCCCTCCAGACATCAATTGAGAAAAAAAAGAAAAATTATAAGTGTCATGTGCAGTTGAAACTAGACACCAAGAATAAAAGAATAAATATTATGTACACAAATTTGGTAAATTGCAAAAATTTCACAAAAATGGAAGTTGTGTTGTGAAGCACACATAGCAAGATGAGTTGAGAAGTAAGAGAAGGATCATGTTGCGAAGTTAACGTCAAAGAAATGGAAATGCACGGTGAACCTCATAATTTACATATCCGCTAGCAGAAAGGACTTGCGCTGTGAAGTTAAAAGTCAGAAAAGAAAAGTGTGCAGTGAGCCTTGCACTTGACATGACCATGAGCAAAGTTATGGAAAAGCTAGTCGTTACAGTCTTTAGTAAAAAAAGTAGCCATTATACAGTGTTTTCGGGAACCAGCTAGTTCCGCATTTAAGGCATATTTATTCATTTAGGCACATTCAATGAAGGAAAGGACCAAGATCTCAATGAGATTTGGCCAATGGACATGGCATTTAATGCCTAGTTAGCCGTGTTAGTTCTAGAATTTGTTCCTAGACTACTAAGGGACAAGCCAGCACAATCTAGCACAATCTTCACAATCTCAAGATAAAAATGCAATAGTTTCTCTGGTGGTCTTAGGTTTAATGATTTGAAGGCTTCAATATAAAGAAAGAAAGGAAAAAACAACTTCAATTAAACCATGTAGCATAAAGAACTGAAACCAAGGTCTTAATAAAGCATAACCCATCACATTTCAAAGTCACATAGGTTTCTATCTACAATACATAAGCATTCATTGAATCAAAAACATCAAAACAAGAATGAAATTATGCATTGTATGACCACACTAATCAGGAATAAAAACACGGTCAAGTAATATAAATATGGCTTATAACATATATATATATGATCTCAGTCTTCAAACTTACATGATAAAACTTGCAAGCATATTCAACATCATTGTATAGTAGCTTCAAACCAAAACATCGAACCCTTGTTCATTCCCATTTACATCCTTTTAAAAATCTTTCAAAGAAGTAGTTTGTAACTACTTTTTAGGTCTTTAGGTCTCAAAAACCGTTACCTAACCGAGCTTTTAAACTAAAGTATTTAACTAAAACCTTAACTATTAATTATTACATACTTGATACAAAAATGAAAAAACAACTAGGCATTAGGTAGCCTTCCTTGTAGCTTTGACCAACATTGCAATCCCTTCCAAAGCATGAGTTCTTTTGTTGTGTTGTGGCTGCTCGGATTCCAAGTCTTTGATCTTGTCTGATAGAAGTTTGTTTTTCTCTTTCTGCTTTTGTACATGTCTATTTAAATCATCAACTTTAGTCTATGCTTCTCTTTTCCTCTTCAGAGCCTTCCTAGCAACACCAATTAGCTCTTTATAGCGATCATTAGCTTCTCCTAAGTCCTCCCTTAAACATTTATTAGACTTTGTAAGCTTACCATTTGTCTCATTAAGAAAAACTATTTCTGATTGTTGTTGCTTTTGGACTTTCTTGAGTCTTTCAATCTCTGAAAATATATTAATTTCTCCATGCAAGGTTGAATCTTGGGATGTGGAAGGTGAAATATCCAGCTTCTTGAAGATCAACTCTTCTTCATCTTTGTCTTTTTTTAACCTCTATGCAATTTCAAGTTCATCTTGCTCCATTCTAATAATTATTTCTTCTTCTTCGACTTCATTTACTTCTTCCCCTGCTTCTTCTAACTTGATGTAGTCCTGCTGTGGGGTAGTTTGATAATAATCTGACCCAGTTTCTATCTCTTCACCTTCATCATTTGAATCTGCAGAGCTTAGAATTAAATTTATCTCCTCTGTGTTCTGATTTGAACTTGACCCTCTTTTCAAATTTCCTTTCATTGTTGATCTCGTTCTAAATTTCCAGCTTGATTCCTTTAAATGTATAAGAAGATTTGTGTCTGCCTCAAAATCTTTATCTTGTGGAGTTTTACCTTTTGAATTCTCTGCAGAAGCTTGTGCATCTGGAATTTCAACCCCGTCTTGTTCTAATATAACTTTGTCTTGAAATTTTTCAACAATAGGGTTACTGATCTGTTTGATTTCTTGAATTTCTTGATCCTGTTCTGGTTCTCCTTCAATTATTTTAACCTTATCACTTCCTGGGCTTTTTGGTTTGTTCATTTCAGATGCATCTATCTGCTCGTTGTGCTCTGAGCCTTCAAATTTATCCTTTGACAAGGGCTTCTCTGAAACTTCCTGTAACAATACTCCTGACGCCTTATTCTTCTTGTTTTCCTTTTTAGGCTTTCTTTTACTCACATGCTCATCCCTCTCAGTGATGAAACCAGACTAGTAGATAAAATGTTCCCAGGTCTTTTGCTCTTTCTTTAAGACTATTTGAATAATAAGTTTTATCAGTCCATGGTGAAATACTAACTGCCTTGAAACCTTAGACTGTGTCTTTACCTTATTTGACATTTTCTGGATACTCTTATACAGGTAGAATGGCACATTCATCTTATAATTCATCTTAATATGCATTAAAAACCTAATATGATATTTAAAAACCATAGAGAACCTGCCTTCGCAAGTGATATAAGTTTGTATAATGCTTAGCACTTGCCTCCATTCGGGTTGAAAATTTGAAATATGAATTCCATTACCCCAATTCAGAGTTTCTTTACTTGGCAATAAGAACGGATTTGGGTCAAAGTCAAAAGGAAATTTCTTGAACCATAACTCTCCTTCCATGGCGATACCTGTAGCCTCGGAAATTAGGGCCTCTGTAAGCTGAAATATTAGGGTTTTGAATTTAATAACATCTTCATTCAAATTCTTTGCTAGGAAAATTGAAACCTCTTCATTAAACCCTGTGATTTTTTCAAAAAAGTTAAGTCATCTAGCGGTCCTAAACATGTCTGCACATAATGGAAATTTCTCTGCCCATTGCATATCCATCGGTTCCAACCTGTTGGTATTACCACTCCTCTTTCCCATTTTAATAACTGCATCTCACAAATACCTCTGATTTTAAGGAAAATGAAAAATGTTTAAGGTTTAAGAGATAACCGCATTCAACGAACAGGTGGCTTCAAATCTGCGATCCCCAATTTAACTTGTCGGCTTCAACTGTGATTTTCCTGATGATGAATCGCTACAAAACCCACCGCCATCAGAAATCTTTGACATGTGTGTTAGCACGTCACATAATCATAGCAAAACTTTCTCCGATCATCATAAATTTAGCAAACCATTTTTCAGCATAATTAACCATGTTTTTCCATGATAGTGGATTCTTGTAGCGCATCAGGGTTTATTTCTCAATTTGTGCTACCAGAATCTTCAAAATAGCATCTTTGATAAATACCCTTGTCAAAAAACTTGAAACTTAGTCATAGACTTTATAATAATGCTTGAACAAGCATATCATGAAGGTTAGATATTAATACTATGTTGATAAGCCATTTGAAAAATTCCAATTAAAGTAAAATTAAATCAATCAAAATTAAATAAAAATCAATTGAAAGCAAAATAAAAAACTAATGATAACAGAAAAATCATAAAAACAAAGGGGAACAATTTAAGCATTAACAAGCCATTTTTGGGTACACCTTTGTGCTACTGCGCCTATAAATAGGTGGGATCGCATGCTCATGGGTTTTACCGCAAATTTTAAATTTTACTGCCTATAAGTTCCAAGTTTTTACTAGCAAGAGGAAAAGAGCAATCTGAGGTGAATGTCTAAGCAGTCAACAATAGATGACCTCTTGAAGGATTTCCATAAGTCAAGTCTACAGGGAGTTATGAAAATGCCTGTAAAGAAAGGTGTTCCATAGAAAGGCACCCCTTCTAGAAGCTCACCATGCAACATACCAGAGCCATAACAAAAGGGTAAATAAAAGAGCACTGAACAAGAGAAGCCACGAGCCAGAGGAATTCCAAGGCCAGGACCCCAAGAACCACCCCAAAAGAGGCCCATCCTCCTTATACCTGAGTATATCCATCTGCGAAGAGCCGATGCACCCCTTGTGAAGCTTCTGAAGAAACCGCAGTATGACATTCCCTTGCCACCCATGTCAAGCCATGTGAAACTACAAAAGAACTTGCTTGGCCGGATTCCAAATTGCAAGTTCGTGGATCATTACTTGTTGCAGCACGACAACTACCCTCGGTTTCATCCCAATCAGTACATGTGCCGAAGGTATAACGAAGAAATGAAACAATCCACGCTTCATGCACAAGACTGGATTATTTTGCTAGCACCATCTGTATTGTTGAAATTTCTGCGCATCTCCCATTTTGATCAAAGTCCTGATCTCACCGCGGTTGTGTGCACCCTACTCTCCTGCACGCATCAAGGATACTTGTGGCTAGACCGCAATATTGGCATAATTATTGATCTAATATACCAGATCACACACCTAAGTAAGCGAGGTGTTGATCCCAAGGCGGAGTTTGTAGGAAAAATCAAAGATAAGGAGCTTGCGAAAATATGAAGGAATAATTCAGCTTGCTCAAAGGAAGCTGTGGGTATATTACAGCTGGAATCCCAGATAAAGCTACATGCTTTATAGTCTAGTTTCTATCAGGGAAATTTTTAAGAAAATGCAGACCAACCGAGGTGTCGGCTGCTACAGTTTCTTTAGATGCGAAGGATAAGGATGGAATTTCCTATAACTGGGCCAGTAATCTGCTGAACAAGTTCTTAGATGATGCCTACGAAACTCAAGAGAGTGGAAATCACTTCCACTATAGCTGGTTGTTGGTGCTGATAGCATTTGTAGGCTGGAAAGAGCCTTTGTACCAACAGAATGTATCGATCATCATGGGATATTTCCTAGGAACCAGGTTTGAAAACATGTGGGAAAACACAAGGTCAGAGAGATAGCAAGCTAATAATGAATAGTTGTTTACATACTGCCAGTAGTTATGCGAAGTGATCAAGAAAACTCTGCATATAACTAAGGAGGTAAAAACTGCGTAGATCCGCAAGATGACATTGAGAGCCAGTCTCCATTCCATATTTATTCATCCAAGAGGACAAGTAGGGATCCCTGAATGGTTTGAAGGTTTGTACTAGTTGGATGCACAGAAAATTGAGCTAATTATGGAAGACTGACCACTGGAATGGAAGGCTGATGCGCCAGAAGTGCTCATCACCACATCAAATGAAAGAGAAGCTGGAAATGCACAGAACCAAGATGAAGAAATTACAAGTGCACAAGCCAAAGATCCAGACCTAAAAGAGGTTCAACAAGACACTACTAAAGGATCAATAGGAGAAAAGAGAAAGGATCCCGACACTTTCGTGCCATAAAAAGGGCAGAAGAAGAAGCATAAGGAAACTAGAGCCCCACTTTATGCGCAGTTACACACCGACGATTATGAATGCATTGCAACATGAGTTAGTGAGCACCTAGAAGAGACAGTCACCCTGAAGGACAAAAAAAGTGAAGAAGTCCAAGAGAGCCTGAAAAAAAACCTCTCAGAAATCAAAAGAATGGTAGTAAGGATGGAACAAGTCCAGCAGGACATGATAAGGGAATCAGACCTCGAAGGTAAATCAGGTGAGTCAAGTCACCGGAAGAGAATATCCCCTCCCTTGACAATGAACCCCTGGTTAGTCCAAATGGAATCCATTAATATAATATTCCCGAATGACAAACTTGTTGAAGGTGCGAAGAAGCTCGCGCACGTAGATATTAATGTCAGGATGTTACCCCTCGAAGAATTACATAATCTGCATCTGCAGGTTGTGCAATAAATATGGGATAGAGACATTGTTTCTTATAATTAGCATCTGCAACTGGAGGAAAACTATAAGGAATTGAAGGAAGAATCCGCGCAGACAACTAGAGAGCTCGCTGGTGTTCAAGAGAAGCAACGGAAGCTAAAAGAAACAGTTTCAGCAGTCTATGCGAAGATAACTGAAGGTGAAGAAGAGTCAGAATTAGAAGCAACCATACTTAATATTGGTACTGCTATGGACAATATTAAGGAGGAAATGATGGACATGGATATCGCCTACAAAGAAAATATTGTTATCTTAGAATCTCAGCAGCAACCTGTCACTCTGCAGGACATGAAGGAAGAAAGAACGGAAGAGTTGAAGGCGTCAACAGAAAAAATCTCAATGAAAGTGATGAGCTATCAAGACCTACTTGAATAAATCACCAAAGTATGGGCCACGCTGCAGGAATACCCTGAGCTACAGAAGATATAGGATGAACTACAACAACGGCAAAAATAACTTAACTCTATCTACAGGGCTATGAAGGATCTACCACCAAGGAAAAGAATCCAGAAGTTTGCGGAGACAAAGGAGTTGCAGAGAGAGATGAAAGAATTGAGAATAAAGGAGGCTGGCACTTCGACGAAGTTACAACCCATGCAGGAAGAATCGCTCGTTTTTTCGGAGGATATTGAGGAGAAGCTACAAGAAATCCGCACTACGGAAAATACAATTAAGGGACAACTTCAGGAATCCATCTCAGATGATATGCTTGAAACAATTAAGGAGTTCGAAAAATAAACTAAGGAAGCAGTTGCAAAGCTGAGCGCAATTCTTCAGCACTTCACTGCAAAGTTGAGTACCCCAGGGGATGCGCAGTCGAAGCAGCCAAGTGGAAGTAGCTCGGGGATGAGTCACATGTGAGTGTTAGGGTACTGTTGGGAGAGGCCCAAATGCAGAAGTTTTAATGAAAGAAGTACAATTTAGGAGAGGCCTAACATCAGCCAGTTTTGGGAGAAACAACTCCGTAATTCCTGGGATCAGGGCATGGAGCGATGCGAAGTCATCAGAAATGGAACTGTCCCCTTAGTAAAAACGACGTACTAAGGACAGTCAAGGTAGTTGGAGAAGTTATGTATGAAGAGGCGGACTGTAAGCTACAATAGCGAAGAGTAAAGAGGTGGAATGGTGTAAAGAACACACCATCTCAGCATCAGAGCCACGCAGTCAGAACTGCGACTGTGAGAAGAAGCGTCAGAGCCAGAGAAACGGCGCAAAAGGACAACAGAGCTCTAGTGAATTAAAGACAAAGCATGGTCAATAGGAGAACCGTGCCATTTTGGGTTTAACGTTACTATGGGGTTTCGGCCCATAGTTATTGTAAAGATGTGACCTTTGGGCACAATCTATAAAAGGGAAAATTTTGTATAAGGAAGGGTTAGATTTTGTGAGACTAGTTTTTGTAATAATTATTGTAGATATATGCTGAGAGAGATCTAAGAGAGAAATACTCTGAAAATGTGTGTGCAGAGATCTATTGTAGAGAAGATTCTGCAGATGAGCGCGCAGACTGGAACTGTTAACCCCTTCCAATAAATATAAGAACAATTCTTGTGGACGTAGCTCCCATCTGGGGGGTGAACCACATAAATATCTGTGTTGTGTGATTGGATCTATGAGTATTTTGTGTTCATGAATGTTTATTCTTTTATATGTATTTTCATATGTATGTTGATGAGAATAGTATGCTAAGTGGTGGAAACACATGTCTGAATATGCTAAGTGTTAATGAATGTGATAAATGCGTAGTTTCCTAGTTAAACGTTAAGGAATAACAGGGATTCAGCGGAGTCTATACTATTGGAACTGCGAAGTGCGTAGTCACATATTCGCGCTATTATAATTGAGGCATATGCGAAGTCAGGATAACCTCGCTAGAATCCAGCTCCATATCTGCGCATCACCACGATTATGGAAACCTGCTTTTATAATCCCCCCATAACTTCACCTCGGGTGAGACCTCATCCTGTTTGCAGGTTGTTTTCGAAAGGGCCAGTGAAAAAGGGGTTTTTTGGGTCTGTGAGAAAGGACTTTGCAAAACCCAAGTCAGCCAAAAAGAAAGAGAGAAAAATAACACCAGACAACAGATATTTGCAGCAGAAAAAAGGCTGATAATAGTGGTTGATCACCAAAATGATACATTCATATTTTCTATAGTCAATCCTAAGGTGCCTAAGCCCTCAAGCTTAAATGAATGGAAATTTGAAGAGCATACAGTTGATTTCAAGGAGTTTGGAAAGTAATATAAGATTGATTTTTATAAACAAGCTAGTGATATGATTTGTAATGAAGTGGTGAAGTCAGTGAAAAAATATAGGAAGCTAAGAGCAACCTTGGAGAAATTTGAGCGGTTATGGAAGGTGAAAAAATGGACCACCAAAGAACTGTCAATTGATTCATTTGGAAAGGCTCTAATCAAAGCACTGATTGAAAATGAATATAATGAAATGGCCACTTTGAGGAAGAAACTGAAAATTCCCACAATAGAACCAGTCCAAATAGAAGAGTTAAAACAAGTTTAGGCTGAAAAGTACAAAATATATGCTAGTATGATGCAATACCAGAAACTTGAAGAAGAGAGGAGAACTAATTTTGATGACCTTCATTGGAAAATATCCACCTTGAAGTTACAAAAACTAAGCTATCAACTGAGAAGGCTCCCGAAGGAGAAGCTCCTATACTATCAGCAAAAAATGAATCAAGGGAAGAAGCAACAACAACATAGAAATAGATTGAGAAACCGATTACTGCTCTTAAGACATGATATATTGATGCAATGGAAGAATATCAAGCAGCCCAGCTATCAATCCCACAACCAATCTTGGAATAAAATAACAAAAATAAAAGGATCCAATAATTGGAAGAAGATCTAGATCAAAGGGATAGAAGGATCCTAGAATTAGAAGGCCAAATAAGTAAACAAGAATATGACATGGTTGACTTAGAGAATCAAATCAAAGAACTAAAAATCCAAGTGACAAATTTGCAACTGGACATCCAAGGGGAACAACTTTTAAGAAGGACCATGTTAACACCTAAAATATGGACACATGCGACATTTCGACGATTCTTCCAATACAGAGTCATCAACATAAAGAATGATTCTTACCATAGGCATCCTCAATATATCCAAAATATAACATGGCTCCATAAGTGACAAAAAGCATTCAAAAGAAAGGGTAGCGTGGGTAATACACTGTTAACCCGCGCTATTGCGGAGGTTACCTGAACAATGCCCACGCTACACCCTCACAGATTTTCCTTCGATAGACATGATAATATCAAAACTGTAGGACCACTAAATCCCAACAGTGCATTGAAGGCTCCATCATATCCAAGGATTTGAATTCGGCTCCTCACACGCTTGGTGGCATTAATTACTCCCCTTGTGTACCTTGGAACTAGTTCATGGAGAAGATGAGTTCACATTTGGATCTAATTGTTTGTTGGCCACCTCTTGGCCTATAAATGGAATCCATTGGCATGCATTTGGTAGAGATAAATCAATATCAAGGTTATGTTGTTGTATTTAAGTTGGAGCTTCCTCATATCCCACCATTTCCTATCATTGTGAGCATTCCCAAGCTCCCTTTCCACCTTCCTTCAAGGGAAAATATTTTCTCTCCATTGTTCCACCATTGACTTAGCATTTAGTTTCGACAAAAAAGGCCTCCCTAAGGGATATTGTTGGCTTCCCTTGTTCCAACGCCTCCTAGGTGTTGTACATATATACCATTGGGAAATACAAAAGTGGTTTAGCATATCTTGGGTTTTTTTTGGAGTTTTCATTTTCCCTCCATCTCTTTTGTTTTGTTTTTTATCCATATGTCTTTGTTTATATGTAAATTACAATAACAATATCTTGCAGGATCACTTGGAGGAATACCAACCACCACCACAAGGGCTCCAAGGACTGAGCCTTATTTGCAACCTACAAGGCTTAGTCCCTTACCAAGTGGAAGAGTGCACTTATGCAATTTTTTCCACAATAGTTCTAATGGCGACCATACTGGTTTTTGTTCATTTCTCATTAAACTAGGTTGTTTTATGCTAAGTAATTAATTCTGGGTAAATGTCACTTACAAGATATCAGGTATTCCACCTCTTGCTTCCAGAATTGGTCGCAAGTTGGCCCTAATTTATTTTTATATAGTTGCATGGATCTCGACCTCTTGGTCGCGCTACGAGTGCATAAACGAATTTGACATTCGCACGGTCAGCACATGTAATCAATTCAAGACCCACGCTATGCCATTAGGGTGACCCACACAGCTGGTTAATGTAGCACCCACGTTGTTTAGTGCGTCTGTTTTGAACTTACCCAGACGGTCCACATGACATAGTGTGGTTAAGCCGTGCTACCATATTTTATTTTCTTTTATCTGCATAGTTTACTTTGGTAGTCCAATTACTGCTTACTAATGAACTTAAATTAATGCTAATTTGCATAATTACTTTTTTTTTATTAATTAGTTCACCTAGACCAATATTAAGAAGTAAACAGTTCATATCTCTTAAAACTTACCTACTTAAATATCCTTGAGGATTTCAATGGGCCTCATTGTTGTCACTAGTATTCAAGACCATTTCTTGTTTATACACAATTGACATGTTTTTAGCATCAATGCTAGTGTATAATACACTTCTTGCACACAATCAAGGACCTAAATAATCTTGTCTCCCTAAGTATTCTCTTCACCTCGCATTTCATGTGAGCTTGGTGAATCAGAAATGTAAAATTAGTCACAGCAGATCTAATGAACAAGTAAATCAATCACAATAGATGAAACTTAGAAAATATGGTGTAAACTATGAAAAAGCATGCATCAGTGCTCTATAATCCCAAAAAGGGTGAAAATACAATACAATACTATCACAATGAGTGAGCAATTCGAATTGCCTAAGGAGGTCATTCAAATTTACTGCATGGTGTAGCTTGGCTCCAACTAGGAGTCCATCTCATCAATCGGTGGTGGTCATCAATGCACAAGTAACTGTCAGACAGGTGTCAAACTGAGTCTAATAAGTGTAACTGATGGTAAGTGGCACTAATCTAGGGATGGAGGCTCAGTGGAGGGCGCATGAGGGCTTAACTGCACTCAGAACTGTCAGTCATGTCTCATCGAAGGTTAATCGGAGTGATAACATCAGTTATGGGTCAATCGGAGGTAAATCGGAGTGATAACTGAAGTGTAACTAGACTGGTAGGTGAGAAAGGTGCCCTTCTGCAGTGGAAGGTGAGAAGTGGGCACATGACAGGCTAGGAGGGCTAAATCTAAGAGGTAAGAATCTCCCGAGTGCTGGGAGACTAGGGACTAGGTGCTAGAGGTACCATACTGATGACTGAGCAGCATCTGGATGCATGCAATGCATGCATGCAAAGTACAAAAGTGAAATTATGAGATATCCTAACACCCCCCCTCAAGCTATACTATGATGTAAAAACATAAAATGTAGGGCCCTGGTTACTGAGACCAAAGGTCATCCTAATACAATAATCCAAAAAATGCTGAAAATAAGCTAAGTGAGGAAAGAGGGAAAACCCAGTGGGAAGAAAGCCCCCCCTGAAGATAAACATAAAAATGGATCTAATCTGTCTCCGCCATGATGGAACTCACCCCCAACAGTGAACGGAGGTAAGAGAACTTCTTCTCAGTGAATCTCTTGGTGAAGATGTCTGCAATTTGCTCATCGGTAGGGCAATATTGCAGAATGATGGTGCGATCATGCACCAACTCTCGAATGTAGTGCATATGAATCTCAATGTGTTTGGTCCTCTGCCGCTGAACTAGATCGGTGGAGATCTTAATAGCACTTTGATTGTCACAAAATAGGACAGTCAAAGTAGTGCTACCAAAATCAAACTCGAAAAGAATACCCTGCAACCAAACTGTTTGAATGCAGGCATTGACTGCCCCTCGATACTCTGCCTCTGCTAAAGAAAGTGCAATGGCTGCCTGCTTTTTGCTTGACCAGAAAATAGGCCCATGTCCAATCATGAAAACATATCTATAAGTGGACTTCTGATCTATGCTATCACCTGCCCAAACTGAATCAGTAAAACCAATGAAATCTAGCTCAGAATCTGCAGCATAATGTATGCCAAAATGTTTCGTACCTTGCACATACTGCAAGATCCGCTTGGCTTCCCACCAATGAAGCTCATGGGGCTGCTTCATATACCTTGATACATCACTCACGGCATAAGATATATCAGGCCTTGAGTGTGTCAAGTAGAGTAGAGAAGTGAACCAATCAATTGCCGATACATAGTGCAATCTGCAAGCGGTGTAGTATTTCCCTCTTTAGGACTGATTCCTGAGAGGAATAGAAACGGAGCAGCCTTACATTCTGCAATATTAAACTTTAATATTAGGTATTTAGAATACTTTTTCTGATATAATGTGATCCCATCAAATTTTTGAGCTATCTCCAAGCCCAAAAATTACTTAAGCAAGCCCAAATCGCTCATATCAAAAGCTAGATTTAAAGCTGTTTTCAGCTTGTTAATTGTAAGGAGAGTGCTACCAGTAATGAGAAGATCATCATCATATAAAACAACAATCAACAAATTACATTTAACTTGTTGTAGGTACACATTAGGATCAGATTTGCATCTTTTGAAATTATGAGAAAGAAGGAAGGAGTCCATCTCTGCGTACCAAGCTCTTGGGGCCTGTTTCAATCCATACACAGATTTCTTCAATCTGCAAACTAGTGATGGATCTGATATGTATCCTTCTGGTTGTTTCATATATACCTCTTCATCAAGGTATCCATGTAGAAAATCACTCTTCACATCCATGTGGTGCACTTCCCATTGCTTGGATGCAGAAATGGCCAAAACTAGGCGGATGGAATCCATCTTTGCAACCGGTGCAAAAGTCTCAGTGTAGTCCACACCTTGGACTTGAGAGAAACCTTTTGCCACCAACCTAGCTGTTCATTTTCTGATAGATCCATCAGCATCAACCTTCGTGCGGTAGATCCACTTTCATTGAACTAATTTTCTTCCAGGTGGAAGAGAAACTAGCTCCCATGTGTTGTTCTTTTGAAGAGAATTGTACTCTTCATCCATGGCGGTTTGCCATCGTGGATCTTGGTGGGAATGATAGTATGATTTAGGATATGAACCAATCATGAAACAAAATTTCTTAGATAATAATGGATAAGAAAAAGAAAGAGCCATACCTGCTCTTTGATAGTCTTTTCTTGTTCTCCTTGGATTAGCAGGATTTCCAATGTTTGGAGCAGCAGATTGTAGAGTGTTTTGGGCCCACTTTGGTAACTGAGGAGGATTATTGTGATCTGATTCCGAACCTGATATGTCATGGCCATCAAATTCTGATATAATATCAGAGATATCAGATCCAATTCTTTCTTCATAATCACTCAAATCTTCTTCTTGTGGAGGGTGCAGATCGGTAGTGTTTTCCTCAACTAGTTTCAGATCTGGAAACGGTTCTTCAAACTTCACACTTCGCTCTATGAATACCTTTTTGGATATAATATTCATGATTTTATATGCTTTTGATTCTTCCCCATATCCTATCAGGATACATTCAATACTTTTTGGATCCAAAGACTTTCTCTTATTAGAAGGAATTCTAGCCCATGCAGTGGAGCCAAAAACCCTCAAATTGGACACATCCGGTTTGCGACCAAAGAATGCTTCGAAAGGAGTTTTACCTTTCACGGATGAATGTGGAACTTGGTTCTGAATATATGCAACAAAATTAATGGCTTCATCCCAAATATTTGCAACCAAACCTTTTGACTCAAGCATGCAGGTAGCCATCTCTTTCAATGACTTATTCTTCCATTCCGCTACACCGTTCTGCTGGGGTGTGTAGGGAACTGTATGTTGGATCTCAATTCCGCTTTCAGCACAAATTTGCAGCAACTAAGTATTGATATATTCTCCACCATTATCATATCTAAGAGCTTTGATCTTTCTCTCAGTGGCGGTCTCAACAGAAGCCTTAAAATCCTTGAATTTTCCAAGCACTTCTGACTTATTTTTGAGAAAAAATACCCAAGTAAAGCGGGAAAAGTCGTCAATGAATGTCAAAACATACCTTGAACCATTCATGGACATATTTGGAAGCAGACCACTGATATCAGAATGTATGAGGCCCAAAATGGTGGAAGCTCTGCTAGCTTTGCCGCGGTCGAACCTGTGTTTGGGGTGCTTCCTAACAATGCAACCGGGGCAAATTCCCTTCAAGGAATGGAGTTGTGGAAGACCATCTACCATGGATTTCTGTTGTAGCAGCAACAAATACTTGTAATTAAGGTGTCCAAACCTTTCATGCCAAAGCCTACTAACCTTGTTTCCATGAGTGAGGAGAGCAGTGGGCTTTTCAAGCGGCACAAAGTGAGAAAACTCATAGTATTTTGCAGTGTGGTTTGCCTTTCCGACTGCAATAGTCTTCCACTTTTGATATTAGAAATTTCAACATTGTTAGGGCTAAATGTAACTTGCTTTGGTTCACCAGTGTGTGTCATTTGATACACAGAAAGTAGATTTGAAGCCAAGGAAGGCACATAGAGAACATTCTGGAAGCTTCCATGCTCTACATGGATGGTACCTTTGCCCTTCGAAGAAATTTTTGAGTCATCTCCCAAATGGATGGGGATGGAGATGCTTGGATCAAATGAAGAGAAGGATTCAATGTTTGCAGCCATATGATTCGAGGCACCGTAATATATCAGTAGAGTGGTGGGTTTCAAAATAGTTTCCATGAGTGCTTGACCTATTTCATGATCATCATTCCTATCCTTCTTCCGTGCATCGTCGGGGAGACATATGTTCTTTTCCAAAAGGAGGGCCATTTGATCTATTGTTTTCATCATGCATGAAATTTCGGGATGAAAGCCATGGTTTAAATATGAACATTTATATTTTTCCTTTCCCTCTTTATCCTTCTGCTTGTTCCTCAAACCAGATGGTGCTTCCGGTTGCTTGCTTTGTCTCTTTGCTTGGTAGGTTCGAATTTGGGCTACTTTCCTTTACCATTCGAATTCTTGGGTCCTTGAGAAAAGAGGGATGAATCTTTGGAGTTTATGGATCCCATTTGAATCAACTTATCATGCTCTTTTGTGACGGACTCAATGAAGGCATTCAAGGTAGGCATTTTCCAATTCGGGGTAGTTAGCCGACCGGAATTGAAAGTAGAGACAAATACCGAGTAATATTTCCCAAGCTTTGTGAGAATGGAGAGGATTAATTACTTATCCTCTTTCACAACACCACAGTTCTTCAACTGCAATGACAAGTGCTTGAATTTTGTGAAAAACTCATTGATGGTCTCAAAATTCTCAGGACTAAGGGCAATCAATTCATTTTCCAATTGAAAGGCCCTAAGCTCGTACTGCTTGCCAAAGAGATTTTCAAGTTGCTCCCATATTGCTTTTGGAGTCTTCAATCCGTTGAGATGGAAGTGAAGATCTTTGGAAATAGAGAGGCAAAGGATACCATAAGCTTCATCAAGCTTATTGTAGTGTTTGGTTCTTTCCAACAATGTGCTTGGCTCTAATTCGAGGCCAATAGTGACTCTATAGAACCCTTTTGAGCGCAATATGATCTCCATATCATCTTTCCATTCAAAATAATTGAAAGGAGTAAGAAATCGCTTTGAAGAAGAGTATTCCATCTCAAATGGCGAGTGCACTTGATGTAGAAGAACTTGTCAAACACAAGAGAGCGAATGCAATTGATGGAGATGATTAACCTGCAAATCAAAATCAAAACAAGAATAGTAAGGTCGAACAATCCACCCTTTTAGAGTTGCATCACACCTGGGATTGGAGATCAAACAAGTTGAATGGGTCCAATGTATCAAATCCAAGAATTATGTGGAAACCTCAAGCTTCTGGAGTGGATTGGAGTGTATTTTTATGCTTTGCATGCACATGAGCGAACGCACATGAAGTCTTTCATGCCAAAACTTCTGTAATTTTGAGCAAATTCACTCAAATCTTCTTGTAGAACACCTATAGAAAAGAGATCTTGTCCTGCAATGGCTCTGATACCATGTAAAATTAGTCACAGCAGATCTAATGAACAAGTAAATCAATCACAATAGATGAAACTCAGAAAGTATGGTGTAAACTGTGCAAAAGCATGCATTAGTGCTCTATAATCCCAATAAGGGTGAAAATACAATACAATACTATCACAATGAGTGAGCAATTCAAATTGCCTAAGGAGGTCATTCGAATTTACTGCATGGTGTAGCTTGGCTGCAACTAGGAGTCCATCTCATTAATCGGTGGTGGTCATCAATGCACAAGTAACTGTCAGACAGGTGTCAAACTGAGTCTAGCTGAGTGTAATAGGTGCAACTGATGGTAAGTGGCACTAATCTAGGGATGGATGCTTAGTGGAGGGCGCATGAAGGCTTAACTGCACTCAGAACTGTCAGTCATGTCTCATCGGAGGTCAATCGGAGTGATAACATCAGTTATGGGTCAATCGGAGGTAAATCGGAGTGATAACTGAAGTGTAACTAGACTGGTAGGTGAGAAAGGCGCCCTTCAGCAGTGGAAGGTGAGAAGTGGGTGCATGAGAGGCTAGGAAGGCTAAATCTGAGTGGTAAGTAGCTCCCAAGTGCTGGGAGACTAGGGACTAGGTGCTGGAGGTACCATATTGATGACTGGGAAGCATGCGGATGCATGCAAAATGCATGCAAAGTACAAAAGTGAAATGATGAGATATCCTAACAAGAAAAAGGGGAGAAGTGTGAAATACCTCCATTGCACACTTGTATATTAGTTAGCATTTTTTATTTGCAAATCTCCATGAGCATCTCTTAGAGTTAAAAGTGCGTATTATTTGATATACTCTTCTAGTTAATTTGTCGATAATCAATTTTATTTCATCACATGTGTTTGCACCACTAGCACACACTAAGAGACCTAAAGGCTCTTCCAATCTTAGTATGCTCTTCACCTCATACTTCATGTGAGTTTGGTGAATCAGAAAGGTAGAGATTGTGAAATACCTCTCTTACAATCCATAAGTGAACATTCAAACCCCTTTAAAATCAACATTGTAATTGTCTAAACCAACTAAAATCCTCCATAGGAGGTAACAAAACAATATTTTAGTTAGGTAGGATTGATTGGGCTAAGAATCCATTAATTCCCACCAATCTAGTTTCATTAGCAATATTTTGAAACATAGCATTGTTGTCTCATAGGGTACTTACAAAATCCCTCTATAAGCAAGTGTTAAAATAAAACCCGTATCAAAAGTGCACCATGAAAAAGGAGGTGAAATCTGAGGTATAGCTTCCCTTCTCTCCCCTACAAGCCACTCAACTTGTTGTAGGGAGACAACACTATACCATGTAGGCGAAACAATTGATCCATACTTGACGCAAGGTATCTTAGTGGCCCAACTTAGGATATCACCAAGGATCAATTATGAGTGCAATTGACTCCTTAAGTTAGATATTTCATTTGGGAGGTGTTTCCAAGTCTTCTTGATTGGAACATTGGCCCCATCGCCGATAGAACTAGCTCTTTGTTACCTCCACTAGTCAAATGGTGAGTGGATATCATTATCACCCTCAATTGTTCTTTTGGGAGGCCTAGTTACATTTGAGAGGAAGGACGTTAGGTATTCTTATGGAATTTACATTTATTTTCTTTTTAACTACAATTTCATTAACTCATAAGTAAAAATAACCTACATGTGAGAAATCATGCACTAAAACCAACTTTTCACATATCACTCACTCCTTGCACCATATTTGCAGTTGTTGTGGTTGGCATATTTTTGCATTTGTTCAATTGTGTTTAAATTACACTATCACTCTCATTTGAAACAAATCCTTCACCATTGAGGAACAAAATAACATCTTGAGACAGCTGCGTAGACTGCAAGTCCTATCCCCTCTCTCGAGGGGTGTTTTTACACCTTCCCCCCTTGGTACACACTAAAGGTACTACATTTGGGGATGATCCCAAGTCACATCGATAGGATCATCTAGTTGAGGTCAAGCCTCGCTAGGTGCATTTTATCCTCTTGGAGAAACCATTAATTACATCACTTCTTCCCCCATCGGAGGAGGTACCCCGCTGGCTCCTCCCCTTGGAGATACTTCGGTTCCAATTGACCCATCCTCTCTCATAGGAGGTCAATCATTGTTTAAACACCACCTGGGTCTCCCCATCATGGAAATCACATCCCAAAAACAATGGAGATACCAACCTCCCCTACTCTACCATTCATGTCTAGTTTAAATCTACCCGATTTGGACAAACTGATCAATGATCCCACGTGCATGACTATGCCAGATAAAATTCCCTCTGATATCCCTAAATTCGAAGGAAAGGAGGGGGTTGATCCTACCAACCATGTCATGTATTTCCACTTATGGTGTTTATCCAATAGCATAGTGGACAATCCTATGAGGCTTCGCCTCTTTTAGTGCACTCTCACTGGCACGAAAGCCAAATGGTATGTCAACCTAACAAGTGTGACCCATTCCACATTTGCAACATTGGCCACCACATTTCTCACATAATTTCAACTTCCAATCTGACATGACCTGGGCCTTGAAATTCTCACATATTTTCAACAAAATGTAAAATTAGTCACAGCAGATCTAATGAACAAGTAAATCAATCACAACAGATGAACATAGAAAATATGGTGCAAAACTGTGCAAAACATGCAGCAGTGCTCTCTATCCCAGAAAGGGTGAATGAATTACAATACAATCCAATATGACACAATGACTAAGCAATTCGAATTGACTAAGTAGGCCATTCGAATCACTGAATGGAGTAGCTTGACTCTATCTAGGAGTCCTCATCAATCATCGGTGGTGCTCATCAATCACATCAACCAGTCATCCAGGTGTCAAACTGAGTCAAACTGAGTGTAATAAATGTAACTGAAGTGTGTAGCACTGATATAGGATCTGGAGGCTCAGTGGGGGCGCATGGAAGGCTAACTGAAGTCAGAACAAGTCACCTAATCAAACTGGAGGTCAAACGGAAGTGATACAGTCAGTCGGGAGTGAAACTAGCCTCAAATCAGGGAGAATCGGAGCTAACTGAATGTAACTGAAGTGGAACTGCAGTGGTAGGTGAACAAGTGCACCCTTCTCTGGCAGTAGGTGAGAAGTGGGCGCCTTTCAGCTTAGGAGGGCTAAAACTCTGTGGTAAGTGGCTCCCGGGTGCTAGAAGAAGTTGGATAAGGTGCTGGAGGCATCAAACTGGTGACTGGGATGCATGCCTGTGCATGCAAGATCCTGAAATAGATCATATCCTGAAATAGATCATGCAAGATCCTGAAATAGATGATGTATCCCGAAATAGGTGATGTGGATATCCGAACACCCCCCCTCAAGCTAGACTATGATGTGCCAACTAAAATAATGTGGGGCCCTGGTAACTAAGACCAAAGGTCACCCCAATACAATAATCCAAAAACTAATAACAATCAATAAACCGAGGAAATGGGGAAAACCTCATGGGAAAAATACCCCCCCTCAAAATAGACTGTAGTACACCAAAAGATTTAACTGCTCCAAAATCAAGTAGATATGTCTGGAGGTATCTTACTCTTGGGAGTAAATGGATCATGCTCCAAAAACATGTGCTTGAATTCTCCATCAGTGGATGCAAGCGAATGTGGAGACTTTAAGAACTTGCTCTTCATACCGAAAAAGGTGAGAACAAATCTGAAAATATGAGGATGATCCTGGAACCTGTGATTCGAACCAAGTGAGGTAGGAATAGCTCCAATCGGATCAAATAGATCTTGAAACTTGAACTTCTTATCAATAGAAGTTAAATCAGCTCCAAAAATAGATGAATGGTTTCTTGAGATCTCCTTTGAACCAACAAGGGTGAGATCAAAACCAAAATTAGCAAAAAGTGCATGAGAATTGAACTCAAGCGAATGGTAGTGCTCTTCATCTTCATTAAAACTCTGAGAAACTTTGCAAATGATAGAACATAAGTTTATAGAAGGCATGCAATCAAGGAGGGCGAATGCTTCACCTCCAAAATCAGATTTTACCTCCAAAACTTCAAGTAGATCATTATTCTGCATGCCGGCAAACTCATGTGAAGGAGAGGATTCAAGAACCTCTTCGGAATCTAGAGTATGAGCTTGTTTATCTTGCTCAGAATTCGAAATAGAAGACTTTGAGAGAATGAGTGTTGAATCTACAGTTTCTTCTTCATCTTGAACAATTGTTGAGGCCAACACATGATTGGAAAGAACACGTAAGGAGATCTCACTGGGCTTGTTCTCCAAAAGGCTAGCATGATCCTCTTCTTCCTGCTTTCCAAATTCTCTGTCAAGTTGGACCCATAGATCACTTGGATTTTCAGCAGTCTTACTGAGGTAGCGCATACAAGGAGACATAGCAAGACATATTGCTCCAAAAGCTCTGTCACAATCATTGAGCCAATCATTCTCCTCTTCATCGGAATCAAAATCTCTTGTATTACCAATGCACACATCAAAAAGACATTGTCTCTTCAAGAATGCAATCATCTTTGGTTTCCATTCATCATAGTTGAATGGAGTAAGAATATTTTGTGAAGAAGAAGTCTCCATCTTTGCATTAGCGAATGCACATGGAGGAAGTAAGAAACCTGCAAATCACACACAAACAAACACTATGTTTTCAGCCTTGCATGCACATGAGCGAATGCACATGAGATTTTGCATGCCGCTGCTGAAAAAATATTGGTGAGCAAAGATTGCTCTCTCTTCATGTAGAACACCTGTAGAAAAGAAATCTTGTCCCTACCATGGCTCTGATACCATGTAAAATTAGTCACAGCAGATCTAATGAACAAGTAAATCAATCACAACAGATGAACATAGAAAATATGGTGCAAAACATGCAGTAGTGCTCTCTATCCCAGAAAGGGTGAATGAATTACAATACAATCCAATATGACACAATGACTAAGCAATTCGAATTGACTAAGTAGGCCATTCGAATCACTGAATGGAGTAGCTTGACTCTATCTAGGAGTCCTCATCAATCATCGGTGGTGCTCATCAATCAAACCAACCAGTCATCCAGGTGTCAAACTGAGTCTAACTGAGTGTAATAAATGTAACTGAAGTGTGTAGCACTGATATAGGATCTGGAGGCTCAGTGGGGGCGCATGGGAGGCTAACTGAAGTCAGAACAAGTCACCTAATCAAACTGGAGGTCAAACGGAAGTGATACAGTCAGTCGGGAGTGAAACTAGCCTCAAATCAGGGAGAATCGGAGCTAACTGAATGTAACTGAAGTGGAACTGCAGTGGTAGGTGAACAAGTGCGCCCTTCTCTGGAAGTAGGTGAGAAGTGGGCGCCTTTCAGCTTAGGAGGGCTAAAACTCTGTGGTAAGTGGCTCCCGGGTGCTAGAAGAAGGTGGATAAGGTGCTGGAGGCATCAAACTGGTGACTGGGATGCATGCCTGTGCATGCAAGATCCTGAAATAGATCATATCCTGAAATAGATCATGCAAGATCCTGAAATAGATGATGTATCCCGAAATAGGTGATGTGGATATCCGAACACAAAATACATCTACCCACATCGTGGATCACATCCATGAGTGGCGTAGGCGCCGCACATTATGTAAAATCGAAATACAACCACCCTTTTTGTTGGATTGGTTCATTAAATCTCTCCAACCCTCCATAACTAAATATCTCACCACCTCCATGCCGCAAAGCAAGGAAGAGTCCATTCTAAAAGCACAACATTTTGATCTTATATATGCACAATCCAAATACCTTTACACTATCCTCCCTGATGCCCCTCGACATTGGTCGTTGGATCCTATACCTTCGAGCTCATCATATTCGATGGATGGGATTATTTCTTACATTTCCCATTTAGGAAAGGTTCCTCCCAACACTTTGGCACCATCCAACATGGCTCCACAATAACCATCCATGCCACCTGGGTCAGTGCCCCGTACACCAGTACCAACCCCACTAGTTGGTCAATTACAGTATGGACCATATAGTGCTACTTACCCAAACATTAGCCAGGCGATGACAATTCCTACACCGCTAATGGTGCAAGTCGTTCCTACGTACACCTCTTATGGAATGCAAGCCGCATTTATCCCTCCCCTGGGGTATATTCCAGATCATCATTTTTTATTCCCAACTAGTCAGCAACCTACTCCCCGCATGGGGGTAAACTCGATCCAACCTTATTATGTTCAACAAGCTCAATAATTTGAGAAATTGAACACCTCCAACCCCCAGAATCCACATAATTAGGGGAAGAAGAAAGGGAAGAACAAACAAAACCAGTAGCCGGGGCAATGGGGAAATCCCCCTTCCCATCAAAACCAGAATACTAGTAACCAAAAAACGAGGATTAACAATCCTTCCAAATAAAGGAAGAATCCCAATCCAAGGACCAATTATTGTTGCTCCATTTGCGGGGATTATGGCCATTACACGCATCAATGTCCTCTTATCCCTGGCATCCAACAGTTAGTGGAAGCAAAAAAAGAAGAAAGTGACGAATCCACATCAGGTTGCGGTCCCTCCCTAACTGCAAATTGTCGTATTACAATTACCCTTTCCGAATCAAGGGGTAGTTACATATAAAAAATACCCTCGCCCACCTGGCAATGTTTCTTTCCAAAATATATATACGTTGGATATAAATCTTCAAACACGAGCCAAGGGTTATGATGGGCCTTCCACCCCCCAAGTGGAAGACGTTTCTATCCCGTTGGGGGGTCCTCCACAAATTCCTTGAATGAATACCAAACAAATCCCATGGATTCCAAAAGTTCCACTTTGGCGTACACCTAATAACCCTCACATGAAAGCCGGCACAATTACAGTATTTTGGATGACTGGGCTCAATCCCCTGCATCCATGTCCATGTTAGAAGTGTTACGGTCTTTCCTGACACATAAAAAGGAATTACTCAATGCAATCAGTGTCGTCGATACTTTCGACTCGCACCTCATGACCTTTGATCTCCACAAATGTCACGAACCCAAATATCGTAAAAATTTAAAAATTTTCTAAGCGGTCTAATCGTCAATAATTTCTATGCAGAAATATAAACTGTGTGTTCAACCCTTTTTAAATACTTCTTTTATAATAAAAATTTTGTGACATCTATTCATTTTATAAACTTATCTTTCAAAATTATAATTGTTCTAATGACAATTAATATCAAAGATCCCTTTAACGAAAATTCATGTGTGATAAGGACCAATGTCCGTCATACATGCACTTATAAAATAAAATAACATTCTATTTTCAAATATAATACAAATCTTAACTTATAATGTCAATCATTTCTTTAATCTTGTGGATCACTAAACTTCACTATATATAAACACACATAAATTTTATAATTTCTACAACTTGGTTTCTTCCCTTCGGACCAACTAACATTTTCATATGTGTGCACAAAATACAAATATATACTTTACATACAATATTAGATAACGGAAGTTTGCTCTTTACCAGACCTTTTCCTTCATGAGGGTATAGACCACGAAACCAACCACAAGAGATTAAAGCATTTAGGAACATATAAAAAGACCATATATCGGAAAACACAAAATAAATAATTTCACAGGTACGGAACACATAAGAGACACATTCACAAGAATATTTACATGATCAACCTTACCATTCATCCATACACACAAATGATATAAATAATCAACCCATCTTTAAACTAAAGGCGACATTTAAGTGCAACCACAATATAAAGAGAGATATAAACAAGAAAGATACATACAAGAAAGATACATACAAGGGAGCATGAGAGAGAGACCTCTTTTAAAGTGGTTCACCCACTCTTGGGCTACATCCACAAATGGTTGTGTTTGTATCATTTAAAGAGAGGTTTACAACATGTAGAAATACATTGAAGCTCACAAGATTTTTCCTCTAGGCTAAAGCTTAGCCTGAACCCTCATTGAGGTTTAACAGAGAAGGATGTGGTATCACCCATAACCAAATGAGTATGATTTATTAAACCTTGGTGTAACACATAATTAAGGATATTATGTTTGGAGTTTCCTTTTTGTGTTATTATTCCTAGTAATTCCCTTTTAAAGAAAATATAGATATATATATTTATAGCTTCACCCTATCGTCTTCACTTTAGACATTTTTGGGTGGAGGATCTTCATGCGATGTTTTCTATATATTTATTCCATACTTTTGGACATAATATAAATTTATTACATGTGCAAGGATCAACCAAATATATGTACATATATAAATATAAATATACAAACATAGTAAGGTATGAAATTACGGAGATTACCGGACCTAGAAAGTAATCAACAAGAATATATACTATACGTAGAAAAAATTCAGGATGCATGAAATGACCCACTAGTCTTCCACGCAGGTTCGGTACTAAGAAAAATCTGATCCTGACAGCATAACTTTAAACAAAAGAGTCATAAATACGCAGAGATTCGAAATACAAAGTGTAACGTCCCCTCCCGCCTTCCAAATGCAGGGGAGAGAACATGACCAATCATACGGGGCTTTTGGCAGACTTAGCCCCAATATTTTTTTATTTTTTTTCATAAATTCATAACAATTAAAAACTTCTGTGTGCAAAATCAACTCAATATAAACACAGTGGAATTAAACATAATAATACACAAACAGAATGAAATGCATCAACATGTTTATCTCAAGCAAAAAGGTGATTCCATATGCAGAGATTCAATCTCATTCTCATGCTATTCACAGATTCCATCTCAATTTGATTACCATGAATATTTAACATTCAGATTGAACACATTGCATAACACAGAATGTATACAAATTAATTCACAAGAATACTTATCTTGAAATGTAAATGTCCAACGACTGGCTATGGGAGGGAAACGTTCCACCCAGCCATAGATCTCTATCCAGCCTATATTCTTTCAGCTAAGAGATCACCTCCGAGCTGGGATGTGTATCCACTAAGGAAGAACTAGCTGGGCTCACTCACAGCCATGGTTTCGGCCATCAACTATGCTAAGCCAACACATCGTTGGGTTTATCAAGCATTCAAGAAGATAGAGGAGGGTAATGCTAATCCAGTGAGCTCAACCACAGAGCTACAGGCATCTCAAGTGAACTCAACAGTCAGGCACACACATTACCTACCACATCCAACACAAGGAAGATCCCCTTCTCTGTTACACAGTCCCTCAGGAAACTCTTCCTTCTAGTGCTCTTCAGGATGGGCATAGAAAGGTCCAGCTGCTACTCCTTGAGATCCTAGCCTTCAATGGGTTTATCAAGCACACCCAACCTCTGCACAGTCATTTCCTACTTGATTTCTCACCATTCTGCTCACCAAATAACTCAAATCCGTCACTGGTTTTCTGGGCTGCAAAAACTGGGTATTCCTATGGATTTCGGGATAGCTAATGCTCCGAAATTCGCCCCAAGGTTCATACCAATGGATCCCCCATTGGATTTCACTGTCCAATGCCAAATCTGGGCATCTTTGGCTCTTCAAAACGTGGGTTCTTTCAACGTTGCGATTTATGGTTTTTCTCTCTGCTGGCAATTCATTTTTTTTTTTGATGGAAAATGGTGCTGGTCCGTTTCATAATGGAATGGGAATGAGGAAGAAGCAACTCCCATGAGGTAGAGTGGCTTGTGGTATAAGAAAACAGAGCCCATACTCTGCCATACGAATTTCTGGGTTGCCCATGCTCCATTGAAGCCATGGACTGAATTCCTCAACCACTCCCTTACAACATAAATAAATGTCAGCAAGGTAAGTCAAATGGGTTATTAAGGTGACATATGGCAGCCTATGGTTCAATCCCTTAGCCCCCTCACCACTCCCTAGTGGATACACATGGCCCCTTCTCATTCGTTGCTCCCATAGCCAGTTTTGGTATTTTATTTCAATATCAAATATTTACATCAATTTACAATATCCCATGGCTTAATAGCACGTGGGTAACACAATATCAAAGCATGTCTAATTTAAATAAAATCTGAGCATAAACTAGCGGGGCCTTGGCCTTGAGCTCCACGCTAGGGAAACATACAACATGTGTATACAATATTTACATTAGAAGCCAATATTTAATAAGGGTCAAAATTGGGGTATTACATTCCCCTCCCCCTTAGAAAAACACCGTCCTCGGTGTTCTCAAAACTGAACAAAAATGGGAATGCCTCCCTCATGGCATCCTCTAGCTCCCATGTAGCCTCATCAGGACTAAGGTGCTCCCATTGGACCTTTACCTGCCCGATGGCTCTGTTCCGGAGCAATGTGACTTTCTTGTCGAGGATGCGCATAGGTTCTACTTGGAACTCTCCCTCGGGTTCCACCTGTATCACATTCCAATCAATCATATGATTAGGATCATGTACATACTTCTTAAGCAAAGATACATGGAAAACATTATGAGCTCTTATGTTAGCAGGAAATGCAATTCTATATGCAACTGGCCCTATCCTATCAAGGACTTCAAATGGCCCACAATATCTTGGTGACAACTTGGCACAACTCCCCAACTTGAGGGAACTCTTCCTTGGTTTCACTCTCAAGTAAACATGATCCCCGATCAGAAATTCCTTATGTGCTCTTTTCAAATCTGCATAACTCTTCTGCCTATCCTGAGCCGCCTTTAAATTCTGCCTGATCTTAACAATTTCCTGTTCCATTTCCTTGATCATCTCTGGTCCAAGCACTACCCTGTTCACTGGGCCGTCCCAATTCACTGGCGTCCTGCATCCCTTGCCATACAATGCTTCAAATGGACTCATTCCCAAGGATGCATGGTGTCCATTATTGTATGCAAATTCAACCAAGTGTAAATAATCTTACCACTTGGATGGTTTGTCCATCACATACATTCTCAGCATGTCTTCAAGAACCTGATTCACCCTCTCGGTTTGGCCGTTCATTTGAGGATGGTAAGCTGTACTGAAATTCAATTTAGTTCCCAATTCCTGAAATAATCCCTTCCAGAAATTGGAGGTGAACTTTGTATCACGATCAGAAATTATTGCCTTAGGCAATCCATGCAATCTGAATATCTCTCTCATGAAGATGTTCGCAATGTCACTAGCCTTGTGAGTGGACTTCACTGGAATAAAGTGAGCTACCTTCGATAGCTTATCCACCACAACCATGATTGAATCATGCTTCTTCATTGTCATGGGCAGACCTGTTATAAAATCCATGGAGATCACTTCCCACTTCCATTCCGGAATGGGTAAGGGCTGCAATAACCCTGCTGGATGTTGGTGTTCTGCCTTGACTTGTTGGCACTTCTGACACCTAGCAATGTACTCAGCTATGTCCTTCTTCATAACGCTCCAAAAGTATTGCTTTCTTGCTGCTGTTATAGTCTTCTGATATCCTGGGTGTCTAGAGTACGGCATTTGGTGTATTTTATCCATCACTAGTTTCTTCAAATCTGCATTATTTGGAATGTACGACCTATCTTTGTAGATAAGGATACTGTCTTCACCCATCTGATATCCTACACACTTTTCATTCACATTACCGTGCTGCAACTTCTCTTTAATTTGAAGGCAAGTTTCGTCACCGTTTTGGGCTTCAAGAACTCTTGTTTTCAAATCTGATTTGCACATACTTACTGCTGAAACATGAAATTTTCTGCTAAGAGCATCTGCAACCTTATTCTCCTTCCCTTTTACATGTTTAATTTCAAAATAAAATTCACAAAGAAGTTCCATCCATCTAGCTTTCCTAGCATTCAAGTTTGGCTGATCAAACAAATACTTCAAGCTCATGTGGTCTGTTCTAAGCTCAAATCTTCTTCGCATCAAGTAATGCCTCCACATCTTAAGAGCATGCACTATGGCTGCTAATTCTAAATCATGTGTGGCATAATTCTTTTCATGCTCTTTTAATTTCCTGGATTCATAGCAAATCACAATTCCTTCTTGCATGAGAACCCCACCCAGTCCTTCAATGCAAGCATCTGTGCACACTACAAAATCCTTCCTTGGATCTGCTATCTTCAAAACAGGAGCGCTGGTAAGTAACTCCTTCAGCTTCTGAAAACTTTTCTCACATTTTTCAGACCATACAAATCTGATGTTCTTCCTTTGCAATGAAGTGATCGGATGAGCTATCCTGGAGAATCCTTCAATAAACCTTCTGTAGTAACCAGCAAGGCCCATAAAAGATCTAACATCTGAAACATTTCTTGGAGTTGGCCAATCCATGATGGAATTAATCTTCTCTGGATCCACTACAATTCCTTCTTTTGAAATGACGTGACCCAAATATTGAATCCTCTTTTGATAGAATTCACACTTGCTTAACTTGGCATACAGCTGATGTTCTCTAAGAACTTGCAACACCATTCTTAGATGCTCCTCATGTTCTTCTTCATTTCTTGAATAGACAAGAATGTCATCTAAAAACACAATCACAAACTTATCCAAATATTTGCTGAATACACTATTCATGAGACACATGAATGTGGCAGGTGCATTAGTAAGGCCAAATGGAACCACAGTGAACTCATAATGACCATATCTAGTTCTGAAAGCTGTCTTGTGAATGTCTTCTTCTTTAATCCTCACTTGATGGTAGCCAGAACTCAAGTCAATCTTTGAAAATAATTTGGCTTCCTTCATTTCATCAAACAAGTCATCAATTCTTGGTAATGGATACTTGTTCTTAACTGTCACTTTATGGAGCTGCCTGTAATCAATACACAGCCTTAAATTCCCATCTTTCTTCTTGACAAATAACAACGGTGCTTCCCAAGGAGACACACTAGGCCTGATATAACTTTTATCCATTAATTCTTGCAGCTGTATCTTCAATTCCACCAACTCCAGTGTACTCATTCTATAAGGAGATTTGGAATTCGGCGCTGCCCTTGGAACAAGATCGATGGTAAAATCAATATTTCTCGTCGGTGGCAACCCTGGTACCTCATCCGGAAACACATCTTGGAACTCTTGCAATATCCCGAAGTCTTCTAGTCTTAGCCCTTTGTCCTCTAATGAATCTGGCATATGGACTGCATATAATTGACAACCCTTCTTATAAAACTTTTTCAACTGCAGGGCTGAAATCTGCCTTACTGAAACTTGCTTGGGAATCCCTTTTACCAATGTTGGCCTTCCCTTTTCATCAATGCACTCAAGTGCTTTCTCATAACAATCCAATTTGGCTCTATGTCTTTCTAACCAATCCATGCCAATTAATGCATCATAGGATCCTAATGGTAACACATTCAATTCAGCATATGTGTGGAGTCCATTCAATTCTATGGGACACTCCATCACTACCTCACTTACTTTTCTCTTGGTTCCCGTGGCTAATTGCACTAGCCAAGACTTATTATGCTTCATTTTTCTAAGAGAACAACCTTCAACCACTTTTGGAGAAACATAACTATGAGTAGATCCTGGATCAATCAAAACAGAAATAGATTGCGTAGCAATCTTACCTTCGACTTCCACCACTGATGATTGATGGTCTGCTTGATGATTATCCAACACTGCATAAATCCGAGGTGCTGTCCTTCCCATGTCCCCCACCGTAGTTACTCCCTTCAAGTTGTTCAACTTTCGAGAATTGTCTTTTCGATGTGGACAATCCTTCAACATGTGGTTTTCTCCACATCCCCAACACTGAAGTGGTCCTTTTGATGCTTTGTCTGCTGCCACTGCTGGTTTGAATCCACTCCTTGCTTGCTTTCCCTGTGGAAAGGTTCTAGGATGACCTCTGAATGGTGGCTTGAAGCCATTCTTCTTTTCATCAAACTTCCCTCTTGGATTTCCTTTCCATGCTGGGTTAGCCTCTATTTTTCCTTTACTTTGCTCATAGCAATGCATTGCCATCCTAATGGCTTCATCCAAACTTGGTGGATTAACAAAATCAATACGATCCTTGAAGCTTTGAGGTAGACCTCCAAGGAAGCATTGGATTTTTACTCCTTCATCCTTAATGTAGTCAACATACCTCAGTAATTGCAAGAATTTGTGGACATGCTCTTCCATAGACTTTAGTCCCAACTTGAGTTCATTAAACTCTTTTCTCTTACCGTCATAATACCTAGCAGAAAGGTATTTCTCCTTGAAGTACCTCTTAAATCTTTCCCAACTTATCTTTCTCTCATTAATTCTTTTCACTTGCACGAGATTTTCCCACCAAATGGAAGCTCTGCCATTTAGGTTGTAAATGGCAATTCTGGCTTTCTCATTTCCTGAGTAGTCTTGAATTCTGAAGTATTTCTTCATTCCAAGAAGCCATGCTTCTGCTTCTTGGCCAGTCTTGCCTTCCCCATCAAATGTGGGAGGTCTTACCTTCCTGAATTCTCCCTGTGGGATGCCCTTGAACTTCTTTCTTCCATCCAATCTCTTAGGTGCATGTCTTGGACTTCTCCTAGAACATTTGGAGTCACACGACCTGCTGGAAGAAGACCTTGATGAAGATGTTTTATGCTTTCTGCTCACCAAACTCTTCCTTGGGCTTGGAGTCCTCCTCTTCGAGCGACCTCTAGAATGACTCCCTGCACTTCTTCCTTCTTCACCCATATTGCTTGGGTTGGACCCAAGGTTTATCTTATGCTGCATATCAGTGAGGCTTTGCAAAATAGCAGCATTGAGTTGGTGTTGTTCTTCTTGAGCCTTCATCAATCTTTCATTGAAGCTCGCCATGGTTTCAACCAAATTCTGAGGAGTCACCTGCTCCCTTCTCCCATTGGATTCAGTCTCCGCATTTTCTTCATGCACATTTTCTCCTAGAACATCTTCTTCGTGTTCATAAGGATCTTGAGCATCATTTATGGTCACCATCTTTCCTGTATGCTACCTCTACTACAATTATAAATTTTATGAGCTGCAAGCACTGTGCATTATGAAAATATTTGTCAGACATCATAAGAATGCATATAGAAATATACACAATCAATATTTAACATAATAGAACTCATGGAATAATTCACACAGTTGCTATGCATTCCTTTCCCTTGCCCATTCAAGCAATTCTGGACATTGCCCATATTTTTCAATAACTTGTCAAAACAGTCGCTGGTACATTTATGCTCTAATTATTTGTGGGATATGATAACTTCATTCCAATTCTGGTCATACACCATTATTCCCTACTAGACAAGCTTTCCAATGCCTATCCCCGTGCTCCATTCCGACATCGGGTGTGGAAACAGCGTTGTTTCAAAAATGACAACTCTTACCAATAATTCTGCATATTTTACACAGTTGTATTTTGGTCCAGAATGCCAACTTCAGCCACCTGTGGAAGAAAATCTATGAAGAATCACAAAATTTTTTATATCGGGCGAAGTTAGTCCATATAACAAGGAACACTCAACAATTCGCGGATCTCAATTTCGATGTACCATTCATCTTTTATAAAATTCTGGGTTTAACTACTTTTCCTTTTTAACTCCCTTTGCAACCTGCGCACAACCTGTGCGCCACCTGCGCACAACCTGTGCGCAACCTACGCGCACTATCCGTGCGCAACCTGCACTCAATCCTTGCGCAACCTACGCGCAATTTGTGTGCGACCTGCGTGCAATCCGCGCGCAACCCGCATGCAACCTGCACACAATCTGCGCGCAATCCGCGCGCAACCTGCACGCAATCTGCGCGCAATCCGCGCGCAACCTGCACGCAATCTACGCGCAATCCGCGCACTATCCGCGCGCAACCTGCATGCAATCTGCGCGCAATCCGCGCGCAACCTGCACGCAATCCGCGCACTATCCGCGTGCAACCTGCACGTAATCTGCGCGCAATTTGCGCTCAACCTGCACGCAATCTGCGCGCAATCCGCGCGCAACCTGCACGCAATCCGCGCACTATCCGCACGCAACCTACACGCAATCTGCGCGCAATCCACGCACTATCCGCGTGCAACCTACACGCAATCTGCGCGCAACCTGCACGCAATCCACGCGCAACCTGCACGCAATCTGTGCGCGACCTGCACGCAATTTGCGCGCAATCCGCACGCTTGCGAGGGTCATATCTCCCTCGTCCCTTAACCAAATAAGGCAAGTTTGGTACCGTTGGAAATATCTTGGAGAGATCTATGCAATGGTGTGATCCTCTGCTACATCTGAGAAATATGATCCTGCCATTTTTCCATATCAAAATGACGCCCCAAACTTCACCAATACCACGTTAAAACATTATGTTACCTGCCTGTAACTTAGAATTTGGCCCAAGCAGCCCCAGTGCTGCAACATGGGCTCTGATACCACTCTGTAAAGTCCCCTCCCGCCTTCCAAATGCAGGGGAGAGAACATGACCAATCATACGGGGCTTTTGGCAGACTTAGCCCCAATATTTTTTTTATTTTTTTTCATAAATTCATAACAATTAAAAACTTCTGTGTGCAGAATCAACTCAATATAAACACAGCGGAATTAAACATAATAATACACAAACAGAATGGAATGCATCAACATGTTTATCTCAAGCAAAAAGGTGATTCCATATGCAGAGATTCAATCTCATTCTCATGTTATTCACAGATTCCATCTCAATTTGATTACCATGAATATTTAACATTCAGATTGAACACATTGCATAACACATAATGTATATAAATTAATTCACAAGAATACTTATCTTGAAATGTAAATGTCCAACGACTGGCTACGGGAGGGCAACGTTCCACCCAACCATAGATCTCTATCCATCCTATATTCTTTCAGCTGAGAGATCACCCCCGAGTTGGGCTGTGTATCCACTAAGGAAGAACTAGCTGGGCTCACTCACAGCCATGGTTTCGGCCATCAGCTATGCTAAGCCAACACACCATTGGGTTTATCAAGCATTCAAGAAGATAGAGGAGGGTAACGCTAAGCCAGTGAGCTCAACCACAGAGCTACAGGCATCTCAAGTGAACTCAACAGTCAGGCACCCACATTACCTACCACATCCAACACAAGGAAGATCCCCTTCTCTGTTACACAGTTCCTCAGGCAACTCTTCCCTCCAGTGCTCTTCAGGATGGGCATAGAAAGGTCCAGTTGCTACTCCTTGAGATCCTAGCCTTCACTGGGTTTATCAAGCACACCCAACCTTTGCACAGTCATTTCCTACTTGATTTCTTACCATTCTGCTCACCAAATAACTCAAATCCGTCACTGGTTTTCTGGGCTGCAAAAACTGGGTATTCCTATGGATTTCGGGATAGCTAATGCTCCGAAATTCGCCCCAAGGTTCATACCAATGGATCCCCCATTGGATTTCACTGTCCAATGCCAAATCTGGGTGTCTTTGGCTCTTCAAAACGTGGGTTCTTTAAACGTTGCGATTTCTGGTTTTTCTCTCTGCTGGCAATTCGTTTTTTTTTTTTGGATGGAAAATGGTGCTGGTCCGTTTCATAATGGAATGGGGATGAGGAAGAAGCAACTCCCATGAGGTAGAGTGGCTTGTGGTACAAGAAAACAGAGCCTATACTCTGCCATACGAATTTCTGGGCTGCCCATGCTCCATTGAAGCCATGGACTGAATTCCTCAACCACTTCCTTACAACATAAATAAATGTCAGCAAGGTAAGTCAAATGGGTTCTCAAGGTGACATATGGAAGCCTATGGTTCAATCCCTTAGTCCCCTCACCACTCCCTAGTGGATACACATGGCCCCTTCTCATTCGTTTCTCCCATAGCCAGTTTTGGTATTTTATTTCAATATCAAATATTTACATCAATTTACAATATCCCATGGCTTAATAGCACGTGGGTAACACAATATCAAAGCATGTCTAATTTAAATAAAATATGAGCATAAACTAGCAGGGCCTTGGCCTTGAGCTCCATGCTAGGGAAACATACAACGTGTGTATACAATATTTACATTAGAAGCCAATATTTAATAAGGGTCAAAATTGGGGTATTATACAAAGAGATCTCACCGGCGACTTCACTTCTACGGCAATAAAAAATTCAATCAGGGAGATTATGGCAAAAAGAAGATAAACAGAAGATGGGGCAAAAATAAGAATAACGCAAACAACAAACCATGCAACGAATTACAGGTCAACCTCCTTCTGAATCCGTCGTTCAAGGACTAAATCGTATTTACAAAGCAGTGTATTTAGAAATATATGTAAATATCGATCTTACCAAGTAAGGACAACGTAAAAAGGGATTTCCACCAATCGTGATTCTGCTTTTTGCTGAGATATGAGTTTTGGTAAAAGGAAATGCTAAAAGGCTTCATACACTACACTGAAAGATTCAATGGTAGATAGGAACTCACAGATCAAAAGATTACAACTGGAAACACAATCAAACCATGGCTAACAATCCAAGGTAGTGACACGACTATCGCAGGAGTTAATCGAGCTAACAGTGGTGAATGGAATATCTACCAGTGGTCAACCAAATCGACTTTTTAATAATAAGTTAACACTATGATACAAATATCTATTAGAGGATATATGTAGTAAAATAGAAGCCGTGTAACCGATTTAACTACGCTTAAGATTTATATATATAATAGACAGAGTTTGATTACTCATTCTCTGATAGCCCTAAGACCCTATTTTACAATATTTGGGGAAAAATCATTCGCAGGTAACAAAGGTTTTAACTGCGATTTCAAATCCAGTATGGGCATTTTTAACCTACCTAACAGAATATGCAGAGAAGCTAGACTACGGTTTTCAACATATAGATTTTAAGGAAATAAGCAACAACTCATTCTGCGACTTGTTCTAGCCTGGGCAATTGTGTCCCACATAACAAAATTTGCAGAGAAAGAGTATGAGGTATAAAGGTTTTATATTCACAGTGGTAAAGACACCGATATCTGCGATATAAAATTGAAACTAAGAAATTTATTGAATCGTAGAAGAGCTAGAAGGAGTCGAATAAGGAAAAGGTTTTCTTCCACCTGAGTGGCACAGGGCAACTCAGCAGTCAAATGTTGATACCAAGGGGCAAGTGGTAGTTGGCTATCGTTTTCCATTCAATTAAGGGGACAAGATTTCTCCCACTCCATCAAAATCTAAAAAAGCTTAATCTTTGATTAAATTACCCACTCGAACATATGCGCCACTCTCTCCACTACCTATAAAGTATTTCTTTTAAATCCCCCCTCTCATTTGGGGATGTTCGGATAATTTTAAAGGAAACAAAAACTGTGGACAAAACAATCAAATCAATAAAGAAGTTAACCCCAACAAGAGTATTCCCCTTTTTCACCAGGTGGATGTCGAAGGCTATAGAAGCTTGGTATGAGCTCTGCCAAGTGTTAAGTACTCGTTTGGAGTTTCCTTTTTGTGTTATTATTCCTAGTAATTCCCTTTCAAAGAAAATATAGATTAATATATTTATAGCTTCACCCTATCATCTTCACTTTAGACCTTTTTGGGTGGAGGATCTTCATGCGATGTTTTCTATATATTTATTCCATACTTTTGGACATAATATAATTTTATTACATGTGCAAGGATCGACCATATATACATACATATATAAATATAAATATACAAACATAGTAAGGTATGAAATCATGGAGATTACCGAACCTAGAAAGTAATCAACAAGGAGATATACTATGCGTAGAAAAACTTCAGGATGCATGAAATGACCCACTAGTCTTCCACGCAGGTTTTGTACTAAGAAAAATCCGATCCTGGCAGCATAAATTTAAATAGAAGAGTCATAAATACGCAAAGATTCGAAATACAAAGAGATATCACTAGAGACTTCACTTCTACGGCAATAAAAATTTCAATCAGGGAGATTATGGCAAAAAGAAAATAAATAGAAGACGGGGCAAAAATAAGAATAACGCAAACAGCGAACCATGCAACGAATTATAGGTCAACCTCCTTCCGAATCCATCGTTCAAGGACTAAATCGTATTTACAGAGCGGTGTATTTAAAAATATATGTAAATATAGATCTTACCAAGTAAGGACAACGTAAAAAGGGATTTCCACCAATCGTTATTATGTGTTTTGCTGAGATATGAGTTCTGGTAAAAGGAAATGCTAAAAGGCTTCATACACTACACCGAAAGATTCAATGCTAGATAGGAACTCACATATCAAAAGATTACAACTGGAAACATAATCAAACCATGGATAACAATCCAAGGTAGTGACACGACTATCGCAGGATTTAATCGAGCGAACAGTGGTGAATGGAATATATACCACTGGTCAACCAAATCGACTTTTTAATAATAAGTTAACACTATGATACAAATATCTATCAGAGGATATATGCAGTAAACTAGAAGCCATGTAACCGATTTAACTACGTTTAAGATTTATATATATAATAGATAGAGTTTGATTACTCATTCTCTGACAACCCTAAGACCCTATTTTATAAGATTTGGGGAAAAATCCATTTGCAGGTAGCGAAGGTTTTAACTGCAATTTCAAATCCAATATGGGCGTTTTTAACCTACCTAACGGAATATGCAGAGAAGTTATACTATAGTTTTCAACATATATATTTTAAGGAAATAAGCAACAACTCATTCTGTGACTTGTTCTAGCCTGGGCGATTGTGTCCCACATAACGAAATTTGCAGAGAACGAGTACGAGGTATAAAGGTTTTATATTCACAGCGGTAAAGACATTGCGATCTGCGATATAAAATTGAAACTAAGAAATTTATTGAATCGTAGAAGAGCTAGAAGGAGTCGAATTAAACCTGTGCATCAATCGATGGCAATTCAGTGAGTGCAGGGGTAACCTCCGTCATGTACTCATACGGTTTGATCCACCTCTTCCAAGCCTTAGAGATACGAACTCTCTCGAACTTACCCTTCGCAAAACCAAGAAGTCGCATCTCTCCTCCTCCTCTCATCATCGCATCTATCCCCTCCTCTCATCATCGCAACTCTCCCCTCTCCAACTCAGTTCGCGCCCTCTCTTTAAGAAGGAAAATGTTTTCTTCCACCCGAGTGGCATAGGGAAACTCAGCAGTCAAATGCTGATATCAAGGGGCAAGTGGTAGTTGGCTACCATTTTCCATTCAATTAAGGGGATATGATTGCGCCCACTCCATCAAAATCTAAAAACACATAATCTTTGATTAAATTACCCACTCGGACATATGCGCCACTCTCTCCACTACCTATAAAGTATTTCTTTTAAGTCCCCCCTCTCATTTGGGGATGTTCGGTTAATTTTAAAGGCAACAAAAACTGTGGGAAAAACAATCAAATCAATAAAGAAGTTAACCCCAACGAGAGTATTCCCCTTTTTCGCTAGGTGGATGTCGAAGGCTATAGAAGCTTGGTATGAGCTCTGCCAAGTGTTAAGTACCCGAAAGTGTTTTAGGATGACCAGTTGTTAACTCAACTGGAGAGGTCGACAATGTCCCTCCAAAATCGGTTGTAACCTTTCCTCACATGATTAGGATGGCTGCGACTTTCTTTACCTATTCATACTAAGTTAACCACTATCGTTTTCACCAAAATTACTAGAAGAGTGACCTATTTCTTCATTCACTTAATCATCATGTTATTTCCAACTTTAATCATGCATGCCAACTCGTTTATAGAAAGAAATATATATTATGTATTATATCATTATATATGGGTCTCATTATTTTGTTAATGGATAATAATGTTGCTCCTTTAAATATATATATATATATATTATATATGTATTTAACTAGATAGGGTAGCCTTTCCTTTGTTTCCATAATTCATCATTTGCACTTATATATATACATAATATATCAATACATTTTTTTTAATGTATGTAGCTTTCGAATTACATCATATGTATTGCTTTGGTGTATAACCTTTCTTATATAGCGTATCATATGTATTAGTATAACTACCTTTATTCTTTTTTAAAGTTTATCAACTATATATACTTATATAGCTATCTTCTCGCAATTTATTATATAAATAATTTCATTATGTTACTATCTTATGCATACTCCTGTCTTTTAAATGTTATAAATCTATTTATTTTAACTACATCTATCCTTTATAACTAAATATGCGAATATTTCTATAGTTCGTCTATTACATGATATAACTCATAGCTAGACTCACTAATATCTCGTACATTAATTAACAAGTTTAAGCATATTAATATGCCCTCTTTATTTTAGCTTAGATGGTTTAATAAAAGATACTTATATAAATATATACCATATACTTATATTTATATAATCTTTTTCTACCCTCAAAGTATTTTACTAGTAACACTAACTAGTACTAGTCCCTTGTAAGTAGGCATGTACAATCTTTAGCTTTAGTTGCCACAACCCCAAAGGCATCTAATTAGGATGACTCTATAACTTGAATCTCATGGATTCTAGCCATTCAGTCCTATCTTTACCCCATAGGATTTAGTTACTTCATTTTAAGTAGTGTTATGTTCTTAGTAACATTTAGGAAAATGACATAACAATACTCTAAGTACCACTGGTGGGGCCTTGGCCTTGAGCTCCTCACCAGGGCCGCTTACATAATTACAATTACATTTACAAGAATGATAATAATAGGGGTCGAATTTGAGGGTTGTTACAATAAAGGTGACCCATGACTATCGTTGTCAGTTGCATTCCAAGTTCTAGTCACTGTAAATAATGTCATGATTATCGTTGTATCATCGACAAAGGCACATCTGCATGCGTTATGTATGAAAAAGTATGGAAATGATTAGGGTCTCTTGAGTTGGTCCCCTCGTCTACCGCTCTTCTCGCATATGATGGGAGACCATCCCAACCGAGAGGATTGTACCAAAATTTCCCCATAGAGCTGGGGGGAAAGATGGTCATGATCGATATCGAATTCGTTGATGCTAAAATCGATTAAAACATCCTCTTGGGGTGTAGTTATATGTGCACCATGAAGGCGGTAGCCTCCTTGGTATTTTTTATCATGATGTTTCCCTTAAACGGGAAGGTAGTTACCCTCGACCAGCTCAACTACTATGATCCCAAAACCACAAGCAACCCTGACAATTTCCTACTGAATGTACTAGGCGATAATCAACCATATGTTGAAATTTCCCCCGTCATGTAAAAGGACTCCAATTTGTTAGGAGTATATTTAGGTGCACCACCAAGTATCCCTACATCGACCGATGGTCTAATGTGCACAATTTTCACCACCGAAAATTGATCCTCCTCCACCTCAACACCGTCATTGACACCACCGCTGATCAATGGCATTGAACAAATGTTGAATCCATTAGTCCCACCAATCTTTCAAATCCAATTCTTGTACCCTCCCACAGGTGCACTTTCACATCCCCATCTTTACCCTATTGCATTACAATTGCAAATAATGTAATATTGTTATAATATCGTGGTGAGGAGCTCAAGGCCAAGGCCCTGCCATTGATTTATTGATGCATATGGTTTATGTGCTAGCCAGGCACATTGGAATTTCGATATCATGTAAGTATGCATTTTAATAAAATACCCACAACTAGCTATGCAATGCAACAAGAGATGGGGGCATGATTTTACAAGAAATTGGGAGGGAAAAATTCAAACCCTTGACCCAATCAAGTCAAGCCAAGTGTCAATGAGATAACCCATAAAACCCTCAACTACCCATGTGGACTTTTGTACCCAATCTTTCATTCTCCCGAGAATTGGTTGAGGTAGTTATTGCCATGGGGAATGGGAAGTATGGCTATCCAAATTCGAGTATGGGAAAGTCACCCTTCATAGAAAATCGTGTTTTGCTTCTTGGGCAAGAAAACAACCATGAATTTATCCCCAAGACATTACCCATGGGGGATTTTATCTCTCTCACGAGTTGGGAGCTGCTTGGGCGTTTTCTCTCCACATTTTAATGGTTTTTCCTGAATTGTCTAGCTGGAAACAAGGCGTTTTTGTGTTGCAGAGTGGCTGGGAGTATGGGAGCGTGACTTGGGGTTTCATTGGGGTCGTTTTGGCCATTTAGATGCCCAAGATACCCATGGAAAATCGGTTTGGTCCCCTATGGATGATTTCCCTTCCCACAACCCATTTTTGGTGTGCCCACAATTTGGAAAAGTCTAGGGCCATCTTATTTGTAAATCCCATTGCTGAAAATGTGTATCCATGCCCAGTTTGAGTTGCTATGTGTAAAAGAATGTTGGGGTTGAGATGGGTTTTTATTGCTTTGGTTGTGCATGATCTTGAATGTCCCCTTTTCCTTATAAGAATCATGCCCAACTTAGGGGTGGCAGTTGTGTTGAGAGAATTGATGAGCACAACTGGCCTATGGTTGGGTGGAACGTTGCAGTGACATAGCTAGTTGTTCAGAAAATTGCACAACGAAGATAAGTGTTTTTCTGTCTATGTATTTACTTCTGCAATTTTTAAATTGATGACTGTTTTCATATGTTGTATGCATATGATATGTGTGTGGATGAGTTTCAATTCCACTGTGCATATTTTCTTCATTTGCATCTGCACACTTTTGAATTTATGTGTATGAATCTAATGAATGGGATGAGTTTTATGAAAATCCCCATAGATTGGCATCATGTTCCCTTCCTCGAATTGGGTCCATGGGAGGGTATGTGACATGCGCAAGGGACGCCGATTATTTCATGGTTAACTCTACCTGTGTTATACCTCCATATTCCACAATGTCGCATCTCCACCACAAAAAGAGTTGACGACACTTCCCCTACTGCTTAAAACACCCAGAAGAGAAAAATGATGAGTTATCCTTGAAGGAAAACCTACCCTGTCAAGAATCAACCTAGCTGAGACTTCATTTACCCTAACTACCGTGCCTTGCTCAGTTTTAGGTGCGCGGTAGTCCGTACTACAGCGCTATGCTATTTTTCTGCCACGCGGTACTACCGCATTATGCTCTGTTCTAGAGGCGCGGTACACTTTTTTTAGCCTTTTTTCCATGGCTTGTAGGATTATGATTTTTGAGATATTTTTGAGGATTGGTGTCCCTGATTCAATCCTAACTCACTTTCTGTGATTAGTAGGCCTGATCCACTTAACTCTCCCAAGATCCACCCTTCTCTCTTGTTGGTTAACCCTACCACACATTATAAGAGAGAGGCATTCCATGAGCAAAAGGGAGGACTCTTAGAGGTATCAAACTTATGATATTGTAGCTTTGTGGAGATAGCTAGAGGAGGAACCACTTGGAGCTAGAGGATTGACTTGGACATCAAGCAACCTTTGTAAGCATTCTTCAAGTTTGTAATAAAAATAACTTGTCTTGTTTTTCCCATCTCATGTGTATTGTATAAGTTTCTGACATGGAATGTATCTAGTCTAGATTTGGATTTAATCTTTGCTTCAAGGTATTTGGAAGCTTGTATGCTTGTTCTTTGTTTGATTTCAACAAATTCTGCATTGGAGCTTTGGGATCAAGAGTTAGAAGCGGGACAAACGTCGGATTGGAAGGTGAGTTATATCTTTCATCTCTTCTGAATGCATGTGATCTTGTTGTGAAAATTAGTTCATGAAATTCAAGGTAGCATTTGTTTAGTTTTGTCTTACTTTAGAGTCAGTTAAAATCTACTTTAATTTAAGAGAATTTTTACTTATCCGTAGGGAAAAATTATACCAACAAGAATGGCGACTCCGCTGGTTTGAATCCCATTTGATCGATTGAGTTCACTATTATCCATCTTTTGATTGTGACTTTTTCTTTCTCTTCAAACCAGTATTGAATTTTGGTCTTTTTGACCTTCATTCACCCCTCCTCCCTGTGTGATCAGTGAGTCCTCTGGGTCTGCAACAACCCTCAAAATCTCATCTTTCTTTTCAAAAGTTGCGTTTTTCCATACTTTGCAACAGTACCGTGCCCTCTGCATTGATCACAGCATGGTAGTACCGCGTATCCTGCATTAGTACCAGAGCGGTAGTACAATAGTACCGCGCTATAGTCTTTATCTGCCACGCGGTAGTGTCTGCATACTGTCAATTTTTTCTCCCTTGCTTGGTTTTCTGAGTCATTTTTCATCTTTCTCTACCTTAGTTGGTGTTTTCTGTTGCCTGTTAGTATTATGTTCATTATACAGTCTGTGTGGAGTGTTTATTTCTTTTGTGAGATTGATTACTTTGTGAGTTAGTGGCATTCTTTGCACATTGGGTCACCCCTTCAGTTTGATTGCATTGGCTTGATCTTCCATACCATTACTACTGTTCTCTGTTACTGAATTGTGTAGCTTTCATAGTCACATTGTTTCCATTATTATCACTAAAATCCATATCGAAAGTTATCATTGGAAAACATTTGTGTTATTTTGATTAAAATGGTCTAGCCATCATTGTGCATTAGGAAGTGAACCATTGAAATTTGCCACAGAAATTCTCATTTTTTTTTAAGCATCTTAGTTGTAAGATCAGTGAATTGGAAAGAAGTGTTCATTTTAGTTTGGCTCTATTTACAAAAAGAAAAGAAAAAAAAAGTTTTTGTTTTGGTTTTTAATTGATTGTGAAAGTTTAATGCATTTATGATCGAAGAACTCTCTCTCTTTCATAGCTAGTTTTCATCGAATACAGGGCTTATTTCGATTCATTCTCACTTGCATGGTTTGGGTCGTCACAACACCACCAAGTTTCACGTCCATTTACCCGATTGAGTAATACAACCACTAAAATTAATCTCCCTAACTAAACCAACATTAACCTCACTTGAGGAAATCAAAAGAATTTGGTAGTTAGGTAGGACACCGGGGATAGGCATCAAAATAATTCCCCCTTGTCATTTTCATCTGAGACATAGTTGTTGTCCTCTAGGGAACTAAAATCCTCTAGTATTTATTGACACGGTCACAGCCAGTTTGTGGAGGGGCCTCCTGACTGTTTTAACTTTCAGGGGTTAAACGGCCGCGAGATTGAAAACCGGACGGACTCTATAGAATGCCGCACTCCACTTAACCCTAAGGCAACATCGATCATTGTCTTCCTTGTAATTCATAGTAATGCAAGGGTGATAAGGCAGAAGTGCCCACAACCTTTTCCAACGTGTCATGAACGAGGTAGCTTAGTGACTTTTCTACTAGGGCTCTTTTACCCAGGATCCCTTTCGGTAGAGGGATATCCTTCTCATATTGGTCTCTCATGTTGTATTGTTCGACTTGGATTTCATCACCTTGCGAAGGATACAGCTTGTTGAGGTCTCCAGCTCTTAGTTAGGAGCTTGCTTGTTATCTCATCTTTATAGAGGGTCATTTTTCTTTTTTAGTGACTGCTTGTTGGCATTCTGGCCATTATTTTTATCAGCTCGATTACTAAGACACCGGTCTCAGTATAGATTTTAGAGCTTGCTTTTTTGGCCTGCGAGCCTTGCTTTTTCTAGCTCCTCTTCTGCACGCTCGGTTGCATTAGAGTTTTTGAGTTCTTTGTTACAAAACTGCCCCTGGATTTCATTTTCCTTCCATCATGTCAAAAACACCACGGAGATCACGATGAGTACAGGGAAAAAGCCCTCCACCACCACCACCGCCATGGACCTCCGGTCCACCTACATCACGCATTCCAGCTCCTCTTGGCCGCGGTACTGGTCGAGGAAACATTCCACCGCTGATACATACTACATCTTCAGTTTCGCCTATAACCGTTACTCACAGCACAGTCTCAGAACCTCTTGCAGCTTTTGCAACCACTAGCATATCTGAGATTCCCACTATCACTTCACCCACTGTTATTCCAGATATATCTGCCACAGTGGACAACATTACAGTGGCTGAATCTAGTACAGCCCAAAATACTAGACCAGAGGTCATCCCCCCACCTGATGTCAACACCTCCCTTCCACCAGAAACTTTTCACGATGACACAGACGGATCTGTTGACACCACCGAAGGGTCCGACCAGGATATACCTGGCTTGATTTCAGTCCCAGGCAGGTACGTCGAAATTGTTGAAGATACTCAACTTCCTAACGCACCTTTTGAACCTGATTATGACTTCATCACTTCCCAGGCGGAGCCTCCGCCTGTTATCACCACGCCACCCAGCGTTCATCCGCAGGAAACCAGTTCTTCCAGCTACGTACCTCGTACCATATCTCTCCCCAACCTCCCTCCAGGACATGAGATCATGGCCTCCATTCAGTATAGTATGGTTAGTCTCGTAAATTCCCCATTAGCTTCGGCATAGTTTAAACGTGACACAGAGCAAATGCTCTCGACAACCTCTAGATATCCCCCTGTTACTCGTCCTCCTGACTATCAGGATCCCAATCTCCCATCTAGCACAGAGTTTCATCACTCTTATGTAGACGGCTCCGGACCTTCAGACGTTACTATACCTAGGTTCTCGCCAGACCCTGAAAACCCTTTCCAGGACATGAACTCGGACCTAGTATTCAATGGTCCTCCTATCATTGCACACGCTATGGACGATACCCCCGATACCCCTCGATTAAACTCCCCACATTTGTTGCCATCACCCATGTTTGGCGCACATTCTATGAGGGATAACCCAGTTTTTTCTCCGTCCTCGCCTGTCAGATATGGAAGACCCCCTCCACAAATAGGCACTTTTGGCACTGTTGGCCAATCGACACTATCGTATTTGGCTAGCGGTGGAAGAACACCAATTCATACTGTTGGATCTTCCGTTTTGACCGGAGGGTCACCTTCGGCCCCTATCTACACTATCTCAGGAGGTGGACAACCGACTGCCGTGGTCCCCAACACCAACAACCAAACTCCCCCTGGTGGGCCATCAACCCAACCAGCTGAAGGACAACCCTTTGTTGGGAACCCCGTTCCTAGTCAACAACCTCCTCCTATAGGGCCATCCAACCCATCTGCTGGAGGACAACCCATTGGCTCCATCCAACAACCCTCCCAACAACCCATTGAGGCACTTGAATCAATGATGAACAAGGGTGAATGAGATGAACAAGCCACCAAATCATGGCAACTCTCCTTGTCTTCAGAAACACACTCCTTCTTCTTGGAACTTTTAGGAAGAGGAATATTATTTTTCTGTAGGAGATGGGTCATGATGTCTATGGTTTTCTTCATGCATGAACTCTCTGGGTGAAAACCCCTTTGACAGTAGCTGCATTTTGTCTTCTCAGCTTTCTTTCCCTTGTTCTTGACAGGATTCGAAACCCCCTCAGAGGATTTGGGCCTCTCATCCTTCCTCTTCTTCTCTTGAGGTTTCGGCCCCCTGGGTTTTTGCTCGCCTCTTCCATATTTTGAATCTCCAGCTGCAAGAACTTGGTCTTTTTGCTTGATGGAGCCCATCAAGACCATATTGTCTTGCTCTTGAGTTAGCATCTCCATGAATTCAGCCAAAGATGGCATCTTCCGACCTCTAACTGTGAGCCTTGTGGAGTTGAAGGAAGACACAAAAACTGAGTATTCAGAACCTAGTTTGGAGAGAATGGACAACACCAATTGTTCTTCTTTCTTCTCTATGCCACATTGTCTGATCTGCAAGACCAAGTTCTTGAACTTTGTGAAGAAGTCCTGGATGGAATCAAAATTCCCTGGGCTCAGTGAAATAAGCTCATTTTCGAGCTGGTGTCCTCTCATCTCATCAGTCTTTCCAAACAAGGTCTCAAGCTTGAGCCACACTTCATTTGGAGTTGCTAGACTTTCTACATGAAACAGGAGGTCTCTCGAAATGCTGAGATAAAGGAGGCCAAATGCCTCATCCATTCTGTTAAAAAAATTGGATTTCTCCACAGCTGAGTTTGGCTCCACCTCAGTGCCCATCGTAATTCTGTAGAGACCCTTAGATCTCAGCAAAATCACCATTTCTTCCTTCCAATCAAAATAGTTGAAGGGATTAAGCACATTTGGGTGAGATGGCTCCATTCTTCTCTACTGCAATGCGCACTTGCTGACAATGTTGATCTTGAATACCTGCAAACAACTCTCAAATCACTCAGGAGGGATCTACACTAACATATTCGAACCCTGTTTGGATAGTGGGTGCATTCGGGAGAGCATCACACCTGAGAAGAGCCACTAGATTTCTCCAATGACTCAATGGAATGGCCTTAGGAATTCTGTGGTTTCTCCACTGCTTCTGGAAATAAACTAAAACAATCTTGCTGGTTCGAATGGTAGCTTCAAGGGCTCTGATACCATGTAAAATCTCAATCACAACAGAACCTAGCTACTATGGATTCCTCACTAGTGAAAAGATTGCACAACATTTGGAAGAATAGCATAAATCTGTAAAAATGAAGAACAAAATGTATTAACACATGAAATGGGTGAAAATAACTGTAATATTATTAACTGTCCAACCTCAAAATAGGTTAAGAACATCCATAATACAAATCTGGAACAATTCGAATCCATCTGGAGTGTTCACACTGATCTAGCTTAGAAAAAGCTCAAACCCCCCTAGGTTGACCAAAATATCCCAAACCATCCCAAACTGGTTCGAAACTGCTATGTGAATGCTGGGAATGATTGGAAAGGCCCTTGTGACCTCACACATGTGGAGAATCCGGTTGGTTAGAGGTTAGGTAGCTAGAATTGGCCAAAAATTGGACAAAGTTGGCAAGATTGTCCACATTCTGAGCATGTGCGCCCTAGGTAGAAGAGAAGCACGTTGAATGCATTAATTGACCTGGGGAGGGCTCTCTAGGCATGCTGAATGCATTAAATGCCCTGGGGAGCGCACCCAACAGCTAGTTTGACTCAGCACATGCACAGGTTTGTTCACATTGCTAACTAGTTCAAGATATTTGACCATTTACCAACTAACCAACTTAGGGATGTAATAATTAATCACTTAGGCACTAATTAACCATCAATTAATAAATGATTAATGTACATAGGTGTAATAATGTTCTAACACTAACGGAATATGCAGAGAAGTTAGACTACGGTTTTCAACATATAGATTTTAAGGAAATAAGCAACAACTCATTCTGTGACTTGTTATAGCCTGGGCGATTGTGTCCCACATAACAAAATTTGCAGAGAAAGAGTATGAGGTATAAAGGTTTTATATTCACAATGGTAAAGACACCGAGATCTACGATATAAAACTGAAACTAGGAAATTTATTGAATCGTAGAAGAGCTAGAAGGAGTCGAATAAAACCTGTGATTCGGTGAGTGCAGGGGTAATCTCCGTCATGTACTCATACGGTCTGATCCACCTCTTCCAAGCCTCAAATCTACGAACTCTCCTGAACTTCCCCTTCGCAAAGCCAAGAATTTTATTGACCCTTAAACATTTGTGGCAATATTTCCTCATGGAAATTCCCTTCTCACGATCGCAACTATCCTCCTCCTCTCATCATAGCAGCTATCCCCTCCTCTCATCATCGCAGCTCTCCTCCTCCTCTCATCATCACATCTATCCCCTCCTCTCATCAGCGCAGATCTCCCCTCCCCAAATCAGTTCACGCTCTCTCTTTATGAAGGAAATTTTTTTCTTCCACCTGAGTGGCACAGGGAAACTCAGCAGTCAAATGCTGATACCAAGGGGCAAGTGGTAGTTGGCTATCATTTTCCATTCAATTAAGGGGACAAGATTGCTCCCACTCCATCAAAATATAAAAAAACTTAATCTTTGATTAAATTACCCACTCGAACATATGCGCCACTCTCTCCACTACCTATAAAGTATTTCTTTTAAATCCCCCCTCTCATTTGGGGATGTTCGGATAGTTTTAAAGGAAACAAAAACTGTGGACAAAACAATCAAATCAATAAAGAAGTTAACCCCAATGAGAGTATTCCCCTTTTTCGCCAGGTGGATGTCGAAGGCTATAGAAGCTTGGTATGAGCTCTGCTAAGTGTTAAGTACTCGTTTGGAGTTTCCTTTTTGTGTTATTATTCCTAGTAATTCCCTTTCAAAGAAAATATAGATTAATATATTTATAGCTTCACCCTATCATCTTCACTTTAGACCTTTTTGGGTGGAGGATCTTCATGCGATGTTTTCTATATATTTATTCCATACTTTTGGACATAATATAATTTTATTACATGTGCAAGGATCGACCATATATATATACATATATAAATATAAATATACAAACATAGTAAGGTATGGAATCATGGAGATTACCGAACCTAGAAAGTAAACAACAAGGAGATATACTATGCGTAGAAAAACTTCAGGATGCATGAAATGACCCACTAGTCTTCCACGCAGGTTCTGTACTAAGAAAAATCCAATCTTGGCAGCATAACTTTAAATAGAAGAGTCATAAATACACAGAGATTCGAAATACAAAGAGATATCACTGGAGACTTCACTTCTACGGCCATAAAAATTTCAATCAGGGAGATTATGGTAAAAAGAAAATAAACAGAAGACGGGGCAAAAATAAGAATAACGCAAATAGCGAACCATGCAACGAATTATAGGTCAACCTCCTTCTGAATCTGTCGTTCAAGGACTAAATCGTATTTACAGAGCGGTGTATTTAAAAATATATGTAAATATAGATCTTACCAAGTAAGGACAACGTAAAAAGGGATTTCCACCAATCGTTACTATGCGTTTTGCTGAGATATGAGTTCTGGTAAAGGGAAATGCTAAAAGGCTTCATACATTACACCAAAAGATTCAATGCTAGATAAGAACTCACATATCAAAAGATTACAACTGGAAACATAATCATACCATGGATAACAATCCAAGGTAGTGGGACGACTATCGCAAGAGTTAATCGAGCGAATAGTGGTGAATGGAATATATACCAGTGGTCAACCAAATCGACTTTTTAATAATAAGTTAACACTATGATAAAAATATCTATCAGAGGATATATGCAGTAAAATGGAAGCCATGTAACCGATTTAACTACGTTTAAGATTTATATATATAATAGACAGAGTTTGATTACTCATTCTCTGACAGCCCTAAGAGCCTATTTTATAAGATTTGGGGAAAAATCCATTTGCAGGTAGCGAAGGTTTTAACTGCGATTTTAAATCCAGTATGGGCGTTTTTAACTTACCTAATGGAATATGCAGAGAAGTTATACTACAATTTTCAACATATATATTTTAAGGAAATAAGCAACAACTCATTTTGTGACTTGTTCTAGCTTGGGCGATTGTGTCCCACATAACAAAATTTGCAGAGAAAGAGTACGAGGTATAAAGGTTTTATATTCATAGCGGTAAAGACATTGAGATCTGCGATATAAAACTGAAACTAAGAAATTTATTGAATCGTAGAAGAGCTAGAAGGATTCGAATTAAACATGTGCATCAATCGATGGCAATTCAGTGAGTGCAGGGGTAACCTCCGTCATGTGCTCATACGGTCTGATCCACCTCTTCCAAGCCTTAGAGATACGAACTCTCTCGAGCTTCCCCTTCGCAAAACCAAGAAGTTTATTGACCCTTAAATATTCGTGTCAATATTTCCTCATGGAAATTCCCTTCTCACGATCGCAACTATCCTTCTCCTCTCATCATCGCAGTTATCCCCTCCTCTCATCATCGCAACTCTCCTCCTCCTCTCATCATTGCATCTATCCCCTCCTCTCATCATCACAGCTCTCCCCTCTCCAAATCAGTTCGCTCCCTCTCTTTAAGAAGGAAAAGGTTTTCTTCCACCCGAGTGGCACAGGGAAACTCAGCAATCAAATGTTGATATCAAGGGGCAAGTGGTAGTTGGCTACCGTTTTCCATTCAATTAAGGGGATAGGATCGCGCCCACTCCATCAAAATCTAAAAACATGTAATCTTTGATTAAATTACCCACTCGGACATATGCGCCACTCTCTCCAGTACCTATAAAGTATTTATTTTAAATCCCCCCTCATTTGGGGATGTTCGGTTAATTTTAAAGGCAACAAAAACTATGGGCAAAACAATCAAATCAATAAAGAAGTTAACCCCAATGAGAGTATTCCCCTTTTTCGCTAGGTGGATGTCGAAGGCTATATAAGCTTGGTATGAGCTCTACCAAGTGTTAAGTACTCAAAAGTGTTTTAGGATGACCAGGTGTTAACTCAACTGGAGAGGTCGACAATGTCCCTCCAAAATCGGTTGTAACCTTTCCTCACATGATTAGGATGGCTGTGAGTTTCTTTACCTATTCATACTAAGTTAACCACTATCGTTTTCACCAAAATTACTAGAAGAGTGACCTATTTCTTCATTCACTTAATCATCGTGTTATTTCCAACTTTAATCACACATACCAACTCGTTTATAGAAAGAAATATATATTATGTATTATATCATTATATATGGGTCTCATTATTTTGTTAATGGATAATAATGTTGCTCCTTTAAATATATATATATATTATATATGTATTTAACTAGATAGGGTAGCCTTTCCTTTGTTTCCATAATTCATCATTTGCACTTATATATAAGTAATATATCAATACATGTTTTTAATGTATGTAGCTTTCGAATTACATCATATGTATTGCTTTGGTGTATAACCTTTCTTATATAGCGTATCATATGTATTAGTATAACTACCTTTATTCTTTTTTAAAGTTTATCAACTATATATATTTATATAGCTATCTTCTCGCAATTTATTATATAAATAATTTCATTATGTTACTATCTTATGCATACTCTTGTCTTTTAAATGTTATAAATCTATTTATTTAACTACATCTATCCTTTATAACGAAATATGCGAATATTTCTATAGTTCATCTATTACATGATATAACTCATAGCTAGATTCACTAATATCTCGTACATTAATTAATAATTTTAAGCATATTAATATGCTCTCTTTATTTTTATTTTAGCTTAGATGGTTTAATAAAAGATACTTATATAAATATATACCATATACTTATATTTATATAATCTTTTTCTACCCTCAAAGTATTTTACTAGTAACACTAATTAGTACTAGTCCCTTGTAAGTAGGCATGTAAAATATTTAGCTTTAGTTGCCACAACCCCAAAGGCATCTAATTAGGATGACTCTATAACTTGAATCTCATGGATTCTAACCATTGAGTCCTCTCTTTACCCCATAGGATTTAGTTACTTCATTTTAAGTAGTGTTATGTTCTTAGTAACATTTAGGAAAATGACATAACAATACTCTAAGTACCACTGGTGGGGCCTTGGCCTTGAGCTCCTCACCAGGGCTGCTTACATAATTACAATTACATTTACAAGAATGATAATAATAGGGGTTGAATTTGAGGGTTGTTATAACAAAGGTGACCCATGACTATCATTGTCAGTTGCATTCCAAGTTCTAGTCACTGTAAATAATGTCATGATTATCGTTGTATCATCGACAAAGGCGCATCTGCTTGCGTTATGTATGAAAAAGTATGGAAATGATTAGGGTCTCCTGAGTTGGTCCCCCTCATCTATCGCTCCTCTCATATGATGGGAGACCATCCCAATAAAGAGGATTGTACCAAAATGTCCCCATAGAGCTGGGGGGAAATATGGTCATGATCGATATCGAATTCGCCGATGCTAAAATAGATTAAAACATCCTCTTGGGGTGTAGTTATATGTGCACCATGAAGGCGGTAGCCTCCTTGGTATTTTTTATCATGATGTTTCCCTTAAACGGGAAGGTAGTTACCCTCGACTAGCTCAACTATTATGATCCCAAAACCACAAGCAACCCTGACAATGTCCTAACGAATGTACTAGGCGATAATCAACCATATGTTGAAATTTCCCCCGTCATGTAAAAGAACTCCAATTTGTTAGGAGTATATTCAGGTGCACCACCAAGTATCCCTACATCGACTGATGGCCTAATGTGCACAATTTTCACCACCGAAAATGGATCCTCCTCCACCTCAACACCGTCACAACACCACAGCTGATCAATGGCATTGAACAAATGTTGAGTCCATTAGTCCCACCAATCTTTCAAATCCAATTCTTGTACCCTCCCACAGGTGCACCTTCACATCCCCATCTTGACCCTATTGCATTACAATTGCAAATAATGTAATATTGTTGTAATATTGTGGTGAGGAGATCAAGGCCAAGGCCCTGCCATCGATTTATTGATGCATATGGTTTATGTGCTAGCCAGGCACATTGGAATTTCGATATCATGTAAGTATGCATTTTAATAAAATACCCACAACTAGCTATGCAATGCAACAAGAGATGGGAGCATGATTTTACAAGAAATTGGGAGGGAAACATTCAAACCCTTGACCCAATCAAGTCAAGCCAAGTGTCAATGAGATAACCCATAAAACCTTCAACTACCCATGTTGACTTTTGTACCCAATCTTTCATTCTCCCAAGAATTGGTTGAGGTAGTTATTGCCTTGGGGCATGGGAAGTATGGCTGTCCAAATTCGAGTATGGGAAAGTCACCCTTCATAGAAAATCGTGTTTTGCTTCTTGGGAAAGAAAACAACCATGAATTTCTCCCCAATCCATTACCCATGGGGGAGTTTAGCTCTCTCACGAGTTGGGAGTTGCTTGGGCGTTTTCTCTCCACGTTTTTATAGTTTTTCCTGAATTTTCTAGCTGGAAACAAGGCGTTTTTGTGTTTCAGAGTGGCTGGGAGGATGGGAGCGTGACTTGGAGTTTCATTGGGGTCGTTTTGGCCATTTAGATGCCCAAGATACCCATGTAAAATCGGTTTGGTCCCCTGTGGATGATTTCCCTTCCCATAGCCCATTTTTGGTGTGCCCACGATTTGGGAAAGTCTAGGGCCATCTTATTTGTAAATCCCATTGCTGAAAATGTGTATCCATGCCCAGTTTGAGTTGCTATGTGTAAAAGAATGTTGGGGTTGAGATGGGTTTTTATTGCTTTGGCTGTGCATGAGCCTGAATGTCCCCTTTTCCTTATAAGAATCATGCCCAGCTCGGGGGTGGCAGCTGTGTTGAGAGAATTGATGAGCACAACTGGCCTATGGTTGGGTGGAACATTGCAGCGACATAGCTAGTTGTTGGGACAATTGCACAACGAAGATAAGTGTTTTTCTATCTATGTATGTACTTCTGCAATTTTTAAATTGATGATTGTTTTCATATGCTGTATGCATATGATATGTGTGTGGATGAGTTTCAATTCCGCTGTGCATATTTTCTTCATTTGCATCTGCACACTTTTGAATTTATGTGTATGAATCTAATGAATGGGATGAGTTTTATGAAAATCCCCATAGATTGGCATCATGTTCCCTTCCTCGAATTGGGTCCACGGGAGGGTATGTGACATGCGTAAGGGACGTCGATTATTTCATGGTTAACTCCACCTGGGATCACTTTGGGTATCCTAGTATGGTACCTTACACCACTCTACCCAGAGATGGATTCCAAACCAATCGCCCATTACGAGTTTGTCCATGTTTAGGCTGCTATGCCTAAAAGGCCCGTAAGACATTCGGTTACACTAGCGCAACCTATGACATCCACAACTAAACCACATTCAGTCATCGATAATACTACCAATGGGGGCACCAAACAACCCAAATTGAAAGGTCCCCTATTACCTAAACCAACATCTAATTCATTGAAAATCGCTAAGCCTAAAGTAGGGGGCATAAACCAATAGGATTTAAAAGCCCCAGTTATAACCAATGCTCCCACTCAAAGGGTGACACCACCATGTTCTCTTTGTTGGAAACAAGGCTAGGCAACCAACCTATGCCCTACTTTATCGGAGTTAACGAATTTTCTTAACACCCCCGTTAGCATCATCGACACTCCACCGGCGATAAAAGGGGGCACATATCCCTCGACCACATCTAAGTCTAAGACACTACGTATGAATCATGCATGTGCCATATGTTCTCAGTATGGACACTATACACACCATTTCCCCAAACTCCCTCTATATAATGAGGCATTGGAAACCATTCGTCTCACTCAAGTGAAGATCGAGGAACCTATCTCCTGAACCTAGGAATCAACATCTATTAATGTGGTCACTACATCGACGACACCTCGAGTCATATCTCCCACGGATGTTTCTCCATAATCAATTCCCTTGGTGCATCATATAGTACCGCAAGATCTGTAGCATTCAAATCGTATGCCAATGCCACCATAGGATGAATTCTCTTCCTATGGGAATTCTGCATGTATGATCCCCCCTAGCACCATTTCTTGTATCATGGACCAAGTCAACTCCCTTGAAGTACAATCACACTTCTGTAATTGGGTACGATGATGATGTCGGTCTTGCGGAAATACCTCTCACTTATCATTTAAGTGCCCCATTTTGCGAACGAAATGAGAGGCTCACCTCGAACTAATGAGACTTTAAGGTCAACTTGCTCCTCTCCATGAGACCCCACAAAGGAAAAAACCGAGGAGGTAACACCTACCTTACCGGATACCATTAATACCACATCATCTTTGGATGTTTTACTCACTAGTGAGGATTCCTCATCTTCCAATGAAGACATGGATCCTCCGCAACCATCGCATGTTTCCTAGTGCGCTATGTTTATGTTATTATTTATGCATCGTCAATACCTTGGTCACATTCTTTACTACACTTCAGTATGTGTTCCGTATGTGCAAGATTACAACTGAGACATGCAGGAGACTCTTATTTTTCCATTATAAGAACAAGACTCCATCCCTCAACTGTGATAATCTGTAGGGATCTAGCAATTGTAACAATCTCACAATCAAACTCTTAATATTATTTGCAAAGAAGAAGAGAAGCATGCACTCAATAATCACTCATAAAAACAGAATAATGGACAATGTCAATATCATACAATGAATAATGAATGTCAAGTGTGTAGTACAATAATCTATGATGAGTCATCATATAGGATTCGAATCTGAGCTCAAAGTATAGCATGAATAACTATGGAGACATCATCCAGTCGGTAGTATTAGTCATAAATGGTAAGAGTTATCCAAGTGCATCCAACTGAGTCTAACAAAACCATCTAGCCATAAATAAGGGAATGAAGACTCCAAGTGGGGTGCATGAGGCTGTCTAACTCAAAGTCTAGCTTGGATAACAATGGAGACATCATCCAGTCAATAGTATTAGTCATAAATGGTAACAGTTAGTCAAGTGTGTCTAACTGAGTCTAACAGAACCATCTAGGCATAAATTAGGGAATGGAGACTCCAAGGGGGGTGCATGAGGCTGTCAAATAGTCAAGTGGAACTCCAAAACTAGCTAACTAGAAGCTACAAGCAGTCAACATAAGAAATCAGTGGAAGAACTACTCAATCAAAGAACTAACTGAATGATAACTCCCAGTAGATGAGATAAGGCGCCCTAATTGAGTGATAATTGATGGTAGGTGAGAAAAGGCGTCCAAACTGGCTGTGGTAGGTGGGAAAGGTGCACTTTCCATGCATAGAAGTCAAGGAGGGCGCATTAGGTAGGTAGGAGGCCAATTGGGGGCTGTAGACAGGCTCTGGAGAGCTAAAAGCAAGCTCTAGGTGCTGGGAGACCACCATGATGATGACTGGATGCATGCAGATTTGCATGCAGGAATGAAAAATATAAAAATGATGGTGTGAATATTCCAACACCCCCTCGCAAGCTATATTATGAGATAATAACTGAAAATAGAAAAATAGGGCCCTAGTGACTAAGACCAAAGGTCACCCCGTACAATCAATCTAAATAAACTAAGTGAGGAAAGAGGGAAAACCCAGTGGGAAGAAATCCCTCCCTCAAAATATATTGAAGGATGCTAATGAAGTATAGCATTTCTCACCTCTGAAGGAGGTAAGTGTCCTTCTTTTCAAAAGAAGGGTTGATCGATCTGAAATGGATCAATAATGTGAGAAGGATGAAACCTTCCATTCTGAAAATCTGATCTGGTTCTTCTATGATCATATGGATTATCAACCAAACCACCGGTAGATCGAAGTGTAATGGCTTCCCATCAAGAAGGAGGAGGAATATCAGGTGAGAGATCTTTAGGTTCTTGTGGATCTAGATCTCTCATTCGCTCATATTCATCATTAGTTTCTATACCTTCAGGTTCTTGTGGATCTGGATCTAGCATTCCATCATCATCTCCATATTCAGATTCTGAATCATGTGAAGATGTATCTACAACTAGCTCATCATCATATCCAAACTATGAATCTGAAATCTCATGAGGAGAAGCAAGTAGAACTAGCTCATCATCACATACAAACTCTGAATCTGAAATCTCATGTGAGGAAACATGTGAAACTGATGTCTCATACTCCAAATTTGAACTATCATGCGATGGGGATTCTCTCTCTTGAAACTCATCATCACTCTCAAAATCTGAATCTGAAAGCTCATGTGAAGAAGCAAGTGAAACTAGCTCATCATCACTTCTAAACTCTGAATCTGATGAAGTGGGAACATCATGAAACTGCTTCTGAAGCTACATGTATATCTCTGATATCTCCCTTGAGCCATCATACGTGAGATTTTTACCAAAAGAACTAGAATCTGATGATGGATCCTCAAAAAGATCACTAGTGGATGTAGTAGTGATGGCCCGATTGGCCATAGGAGTTGAACCAATAGGTGCTAGATCTTCAGGTTCTTGTGGATCTAGATCTAGCATTCGCACTTCTTCAAGATTTCTCTTTTTCTCAATCTTCTTTGATTGATCCTTGCTTTTCAAGCAATCTTTACAAATGCCATGAGAAATATTTCTATTTGGAAGAACTTCAACCACATCTTGAGCTAGCTTGTAGTTGAGATGAGATAGTCTACTTTCTTCAGGAGTATGAGAATGAAGAGAAGACTCCTTTGATAGAGGTAAGAAGTGGGAAAACTCTTAGATTTTTGTCTCATGATTTGCAACACCTTTTGAAATTATTTCCCCTAAAACCATGTTTTGTACTTCGACTTCATTTGGAGAAAATATCACTCTTTTGGGCTCTCCAATATGGATCATTTGGTACACTGAAAGTAAATCTACTACAAGAGAAGGAACATAAAGCACATCAGAAAAGTAACCAGAGTCAAGATTGATTCTTCCAATCGCTAGAGAGGAGACTTCTGAATCACTACCCAGTCTGATGGAAGGGCCAACTGAGCTTTCGAAATTGGAGAAGAGATCTTTGGAGGAAGACATGTGTCTCGATGCTCTTGAATCTATGATGAAAGGAGAATCTGTTGATGTAATGGCCATGAGGGCATGACATCTTTCTTTTCCTTTGGATCTATAAGGTTCAGTATCAAAATATTTCTTCTTTGTGCATGGAGGCACAAGAAGATTGTTCTTCTCAAGTAACTGAGCCATTCAAATCTATAACTTTCCTCATACAAGCAATCTCAAGATGGAACCCTCTCAAACAATAGGTGCACTTGGGTCTTTTCTTCTGAGAATGCTTGGTATTCCTTGATTTCAAAACCCCATCTAACTGGTATGGACTATCTATGAATCTTGTATTATTCGATCTCTTGTCAGAAATATTTAGCTTGTCTTTACCATTCTCTCTCTCAGCAACTGTAAGGGCAGAATCCAATTTGGGTTTGATCATTCCCATAGAGATCAACTTATCTTCCTCTTGAGTAAGAGATTGGATGAAGTCATCAAGTGAGGGAAACTTCCATCTTGGAATGGACAACCTAGCTGACTGGAAAGTAGAGACAAAAAATGAGAAGTTTGCCCCCAACTTTGAGAGAATGGAAAGTATAAGCTGCTTGTCTTCTTTCACTATCTCATATCTTTTCAACTGTGATATCAAGCTTTTGAACTTGGTGAGGAAAGAATTGATAGATTCGAAACTGTCAAGACTCAAACATATGAGCTCATTCTCCAATTTGTGTCCTTTCATATCATCTTTCTATCCAAAAAGGGATTCGATCTTGTCCCAAACCTCTTTACGAGATGTAAGATCGATGGCATGGAAGTGAAGATCTTCAGAAATTGAGAGAAGGAGGAGACCAACTACTTCATCAAGCCTATCCAATTACTTGGACTTTTCAATTGCACTGAGAGGTTCTACCATCGTTCCGTTGAGTATTTGGGTGAAGCTCTTGCATCTCATGAAGAGAGCCATCTTGGATTTCAACTCAACATAGTTGGAAGATGTGAGCTTTAGATCCATCTGAACAAAGAAAGTCAAATAGTTGAATAAGATTCCGAACGGGTGAATAAACCTACAAAACAAGAGAATTTTTTGCTGATGGAGAATGCTACACCTCGACTGAACACTACCTTAAGGACACTTGGCACATAGACTAAGTCCTTCACACCTGGATAAACCTCACTGGATTTATCCAATGAATTCAAGTAATAGCACCAGGATTTGGTGTGGAAACTCAGAGGCTTCTGGTGTACAAGTGAAAGATAGCTACTCAAAGAAATGATGCAACTGTTGCTACTGCAACTGCTGCAATGGTTGCAATTCGAATAGCTATTGACTACTTTAATACCATGTGATAATATGCAGGGATCTAGCAACTGTAGCAATCTCACAATCAAACTCTCAATATTATTGGCAAAGAAGAAGAGAAGCATGCACTCAATAATCACTCATAAACACAGAATAATGGACAATGTCAATATCATACAAGGAATAATGAATGTAAAGTGTGTAGTACAATAATCTATGATGAGGCATCATATAGGATTCGAATTAGCCAAATTCGAATCTAAGCTCAAAGTCTAGCATGAATAACTATGGAGACATCATCCAGTCGGTAGTATCAGTCATAAATGGTAAGAGTCAATCAAGTGTGTCCAACTGAGCCTAACAGAACCATCTAGCCATAAATCAGGGAATGGAGACTCCAAGTGGGGTGCATGAGGTTGTCTAACTCAAAGTCTAGCTTGGATAACAATGGAGACATCATCTAGTCAATAGTATCAGTCATAAATGGTAATAGTCAGTCAAGTATGTCTAACTGAGTCTAACAGAACCATCTAGGCATAAATTAGAGAATGGAAACTCCAAGGGGGGTGCATGAGGTTTTCAAATAGTCAAGTGGAACTCCAGAACTAGATAACTAGAAGCTACAAGCAGTCAGCATGAGCAATCAGTGGAAGAAATACTCAATCAAAGCACTAACTGAATGATAACTCTTGGTAGGGGAGATAAGGTGCCCTAATTAAGTGATAACTGGTGGTAGGTGAGCATAGGCACCCAAACTGGCTGTGGTAGGTGAGCAAAGGCACCCAAACTGGCTATGGTAGGTGGGAAAGGCGCACTTTACATGAAAAGAAGTCAAGGAGGGTGCATTAGGTAGGTAGGAGGCCAATTGGGGGTTGTAGACAGGCTCTGGAGAGCTAAAAGCAAGCTCTAGGTGCTGGGAGAGCAACATCATGTTGACTGGATGCATGCAGTGGCATGCAAAGCATGCAGATTTGCATGCAAGCATGCAAAATATATAAATGATGGTGTGAATATTCCAATATCAATAATGGTGTTAGGATTCTCCCACATGTATCATTTCGAAACTGGCATATAAGTAGTGTTTTCCCTCTGCTTACAATGCATTTACGAGTATTCCCATAGATAACCATAGGGCCCTAAATAGCATGATCCCCCAGGGGTGTGCGTACCATTTCCATCCCAGTCATCAATTGACACCCATGATGTCGATCCCCCACAAGTCCAAGGAATTTGATCCAACTTGAAAATATCCTCCCTTAGAGTATCATTTTATAATTGTTCATTTACTCCACCAAGTAGTCTTCATTGGATTCATTAGCACATGATACCAGAATGATTCACAAATCCCATTCATACCTCCATGATAACTTTATCGACAACAATCTTATTTGTATCAATACCCCCGTGAAGACACCAATGGGGCCCCCACCCTCAGAAGCAACCAGTTCTATTTCAGTTATCCCACATGAATATACTACATAGCATTGATTCATGGGGCACCCATCTTCACATTTGCAACCTAACCCCCACTTCATCATTAGAAAGTGTCCACCGATCCTCTCAAAACTTGGGGATTCCTCCCATCATCAAATTGGTCACCCAACACAACCAAAATGTGGGGACCCCCACCATTATTCTTTATGTATAAACAAGTTCCCTTGTCACCTCAGATTGCGGGAACACCATATTATTTTGGCATCAACCCATGGTATCCTTTGATCGATGTATTTGAGTCTCCATATTATCAGTAGTATTCATTTTTTTGGTTACCATTACCCTTCATTTTGCATCTCCCTCAAAGCCATTTCATTTGCAGTTTGTCATCATCTGTTTCAATCTGCTTCATTCCAAAAGAAAAATTTTCATCCCCACTCTCAACGTTTACATCGATCAAAGGAAGTTATGATCCCCATGCTTATCAACTAGCCTTGTGTCAGGTCTGTCCATGACTCGGTTACAATATGATCTCAGTTCTCAGGATAAGACTCTTGTATTATCATGTACTTCAACTCTCATTGACATCAAAACACTACAATAAGAGTTGTAGTAGTTTTAGTTGTACCTTGGGATCTATTTCAATCACTTTAAGTGATTACCTTTAACTTAGTAGGGATATTCATTAGTGATCCTTAACTAAGTGGTTTCCCCTATGCTCGATGTCAACACATCATCGCATCACGAGGAAATGTACTTTTGAAGATAGCAGTGTTCACATTTGGAAATCATGGTAGCAGTCTATTTGGTATAGTGAGGATCTCAAGCAGATTGACATACTAGTTTGGTCCCCCACCCCCATGGGCTTATCATGGTTACTAGCAGTTCTCTTCAGCACTCCGGAGTAGTTCCTAGGTAATTTACTCAAACATGGATTGAATCCACCTTCATCCATGTCTGATTAGTATAGTATATTTGACCCCTTGGTCCTCTCTCATTGTAATCACTCTAACAACATTTCATGAGCATGGGTATGCCCACCTCGTTTGTATAAAATCCATTCTTTAATACGGCTCCAATGGTCATCAACAACAATATTCCCCCATCGGAGAACCCTATTTATCCACATATGCTTCATCCTACAAAACAAGAGAGAAACAATAGAAAACATGATGCATTATTGGCTCTACAGTACACTCTGAACCTCATACATCAGGGGGCATATGTTAACACCTAAAAGCTGCACACATGAGACATTTTGGAGAGTCATCCAGTAAGGCATAATCAACATAAAGAATGCATCTCACCACAGGCATCCTCAATAGATCCAAAATACAACATGAGTTCATAAGTTTCAAAAAACAGTCAAAGAAAGGGTAGCACGGATAATACACTATTAACCCACGCTATAGCACAGGTTACCTGAACAATGTCTGTGCTACACGTGTGAGTATTTTCCTTCGATAACCGAGCTACTGTCAAAATGGAGGGACCAATAAATCCCAGTCGCACATTGAAGGCTCAATCTTGTCCAAGGATCCAAATTAGTCTCCTCACACACTTGGTGGCATTAATTATCCCCCCTTGTGTACCTTGGAACTAATTCATGGAAGATGAGTTCACATTTGGATCTAGTTGTTTGTTGGTCACCCCTTCGCCTATAAAAGGAAGCCATTAGCATGCATTTGGTAGAGATAAATCAAAATAAAGGTTATTATGTTAGATGTTATTAGAATTTAGATTGTAAAACAATCACAACACTAGGTTCTAATACATGTGACAATGCAACCTAGATCTAGATAGCAAAAACAATCTCACTTAGAATTATTTGCAGAAAGAGATAACAAGAATAGAAAATAAATATTGAACATAACACTAGAGGAAAATAACTCTAGTGGAAAGAATTCCACTCTGATATTATTCATTTACATGAGTAAAATATATAGATGCTTTCAAGAGGCTTAGTGGCAAGTTGAGTAGCTCACAATAATGAGGCTTAGATTGGACCAATTCACCCATCAATGACATGAGGCCAAGTGTAACTCATATATTGGGCCATAATGAAGTTCAATGAACATAGATAGACCATGAGGAAGGTTAGGCTAGTCAAAATAGTGTGAAAGGGACCATTATGAGGGCACATGGGGTGAGTAGTTGGCTATGTAGTGGCCATTAATGCACAAGTTGACCAAATAATTAAGAGAGCGCACTCCATCTCCTTAAGACATGGAAATGCAATAACTCCCACATAAATGTAAGGTAGTGAGGCGCATTGACTCCTAAAATTGTGGAAATGAGTGGATAAGTGGACAAACAAGTCTTCATGGATATATCACTAGTCTAAGGTGGTGAAATGTGGACAAACTATGGTCCAAGACACTAGACTAGGCACTAGAAGGCCAAATAACACTAGGTAGAACAACATGAAGGTCCATGGCATGCATATGATGGGAATATTCTTCTAACACACCCCTTAAGCCAAAATGGTAGTGATCATGAGAAATGGGGCCCAATAAACAAAGTCTTATGGTAACCCTTTACATTATTAGTCCATGTAAAACGAGGAAAGAGGCAAAACCACTTGTAGAAAATCCTCCCTCAAGATAACAAAAAACTGAATACACCCCAAACTAAATGAATATGTCTGGAGGAATCTTCTTCTTGGGAAGAAGTGGAATGTGTTCAACTAGATCAAAAACATGTACAACTGGATGATGGAAACTGAATCCATGTAGAACAATTGAAACATACTGATAGTAGAGCGAATGCATGTGCTCTTCAGACTTGAACTTCGAACTAACCAGGGTGGCAAGTCCAAAAGAGACTTGAGCTGCTTTAGAATGTGAAACAACAATGTTGAAAGTGATCCCAATAAAATCATAAGTCTCTTGAAGCATCAACATCGAATCATGAGAGTTTTAATCAACTCCAAGAAGGTGGAACAAGAGTCCCAAGTGTACCATTGTGATGGATAAGGATTCTCCATCTTCTGTGCAACTCTGAAAATTGGTGCTAGAAATCATATAGGAATACACAAGAAGCATGGATCCAAGGAGGGTGAATGCTACAACTCCAATATTTGATCCTTCTTCCATAACATCCAAGGGATCATCCTTTCGCACACTAGTAGAGTAAATAGAAGAATCGTGGAAGAACAATGATGAGATATGGAAGGACTTCTCTTCAACAGGATTGATGGAAACAGCTCGTATGTTATCTTCATGAAAAAAAAATTCATAGAAAACAAAGGAAGCCACAGAGCAAGAAATTTGAACTGGATCATTTGTTTAGTATTCTTCCATTTCTTCATGTACCTGCAAAAAGCACTCTTTGAAATTCCTTATTTCAACAACATGCCTAAGAAAGTTCAAAAGGAAAAACCAAATGACCAAAGGTAATAACTGGAAGAAACTATCGATATTGTTTTGCATTAGACTAGATTTGATACCATATTAGAATTTAGATTGCACAACAATCACAACACTAGGCTCTAATACATGTGACAATCCAACCTAGATCTAGATAGCAAAAAAAATCTCACTTAGAATTATTTGTACAAAGAGATAGAAAGAATAGAGAAGAAATATTGAACATAACACTAAAGAAAAATAACTCTAGTGGGAAGAATTCCACTCTAATATTATTCATTAATTTGAGTACAATGTATAGATGCTCTCAAGAGACAAAATCAAGAGGCTTAGTGGCAAGTTGATTAGCTCAAAATAATGAGGCTTAGATTGGACCAATTCACCCATCAATGACATGAGGCCGAGTGTAACTCATAGATTGGGCCATAATGAGGTTCAATGAACATAGATGGACCATGAGGAAGGTTAGGCTAGTCAAAATAGTGTGAAAGGTACCATTATGAGGGCGCATGGGATGAGTAGTTGGATAAGTAGTGGCCATTAATGCACAAGTTGACCAAATAATTAAGAGGGCGCACTCCATCTCCTTAAAATAGGGAAATGAAATAATTCCCACATAAATGCAAGGTAGTGGGGCGCATTGTCTCCTAAAATTATGGAAATGAGTGGTTAAGTGGACAAACAAAGATTCATGTATATATCACTAGTCTAAGGTGGTGAAATGTGGACAAACTATGGTCCAAGACACTAAACTAGGTACTAGAAGGCCAAATAACACTAGGTAGAACAACATGAAGGTCCATGGCATGTATATGCTGGGAATATTGTTCTAACATATTTGAGTTGGAGCTTCCTCATATCCCACCATTTCCTATCATTATGAGCATTCCCAAGATCCCTTGCCACCTTCCTTCAAGGGGCAAGAGTTTCTCTCCATTGTTCCACCATTGACTTAGCATTTAGTTTGGACAAAAAAGGCCTCCCTAAGGGATATTGTTGGATTCCATTGAATCCCACACCTCCTAGTTGTTGTATAGTTATACCATTGATACAAAAATGGTTTAGCATATCTTGGATTGTTATTGGAGTTTGCATCCCCTCCCGTCTCTTGTATTTTGTTTTTTATCCATATTTATTTGTTTATATGTGAATTACACTAAAAATATCTTGCAGGATCACTTGCAGGAATACCAACCACAATCACAGGGGCTCAAAGGATTGAGGCTTTGCTGCAACCTACAAGGCTTAGCCCCTTACCAAGTGGAATAGTGCACTTGTGCAATATTTTCCACAACAGACCACGCAGACTTTATGGGATAAAATCAATAGTTGTTTTATAAATAAGTGGGATTTCTTTGAAGTAATCCAAGATGATATGGATATGGAAGCATCTGCCAAAAAAGAAGCAAAGACGCAAAGAAACAATTGGGAGATATGCCTAAGCAAGCAAGTCAAATGATAGATTATCTAAAAGGCATAAGAAAGAAACAATTGGCTAATATGGGGATTGACAATAAGACATAAATCATAAAGAAAACCAAACTAATGATTATGAAACAAACCTATTTGGTAAGGATAAAGGACAATATAAAACAATTAACGGAAGAAATTGTTGCATTCAAAGGGCTCTTTAAAGAAGTAATGAATCTGGTTTTACCTTCCCTTGGGATGGAAATGGAGATGTTTATTCTAAAGAAGATTATCAAAGTCAACTGTCTAAGAAGAAAGATGAGTTTCCTTATTGTTATAGGTCAAACTTGCACCTCTCCGTCCATGATCACCCTGAGCTGCTGATCACACAAAAGGACAACTTGGATGGAGGAGCATGTTGACCTTGGATGTTATGACAACTCATCCCATTTACTGAGAACATTGGAAAACATACAAAAATATCATTTTGAGGTATGAGCGCTACTCTACTTAAACAGACTAGCGCCCATACGCGACTCCAGTGCATAATAGTAGCGCCCATATCAGTATATACGCTACTCCTTATTATCAAAGTAGCGCTCGGAATTTAAAACTAAATGAGCGCTATTTCTCAAACAATAGAGTAGCGCCCTATACGCTACTCCACTATGTAATAGTCGCGTGTATCTTAAAAATGATTAAAAAAATATATTAATCCATCGAAGAGGATTAGTTGAAGACAGTTTCTTAACTTCCCCAACCTCCTCATCGATTTGAACTGCTTCCTTAAACCTATAAATTCCTAAAAGACTAAGGGAGCAAGGTTAGAAGAAATAATGAATGCAAATGATTACTAAAGAATGAGAGGATGAGTTAATGGAGAAACTGTTGCAGAAGACATTCAGACCAGAGCAGAGCCAGAGCCCAGGATCTAGTTGCAGAAGCCTGCTTCATTATCAGGTATATTTGTACTGCATACTATTTTGACAAATAAAGGTTGAAGTGTTTCCTTGTTCCAATCTGAAGGTGTTATAAAATGGCATTTTGAATTGGATTTATTTTGGTCAATACTGGATATTAAACATAATCTTTGTTTATTTTATGATTTATATATGTTGCCCAAAGTGTTTGAGGAAGGTATTGTTGTTTCAGGTTTGCTGAGAGAAAGTGGATTTGAGAGCTGGACACAAGACTGGGTCAAAGCTAGGATCAGACTCCAGTAAAAGGTATGTTCTCTAAATCTGTAATCTATTTCTTTTGTAAACACCTCTGTAATGACATAAATGCACTTACCTGTCACCCCAACCAAGTTGATAGTTTAGTTTCCTGACTATAGGGTAGAAATATCCGCCAACAGACTGGCGACTCCGCTGGGGAACCAAGTGTTTTTGGCTTTAGGAAACCATTGTTTTTGGATGTCTTCTCGGTTTATTTTGATTCCTTCGATGTGTTAAGAACTTTTTTAGGTATCCTGTGTTTTGGTTTGCCTTCTTTCATCGATTTTCATACCCTCCAAAGTCATTTTCCTAGCCTTTGAAGTATGAGCGCTACTATTACATATACACAGTAGCGCCCATACGCTACTGTACTGTATATACAGTAGCGCCCGTTTTGGCATGGGCGCGAGTTGCTCTACTGCACAGTAGAGTATTTTTCCTGAAGCAGTCATTTTTTGATTTTTCTTGCTTTTGGCCCTTTGGAGACTTTTTGACTTTGTTGTAGGATTCTTGGGATGATTGCATAAGGTTTTTAATCATTGATTCAAGTCATAGAACCGCTCCTTAAAGTTTTTCCATTTTTTAAACCATTTGTTGGCCTTTGGATTTCTTTGAGACCTTTTTGACCTATTTGGAAGACCTAGTGGTGTTTGGTGACGAACATTTTCACTTGTTTTCAGACCCTGACTGCTTTTACCCATTTACAAACCTGTACACTCCTGTGTCTGTTGTTTGTGGTGAAGTTGTCTGTTCTCTACTGTCCATGTCCTTTGTTTAGGGTTTGGTTTTTGGTAGAGCTTTTAGGGTGTCTTCTTTGTGTCTAGTTTCATGTTTTTCCCGAGACTTTTTGCCTTTTGATGGTCACAAATGCTTTTTTAACAGCTTTAGGCTAGTTTCACCTCTCAGTTTTCTTCGTGTTAGTAGAACAGCCTGCTTGTCTACGTGTACTTGGCTTCGTGGTCTTGTTAGGGTTAAACACTTTAGGTCAGTCCTTGGGTGTTCTCTCCTTGGTTTTCTCCCACTTAGTGTCCAAGTTTATAGGCTTTTTCTTGAGTAAAAAACCTGTAGATCAAGCCTTTCTCGAGTTAGATTTCGATAGCTGTAGGCTCAAGAACATTTGCCATATTTCCACTTTTTGCATAAGAAGTTTTTATTTGGCTTTCCATTTTTTTTTTTTGCATAGTTCTTTTTCGGTCTTTGAAAAAGCAAAAAAATTTTGGTACTTTGAGTTAAATACAACTTGTTTTTGTCAATGCAAAATAGCTTAGTATATTTTGTTTAATTCAAAAAGAAAACAAAAAATTAGTGGAAAGTTTGCTTAGATTTGCATTTTTGAAAAAGATAGATGAAAAAGTAAAAAATAAAAGAGTTTTGTTGTAAGAAAATTTGAATATATTTGCATTTAGTTTTCTTGTTATAACCACGTTCACACACTCACTATCCCCTTTGCGTAATAAAAGCCCTTAAAATTTATTAATAAAATGAACTAGAAACCTTTTCTTTTTTAGGGCACACTACACCAACTAGTCTTGGTTAGGGTCTTGGGTTTAAATCACCTTAAACCACCCAAGATCACACATTGCGCAATAATCGTAGTGAGATTATCATTTAGGCAAATCCACTACACTCAAAAATTGCCTGGGAGCATATGCAGTAGGTCAATGTGAGATCGGTTTGTGGGAATACCTCTCCTACTTTCTGATTGAGCATACGCCAGGATTGGATAGCGTATTGGGGACTCTTTCGAGTTTCGGGCTTAGCTACCCTGCCCACGCTTTCTGATTTGACCGGTGACTGTTCCCCCAGGATTTTTCGGTGTTTTGGTATCCTTAGTATCAGACTTTTAGGTTCTTACACAGGTGACAGCAGAGGGTATATCTGCTGTACCTAGGACAGACGCGGGAGGAAATCCCTTGCAGGTCTTTGGGAGGGCGGTTGGGTGATTCCAGCGCTTGCACCCTTAGTCATTGTATTGTGGACCCCGGGTAACTGTTCTTCATCCTTCGTTGATCTGTTCTGGGCCCTCATCATCCCAGACTCTTCTCCGGAAGGCACCTTTGTTTGATTGGTTTGCATACTTAGGAATTTTTAGTTGGTGTGCTGTTTGCCCCCTAGTCTTAGTGGCCACTAGGTTCTAGGTTGTTTAATGGATATCTATAATCACGGAGAATCAACAACTCCGTAGATCGAGAAGGATTCAAAACCTTCCTCCTATTAGAATAGAACCTATTCAACCAGCTACAAGACAGCGGGTAAACCCCAGTATTTCTTCAGATATTACCTCTGAAATAGAACTGCTTGAAGAAATACTTATAACAGAAAACCTTGAAACTGAGGTTCCTGAGGAACCATCACCAGGTATCACAGATCAACAACATTTTAGTACTGTTGAGGTGGAAGATCTTACTTCTGCGGAGTATAGCACTCCTTTCAATCCTCCCTTAACTAACACTAGAATTCCGGTGCTGTTACCTGTTGGTTTCCAACAGCCTCTTTTCAGTGCAGATCTTTTGCTTCCCGATTATCTGATGACTAATACAGGAGGTGAACAAGGGGGTCCCCAAACTCCCACCTTAGGTATGAATACCAGCACAGTTAACCCTTCTTTTACTGCTACATCTAGTCAGGCACAAACTACGTCTGTGCCCACTCCATCTTTCAGTTTTAACACTAGCACTTTAGGAATGCCTAGTTTCACAACAATGGCATCTATTCCCACGCCTACTGTTAGACCTAGCAGTATGGCCAACTGTGCAACACCTTCTACTTCACAACCTTTATATCAGATCCCTAGTACTTGGGTTTCCACACCTGTGGTAGGACCAAGTGTTTCAGCAAACATGCCAGTCATGGGTACCATGACTGCACCGTCCACATCAGCTTCGGCTGGTTTCAACAACTTTGTAGGCCCTAACTTGAATCAGGGTAGCATGCCTGCAAATAATGTTCCTTTTTCCTTATTCTCAGGGGGAGGGGGCAACTTTTTCAACCAGCAATATGGCGGGGCTAACACCCAGCCACAATGGACGAACCAACAAAGCACTAATCCGCTCTCGTACGGGTGGGGAAATTTTAATCATTCTTTCTCACAACAACAACAACTGGCAGGGGGCAACCCCTACCAACAAATACCTGGGGGTAACCCCTACCAACAGTTAACTGGGGGTAACCCCTATCAACAGTTGGGAGGTGGAAACTCCTACCAACACATGGCCGGGGGCAACCCTTATCACCAAATGGCTGGGGGCAACCCCTACCAACAATTCATGGGACAAACAATGGGGGCTTTCCCTCATCAAGCTTCATCTTACCGGCCTCGTCTACCTTTTCTGGCAACTTTGAATTTGCCAGACCTTTCGAAATTGACAAATGATCCTGTGTGTCATAACTCAGCATGGCCATCAGTTCCCACCAAATTACCTTCGGATATTCCCAAATTCGAAGGCAAAGCTGGTGAAGATCCTGGTGACCATGTCACTACCTTTCATTTGTGGTGTTCTTCAAATTCATTGAATGAAGATTCCATCAGGTTGAGATTGTTTCAAAGGACCTTAACTGGTCCCGCGGCCAAATGGTACATTGAGTTACCTGTGGCTACTTTCTCTAGTTTTGGGGATCTGGCCACCGTCTTTTTGAACCATTTCCAACTTCCTGTTCGGTATGATGCCGGAACAGAACTTTTGTCTACTTTTAGACAAAACAAAGCCACTCACCTATCTGACCACATTCAGGAGTGGCGAAGACGGAAGAGGCTCATAAAGGCCAATATCCCTCCAGAGTTCCTGCTTGAGTGGTATTTGAAATCACTCCTTCCTTATATTTCTAAGGAAGTAGCGACATCTGGAGTCTCCAATGAAGAAGAAGCCATCTTAAGGACTCAACAGTTAGACCTTGTATACGCACAATCTGGTTTACTGTATGAGATTATACCGGACGCACCGAGATCAAATACTGATCTAAGTAGACCCAAACCTGGACCACATGCTGACGGCATAGTGGGTTCGGTTAACTCTGCAGCATTCGAAGCACTGACCAAACAGGTCCAAGCCTTAACTGTCAAACATTCGACTGCAGACATTGCTTCCGTCACAACCTCTCCTTCTACTTCTGAATCTGTTAATCAGGTTCAGAATAATCAAAAGGGCCCTCGGCAGCCCAACAACAAAAGGAAGGGAAAGAAAGGAGAGGGGAACCAACAAAAGCCCAAAAAAGATAATGCCGAAGAGGGTAATAAAGAAGAGAAGAAGGTTAGGTTCCCTTGTAAACTTTGCAAACAAAACCACCTTACTCATCAATGCCCTCTACTAGAAGAAGCCCAGAAGCTTTTGAAAGAGAAGAAGCCTGCCGTCTTGAAAGATCCATTTCCCAAAGGGCAAGGCTCCACTTCTGGCACCTCCAAAACTGGGGGCACTTCACATGCTTCGGTCGATCAAACATTCATAAACATGGTCAACTCAGATGCACTTTTGCAAACCAGAGCTAAGAATTATACCCCGGAAACGCAGAGAAAGGATAAGGAGATTGTTGAATCCTCCACTCCACTCCACATACCTGTGGACCCAATGCCTAAGATTCCGAAAGGTGTCTTAAAGAGGGCATCGCACAATCCCAACACGCGGGCTGCTTCCAACTACAATGTAGTTGAAGATCTAGCCCAAACTCCTTGTGCCATGTCTACCTTAGAAGTCTTGCAGAGTTGTCCTTTGCAACGAAATGCACTTCTGGCAGCTATTGGGAGTATGGAGTCCTCCAACATGTCTGCGCGATTTGATATGACTGATGTCAAATACCGGTTGCCATATCACGTTGCCCTCCAGATTGAAGTCGTTCATGGTCCAATGACCATAAGACGAGCTGTAGTAGATGAGGGAGCGTCGACTTGCGTAATGTCTATTTCCTGCTGGAAAGCTCTAGGTTCGCCTGAGTTAGTCCCTTCCAACACAATGCTTACTGCATTTGATGGCAGAACTTTCCGTCCACATGGATTTTTGCCATCATTTAATGTCACTTTGGCCGGTAAGACAGTTGCTGTTGAGATTGAAGTTCTGGACGCTCCGCTTGATTACAACATGTTATTGGGTAGGAGTTGGACTTATGCCATGCAAGCTATAGCATCGGCAGTTTTTCGAGTGGTCATGTTCCCATTTGAAGGTAAGATCGTTACAGTCGATCAACTTTCTTTCACTCAAGGAAAACACCAGACTTCTACAGAAACCACGATTCCTATGATTGATCAAACCACCTCAGTTAGCGAGAGTTTAGGAGCAGGACTTTTTGGATCACTGATTGGCACTTTTGACCTACCCGCTCCTACTTTATTTGTTGGTACTGAAGGATGTTCATCGTCTGAAACTCCTATGATTAGTTCAACAACTGATTCCGAGTTTCTCTCAGCTAATACAAACCCCTCCGTGCCTACCCCTGCTGTAGAAGTTACCCATTTGGAGTCTCATCAAACTACAACAGGACATATGTCGACTCAATTGGTGTCTGTTGAGTCAAATATAGATTGTGACACTACTCAGATACCCAACCCAATTCATTCTCTCAACAGTTCAGGAATTACTTTACCTTCTGATGAAGAAATGTTAGAAGCTTTGAATGACCCAGACCATCCTCGTGAACCTATAAATCGTGTGTCCTTCTTGTTTCCTTTTCTTCACTTATTAGAGAGAGGAGAATTTTGTTCACCACCCGATGAGAATACTGGTCTCACCCCTTCACAAGTTGCCATTGTTGAAGCAAATAGAGCACATACCTCGTTGGTGAACATTTTTACTGGAGTCAACGGAAACATTTTCTTTGAAACGGGATGTTATCTCGATGAAATAATCCCGTATGCTAACCTTTTCCGTGAGTTCCATAACACCTTTGCCCGGCCTCCTGAGGAAGATCCAGGCATTGACCCTACCTGAAGAAGTACTACGCCTAGGTTGAAGTACTTTTTCTTGTAACATAGCTGTATATTTTTGTATAGTTAGTTTTATTATGTTCGTTAGGTGATCTGATGTGTGTTTCTCGTTTCATGTACCAGATGTCAACCACACATTTCTTAGGATTTGCTGATGGCGCCAGTCACCACACCTGTCAGTTGGCTGCAGCAGCTTGGGTCATTTATTCACCCGCTGACCAACTTGTCTCTTCGGGGGGGGTTTGTTTGGGACCTACCACGAACACTGTGGCTGAATACAGTGCAGTTATAGAACTTCTCCGAGATGCCCTCAGTCATGGCATTTCATACCTGGAGGTAAGGCTTGACTCACAACTAATTGTATTTCAATTAACAGGTGTCTATCGGATCAGAGATCCAGGATTGCTACGACAGTTTCTACGAGTTAGATTATTGGAAAGACATTTTCATTCTATCAGATATGAACACATTCCAAGAAATTTAAACAATTTAGCTGATTCGTTAGCAAACTATGTGTTAGACTGGCATTTGCATCATACATTGTAAACAACATTCCACACATAAAATTTAAAAACACATTCACATGTAGATAACCGATACTGTATATATAACTGATACCGTATCAAAAAATATGGGTTTCGAGTCATGAGTCTCATAAGTCAAGTCATAAAAGTACAAAAGTTGGGCATGGAAGCCTCAAAAATATATACATATAATGTTTTTCTTCTCCTATGGAGAAGGAGGAACCTCCTCATCATCTACCGCATTACGGTAGCATATCACTAATCTAGCAACCCTACACAGTAATCTAAGCCATGCTGGGGGCACCCCAACAACATCCTCCTGCATGTCAACAGGTATCTGGTCCATGCGGCTGGTAGGAATCTCATGAGTCAGTCGACTCATTTTCCTCTCCAGGGTTCCTAGCATAGCTTCTGCTGTGGTGACATCAGCTGGCCTCACATAGATAGTAGGATGGCCCTCGGGACGAACAGGCCCAACATCTGCATTGAACACTTGATTAGAACTCCAAAACTCATTTCATAAAAATCAAATATTTGAAAAGTTTGAAAAAATTAAATAAATTCTCAAAAAGTAAACATACCAATATCTCCCCAGGCTCCACCTGGCGGAAGTACCAGCTCTGGGTCGTGACGAAAATCCAGTCCAGCATAGGGAAACTGCTCAAAAGCGGGAACTTGCCTCTCCCACCACCCCCAGAAGTCATCTGTATGGTAACAGTAGTGACTCTCCCCACCACCCTGGCGGAGAAAAATGTCACCCCAACGGCCTAGTCTGGGCTCACGGGGGTTAACCTGTGGTAATGGCATTCCCAAACTAATAGCAGGCATTCTCTCGAAGAAGAAAGTACACAAGATACTCCCGTACCCGAAATTCTTCATTGTACCAGATTTGCAACTTGTCAATTGATACTTCATGTTTGCCAACAAGCTAGTACTCCAATCATAAACATGCCCATGCAAGCACTGTACACCGACATGCATAGAGTGCCTAGAAGCCAAGTGTTGTGATGCACTACCGGATACCCGGTTGATCATGCTCACTATCACTTTCAGCGGGAGACCATCAATAGTTGAAATCAGGACTTGGCTTCCCGATTTTTCTGCTCCGGCAACACAGTAGGTGTTCACATATTCTTGCACTGATCGTGCACCCAAACGAGATGTTCCTTTTAGATTGATTACGTCTCCTCTCCTGGAGAGACCGGTAATAAAATATATATCCTCAACGGTAAGCTCAAGAGTTTGCCCCCGGATGATGAAGGTATTTGTATCGACATCCCAATACTGAATCAATCTCCGAAACAGCTTGTTTAGTGCACGCATGTTTACGGTTCGATAAAATTTCAACAAACCGCATCTACGGAGTGCATGAAGGGTAGCAGGGTCTTGCATAGCTAGTCTATCCATGTCTTCATGCTCCCTTTCCCTCCATTGTAAGACCATCCTGCACAAAAACCCCAAAAATTTTGAGTCTCGGCGCTTTAATTTGGCTTTGCAAATGCGTACGCTACTGTGTATATTACACAGTAGCGTGTAGGCGCTACTCTGTTTGAGCAAAGTAGCGCCCATTGCCTTCGTACGCTACTGTTATGTACATACAGTAGCGCCCGCGCATAAAACTTTATGAGCATTGCGTTTCGGGCCATTTTTCCTCAAAATTTTAAAAATAAACCATTGAAATGCAAGTTGGGTGGATTTCTACTTACTTGGTGGAAGCAGTTTGGCGTTTGGATCCTCCGTTCGATCACAAAGGAGATTTGAAATTCGTGAAAATATGCCCAATGTTTGCCCTACAACACAAAATGCAAATTGATTTGTTCATATTGAAATTATATATATAATTGGATTTTAATTTTTACCCATAATTTTTAATTTTCTATAGTTTCAAACATTTTCAAAAACCCTAATTAATCAATTGAAACACAAAATAAGGTATAAAACTGATCCAAGTTCAATTTTCATTCAATTGTTGTCGAATTCGTCTCCTGACCTCAAATTTCTTAAACGATAAATCTTGTCAATTAGCTAAACATTTCACATCCATATATTCTTTAAGATTTTTGCGTCGTCGACTAATATTTTGTTGAAAACCTAGTTTTTGGCAGGACATGAAGTTACGATCCCAGAAGCTGACCTTTAAGTCATTTTAAGCTCTTGTTTGGACTATTTAAACCTAAACAAGATTGCCGAGCAGACTTGTCCTCTTCGAGCTCGTTAAAGTATCCGAAGGCTCATCCACTCAGGTATAGAATTACCCCTTTTCCGGGCCTCAGTGGATTAACTACGGAAAAGGTATACTCTAGGTATACGTCAGTATGCGCTAGAAGAGTTCTCCTTTCATTGTTTTATACTTTTTCGGGGGAGGAGACTAACTATACGAAAAATGACCTTCTAGAGTCTCTCTTTAGGGTTTTCAGACTCTCTAAATATGAAAATACCAAGCGAGCATACACCTACTCGGGCTCGATGTGAAATCCACGAGAGGGTAAATAGAGGACTGTTTAAGTTTTTCAACTCTATAAACAAGAAAACACCGCCGAGCACAGACCAATCCAGGCTCGATATAAAATCCACGGATAGGTGAAAAGAGGATTGTTTAAGTTTTTCAGACTCTATAAACAGGAAAACACCGGCGAGCATTAATTTGCTTGGGCTCGATACTAAAATCCACGAGCAGATATATGGAGTTATTGTTTAAGTTTTTCAGACTCCTTAAAATTGAAAACACCGGCGAGCAAGAACAGATCTCGGCTCGATATTAAAATCCAGAGATCAGTACATATAGAGTAATCTTCTATCTCTTCTTCGAACTCTGTAAATTATGAAGAAGGTACTGAGTCTTCCTCCCATGGGCTCATTAAATTATTTACATGGTTGGACCTATTGAGTTTTCATTCTTTCTTGGACTCATTAAATCCACAAGAAGGGTATTCTTTTATCTAAAAAGAATAAGGAACGGGAAAACACATCATATCTTCATTGTTAAAGGCAGTATCAGTCAAGTCCTATCCTTGAACACAGCACCTACTTGAGTCTATCTTGTCGGTTGGGCTTAGTTTTTTGGCCTTAGGGTGAACTTTTCCTCCGAGTTATTTACTCCCCCGGTTTGGTTATTCTTCCAACCATATGGAGGGTCTGCTAATGTCTCTTACATTTCAGACTTATTTACCCCATTATGTCAGAAACTGCCTGAGTTACTTTGTGTCGTGCTCAATGTTCAAGGATATACCCTGTGTCGGCCATTCTGCAGTTTACCTTGACCTCATGTGTCGGCCTTCCTAGTGTCAGTCTTGTTAAATATCATTTCGTATCAGCTCTTACCAGTTGAGTGTTCCTCGAGTTGGATGATGGAGGATGCCTTAAGGCCTCCCTTCCAACGGACTTCTTCCCATCGACATCAAATCATTATTCTGGGATTGAAGTTTAGAGTTTCGGTTAGTACCTTGGAGATTGCAGTCACTAGTGGCAATTTTCCTCGCTGTTGAATGATGAGAATACATCAATGTCTCTTCTTCGACAGGATTCCCAAGTGTTCGACTACAAGTCCATCTATTCACATTTGGCGAATCGTACTTGGTACCTTGGACTCCATCATCATTATCGGTGGAAGTCCTCGCGTTTGTTAACGGTATACATCAATGACCGGTAATCAGACGATGCCCTCCATGTTCGACTGTCAACTCATCTATTCACATGGCTCGGGTTTGTACCTAGGGTCGTTATGGGATGAAGACCTTGGGATTTGGATGACATAACCCCATTTTGTTATCACCCAAGTTGCGCAAGACTGAGCCTTACTTCTATACGGCTCTCCATGAGACATAGATCCAGTGTGTTGTTATGGCTATGATCTCTTAGTTTGACATGGATCCACGCTTGTATTTCAAGTGGCCATGCTTTTATATACATCTCCTTGTTATGTATCGGAGATCATGTTATATCATCCTACACATCTATAAGATGTCAACAATGTAATTGCTCGCTGACCTTGATTTTTGTTGCAGGTTTCTTGCGACTTTTTCCTGCGGTTCTGTGCTCTCTCTCTGGTTTTGGATTATAATGTATTTCGGCCATCGCTTCCCTCTGATCTCACACATTAGGGGGCATCTGTTATAGGTCAAACTTGCACCTCTCCGTCCGTGATCACCCTGAGCTGCTGATCACACAAAAGGACAAATTGGATGGAGGAGCATGTTGACCTTGGATGTTATGACAACTCATCCCATTTCCTGAGAACATTGGAAAACATACAAAAATATCATTTTGAGGTATGAGCGCTACTCTACTTAAACAGACTAGCGCCCATACGCGACTCCAGTGCATAATAGTAGCGCCCATACGCGACTCCAGTGCATAATAGTAGCGCCCATATCAGTATATACGCTACTCCTTATTATCAAAGTAGCGCTCGGAATTTAAAACTAAATGAGCGCTATTTCTCAAACAATAGAGTAGCGCCCTATACGCTACTCCACTGTGTAATAGTCGCGTGTATCTTAAAAATGATTAAAAAAATATATTAATCCATCGAAGAGGATTAGTTGAAGACAGTTTCTTAACTTCCCCAACCTCCTCATCGATTTGAACTGCTTCCTTAAACCTATAAATTCCTAAAAGACTAAGGGAGCAAGGTTAGAAGAAATAATGAATGCAAATGATTACTAAAGAATGAGAGGATGAGTTAATGGAGAAACTGTTGCAGAAGACATTCAGACCAGAGCAGAGCCAGAGCCCAGGATCTAGTTGCAGAAGCCTGCTTCATTATCAGGTATATTTGTACTGCATACTATTTTGACAAATAAAGGTTGAAGTGTTTCCTTGTTCCAATCTGAAGGTGTTATAAAATGGCATTTTGAATTGGATTTATTTTGGTCAATACTGGATATTAAACATAATCTTTGTTTATTTTATGATTTATATATGTTGCCCAAAGTGTTTGAGGAAGGTATTGTTGTTTCAGGTTTGCTGAGAGAAAGTGGATTTGAGAGCTGGACACAAGACTGGGTCAAAGCTAGGATCAGACTCCAGTAAAAGGTATGTTCTCTAAATCTGTAATCTATTTCTTTTGTAAACACCTCTGTAATGACATAAATGCACTTACCTGTCACCCCAACCAAGTTGATAGTTTAGTTTCCTGACTATAGGGTAGAAATATCCGCCAACACTTATGAAGCCATAGATGGGGAAATTAGTAGAGAACAAGTTGTAGGAAGGCTAAAAATGATTTTTAAATATTATTGTTATTAAAAAGTGTTTCCACAAAGCTAAGACCCATTTCATATGAAAATAATACATATGTTGAAATATCTCTTGAAGCATTAAATACACAAAGGATCCCTATGGGGAAAGAGTGGTAGTCAGTAGTACAATATCATAAATTAGTTCTTCCACCTAGAATGCCATGAGAGTAGTATTCAGGACAATCATCCTGTGAGCATTCCACTCAATTATTAGGGCATCCATTTACACAAAATGTATATATAATGTAACTCAAATTCACTTGCAAAAGGTTGGAAAATTTGTAGAGGGACTCTATCCTTTTGTTGAGACGGTGAACTATTTTTGTAAGGGGATTCCATTGTTGGATATCAAGCTTACAGAGTGCTACATATATTTTTTGGTGTGTGTTTTGTCCATCTTATGTGTAAATCACACTTCTCTTCATATATGTATGTGTTCATGAGATGGTAATAAATATTATAAGTGACCTTTTAGCACCATATTGTGTCGAAGATGCTCTATGTAGATGAGTGATTGATGTTGTCAGAAATTTCAAATTATCTTGACTTTTTGTCCAGTTTCATAGTTTTTGTGTTAATCAAGAGTATTTTGATATCTTCTCTTATTGTTGTTTATCACGAATGTCTTGTTACCTTTAAATTAATATAATAAAACTCATGATCTACATATATCTTGTTAGAAATTACTGATTTCTTTGATTTAAAGATCAGTACGTTTATTGTAGTGTCCCCTCCTACCATATCAGCGTGATAGGGAGGACGTGGTGCTCAGTCCGGGCAATTAGCCCCAAAACGTTTGAATTAAAATCATTGACGCAAAGAACTGTATCTGTGCATGCTATGGAAAAACGACGGTGATCAAATAAATGCTGTTGATCTCTAACACACATTCAAGATTTGGTGACAGCCATGAAATAAAGATCTGTGCAGAATTATACAAGATCATATGGAATTACATAATAATTTTAATACACAGCGGAAGCAAATTTATCAACAGATCCATGATACATTCAAAATATTCATCAAATGGTAATTGCCAAATTAACACAAGAGAATACTTATCTTATGCAAAAGTAGTCCCACGCAACTGGCTATGCAACTGCAACGTTCCACCCAACCGTAGGCTAGTGTGCTCCTCAATCTCTCAGCACCACTGCCACCCCCGAGCTGGGCATGATCTCTACAAGGAACCAGGGAACAACAGACTCACACATAGCCAAGCATACATAGCCAAGCCAATCTACAATTGGGTTTATCAGGCTGCTAGGAGATGGAAAGGAAGAATTGCTAAGCCAGTGAGCTCAACTACAGAGCTATGGGTACCTATCCCAGATCCATTTAGCTTGGCACTCACAATTCCTACACACCCAACACCAGGAAGTATTCTCTTCACTGCCACACAGTCCCTCAAGCCATACCTTCCTTTCTAGTGTTCTCAGGGTGTGCATAGAAAAGTAGCCAGCCCTCTTAATCTTCTTGAGAGGATACTCCCTACACTAGGTTTATCAAGCCAATTCTGTCCACTACCATTCCAGTTTCTTGCTCATGGGTTTCAAACAAAAACAGGGATGCACCTAACAACAACCTACACTTGCTGAGCATGAGACAACGTTTCCAACAGTGGGATGCATGAGATGGGGTTTCCTGGACTTCAGAAAAACGTGGGTAGACTCAAAACGTATTGGCACTTTGGAAATTCGACTGGGGGAGCAAAACCCATTCCAGAAAAATGCCCCAGGGCAAAAACGCCCTCTCCTTCAGTCCCAATTCGCGTCCCTCCTTCCCCAGCTGTTGCACAATCCCAAAAACGAGTTCCTGGGCATGGAAAAACGCAGGGTTATGGTGAAAAACGTGAGGATAACTTCCTGTGAGCTCAAACTGCGTGAGAAGAAGGACGTAATGCATGAGGAATGGCCTTGGGTAGCATTTCGTGGGGGTTTTCTTGCCCAGCAAGCCAAAAATACGATTTTCAGGTTGGTAGCTTGCCCATGCACGAAAATCTGACTGCCATACCTCTCCCATCCCAAGACATTAACTGCCTTAACCAATTTCTTGGAAGAATTAAATGATTGGGTGCATGAGACAAAATGGGTAGTTGGTGGTTTATGGGTTTCCCCATTGACACATGGATTAATACCATTGGCTCAAGGGTTTAACTAATTTCCCTCCCTTTTCCTTGTAGAGTCATGCCCCATCTCTTTTGTTGCATTGCATAGCCGGTTGTGGGTTTTTCATTGAAAATTCATAATTATATGATGTCTTATATACATTGTGCCCATCTCGCACAAGAACCGTAGGCATCTATTTTTAATTTCCGATACATGAAACGCTAAATCAATGGTGGGGCCTCGGCCTTGAGCTCCTCACCATGATTAAATTACAATATTCACAGCATTTACGATTTTATACAAAGGGGGTCAAAATGGGGACATTACATTCCCCTCCCCTTACATTAGCACTTTCCTCAGTGCTCGTCAAAATTGAACAAAAATGGATATGCCACCATCATGGCATCCTCCAGCTCCCATGTAGCCTCATCGGGACCGTAGTGCTTCCATTGCACCTTTACCTGTCCGATGGCTCGGTTCCGGAGCAATGTTACCTTCTTGTCTAGGATGCACAATGGATCGGTTTGGAATTCTCCCTCGGGTTCCACCTGGATCACATCCCAATTAATCACATGGTTAGGATCATGTACATATTTCTTAAGCAAAGAGACGTGAAAAACATTATGAGCTTTAGTGCTAGCAGGCAATGCAAGTCTATATGCAACTGGTCCTATTCTTTCAAGCACTTCAAATGGCCCACAATATCTAGGTGATAGCTTGCCACAACTCCCAAGCTTCAAGGAACTCTTCCTTGATCTCACTCTAAGATATACATGATCCCCAACATTGAATTCCCTATGCACTCTATGCTTATCTGCATAGCTTTTCTGTCTATCCTGGGCTGCTTTTAAATTTTTCCGGATTCTTGCAACCTCTTGTTCCATTTCCTTAAGCAATTCTGGCCCAAGTACAATTCTGTTCACTGGATTGTCCCAAGTCACTGGTGTCCTACACCTTCTGCCATACAAAGCCTCATAAGGACTCATTCCCAATGATGCTTGTTTCCCATTGTTATATGCAAATTCTACCAAGTGTAGATAATCCTCCCACTTGGATGGTTTGTCCATTACATACATGCGGAGCATGTCTTCAATCACCCGATTTACTCTTTCGGTTTGACCATCTGTTTGAGGATGGTAGGCGGTACTAAAGCTTAGTTGTGTACCCAAATCTGCAAAGAGCCCTTTCCAAAAATTGGAAGTGAACTTGGTATCCCTGTCAGAAATTATTGCCTTAGGCAACCCATGTAATCTGAAAATTTCCTTCATGAAAATATTCGCAATGGCATCGGATTTATGTGTGGACTTAACCGGTATGAAATGTGCTTCCTTTGTTAACTTGTCCACCACAACCATGATGGAATCCTATTGTCTCTTAGTCATTGGAAATCCCGTAATAAAATCCATGGATATTACCTCCCATTTCCATTCTGGAATTGGCACTGGAAGCAACAAACCTGTTGGATGTTGGTGTTCACTCTTCACCTGTTGACATTCCATGCACTTAGAAATGTATTCAGCGACATCCTTCTTCATGCCTGGCCAGAAATAATATTTTCTTGCTGTAGCAATTGTTTTCTGATATCCTGGGTGACCAGAGTATGGAGCTTTATGGATCTCATCCATAACCATTCTCCTTAAATCTGCTGCATTTGGAATATATACTCTATTCTTATAAGTAAGAAGTCCGTCTTCTTCCAAAAGATAGCCCTCATACTTCTTTTCAATGTTCTGCTGCTGCAATTTTCCCTTTATCTGCTCGTACACTTCATCCTCAACCATATGGTTAACAATCTGCTGCCTCAAATCTGGTTGGCAAGTGCTAAGCGCTGCCACATGCATTTCACGTGCCTTCCTGCTGAGTGCATCGGCCACCTTGTTTTCTTTCCCTTTTATGTGTTTGATTTCGAAATCAAATTAACACAAAAATTCCAACCATCTAGCTTGCCTAGCATTTAAAGTTGGCTGATCAAACAAGTACTTCAGACCACAATGGTCTGTCCTTAACTCGAATTTTCTTCCCATTAAGTAATGCCTCCACATCTTCAAGGCATGTACTATGGCTGCCAGTTCTATATCATGAGTAGCATAGTTCTTCTCATGCTCCTTCAACTTTCTTGACTCATAGCATATCACGTGGTTGTCTTGCATAAGAACTCCTCCAAGTCCCTGATTGCATGCATCGGTACACACCACAAAGTCTTTTCCCGGGTCTGCAATCTTCAGAATAAGTGCACTTGTAAGAAGATTCTTCAACCGCTGAAAACTTTCTTCACATCTTGGTGACCATTCAAATTTTATCCCCTTCTTTTGCAAAGAAGTGATCGGGTTAGCAACTTTGTAGAATCCTTCGATAAACCTCCTGTAGTAACCAGCAAGGCCCATAAAAGATCTCACATCAGTCACATTCCTTGGAGTTGGCCAATTCATAATGGCTTCAATCTTCTCAGGGTCTACAGATATACCTTCGTCGGAGATGATGTGACCCAAATAATGAATTCTATCTTTATAAAAGTCACATTTGCTCAACTTTGCATACAGCTTATGCTCCCTTAGTAGTTGCATTGTCATTCTCAAATGTTCTTCATGCTCTTCTTCATTCTTGGAATAGATGAGAATATCGTCTAGGAATACAAGAACAAACTTGTCCAAATACTTGCTAAAAACATTATTCATGAGGCACATGAATGTAGCTGGTGCATTTGTAAGACCGAATGGTACCACTACAAACTCATAGTGTCCATACCTCGTTCTAAAGGCTGTCTTATGAATATCTTCTTCTTTGATTCTTACCTGATGGTAACCAGACCTCAAGTCAATCTTTGAAAATACCTTTGCTCCTCTCATTTGGTCAAAAAGGTCATCAATTCGGGGCAATGGGTATTTGTTCTTCACAGTGACTTTGTTCAACTGCCTGTAGTCAATACATAACCTGAGTGTTCCATCTTTCTTTTTCACGAATAGAACAGGTGCTCCCCACGGGGACACACTTGGCCTAATATATTTCTTTTCCAACAACTCTTGTAATTGCATTTTCAACTCTAGCAATTCCGGTGTACTCATCCTGTACGGTGTCTTAGACACTGGTGCCGCTCCTGGCACAAGTTCAATTGTAAAGTCAATGTCTCTCTTTGGAGGGAGTCCTGGAATCTCATCAGGAAAAACATCCCTGAATTCTTGTAATACATGATAGTCCTCCAATCTAAGAGTTTCACTCTCTGCTGCCTCTAAAACGTGAGCTGCATACAGTTGACATCCCTTCCTACAGAACTTCTTTAGTTGCATGGCTGAAACCTGTCTAACAGAAGTCACCTTTGGAATGCCTTTTACAACCCTCGGGTTTCCTCCTTCGTTCATGCATTCAAATGTCTTATTGTAGCAGTCAAGTTTAACCCTGTGTGCTTCTAACCAATCCATTCCAATGAGAATATCGTAGGAACCAAGTGGCAAAATATTCAGATCTGCATAAGTGAATAGCCCATCCATCTCTAATGGACATTTCTCTACTATTTCACTAACTTTTCTCTTGGTTCCAGTGGCTAATTGAACTAACCATGATTTACTATGCTTTAATTTCTTGAAAGCACAAACCTCAACAATTCTAGGAGTGACATAACTGTGAGTAGATCCAGGATCAATCAAAATAGAAACAGATTGCTTAGCAATCTTACCTTCAACTTCAACCACAGTTGACTGATGATCTGCTTGGCGGTCTTCTACTGCTGCATAGATTCTAGGGATTGCTCTCGCCACTTGACCCACAGTTCCAGCTCCTTGGATGTTGTGAACTTGATTTGCATTCCCATTCCTATGTGGACAGTTCCTAAGCATGTGGTCTCCTCCACAACCCCAACATTGAAGTGGTTCTCTTGGCTCCTTTGGATCTCTTGGCTTGTCTCCCATCATCCTAGTTGGCTTAGTCACCACCTGTGATGGTTGCCTTTGCTGATTCCGAAATTGAGGAGGCTTGAACCCCTTCTTCCTTTGATCAAACTTTTCATTTTTCTTATCCTTCCATGCCTTATGGAATTCCAGTTTGCTCCTGTTTTGATCAAAGCAGTACTTGGCCTTTCTTATGGCCTCCTCCAGAGTTCGAGGTTCATCAAACTCAATTCTATCTTTATATGACTGGGGCAGTCCACTTAGGAAACGCTGAATTTTTACCTTATCATCTCGAATATACTTGACATACCTCAACAGCTCCAAGAACTTGTTTGCATATTCTTCCATGGTCGATTGTCCCAATCTCAGCTCATGGAACTCTTTGATCTTATCGTCATAGTACCTATCAGAGAGGTACTTTTGCTTGAAGTATTTCTTGAACTGCTTCCACACAATCTTTCTTTCATTGATCTTCTTCACTTGCCTGGTGTGTTCCCACCATATAGATGCTCTTCCATTCAAGTTGAAGATGGCTACCCTTGCCTTCATATTTCCCGAGTAGTCTTGGACTTGGAAATATTTTCTCATCCCAAGAAGCCAAGCTTCAGCTTCTTGACCAGATTTTACCTCTCCGTCAAATGTAGGAGGTTTTGCCTTCTTAAATTCCCCATGTGAATTGTTCTTGTGGTGCTTCTTTCTCTTACTCATGTGAGATGAAGAGCTTGAACCCTCAATGGATTCTTCAGAGTCAGATGATTCATTAGAAGAGATTTCTGGAGTATATGTCCTGTCAGTAGAAACTCCTCTTGGGCTACTGGCCCTCTTGCGGGAATTCCTTCTAGAGCTACTCCCACCCCTTTCTGGATTTGCTATCTGATGCCCAGAGTTTATTTGCCTTTGGATGTCTGTCAGACTCTGTAGCATAGCTGCATTCAACTGATTTTGTTCTTCCTGAGCTTTAATCATCCTTTTATTATCTTCCCTACAGCTTTGCAACTCCACCCTTAGGCTTCTCATGGTGGCTGCAACATCTGGAGGGGTCTCTTGATTTCTTCTCCCATTAGATTCTGTTTCAGCATTCTCAACCTGTATGTTTTCCCCCATGGCATATGTCTCAGGCTCATAGGGATCCTGTGCATCATTCATGATGTTCATTTTCTTGGCCCAACCAAGATCCCAAAACTTTCCAACTGTATTATTTAGAGTGTTACCCTGCTGTAACTGTGACTCTGTGGAATGTGTTTATCAAAACAATTGTTAGCTGCATTACATTCTCAAAATTCACAATTACTTCATGCACGTGGGAAAAAACATTACGTTGACAATTTGTCAAATCACAAACAACAACGACATATGAGGGGGAAAAGAAAAAGGGGGTCAAGGGGGCTTGCCCCCTTGTGGCTTCTCCTGCCGCAACGGGCAGTTCGCGAAATCCGGCCGCGGCGGGCGATTCACAGACTACTCCCGCAACCGCGGGGAGGTTGGCCTTCCGCAATGGGCGGGGCAATTGGCTGAGAGTTTCCGCAATGCGGGGCGCTTGGCGGAATGCTTCCGCAAATGCGGAGTGGTTCGGCGACGGCTTCCGCAATTGCGGAGCAGTTCGCCGAACGCTTCCGCAATTGCGGAGCAGTTCGCCGAACGCTTCCGCAATGGCGGGGCGATTTGCCGAGCGGAGCCATTCGGCGAAGGCTTCCGCAGTTGCGGAGCCATTCGGCGAAGGCTTCCGCAGTACCGGATCCGTTCGCGGAATGCTTCCGCTGGAATGCTTCCGGGGGTTTCGGGCGGTTTTTGCGAAAATATTTTTCGGAATGACTTGTTGAACGCTTCCGCAATTTTGGAACGATTCGCCGAAGTCTTCCGAAATTGTGGAGCGATTCGGCGAAGTCTTCCGCAGTTGCGGAACGATTCGCCGAAGTCTTCCGCAACTTCGGAAAGACTCGCCGAACTCTTCCGCATTTCGGAACGATTCACGGAATCCTTCCGAAATTTCGGAAGAGAATTCCTTCTGCAATTTCGGGAAGGTTCGCGGAATCCTTCCGCAATTTCGGGAAGGTTCGCCGAACTCTTCCGCAATTGCGGGAAGGTTCGCGAAACCTTTCCGAAATTTCGGAACGACTTCCCGAAACGGCTTAAAACAAATTTTTTCTCAAAAACAGACTTAAACCAAATTTTTTTTCAAAACTCATAAGACAACAATTTTATTGTAATTGCTTATCAGATCTGGCCCATAGAGGCCCAATGCTGCAACGCAGCTCTGATACCATAATGTAGTGTCCCCTCCTACCATATCAGCGTGATAGGGAGGACGTGGTGCTCAGTCCGGGCAATTAGCCCCAAAACGTTTGAATTAAAATCATTGACGCAAAGAACTGTATCTGTGCATGCTATGGAAAAACGACGGTGATCAAATAAATGCTGTTGATCTCTAACACACATTCAAGATTTTGTGACAGCCATGAAATAAAGATCTGTGCAGAATTATACAAGATCATATGGAATTACATAATAATTTTAATACACAGCGGAAGCAAATTTATCAACAGATCCATGATACATTCAAAATATTCATCAAATGGTAATTGCCAAATTAACACAAGAGAATACTTATCTTATGCAAAAGTAGTCCCACGCAACTGGCTATGCAACTGCAACGTTCCACCCAACCGTAGGCTAGTGTGCTCCTCAATCTCTCAGCACCACTGCCACCCCCCGAGCTGGGCATGATCTCTACAAGGAACCAGGGAACAGCAGACTCACACATAGCCAAGCATACATAGCCAAGCCAATCTACAATTGGGTTTATCAGGCTGCTAGGAGATGGAAAGGAAGAATTGCTAAGCCAGTGAGCTCAACTACAGAGCTATGGGTACCTCTCCCAGATCCATTTAGCTTGGCACTCACAATGCCTACACACCCAACACCAGGAAGTATTCTCTTCACTGCCACACAGTCCCTCAAGCCATACCTTCCTTTCTAGTGTTCTCAGGGTGTGCATAGAAAAGTAGCCAGCCCTCTTAATCTTCTTGAGAGGATACTCCCTACACTAGGTTTATCAAGCCAATTCTGTCCACTACCATTCCAGTTTCTTGCTCATGGGTTTCAAACAAAAACAGGGATGCACCTAACAACAACCTACACTTGCTGAGCATGAGACAACGTTTCCAACAGTGGGATGCATGAGATGGGGTTTCCTGGACTTCAGAAAAACGTGGGTAGACTCAAAACGTATTGGCACTTTGGAAATTCGACTGGGGGAGCAAAACCCATTCCAGAAAAACGCCCCAGGGCAAAAACGCCCTCTCCTTCAGTCCCAATTCGCGTCCCTCCTTCCCCAGCTGTTGCACAATCCCAAAAACGAGTTCCTGGGCATGGAAAAACGCAGGGTTATGGTGAAAAACGTGAGGATAACTTCCTGTGAGCTCAAACTGCGTGAGAGGAAGGACGTAATGCATGAGGAATGGCCTTGGGTAGCATTTCGTGGGGGTTTTCTTGCCCAGCAAGCCAAAAATACGATTTTCAGGTTGGTAGCTTGCCCATGCACGAAAATCTGACTGCCATACCTCTCCCATCCCAAGACATTAACTGCCTTAACCAATTTCTTGGAAGAATTAAATGATTGGGTGCATGAGACAAAATGGGTAGTTGGTGGTTTATGGGTTTCCCCATTGACACATGGATTAATACCATTGGCTCAAGGGTTTAACTAATTTCCCTCCCTTTTCCTTGTAGAGTCATGCCCCATCTCTTTTGTTGCATTGCATAGCCGGTTGTGGGTTTTTCATTGAAAATTCATAATTATATGATGTCTTATATACATTGTGCCCATCTCGCACAAGAACCGTAGGCATCTATTTTTAATTGCCGATACATGAAACGCTAAATCAACGGTGGGGCCTTGGCCTTGAGCTCCTCACCATGATTAAATTACAATATTCACAGCATTTACGATTTTATACAAAGGGGGTCAAAATGGGGACATTACATTTATGATTTCAAATGTATTTAAGAGATTCATCCTGCAGGAACCTCTTTAATATATTCTTGTTTAATCTATTCTTGTATCCATTTGTTCCAATTTATCTACATTTAATCCAAAGTATTGGAATACTCTGTAAAATTCCAACACAGTTGTTTTACACTATCCAAATTGTTCATATAAGTTACTGTTCTAAACATTCCAAGAATTAAAGATCGATTACATATTAAATTTCACATAGATTCAGCTCAAAAATATTTAAAAATTGAGTTCTGTCATGCCATGGCTAGTACTGATTCAGTCCAATACTACTCATCTTCTTGATGGTATTTATGTGTGTTCTTTTCTCTGCTTGAATGACCGTTGTAATCTAGGAGATTACAACATTGGCGCTGTTGTCATTCTCTTTTGGTTGGGTGACAACAGCAAAAGGGAAGCGGTTTGAATTTGGAAGAAAGTGTGAGATCTAAAGATACTTGCAAGACAGTTATGTTCGTAGATAAAAGGAAAAAAGAAGAAGATGATGTTCGACGAATTGTTGCATTGTGGAGAATGCTGCTATGAATTGATATGATGTGTTCGTTTAAAATTCGACATGACGAATTTTATCTATAATGATATAGAGTTTAATTTCGAAAGGAATACGAGTCGATAATTTCTATTCCATGCATTATTGAAGATTCTTTCTCAGTTTGTAGCAACTAGTGGAGGTGAGCCCTTCTAACCAATTGACTCAGCCTCGTTGTTGAAGGAATTCAGCTAGTCCAAAGAATTTTCTCATCGATCACACATACAACTGGATTCTTCCTTTCATGCATGTTCTTGTAGATGCTGCCAGTCAACTATATCACGCATCCAATGAAGAGATTTCCATCGAAAGCATATCGACCAGCATAAACTGTCGACCAACCAACGACTGATCTAACCAACTGTGCATAGACTAAAGCAATTGACAACGCCAAGTAGAGAAGTAATGTACCACCAGACTAGAGAAGACGTGTTACCAACTGCTTACAGTGGTTGTTGCATTTCTGACGAATGTTGGGTCACTTCTCATTTTTGGTGTTCATGGTCGGAGTGGGAATCGTTTTCCATCATGATGCATTTCGGGTTCCCAAAGATCTGTTTTTTTGGACGAGCAGGAGTCGGCGGTGGATTGCAACTTGTCGTTGTTAGGCATGTCTGAGAGTTGTCTCAAGGCTTGTGTGGTGACTTCAGTGGAGTGAGCTACCGATGGTTCTTTGGACTTAACTGGATACATACAACAATCCGAACCTGTCCATGCTATCAATAAAAACACAAATGATCGTTGGTCCATAGAACCATCTACCAAAATGCTCATGTAAAGGTTCATGCAAACTAACTGGTGAAGTTGGCCAAGTATCCAGTCGGCCAATTACATAAAACACCATTCAACCACGACTGGCCATGACTGCATTACTTCAAACCGAATGTCAGCGTCGACCACTGTTGTACAAAAACAGCACACCCGATTATAATTCATGACAGAGGCGAAAATTTATTTTTGGTCGATATGAAAATATAGCCGTCGGTTGTTTTTAGTCGTTGAAATTCTCATCGGTGATTGAGCTGTCGAAGTTCCAATTCATTTGGTTGGGTTTTTAAAATCTAAAATTAGTCGGCACTATTTCCTTCATGGTGCTCAATTGGTAGATGTTATTTAAGTATATTTGGTGTCAAAATTGGTCGAGGAATTGTAAATATGAGTTAATATTGATATGTGGTCGACAAATCATTTTTTTGTAATTGGAATCCTTTGTCAAATTTCTATTTCAAGTCGATTGAGTCATTCTTGTGGTAAACATGCATCATTGTGGCAGTCGAACCAAGTCAGACATTAGTCGACTATACTTAGAGCATGCACAATGAGCAGGAAGCCTTATGCAAGTAATTAAACCTTCATGGTAGAAGAAGAGGACAAATATGACATTCAAGTAGAATATATCTTACACCCCACGAATAGAGCTTATTGAAAGATGATGAAACAAGAGCACTTGAATCAATCAAGCCCCCCTTGGTGCAAAAATAAAGAAGCAATTCTTGAGTTGTGACCTTGGAAGTTATAGGCAGAGAAACGGTATGGGAATAAGAACCAAAAGTCCTAAAATTTCTAAGCTGATGGAGTTGAATTTTTTCCAGATGATTAAACTATGAGGCTTAACAAGTAGTGTTCCCAATTCGAAAATTAGGCACACTAACTCCATTGCAACAAACTGGAGCTATATTTTTCCCTACTAACTCCAAACGCCCTCAAACTTCCCCAAACCCAAACTTTCCCAAAGTAAATACTTGGGTCTAATCCAGACTTACATGACATACAACAAAACTATGTGGAAGGTGGAATCAAACTCTACCTCGGCAGATGCACATTTTCTAGGTACGTCATCCCTAGGTAGACTCCTTTGGCTAAATTGAAGGCTTCAAGGAAATAGCCGTAGGAATTCTATGGAAACCCAATCTATTTTGGTGAAAATATAGATATAGTTGACTGTAACAAACCCCCAACCAGCTACAAGGATGATTAGACTCAAAATTCATAGGTTACTTGGATTTTTAGAGGAATTGTGAGAAAGTGTGTTTCGCTTGACAGCTCAACTAATCAGTTTGAAACTCTTTCAAAACAGTGACAAATCCCCACAAATTTCTGATATGAATATGGGGATGGGCCCTATATTTTCCTACCTACCTGCAGCAACTTACGAAACTCGATTTCAAGCTCTAGAACTCAAGATACGTCTCAAAGAGTGAAGACTAGTTAAACTTGCACATTGAGCATATGCAAAAATAAATTATTGGAGACAACAATTTGAATAACAAAGAAAGGATCATATTTTATTCATTTCAGGTATGCAAAATAAAATATGGTTGTAGTAACATCCATTATTACATAGACCTCAAACCACAGTCCAAATGATTACAAAATACCAAATATGCAACTAGTGCACCACAACACATTGGAAACTTCACTAAACTAGGACAAGTACTAGGACTCTACTTTGCTACAGCAATATGATCAGTGAATGGGCTTAATGTCCAATCCACAATGGCCAAATTAAATGAACAAGACCCCTTCAATTGGTTACAAAAGATTAGGGGCCCATCTCCCTAGTGGTTTGCAAGGGGCACATCTCCCATGCATAGAATTGCACAAGCAACTCAATAATAATTTTGATTGAAAAACAAGCTAACCTATGCTAATGCGCCTTGCTACACTTTTTAAACTTGTGAGGCATCCAATACCATGGACAACCCAAAATCAAGCACTAGATATATGATGGTCCATAATTTCTCCACTTCCTTCATGAGTATACCCTTTAACCACTTTGACCTCATGAATGCACCCTCTAACTTCCTCAACCAAATCTAACCAACTTTGACCTCATGTATGCACCATTTAACTTCCTCAACCAACTCTAACCAACTTTTACCTCATGAATGTGCCCTCTAACTTCCTCAACCAGCTCTAACCAACTTTGATTATCCACGTATTAACCAACTTGGACTTGCCCACTTGCTAACCAACTTAGTTTTCCCACTTGCTAACTAACTTGGAATTTGATACCTTACTCCTTGGCACCCCCTTGACTTGGTTAATCTTCATTTAATGCATGGATAAGCCTACTTAGTGCCCTCCTCACCTTGGTCAATCTTCTCACTTGATGTGGACAAACTTTTCCTTAGAAGTTTTATCAATTTCTTTGTGCAAGGCAACCTTTGATCAATTTTAATTCCCATATTAATTTGGCTTCCCACTTGAACCCATGGGAATCTGATGGATTAGAATTTGTATATTGATGCCCCCAAAATGGGAACATTACATTCCTCCCCTCCCAAGATTGTTTGTCCTCAAGTAATGAAAAAAATTGGTGATGAAGAACTTGTACACTACCACCAAACTGTTGCTACAATCCAGAGGGCCAACAAAATGAGTATACTCCATCACATAATTTTGGCATATGCTACACTCCTCCACACACTCCAATGCATATTCTTTGAAGCTCCCCCATGAAGATCTCTTACTCACCCTCATGCGAGTCTCCAAACAACCAAGGTGACCATCTATGAGTGGAACATGTACAACTCCCAAAATATTCTTCTTCATAATCGATATGGGCACTTAATGGGTTCGGTATTTGAAGTGGATAAGTATCATGTGTTGATATTTATGAATCAACCCATCCATAATCTCACATGCTAACCATTTTTTCTTCCATCCTTTGAGTTCAATATCAACCTCAAATCTGCACTTGGCCAATGCATACATATTGGATAGCATATCTTTTCCATGATGTGAATAATGATTTCCATGTAGATGCAATATCTTTCTCTCAAAATCAAAGGGATGTTCATCCCTCATCAAAATCACTCTTATGTCTCCCTTGGAAACATCATACTCAAGCTCAATTATGGAGCAAATCTTGGTAAGACAAACACAACCATAGTTGTTATGAGATGGAGAGATCCTTTTCTTGGTGCACCAACCCCAATAACTCTCCTCTACTTGATCACACCTTTGTAGATGGACCAAACCAAAGGGGAACGAATCCTTCCCATGTGGACACCAATTTTTCATTGCTCAAGTATAATGCCAAGATCCACTACCTTCATCTCACCCATTTCTCCTTCAAGCAATGTGACATATGATGGTTGTCCATGTTGCTTGTGGCATGCTTTGCTCATGAAAGGCGGTGAACCCATAAGTGCCTCAACCAAGAAATTTCCCATACTTGAAAGTATTGAATAGTCACATTGGAACTCTTCCTTAATTCGAAATTGGTGATGGCCAAGGTGAAGATAAACCTTGATAAGAATCTTGTCCTTGTGACATTCATTCCTCTTCCTTTCCCAAGTTACTTTGAATGCAATTGGATTCACATAGATATTTGTGAATATTGGTTCAAAATATTCCTTCATGTGCCATCCAACTTCACCTTTGAACCTCTTGATATGCATTAGGGGAGTTTTGAGGTCTAAAATGGGCCTCCTAAGGGAAATAACAAAATAAGAGTTATAATAATAAAATACGAGTTCTAAATTTTAGAGTGGGAAAAGAAAACTACTTTTTTTTTATCGTATTTTTGACATATCTCCTTATCGATTTACCCAAATTTCAAGTTTGGGCACTCGTTGGATGCAAAATTTAACTATGCATCCAACCCATACCCACACTGCATACTTCTGAGGCACCCACGACATGAAGAAAAAAAATCAATAAAAAACGTATTTTAATATTCAAATACATTTTTTATTGAAATTTTATTTTTTCCATGTCGTGGGTGCCTCAAAGTATGCAGTGTGGGTATGGGTTGGATGCATAATCAAATTCCGCATCCAACAAGTGCCCAAACTTGAAATTTGTGTAAACTATTAAGGAGATAGTAAAAAATACGATAAGAAAAAAGTAGTTTTTTCTTTTTCCCTCCATTGTTTTTTACAAATTTTACCCTTATGGTTGACATCATCATCTTGAATCCTATTGGTTCTTATAAAGTGAATTTTTATGGTACATTTTTTTGTTTTGAGGCCCATTTTTTACCTCAAAACTCCCCTAATGTTTGTATGTGTGAATGAGCTTGTGTTGAGCCTTTACTCTCTTTTCAAGAGAGTGCTCAATGAGGAGCGAAACATGGGTAGCCCACATAGTTTTTTTCTTTAAATATGATCTTGGTAGTAAATGGATGACTCCACACATGATCACATATTGTTCTCCTTGGATCAAATAATTAGATGGCTCACATGAAATTTGATTTCCAGAAGACTCCAATACTAATTGAACTTTCCAAGCAAATGGATCTCATATTAAAGGAATAAATGCACATGACACTACCTTCATTTCCTCTTCCTTGTATGCAGAAACAAAATCATGGGATTGTACCACACTTACCCATTCAAGTCGGTGCCTATCTTCTATGTCTAGTGGTCTACTAGGTGGAAGGTTTCCAAGAACCTTCTCATGCCATCCTCTTCTACCTAGCCAAGTATCAACACAAAGATACTTTTGAAGACTCCTAAACCATCCAACAGGAACATCATGTGTCCACCCAAAATAATTTTTCCCTTGTACGAAACCAATCCATTGCTTTGCTTGGATAGACTATTGGAATTCAAAGCTAGCTCTCCCTCTAAGATCCCATTGACCAAGATCCAAAATTTCCAACATTTTGATCAATTGGAGCAACTTGTCACAACAAGAGATACCAGGATCCCATAACCATATTGGAATTCCATCACTTCCAATCTTTTTGAATATCTTTGTGTTAGATCCAACAATGCTTGGATCTCTTCTTGTGCCAACTAACTGCTTGCTTGCATTGTGGCATCCAACATGCTATGTATTCAAGATGATTTTCTCTTGCATGGTGGTTCCAAATATTCCATGTACTTGCACACCCAATCAATGGATCCATGGGTATTAAGGGTATCTAAGGGCTGCAATACATGCCCTTGCCATTGCTGACATGGTAAGACAATGTTAGTGAAACCAAAAGATTCATCATAGAAGCAAAAAGAACTTTTACCTCCATGAATCTCCATTTTTTTCTATGTATTCATCCACCCAATCCATGGAAGCATAAATACTTTGTATTGCTAGTCCATATGAAATGTTATAATCCACCTTTTGTAGAGTGAATTATTCCACCCTTAAGGGAAGCTCGTAATCTTCTTTCATCCAATCAAGTGCTTGGCTTGCATCCTCCATGAGAGTGGTTTTCTCAAACACTTGTAAATATGATTTTCTTCATTCTCAAACTTCTCATGAGGTTCCTCTATCAAAGAATGAGTGTTATCAGCCATATATGAGTGACTGGTGGAGGTGTAAGAGGAAGGCTGCGATCCTCCCAACTCCATGTGTAGCTTCTCTACCTCCATGGAATTTTCTTTTGCATGTTTAAGGGCTAGGTCTCGATCCAAAAACATTTGCAGGTAGGCTTAATTCATCTTTTTGATTTCTTCTTTTAAGGATCACAATTGGGAACTAGTGACTCCTTCACTCCATCCTTCTTGTCTTTCCTTTAATTGAGTCCTACACATAAGGTATTCAACAAACTTATGTGCACCATCAGTTCTTTCCAATTATTGTATCATCTTCTCTTCTAATACTAAGAGTTGGATCTCAAAGTCAAACAATGGAATCCTTTCTAGATTGTGTATGATTCCACATGTGGTTTCATTAAGCCCATGTGAGTCATGCAAATTCACTATTATCAATTCAGCCCTCTCATCAAAATCATCTTTGACACCAAAATTTTGAGTCTCAACATTGGAAGACTCTACCATGCAAACCTCCTCACTGGAAGTGGCTTCCATCTCATGATGGTACTAATGACTTTGAATGCTGCAAAAATCAGAATTATAGTCATACCTTTGTGTCATATGTTTTTCTTCTAGGCCACTTCTCATGTGCCCTTCTCCACCTAAACTAGAGGTAGGTTCAACTTTAGGTTCCTCAATCTTTTCTTCTACACAATCTTCCTCTATTTGGTAGACATCATGTAGTGGCTTTCACTCCTCCCCAAGGATATCTACCTCATCTACTTGTTCATCACCACATTCCTCCTCATCTTTTCTCTATGAGAGGACCTCAATGTAGTATGCATTTCCCTTGTCACATTTGTGGCCCAGAACCCATGGTTCCTGACAAGTGAAGCAAATATTCCTCCTCCTAAACTCATTTCAGCCTCTGAATGTATTGTCCTTCTTGGATGCACCATTGGTTGGACCCTTTTGGAAATATCTTATGTCCTTGAATCTTGTAGGAGCATTGGCCTTGGGTGAGAATCTACTTCTCAACAAGGCATCTTGTAGATCTTCGGTTCTAATCATGGAATTATTCAATTCATAGTTCTAAGTAGATCATTTAATACCCCCCTTTGGTGCAATATTTTGCTTAGTATCACAATATTTATTGAATCTCCCAATTAATCGTCTACATTCTTCATCTAGAGCTTGATAATCAACAATGAGAGCTGCGATTGAAGTAGCACCCTCATTTTTGTGCTTTTCATTCTTCCTTGTAATGATAAGTGAATGTAGGCATGGTGGGTCTTTGTTGGCTCTTGAACTCATGAGGCTGATTGTGAGGCCCTATCCTTGAGAAGAGAGTCTCAATGTAGGCCCTTCTTTCCTCATGGTGGGGAATGTCATTGCTCCCTTCAGCGTTCTTCGATCCATGCTTCTAGGACAAACTCTTCATGGATTGTGCTAGCCTCATGGATAGATCATCAAGCTATTGTTGTTGGAACATAATTCCCATCTAGAAATTGGTTAATAATACTTGCATAAGGTTCCAAGTGTTTAATGTAATTTGTTCCATGGTTTGGCTTCATAGTTACTAGTATAGGGGTTTGTCCACATATTAGACTAGTGGTTTGTCATTATATCCAAGTTTTTCCACAAGTGTGCCAATTTCCTTATTCCGAGGAGTCAAAGGAACCCTAATTAATGCATTTAATGAGGAAGGCGCACCACTTCCCTGTTTTATGGGATAAGGTTGGACCAATGGCGCTTATGCACTAGATTTGGTCAAAATGCTCATTAATGGCCACTACCAAAGACCTAAACCACCTAATTTTCCCTCATAATGATTCCATCCACATTTATCTCTTTTCCTAACTTCCTCATATTCCTTATAGGTTCATTGGACCTCATTATGGCCCAATACATGAGTTACACTTGGCACAATGTCATAGATTGGGGGAATTACTCCAATAAGCCTAGCATTAATGTGAGCTACTCAACTTGCCACTAAGTCTCTTGATTTTTCCCCCTAAGAGAATTTATATATTGTACACATCTTATTGAATAATATAGAAGGTGGATTTCATCCCAATTGAGTTCTATCTATTGTGTTTCTTTCTATTCTTCTATCTCTATTTAATGCTAATATCTATTGCTAATATAGTGAGGTTATATTTGCTTCAAGATCCTTAGCTGTAGAATTTATTGCATGGAATCAAGTACATAAAAATTTGACATGGTATCATAGATTAGGGAGCTTATTCTAATTTATCCTCCATACATATCTTCAGAGTGTTTTTTTGCAGGTACAACTTCTACATGGATTCAAAAGCAACTCCTCTTCTTACTCCATTCATAAGCTATTCAGAGTGGAAATTGAAGTTGGTTGCATCTCTAATGATACAAGTTCTCTATGAGGTATCTATTGGATCTATTGAAGAGCCAATATCATATGAAGATAAAAATGATTGGCTAAATTAATGTGACAGAGCATTTGGATCAATATGTCTAGCAATATCTCCAAGCATGTGCTACCTCATTGATACTACCGAATACCCAAAGGATCTTTGGACCAATTTGGATAGATATTTTGGAAATCATGATGAGGAATATTCTATACATATGGATAATGAACCTATCACCTCCTCATATGATATGCAATCTGATGTCTTGCCTCAAGCATCTGTTCTAAATTTGTGCAAGTTGAAGAAGAAAATATGGTAGAAATTTCAACTCAAGTTTTAAATGGTGAAAGTCTCCTTGAAGTGACTCCTTCTCTTATTTCTCTAGAAGTTCATGATAACTCTTATTTCTCATATTCACATGTATCTAATCCAAGAGAATCCATTCAACATTCCTTTGTTTAAGAATAACTCTCCTTCCATCTGTCATCATTGTTCTTCAATAATTCTTCAAATGCTGGTTTTGAGGATGATAAGCTAGTTGTTGAAGATCCTTTGCATACTTCACTAGTTGACGGTGCAAAATTTGTTGATATTTTGGATGGTTTGAAGGCTGCATCAATATGTGAGATATCTGCAAATGCACTCACCAATTTTGATCCAAATATTTCTACCTATTCCTCTATGGTGACGAGCACATTTCCTCACAATTCTACTGAAGAAGGAGACATTGCCATTGCCTTGGCATGAATTGAACTCTTGTTCCTCTCATTTGGACCTGATCATACCTGTTTTGGATCTGATTTTAGTTCAGATCTCAATTCCAAAGATCGTTTGGAACTATTTGATCTCCCGTTGGATGCTACTGGTATCTTTTGTGATAACTAGAGTTGTGTGAAGTTGTCCGAGAACCCAGTGTTTCATGGCAGGTTGAAACACATAGAGATCAAATATCACTATATCAAGGATATGGTGCAGAGAGGAGCAGTGAAGCTCCTGTATGTTGCGACAAACGGGCAGATTGCAAATGTGCTGACGAAACCACTAGCCAGAGTGAAGTTCAAGTACTTTAGAGAGAGGCTTGGTGTTCTTCAGATTGATAACACTTCGAGGAAGAAGTGATGGACACATTTGCAAAAGCCATTCCAAGCATGTTGGAAAGAGGATCCTTCACATGGCTATGGATGTAAGTGCTGGATGATGAGCATCAGGACGATGCTCTAGTTACTGCTCTATATATGCATCATGTTGGATGCTGGATATGATCAGTTGGATCATTTACATGTATATGTATGTACGCATCATGTTGGATGCAGGATATGATCAATTGGATCATTTATATGTATATGTATGTACGCATCATGTTGGATGCTTGGACCATGTATTTGTATATGCATCAGGTGGATACATTGTATGATCAGGTAGATCATGTATATTGATATGTATCATGTATGATCAGGTGGATACATTGTATGATTAGGTGGATCATGTATGATGATATGTATCAGGTAGATACTTGGTATGCATCAGGTATATGCATTGTATGATTAGGATGATCATGGATGATGAGCTTCAGGATGTTGCTCCAGATGATATGCAGCAGGATGTTCTAGTGATGATGATCAGGATGATCATGTGTACATCAGGATGATGTATGGTGAGTATCAGGTTGATACTCTATGGTCGTGGATCAGGTTGTGCAGATGAGCATATAATTTGGCCCTGGGAGATTTGTAGATAGTCTTTCGAGGTTTTTCCTATGGCATGTAATTTGGCCCTAGGATATCTGGCAAATCCTCTTTCGAGGTTTTGCTCTGGGAGGACATATAATTTGGCCCTAGGAGATCTGCAGATAGTCTTTCAAGGTTTTTCCTATGGCATATAATCTGGCCCTGGGATATCTGGCAGATGCTCTTTCGAGGTTTTGTCCTATGGCATATAATCTATCCCTGTGAGATCTGATAGGTTGGGTTGTGTTCCCGTAATAAGTGCTGGGATGCTCTTGCGAGGTTTTGCGATGACCACATATAATATGTCCCTGAGAGATCCTATAGGTAGAGCTGTGTGCTCATAATAGCCTAGGATGCTCTTGCGAGGTTTTATGGTGACCACATATAATATGTCCCTGGGAGATCCTATAGGTAGAGTTGTGTGCTCGTAACAGCCTGGGATGCTCTTGCATGGTTTTGTGGTGAGGTCACATATAATATGGCCCTGGGAGATCCTATAGGTAGAGCCGTGTGCTCGTAATAGCCTGGGATGCTCTTTCGAGGTTTTGTGACGCACGTAATAAGTCCTGAGGATTCCACAGTATGGCCAGTGATGATGAAGACCTACATGTGGTGGGCCTACATCCAGTATGAAAAAGGACTGGCTCTGTAGAAATTCCTATGAAGAGTAGAGTCAAAGATTGGTTGAGATAGCAGTAGCAGTGATGATGATCCCGAGAAGAAGACTTGTCTAGCAGATCTATGTCGAGAAATACCTTCCTAGTTAAGAGGGAGTGTTGATGTATATCTAACTTCGGAATGTATTTCATCTATGTATTTCATATATATTTATTGTACCCTTATAAGAGATGTGTTATTCCTCTATAAGGAAGTGTCGTCATGTGGATTGACAAGTGTCACAAGTGTGTATACTTGTCGATGGGTTATTAGACCACCATGTGTGGGGTCGGCCTTGAAATATATATTATATTGTGGATGTGCCCAGCTAGGCAAGTCGGCCCCATTGTGTAACTGGACAAACAGGTTAAGTATAAATAGATATCGGGAGATCTCTATTTGATCACTCGGAAACTCACACTTCTATCACTCAGAAAGTGGCGCACTAGTGAGGAGGAGGATCATCTGCTACTAGGAGACTATCTCAATGTATTTTGGTTGTACTTTGGTTGAGCCATTGCTCTCTCTATCTCTGAGGAAGTTGTGGGGTTTTTCACCTTAGGGTTTTCCCCACGGAAACTCTGTGTCTCTTGTCTCTCATGCTTTTTATTCTTGTGATGCTTGTCATACTTATTGTGATTGTTATGCATTGATATACTGTACATGTTATTCTCTCAGTAAAGATCCTAGAGTATTGCGAATTAATGCTCAAAATTTAACAAAAAACATTGTAATTCCTTGGGACACAAGTCTCAATTGCCATCCCATGGAGGAGCGAGGCCTTGCTTAATGAGGATGGTGAACATAGACTTAAAAGAGCCTACATCACGAGACAACTAATTTTCCAATTCATACACATTCTGACCTAGTATATTCTTATTTATCACTTTATTTGCTTCAATAATGAATCTGGTTCGGTCTCTTATGGTGAAGTCTTGAAGTTCCTCATGTGTTTTTTCATTCAGAAGATCAATTATAGCTTTCATAGATTTTGGCTTCTTATCAAGATGTCCAAGTATTTTATGCACGTCATGAGAGGCTATCTCAACCAACTCCCATTCTTCCTCATGTTAATGTAATAGTAACTTCATAAGATATTCACTTGTATATTTTATATTGTATTTGTATTTTATCTTTGTACCTCCGACGAAGATGTTTATTCCTCCGATCAAGAGAGTCATTATTGTATTTGGGTCATGTAAAGTCATTGAGGTTAACCCTCCTTTGAATGTCGGGGCATTAAACCCCAGAGTTAAGTTGTTAATGGGTTATTAGACTCTCCTAGAGAAGTTGGCCCAATCTAGTTGGGGTAAAGGTCAAGTGAAATATAAAGGATAAATAGAGAGGGTGTTCCTCTCTATTTTCTCACTCACTCACTCATCAAGTTTCCATAAGTGAGTAGGACGACAAGTTCGCACAAGTGAAGAAGAGAGAAGTTGTTGGAGACCATTTTTACTTTTTGGGTTTATTGTATTGTTGCTCATTCTATCTCTGAGGAAGTTATGGGGTTTTCTCCTTTATGGTTTCCTCGATGAAATTATTTGTGTCTCTTGTCTCTCTTTTTTGAATTGATGTGCATGTTATTATCTCAGATAAGATCTTAGATAATCTTGAATTAAATTGTGAAAATCTAACACCTCGGAAATAGAAAAATGCTTCCATTGATTGGTCATATGAATTGATATCTAATCCCAAATCATATGTTTGTTTTCTCTTAACAAAGGTTTCCAACTTAGTCTTTTGGCCAACTTCTCAATGTCCTTTTGCAGTATCTCTTTCGACTAATGTAGTTCTATAATGGTGGCTTCTTTCTTACTTCTTTCTTCATTAAGGACCCGTACTTCCTCCCCTTTCTATTTGATCTCATCCCTAATCTTATTTATCTAACCATATTTAATTCTTAGCTCCACCATGGTTTTGGCTAATTGACTAGTGGGGTCGGCTAAATCCATGGAATGTAAAGTCATGAATCTTTCAAACAACAGATCCTAATTTTGTCACTTCAATTCCTCAACTTGATTTTCCAGCACCCCAATTTTCTCTTTATGCAACTAGTTCTCCATGGTTAGCTTATCTTGATCTTCCTGGACTACTAGTAGTTATGCCATTTGTACATGCTCAGTCATTGGAAAATTCAATCTCTTCTTCAAGGCTATGATTTCCTTGTCTTTTTATTTTAACAAGTCTTCTATAGGATCTGAATCAGAAGCATCCTTGACTAGATTAGCTATCTGTTGCTCCAGCTTTCCAATCTTCAACTATTTTTCCTTAGTGGATGCCCTTTAATTTTTTAACAAACATTCCATCATATTGACTAAACCCTACAATTTTTTAGTAATCTGTTGCTCCTTCTCCAGTTTGTCTATGTATCTCTATTTTGTCCTTGGGATGAAAATAATCCAAATTGAGAGTTACCTGGGTATTCTTATAATTGAAAGGTACCTTCTTAACTCCATGAATAGACATTGAAAGGTACTCTTAGAATAGCCATTTTAAGAGTACCTTGCCTCAAATACAAAGATGACAACAACCTCTCATGTTTCCCAATGGAAATATCCTTTATTGGGAATATATCCTTTTGTAAATCAATGTTTTCATCTTTGATTTGAGCATAAACACCAAATAGTCTAGCCTTAAATGGAGAATTTTGAGTGGTGGTTAATACTTCTTGTTGTGAAGAGGATCCCTGTTACTATGGCCAAGCTGATGATGGAAATTTATCAAGTATAAATGGATCCAAAGAGGTGGGGGCTGGACTTTGGTGTATAACCATTTAATACTGTTGTTCATACTTGGATTTCTTAGAGTGCAATCCCAAACTTCCAGAATCTCCCATTTTAGTTTATGAAGTTATTTTTGTCAATGATCTCTTATCCAATGCATTTTTCTTGTGGGAAGTTGGGATCGCATGGGATACTATATGAGAGTCTGTAATATCCTCATATCAGATTATGAGAATATTATCTTAAATTACAAAACTTTTAATCAGAAAAATTGCAAGACTTGAAAACTAGTTATTGAACTAGTTCTGACAAAGCTAAACCCACCCAAAATTTACAAATGTACTTTCTTAGATCTTATCAGAGTGAGGAAACGTGTGAAAAAACGTAAAAACAAGGATAATATTGCTTAATAATCCTTTGCACAATGTACTGGGACCTTTTATGTTTCGAAATCAGCTACTGCTGAAGTCTACTCCAAGGCTTCTTGGGTACACTAGCGTATGCAAACTAGATCATTTCCACAAGATTCAGAAACAAATTGAATTTGTATGACCTATGTATCCCCTCTAATATACTGATAAACCAAATATACATAGGTTTTGGGGAAGCTAGATTGAGTTTGGGTGACTTGGGAGAAATTGCCGCTATAGTGGCAATTCAACTAGATTTAATTTTGGATGACTTAAACTGACTCAAACGGATGCTAATTTTGAGTTTGAGTATTGGGACGGATTCAGTAAGGTTTTAATTAATTTAAAAACATTATGGAATAAATATTGGACTCATAGAACTCTTTTTGTAAAATAAATGGCAAGACTAGTCAAATTTAACCATTGAATGAACTAGTCTAGTTTCTAGCCACACAAAAGACTCAGTAAATGCTCTAATTATGAAATAATGATCATTAAAAGGTATTAAAACATTTATAATAATATAATAAAGTTAAATCCATGAATTGGGAGATTCATTCATTAATTTATTACATCAAAATAGCCAGAAACCCCATGAGATTGAGTAATTTTACAATACAAAGAGAAATATGAGAATTGTGAGATGGAGAAGAGTCTCTTCACCACCTTATCTGATTATCAGAAGAAGACAAGGAGGACGTAAGACTTGACTGCACAGGGATTCTGAAAAGAGCCAAGCTTCCAAAAGATAACCTGACGAATGATGAGCGTAAAGCCCTCGGAAACTTGAGAGAGAATGAGGCAATCATGGTCCTCAAAGTAGATAAGGGAGGGGCCACGGTAGTGATGGACCAAGAGGACTACAACAGGAATATTTTACAACACCTAGAAACTAGTGGGAGCTATAAGAATCTTTCTGGCAATCCAATCTCAAGGGTTACAAAGGAGGTGAAGAAATCCATTAAAGAATCCAACATAGAAGATAGAATTAAGAAACGCCTCATGTCGTGCAATGAGATCATGCCCAGGATTTATGGCCTACCTAAGATTCACAAGGATGGGGTTCCTCTTAGACCAATTGTGAATACAATTGGTTCCCCAACCTACCAATTGTGAATACAATATGTAGCCAACTTATTGAGCCCGCTGGTGGGGGAAACGAACTCGTTCATCAAGGACTCCAAAGATTTCATTAATATCATCAAGGAGGAAAAGTTAGATGCTCATGACTTACTAATAAGCTTTGATGTCATGGTCCTGTTCACCAAAATCCCCCTCAACGAACCAGTGTAGATATTATTTGAAGTAGCAGACCCAGGAACTGCGAAACTCACAAAAGTATGCCTCCAATCCACTTTCTTCATCTTTAGAGGTGATTTCTATGAGCAAACCAGCGGAGTAGCAATGGGGTCCCCTTTGTCCCCGATTGTGGCTAATATCTTTATGGAGAATTTTGAAAAGAAGGTCCTCCACTCTTTCCCCCTAAAACCCACAAGATGTAAAAGGTATGTGGATGACATGAATGTGAGATGGCCCCATGGGATCAATGAGTTAAACAAATTTCATGAGCATCTCAACAATCTTTCGGAAGACATAAAGTTCACCATGTAAATTGAAGAGAATGGAAGCATACCTTTCCTTGATGTGCTTATAAAGAAAAAGAATGATGGAACCCTTAGCCATGGTGTCTATAGAAAGAAAACCCACTCGAAGAACTACCTTCACGCTCACTCACACCACCACCCTTCTCAGAAATTCGGGGTAATCAACACCTTAGCCATGAGAGCCTTCCACATATCTAACAAGGAACAACTAGAAAAAGAGAAGAACCATTTGGTCTCTGTCTTTAGTAGCCTAGGATACAAGAATAAGAACATATACAAGGCTTGGAAAAAAGCAGAAAACTGGACTCAGCATACGAAGGAGAGAAAGACACGTAAGGCTTTCATCCCATACATCCAGGGAGTAACGGAAAAAATTGCAAGGGTATTAGGGAGGAAAGAAGTTTGGACATCCTTCAGACCAATGGAAACTATTAGACAAAAAATGAGGTCGGTGAAAGACAAGATTGACTGGCATCAATATAAGGGGGTGTACAAGGTAGATTGTTCTTATGGAATGAGCTACATTGGGGAGACAGGTCGGTCCTTTCAAACAAGGTTGAAGGACCATGGAGCTGACATTAGGAAGGAAAGGACGAATACCTCTGTGCTCGTAGAACATTCTCACAGAACAAAGCACCATGTCTTCCTGGAGAACACAGAGATGCTCGCGATTGAGGACCACTACTACAAAAGAAGGGTGAGAGATGCCTTAGAAATCATAAAGCATCCACAAAACCTGAATAGAGATGGGGGGTTGGAAATAAGCGAGAGTTGGCTGCCTCTAATCAGTAAGGAAGGTAATGGTTAGATCCAGGTATGCTCTGCAGGCATAATTTTCTCATCATAATAATTTTTCGACATAATTTTTTCAGCATAATTTCTTGTCATAATTTCTCATCATAATTTCTCGTCATAATTTTTTCGTCTTTTTGAGTAACCTAGCCTCCTTCTTGTTTTTTTTGATAATGATCACACATATGCATTGATTTCCAAGTTTACGGATTATTACCTTTAGCAATTATTAGTAATTATTAATATTGAAATTATTAATAATTTCTTTATGGAATTATTAATAATTATCTTTTTGAAGTTATTAATAATTATTTCTATTGAATTATTAATAATTTATCATTGAGTATCTTTTAATGATAGTATTATCATCAATGATATTATATCATCAATTTGAACATTTGGCCAAATATGGTGTAAGGTTATTTTTAATGATTATTTAAATTGAATTATTATACATCATTAATATTTACCAATGATTGTTATTGTTTTATTTTAATAAGCATTTGGCCTATTAATATGTTTAATAATGTTTTAATAATAATTATCATTTATTATCATTATTTTACATCTTTTTCCTTGTTGAATAGATATTCTAAAATTATTAATAATTTTTTGGTAATAATCATACATTAGGGTTTCTTGATTTTGGAGGTTTCTTTAAAATTTCTTTGAGAAGATGAAAGGTTAGAATGGGAAAGGACCAGGCTTCTCTAACTATTTATTGGCGTGGTGAGCAACTCTTCTACACAATTTTTGTCCTGAAGATGAATCCAGCCGAGGATTCGAAATGTCGATGATAACTAAAGTGCTGATCATGGAGTATCCGACAAACCACTCAAACTATGAGTCCTATTTGAAACCACATATCTTCTACAAACCATCAAAGGATCCCTCTTGAAGTGGGATTCCAACTGGAGGAAACTCTATGTAATGGAGCAATGATTAAATGAAACTCCTTTTCATCACTTGAATTCGATCAAATGAATTGGAAGGAATATCGGATATGCTATGAAAAATCTAATGGATGTACCAGATCCACTCACACTAAAAGGAAGAGAACTGAAACAAGATTTGTAATGGGGCACATCACCCAAAGATAATTGAGGCACATCACTCAACTTCTGAGAATCAAATCTCTCAACACAATAGAAAAATGACCAAAAGATGTGAGAGGGTTCGCACCACCTTATTTTATAACTTGGTTTGATTCATAGGAAAGTAATCCATGAGTTAGATGCATTGAACCTAGACACTGGCTCTACTATTGCGTGTAAAAGTGAAAACGTATAGTTGAGTGCTTAAATATACAAGAGTATATATATATAGATATATAATATGATATTGAATAAAATATTATTCATTAAAATGAGGATGGATTAATATTTATAAGCCTTTAAGTGACTTTTCATTTAAGGTTGTGACCTTATAGATACACCTCTTGATAATAATAATAGAATCCTAAACATTAATCAATACAATTAAAATGTCTATTACATTTCCTACCCCTTAAAATAGATTTGTCCTCAAAGCTATAATATGAATATAAACCTAAACTTCATGACATCATAGAAAAACTTCGTAATTCATCTTCTTTCTAATAACTTTTACCATTTTGAGTCTAGTATTTTTATGAAAGTAATAATACTTCCTTATAACCAATGGTCGCGTCATTTTGTTTTGTTTTTTATTTTATTTTTTTGGTTGAGATGTATTTCATTAATTCTCCAATTGGCATCCATGTTCGCTAAATGAATCTATGTGGTGGAGACTAGGCAACATGATTTGGAAGAAGTTGAAATGGTGGAAGGAAAAAAAATAATTCGAACTATAAGCATAAGTCCTTTTTTTTCTCTCTCTGGGTTTAAAGGAAGTTCCTTAACACATTTGCTCAATAATTCTTGATGATGTAAGGCTTTTCAATTTTTCATGATATGCACTATTGTTGCTTCAATGGCCGGTATTATATCCTTCTCCACTGTATCAATGACTTTCTTCTTCTTAGTTATACGAGGAAGTGGACTTATTGTTTTTATGTTGGGCTACTTCAAAATAATTTTGTACTTCGTACATGCAATTGAATATAAGAATTCTTCAACATCTTCGTCTAGAAAATTCAATTGGAATTTAATGTCTTTGTAACTCAATATTTTTGAGTCATTGAACAACAAGAGAGTAACTGCATAATTAATTGTTCTTGTAATTTTTATTATATTGTGAAGGAATATGCAGGTATAATGGAGGAGGGACTGATGGAGCGGATTGTTGTAGACCACAGATGGGCGATAAACAAATGCTCAGTCGAAGGAAAGGTTATGTTGTGACTGCAGAAGTATGCAGAGAAAGGGGGAGTGGACGCCTGGTGAGTGGCAGGGCGTAGATAAAGTGCACAATGGAGGGTGATCTGTATGAGTAATGGGTGTGAAGTGTAGGTAGGGACATGATGTGTCAGCAACGGTGCAAGGGGAAGAATTTTTCACTAGAGAACGGTGTGAGGGTAATGATTTTGTACTAGAGCAGAATATATGATCGTTGGAGAGAGGAATGCGGGGTGAAAAATTGGCAAGGTGCGAAAGGACGTGGCATGGCGTGGGACATAGGTTGTAGTGTGAGAGGGAGCATCGCCGAGGAGGAGGCGTAGGTGAGTGGGAGGAGGGAGACCCACAGAGTGTGATGGGAGAGAAGGTTGGAATGGGAATGCACATATGATGTGTGCAGTGGAAGTGTGAGAAGGAGCCTGCGTCTTACTAATGGCGTGGAAGAGAAGTATGTTCTCTTGATCGTTGTTGTTGGTTTCCATCAACCCATTTGCTGAATATGTTGATGGATCCAACTCCAGGAAATCCATGCACTCGTATATTTTATCAATTAGCTTGGGTAAGAGTCCATGTACATGTATTTAATGACTCTGTCTGTGAATTCAATAATACATTGTCCCTCCATGGCTACTAACAGATTGAATTGAAAGTTTTACAAAAGTCAGCAAATGTCCTATGTACCATTCTTCTTCGCATCTTCTAGTCTTGCATCATTTGGTGCATAAAGTATCTCCATGCAAATTAGAATTTTCATTTCATGTTCTCTAACTTTGTCTTTTGAAGTGTATGTAGAAGACAAACAAGGAAGCAGGAATTCTGTGTACTTGGATTCCAATTCCTCGGGCTCCTTCAAAAGCATGTTCATGACTTGTTCACAAATTGATAGATTATCTTTATCATTGGATACAAAACTCTTCTCCACATATATAAGTTTTAAATTAGAGATCAACTATTGTACAAGGAATTCAACCAGTGTACCCAATACAATTTCTTCATGGCAGAGTGCATATTGAATTTTTTCTTCGAGATGCCAGACACTTAGTGTCTCTGCATTCTATGAACTACTAGGAACAATAGAATATGAATCTTCCCCAATTGGTTCAGGATTCATGGTATTTTTCTCAAGCACTGTCGTGGCCTCCTTATTCAGCTGACTAAATTTGAGTTGAACATTGCGATTGACATCTAATTTTCTGGAATTCTTAGCAAACCAACGGCTTAAAAACCTTAAAATGTTGTATTTAGTTCCCTTTACTTTCTTATATCTTCTTTCCAATTTTATAGTTGGGTGAATTGTAGCCTTATAAGGATCTTCCTTGCATAATATACAAACAATGGTTGTATACAATGGTTCCCATGTATTGTACTCTAAAAGTTAAATATCATGTTGAGTGGTTGTATGTGCACTCACTTTTGAGCTTTTCAATCTCTTGGAATTCACATTAGAAGCTATGGTCCTTTTTCTCTCACACAACATTGATTGCTCCTTATATTTATTAGAACTAACATCTATTCTATCTTGTTTCTGTGAATTTTTCGATCCACTAATTTATTGAGAAACTTGTACAACATCAAAATGATAAATATTTTCTTGAGAAAAATCCCTAGTAATTTCTATGGGTGAAGTTTCATTTTCTTCATTGTGGTCCACCTCCTTGGTTATGCTTCTTTCCATTATTTTATCAATAACCCTTGTAACAGACTTCTCTATTTGATCTAGAAGCTCCTTAGTTCCTCTATTTGATTTCTCAAGGAATGTGATAACTTTGTATCATGAACCCATGATAGATGTGTGTCGCCAAATCAATGGTTATGATACCGTTCTTGCACGTAAAAGTGGAAATGTATAGTTGAGTGCTTAAATATACAAGAGTATATAAATATATGTAATATGATATTGAATAAAAGATGATCCATTACAATGAGGATGGATTAATATTTAAAATCCTTGAAGTGAATTTTCATATAAGTTTGTGACCTTATAGATACACCTCTTAATAATAATAATAGCATCCTAAACATTAATTAATACAATTAAAATTTCTATTACACTTTCCTTCTAGACTTCTCTCATGAAAATAATAAATTAAAAATTAATCATTTTTTTAGGAGAGAATATCTTTTGGTGAGTTGGATGCTTCTTCGATAAGCTTCTTTTGCATTGGACCCACTTGAATTCATGATTTATCCCTCAATGGATAAAATTATCCTCTATTAGCTTTCCTAAAGCCTTCCGGTTGCTTTATGCTTTTACTCCTTCTTGAGTGCAGAAATCAGAAAAATTCTAACTTTTTGCTTTGTGCTGCTTTTCCTACTTTTCTCTACTTTTCCTGTGCTTTTTGCTACTTTTCTGCTTCTTCCTGCTTTTCCTTTTCCTACATTCTCTACTTTCTTTCTTTTTCTATACTTTTCCCTACTTTCTCTACTTTTCTTCCCTTTCCTGCTTTCTTTCCTTTTTCTTCTGGATTTCTGCTTTCTTCCATCATCATTATTTTTGGCAACATCTGTCAATACAAATAATCCTTATCTTCCTTCTTGGACTCTTCTAATATTATCCATTCATACAAATTATATGAATAATAATAAAAATAATAATTACACGTGCAACTAGTTATTCCACCCAACTTCATTTTATTCCAAAAACATTTATTAAGTAATATGTTCCTAATTAATTATTTAATGACCCATGGAACAAATGGTTTAGGAGGGTGATCAAGGATCACTAGGGAGGGTACATGAAACTCCATGGTGATGTTAAAATGGGGACATGACAGTCCCCCCCTCCCAAGTTTTCTTGTCCTCAAGTAACAACAATCCATGGTGATGCTTAACATGCTCTTCTTCCAATTGTTGCCTCAAGGTTGTTTTTGGAATGAGTAGAATTGGGACCCAAACACCAAGCTAAAATAATGGTTATCCACCATGATTTCGTTGCACTACTATGATTATTACCATCTCCCAATGCCTAACTCCTTTATCTTTGTAACTAAAAATGTAAGTTCCTCACAATTAAAACAAATTATAAGAATTCCAGGATCCCTAGTAAATCTGATGAGTACAATGTGACTATGATAACCATCATTGCACTCCAATAACATCCATGACACCCTACACATTCCATCATTCCAAGGAATGCCTGTATCCCATTGCCTCAACTGCACCCTCCAAAAAAATCAATGGTGTTTGAAACTACCCATCAATGCCTGGATCCCATGGTCCATGATGCATACCATCCATAATCACTTGATCCAGGTGGATATCGGTAGCGACCCACCTTCTCCAACTGGCTCAAAACAGTTTTCTGGCAAATTTGGTAATTTACTATTTTTAGCATTTTTTCGGGTCTTGAACTTCGGGAGTCATTTTGAGGCCCTAACCAACGTTTTTTGGGGTATCTCCCACTAGTCCAAACTTTTGTAAATCTCGGATAGAACTTTCCAACGGGCTACCAAGTGCCCCAAACGGAGATTGTATGCAAAAGTTATGACCCCGGGAAGTTGACTGTTCAACTAACCACCTTGGGGCCGCAAACTTTATGACGGTTCATCTTCTAGGCTTAGGTTTTTGGACGTTTGGGATTCCTTCCCTCATGCTTATGATAAATAGGCCCTTTTGGCCTCTTTTTTTATTCATCTTGGCATGAATGACCATAGTGGCCACATATCTTCTCATAGATAGCTACTACCATTCTAGCTGTTGTATTTTACAATCTCTTCTATTTCCGCTATTTAATAGAATATGTGTTTACTGTATCGTTGTGTTCTTTGCAATATATCTCTGTGTTTTATTCTGTATATGCTATCTTATTTCCTTCCCACAGAAATCCAGATCATCATTGTTGCTTGTGAAAACCTATAACTCCACGGTATGCCATGATCCATCCACCAAAATGTTGGAAGTTCATCACTCCCAAGGCATCTGAAGGTCTTTGTCATGTGTTCCAACAATGCTTGGATCTCTTCTTGTACAAACTGATTTCTTACATGCTCTATTGTTCCCAACATGCTTTGTATGCAAGATAATTTTCTCTTGCATGGTAGTTCCAAATTTTCCATGTACTTTCACAACCAATCCATGGGGGTATGTGTACTGAAAATATCCAAGGGATTCCATGCACACCATTTATGTTGCTCACATGGTAAAGCAATGTCATTATAACCAAAAATTTTATCACAAAGGAAAAAATAATTTTTACCTTGATGCATCTCCATCCTTGCAGTGTATCTATCCACCAAACCTAAGGATGAACAAACACTCCAATAGAAAGATCCAAATGTAAATCTTGTAGCTTTCCCATGAGAAAGCTTCGCTCTGGTGCAAGAGCTCAACTCACTATCACTGCTTCCACTCAAATGGTTCAACTGGAACTTCCATGCATTTCTATGCATGATGGAGACATTAGATATATGCCTCTGTTGTTTCTTGTCAAACTAGAAAGGGAATGGTGAACTTATCATACCACATGGATTGACCTTTAAGTCATCAATGGAATATGTGGGAGCCTCCCGCTCCTCATGTGGCAACGATAGAAAAAATCCCTTCACCCAAACTTCATCCATATGTGTGTTGTCTTCCATATGCGAGTGGGATGAAGGATAGTGAACAAACTCTTGGAAACAATTATCCATCATATTTGTGGTTGGGTCAACCAAAGTGAGATCATGTCCCTCCTCCAAAACTGTGCAACTACCTCCTAGAGGCAACTCATAATCTCTATGGAAATGAACAGGTGCTTGGTCTTCATTTTTATTGTCCTCAAACTCCTCAAGCACATGCAAATCAAAATGTACCTCATGTTCCACCATCACATGAAGTTCCTCCTCTAATTCATGAATACAGTCATCCATATAAAAATTAGTTTCTACAATGTAGGGGATGGAGGGTGATCATTGCAACTTCTCATGAAGCTTCTTAATATAATGCTTAGATTCTTGAAGTGCATTGTGAGTACTCTTCAAAGAATATTGGGTGGACTCCAACTCTAGAGTGAGCTTTCCAATCTTCTCTTCATTCCTTAAGGATGTGCCATGATACAACTCAACAAGATCAAGTAAATGATCTCTATCAGAAAGAAATTGAAAAAAATTACCTCTTAGGCTTGCTATTGATTCCCAAATGTGCTCAAAATCTTCGAGGGAGGGTTTATCCTCTATTGATGCAGTTCTCCAAAAACAGTGAGACACCAATGCATAAGTTTCATGGAGAATGTTTATGGCTTCATTGATATTCCTCTCATTCATATTCAAGGGCCATGCAAGGAATTGAGGTTCTTGAGGAGGAACCTCCTCTTCTTCAATGAGATAAAATTTACCATGTAGTTCAAGTGGTGACTGAAAAGTTGATCCTAGAAAAATTTCTACTGCTACAATCTCTTCATCTTCATGCTCAAGGGAATTTGTGCTTGCAACAGTTTCTTCAAAACTTATATCTATGTCACCCATATAAATACTTGAGCATCCATTTGTAGATTCTCTTTCATCCATGTCCAGAGTGTCACTTGTCTCTTTGGATTTTTCTTCTCCAGTATTGGTTGTAGGATCCAGGGAATGAACACCTTTCTCTTTTGTTGCAAAATCCTTATTAGTAAGGATTTCAGTTATGTCTTCTTTCAGTTCACCACTTAGAAAATTAGGTGTCTCATGAATCCTCTTTTTGGTGACTAGGAATAGGCTCTCCAAGTCACTCAATGTCTCATTCACAACATAGTGTGTGCTGCCACATGTGATCTCATCCATCATGTGCAAATCATGCAAACTCCCTTCCAATGATTCATCCCAGTCACTGCATTCATCCTTAACACTGGATATTTGAGCCTCGACACCAAAAGACTCAACCATGCCAAGCCTCTCCTCTAATGTGGTTGCATATTCATTATGAAAAAAGATAATACAAAAATATGAATGGTGACCATACATTTGCATCATATATTTCTCTTCATGTGGTGGAGCTATGGTGGCTTGTCCTTCCACCAAATCTTCTGGTTCACATCTAATTGATGTGTGCTTGTATTCTACTTCATTATCAATCTCAAGTGGTGACTGTGAATCTGATTTATGTTCTTCTTTTGGATCTGATCCAAAATATGTCTTACCACCATCAATAGAACTAGTCTCCTCTGCAAAGATCTTGAAATAACCAACAAAGAAGCTCAAAGATCCCGAAGTGGAATCGCTTTCCACACTGTTCATAACTTCAACACCTTTTTCTTGGTCTTTGGGTGTTGAACTGCTTGTTTTTCATCCTCCTCCAAGTGGATTTTGGCTTCTTCATAATCATGTATGCCACAATTATGTTGATTTATGAACTCTTCATGCTCCTCTAAAGGTTGATCCTCCACTATAGATTCATTGTTTCCTGTACCACCTCCTTCACAAAACAAATTGCAGTCTTTCTTCTGAGACAAACCAAAGAAGAATCTCTCAAAAAATTTCATTCCTGTTGGTGATTTTAATATTTCTTTAAGCTTCTACACACTTCTCCCAATATCTTGGAGTGTCATATCATGTTTCTTGAGAGACTCCTTCAAAGTGGGCTCCTTTCTTTCTACTAGTCTAGCCATTGGTGGACTATGCAACCTATAATCTTTGTAGTAGTCACATAAAGAGTCATGATCCTAATGTGAAACATGTAAAAATACAATTTTGGTTTCATCTCCTCCATCAATTTAAATTTCACATTCATCAGGGATGCACTCTTCCCTTGCATCCAATTCGCAATCATCATCATTGGAAACCAATCTCATAGTTTCAATTTCTTCCTTCCCAGAGGATGTGGTTTGGAATATTCTTCAAATGAGATATTTATTTCCAGGGAAGTAGAGAAAAGTGATATGATACCACTATAATATCCTCAGATCATATTCTGAGACTGGTATCTTAAATTAAAAAACTTTTAATCAGAAAAATTGCAAGACTTGAAAACTAGTTATTGGACTAGGATTTATGAACTAGTTCTGACAAAGCTAAACCCACCCAAAATTTACAAATGGAATTTATTAGATATGATCAGAGTGAGTAACATTGTACAGTGGCATAGAAAAAGGGATAAACTTGCTTAAGAATCCTTTGCACAACGTACTGGGACCTTTTATGTTTCGAAATCAGATGTTGTTGAAGTCTACTCCAGGACTTCCTATGTACACCGACATATGAAAACTAGATCATTTCCACAATATTCAGAAATTAATTAAAGGTGGATGACCTATTTATACCCTATAATCTACTGATAAACCAAATATATAGAGGTTTTGGGGGAGCTATATTGAGTTTGGGTGACTTGGGAGAAATTGTCGCTATACTGGCAACTCAACTAGTTTTAATTCTGGCTTACTCAAATTGACTCAAAGGGACACAAACTATGAGTTTGAGGATTGGGAAGTATTTATGAATTTTTTAACTACATTAAACACTTTACTAAACAAATATTGGACTCATAGAACTTCTTTTGTAGAATAAATGGCAAGACTAGTCAAATCTAACCATTGAATGAGCTAGTCTAGTTTTCTAACCACACAAAAGACTCAGTAAACGCTCTAATTATGCAGTAATGATGATTAAAAAGAATGAACAAATTAATAATAATATCATAAAGTTAAATCCATGAATTTGGAGGTGCCTTCATTAATTTATTACATCAAAATAGCCAGAAACCCCATGAGATTGAGGAATTTTACAATATAGAGAAAAATTTGAGAATTGTGAGAGGGAGAAGAGTGTATTCACCACCATATCTCATTCATGGGATGCATATTGATACTATGGATCTTACTTTATACCACACGTATTCTACAACTCATGGAAATTTCTCTCTTGAAGAGGGATTCCAACTGGAGGAACTATGTGTAATGGAGAAATGATTAACTGAACCTCCTCTTCATCACTTGAACTCGATCAACTAAATTTGATGGAATATCATATATTATATGAAAACTCTAATGGATGTACCAAATGCACTCACACTTAAATGAAGAGAACTAGAACAAGATTTGCAATGGGGCACATCACCTAAATCTAGTTGAGGCACATCACTCAACTTCTGGGAAGCAAAGCTCTCAAGACAATAGAAAAAATGACCAAAATATGTGAGAGGGTGCGTACCACCTTATTTTATAACTTGGTTTGATTCTTAGGAAAGTAATCCATGATTTAGATGCATTGAACCTGGACATTGGCTCTTTCCTTCTAGACTTCTCTCATGAAAATAATAAAATAATAATTAAAACAAATTAGGAGAGGATATCTTTTGGTGAGTTCGATGCTTCTTTGATAAGTTTCTTTTTCCTTGGACCCACTTCCGTTCCTTATTGTTATGTATAATTTTGTCCTACGGATAAGCCAAAACTCTCTTAACTTTAAAACAGACTTTAAACTAACTCTAAAGCAAGAAACAAGTCAAAACAAATGCTACCTTGAAATTCCTGAATTAACTTTTACAGCAAGATTAAATGTATTTAGAAATAATGAGAGATGAGACACACCTTCCAACCGATGTTTGTCCCGCTTCTAGCTCTAGATCCAAAGCTCCGATGTAGAACCTGTTAAGATTAATCAAAGAACAAACATGCAAACTTCCAAATACCTTGAATGTAAAGGTTAGATTCAAATCCAGATTAGATACACTTCATGCTAAGAACTTATACTAAAACACATGAAATGGGAAAGACAAGACAAGTTATCTTATTACAACTTGAAGAATGCTTACATAGGTTGCTTGATGTCCAAGCCAATCCTTCAGCTCCAAGTGCCTTCTCCTCTAGCTATCTCCACAATGCTGCAAGATCATAAGTTTGGTGCTTCAAGAGTCCTCCACTTCCCCATGGAATGCCTCTCTTTTATAGTGCATGGTAGGGTTAACCAACAAGAGAGATAGGTGGATCTAGGGAGAGATAAGTGGATCAAGGTTTCTAATCACAGAAAGTGAGTTGGGATCGAATCAGGGACCCCAATCTTCCACTATCTTCGAAAATCCAAAATCCCACAAACCATGGAAAAAGGGCTAATAAAAGAGTACCGCGCCCTATAGTCTTAGCACAACGCGGTACTACCGCGTTCTGTGGAAAAAACATAGCGCGGTAGTGTGGAGTACCGCGCTCAGATAAATGAGCAAGGCGCGGTAGTGTAAGTAAATAAAGTTGAATAAAGTCTCAGCTGGGTCAGAACTTGTCAGGGTAGATTTACCTTCAAGGTTCATTCATCTTTTGGGTGGTTCAAACAGCAAGGGAAGTGTCGTCAACTCTGTTTGTGGTGGAGATGCGACACTATGGAATATAGAGGTATAACAGATGCCCCCTAAAGTGTGAGGTCAGAAGGGACTGATGGCCAAAAGACTTTACGAATATAATGTGCAGAGATAGCATCGAGGAGAGCGACAAGGAGATGAAACAGAAACAAAGTGTTAGATATACCACCGAGGCGGGCATTCCCATGCTCGGAAACAAATGACTCAAAGCATGGCTGCCTACCAATACATTGCAGATCCATGAGTACTGAGATGACATAGACTGTGGACAGACCATGGCTACTATGAACAAGCGTAGATCCATGAGACAATAATGACACAGCCACAACCAATACAATAAGTGGATCTGTGTGACAATACAAAGGATATCTCCATCGCAACATGGACGCGATCGAGATACATCGATGCGCCCAGGGTCTTCTACCCGATCGCAAAAGATACGAATCTAACCATGTGATTACAAGTTACAAGGTGTTGAATTCGAACATGGTAGAAACCATTTGATTACCGGTCAATGATGTGGACCGTTAACAAATGCGAGGGAGATCACCAATGATGACGATGATTCCCAAGGTATCAATAGTACATCTCAACGAAATGCGAATAAATGAGTTGATGTCGAGCATCCGAGAGATCGCTTGATCAGAGGTCAATGATGTGAACCTACCGTCAAACATGAGGAAACCTACCATTGAGGCATGCAGGTACCAAGGTACTAATGGTTGATTCCTAAGTCTAATTCCCAGATAGTGATTTGGTGTCGACAGGAATAGACTCGTCGAAGGTGGGCCATGATGTTTCCCACATCATCGACACGAAATCGGCACGAACGATAAGATGATGAAACAATAGAGTATGTACTGACACAGCGGAGGCCTGACACAATGAATGACTCGAAACAATGCAACCCTTTGAACATATAACGGCATGTAACAGGACTTGGCAGCAGGGATTATTGACAAATAGAGGATAGACACCGGATGAGTAGGCTCGTGGTCAGGGAGACGACTCATGATGATGACCATAACTTAGTGAAAAATGGATACCCAATATAGACAAGAGACGGACACATGCCATGTTCAAAAGGTAATGACTGACAAGCTGCCACGAATAAACTTGACTTATCCCCCCATATTTCCCCGACATGATAGACAAGTACCTCTTTGTTGTTTTGCGAGCTTGAATAGGATAACAGATGCTCGGTGTAGCTCATCTCATGGATGAGTCCAATCTCACATGTTTTACAAACCTGAGAAAGGAGGGGTTCGTCCCAAAGTGGGTCCTTCGATGTTAACATTTTAACGAGTCCAAGGAAGGAAAACTCGGTAGTTTTTCATATTTAGAGAGCCTGAAAAACTTAAAGGAAGCTCCATAATGTACTTTTTCGTAAAATTTAGTCCCTCAATCCCGAAAAAGTGTAAAACAATTCCCGAGAGAACTCTCCCAGCCGAGATTGACTGAGGTATACCTTTCTCGTAAATAGTCTAGACGGGCCGAAAAAGGGATAAACTATCACCGAATAGACGACCTTTCAAATACTTTTACAAGCGTGAAAGAGTCAAGATCACTTGGCAATCTTTTTAATTTTAAGGAGTCTGAAAAGAGCTTAACTATGGACTCCTATGGTCTTTTTCGTAATTTTTTATTATTCTAGTCCAAAAAAAAGAATAAAATACAACCAGGATAATACTTTCCTCATCATTTAACGAGCATGAGTAAAGCTGACCGTACTCGACACCATTTACTTGAGTTTGACAAGCACGACACGGGTGTAAAAGCGCTTGGAATCTTTTTCAAGTTTTAAATCCAGAGCACGAAAAAGATAAAGTGGGCTAAAAAATGAAGGTCAGATTATGAATAAACACCAATGTGAATGTATCGCGTTTTTACCGAGGATCCTGTCAATAAATGCTCAAAAACTGGACATTAGCAATGTGAACAAGGTTTTATTTTAACCATTTAAAATAACAATTAAAAAATATGTGAAAATGTTATATAAGGAATAGCTAAAAATAGAAATTACTATTCATTTGTGTTTTTACCCAAAGAGGAGATTTTCACCTATTTAGGAGCAATACTTCAAGGATCCATATCGGGAGTTCTGGGACACCATTTCGACAACCGTCTGCGCCAGGTAAGAGTTTTTGAGCCCCTCTTTCATTTCATGTAGGAATTATTTGCTTTTACTAGGAAAAATTTGATTTTTGGGCAAGCCCTATTGGGCAAAAATCGCCCTTCACACTACCACGTGGGGGCTCTATCGAAAAACGCGGTACTGTCTAACAGTACCGCGCTGGAGCTCCAAATAGAGGCACGGTAGTGTAGAGTGCCGCACGGTGGAATGTCCCTCAGGCGCGATAAAGGTGAATTTTCAGTTCAAGAAATCAAATTTTCTCCAAATTTCTGCTGGAACTAAGTTGCTAAATAGTTACTAATTATTTTCCTTGACCTTTTGCAGGAGTTTGCAACTTATTTGAGGCAAAATGGTAAGCTAGAAAGAAAGAGAGCACGAAGTGGATGATTTTGCAGCCAAAAATGACTTACCAACCGTGACCGCATTGCGAGAATGTGGTTTGTTAAAGTTCTTTAAAACCAAAGGGATCCGTCAGCAACCCAAGCTTCTCACTCATCTCATCCAGTTGTGGGACCATGACACTTGAGCTTTCCGTGTGGGAGAGCATGTCCTTGAAATTCAAGTTGAGGATATTTATTTCGTCATGGGCCTCTAGAAAAGTGGGGCCTGGGTGAACTTTACCAGATACTCAGCTTCAGAATCAAGTACAGATGACTTGATTGCTCGGTATTGCCATCAGGGTTCAAGTAAGAAAAGTGGGAAGGTGGCCATAAAGGAGGTCATAGAACTTCCTGTAAAAACTGTACTATTCACTATCACGCGTGCAGTAGGAAGTGTGAGTCCGCATCAGGCATCTCCCACACAAGTGAACCTCGCAGCAGAGTGTATGGGAGGGACAGTATTTAACTGGTGTGAGGTAGTGTTGTCCAATCTGAAAGAACAAGTGCACAAGTGTAGGGTTCGAAAGAACTCCCAATTCGGCTATGGGAGCATCCTGGTCACCTTCTTTCTGGCGAGGGTGCCACTGTTGCGCCCGCAGATATCTAGGCCCCCCCGTCCACCTACTGAGCCATGGATGGCTCGATGGAGTGATTATGCTGGACGTCTCGGGGGACCTCAGCACTTAGCCTTTGGTGAGGATTTCTTTTCCCGGCTCGAGGAGCAGATAGTTATGATTGATGACTATCCCTACTCCGGGGTATATTTTCATGAGGACATCGACTTGGCACTGCCAGAGGACGATGATTGGGACAACTCTGGTATGACCTTCATGGATATGTATTTTTTCCTTTTTGAATATTTAATTTTTATTACTTTTCTAGAATGTGTAAAAGATGTCTAATGTATGTTCGCATGCATGTTGCAGACTGTGGACCATAGAGACCAGCTGGGTACTCGCCACTACGTCGTGGTGGTGTTGACCGTCAAGCTGTTCCTGACGAGGAGGAGGATGAAGACGAGGCAGGAGGCGTTCGGGACATTGAGAGGAACTTGCAGGGATTGACTCATGGTATCCCTGCTATGAGGATGGATGACGTCCCTTAACACCTCCAGCGGCATACTGTAGGTGTGCCTGGTCGTATCAGTCGACTTCTTCGCAAGGTGGTTCGAGCTGTAGTATGTTACCACCAGCAGTGGGAGGAGTCCGATGAGGGACATGATAGGTCTCCTAGATCTCCATAGATGGTCTTTTGATCTTTTTGCGGCATGTACACGATATGTAGGCTTTGAGAGCCAAACTTTTGTATATGGGATTTGGTCCCAAATTTTGTCTTTGACACAAACTTTATGTATTTTGGAAAAAACACTTTTATATACAGTGATATGGACCTATTTATGATCTAAATATTTAAAATGACTTGTGCATTTTATTTTTTATGATGTGTTTATGTATGGGCAAGATGCCAATCCAAAATGTAATTAGCCAATGAATCAGCTATATAATTGAATTCTCTCGGTATGTGATGATATGTAATAAAATTAAATGATCGTTCCAAGAGGCGTACTCTTCGAAATAAATGAAGTAGCGTAGGATCATGAACTGTGTAAACACGGTTTAGATGAGAAACCACGAGTTGGGAGTCTAAAAAGACTGATAAGGAGTCAATCCCGAGTGAAGCAACCTCTGTCAAGAGACCAATGACTGCATGGTACTCCGCGATATTGTTGGTTGCAGGACCTAAACAATTGGATCCTGAAGAAATCAACTCGCCAGTGGGGGAATAGATTACCCATGCTGTGGAAGCGAGATTCCGGGTATGTCGGCTTGCACCGTCGGTGAATCCAAAGTAGGCAGACAACTGCGCATAAAGTCACGAGTCAAAGTAAGAGTGGATACATGAGGTCCACGCGCACACCAAAAAGAAAGCAAAAGCAAACTAAGTACATTATGTACAACAAGTAACCCGCGTAGGGTATCCTCATGCGTAGAAACGTTTGACGTATATCCCGTTGCGGGGCCATGCCAATGGCATACAATCACAATCGATTAGTTCATAGGCTCCTTTTTCTAAGACACGTTTTACAATGAAGGGTCCGTACCACATAGATTCAAGTTTACCTTTTCTGAGCTTATCATGCATTTGATCATATGTAAGTACGAGGTCACCCTCATTGAAGATCCGAGGTTGAACGGATTTGTCGTATTGAGCTTTGACGCGTTTTTTGTGAGCTTCATTAGCCAAAGCAGCGTCGCGGCGGGTTTCATCTAGCTTAGCTAGGTATAGAAACCGTTCCTCTTAAGAAGTAGTGTGTGGAAGTAGCTCTATGGCTATCTTGAGTGATGGAATTTCACATTCAATCAGCAGAATGGATTCTAGGCCATACACCAGTTGGAATGGTGTAAACCTACTAGCACTTTTCATTGAGGTTCGGTATGCCCACAATGCCGAAAACAGAGCTGAGTGCCAGTTAGATTTCTGGGTACCCACAATGCGCTGAATCATTCGTTTCAGGACTTTGTTAATGGTTTCAACTTGGCCATTAGCTTGTGGGTAATACGAGGTTGAGTTTTCATGGCGAAAACCCAGCTTGGCACTGAGTTCTTCGATCATATGGTTCCTGAAATGGGAACCGTGATCGGTGACAATAGACTGTGGGACACTGAATCTAGCTATAATATGATTGAATATGAACTGTGCTGCTGTTTTTCCGTCCTCAGCATACGTAGGCATCGCTTCAGCCCATTTTGTAAAATAGTCGACAGCTACTATGACATAGCTATGCCCGCCCGCTGAAGTGGGCTTACAGTGCATGAAATCAATGCCCCATTTGGAAAAGGGGCCGACGGCAATGACAGGATGGAGTGGAGCAGGATGCGAGCATGTTTTGCTATGAAAGAATTGACATGGCAGACACTTCTTGACTGTTTCAATGCAGCCTTTGAAAATTGAGGGCCAAAAGTATCCTGCTCGCAGTATTTTCTGGGCCGTAGCCATCCCAGAGAGATGACCACCACATGCTCCAGCGTGGCAGTCATTGAGAACACGTTCTGCCTCATCTAAGGTCAAACAACGTCGAAGAACGGTGTCGACACCACGCCGATAAAGAGTATCGTTAACTTAAGGTAGTATTTTGTGTGATGTCGGATGCGTCGCCATTCGTCGCGAGTGAGGTCGGGACGGAAGCGTTGGGTTTGGAGATATAAAAGAATATCCCCGTACCACGGATCAGACATGCTAATGAGGAACAATGATTCATCGGGAAGAGAATCAATGGGCTCGGATTGCTCAGTAGCATGGGGCAAGTTACAAATTAACTCCGCGAAGACCAAAGACTTCTTGGACTTAGCCTTGACAAACTCCAAGTCAAACTCTTGAAGGATGACAATCCAACGAGAGTATTTGCCCCCAAGCACCTGACATGTGAGGATATAATACATTGGGTTGAAGTCGGCTATAACAGTGGTCCGACGGAGTAATATGTAATGGCGGAATCTCTGGACAGCAAATACTGTTGCCAGAGCCAGTTTTTCAACATGTGAATAGCGGGTTTCGGAGTCAAGAAGGCTCTTACTGAGATAGTATACCACATGTTCTAAGCCGTTTTGGTCTTCCTGGACCAGCACCATACCAATGGTGGAAATCGAGGCTGCGAGATAAAGAATGTAGTCCCGTGTGTAATCGGGGGGTTGAATCATAGGATCTTTGGTTAAGGCTGCCTTTAGATTGTCAAAGGAGCGTTGGGCTTCGTCATCCCAAATAAAGGGAACATTCTTCTTGAGAAGCCGCATGTAGCCTTTTGTTATCTCAGATAGATTGCAGATAAAACGGCATAGAAAGTTTGCATGCCCTTGCAAACATTGAAGTTCTAGAATATTGGTGGGTGAAGGCAGGGCTACGATAGCTGCTACCTTTGTGGGATCTAAACGTATCCCATCTTTGGAGACTATGAAGCCCAACAGTTTCCTGGATTCTACACAGAAGACGCACTTATGCGGGTTGAAACGTATATTGTAGCGACGGCACCTTTCAAAAATGGCGCTTAAGTGGTCTGGATGGTCTTCCCGAGTTCGAGAGTGAGCGCGAAGGTCATCAAGATAAGGTTCTACAATATGTTTGATGTCATGAAATGCGTAGGACATCGCCCGTTGGAAAGTTGCCCCGGCATTTTTCAGGCCAAAAGGTAACTTTCAATATGCAAAGATCCCCCAAGGGCAGATAAAGGCCGTTTTGTGCTGGTCGGCTGGGAGGATATCGATCTGATTGTATCCAGAGAAGCCATCCATAAATGAAAAGATGACACTCCCGGCACAGTTATCGATGATCTGGTCGATAAATGGAGTTGGGTAGTTGTCCTTTGGACAAGCCTTGTTCAAATCACGGTAATCAACACAGACCCTAATCGTTCCCTGTTTCGTGGCTATGGGAACGATGTTGGATACCCATTCTGTCAATGGGACAGGATAGATAAAATCGGCACACAAAATTTTTTCAACTTCTGCTTTAATGGCGGATGCCTTACAAGGATGGACGGGTCGAAGCTTTTGCCGAACAGGTCGGGTGCCAGGGAAAGTTGGGATTTCGTGGACCACGATCGAGGGGTCTATCCCTGGCATTTCTTCATAACTCCAAGCGAAAACATCGCGAAAAGTTTTGAAGTAGGCACTATAGAACTCCATTTCGAGGGGAGTACATGTTTTGCCAATGTGTACATTTTCCACGATACCAGGCTTCACTGAAATATCGATGGGAGTGGTTTCCATAAGATTGGCCATGTTTCCTTCTGAAAATACCTCGTCGAGGGAAGTGGGGAACTTGGTTTGAACCATCCCAAGTGAAGTGTTGGGTTTTGTATCAGGCTCAAGTGGCTGAATAGTGGGGAATGAAGATCGATGATGAAAATATCCCCATGGTGGCTCATCAACGCACATAACCTCCATAATTGATTCGTCGGTGGGAAAAATCAAATTGAGAGGATCGAAAAGTGGTGGGTATGGATGAGTTTCAGCCGAGAGCTGTGCCACGGTGTGATCAGTAGAACAGTCGACCCAATCGGTGGCTGATTGGATCACGTTGTATGCTGCGAGGTTTCTGTTCAGAGGCATAGAGTTGCTGTAGTCTTCAGTCTGAGAGGGACTCGGAATCACCCATGAATCATTGGACAGGGTGATACTCGATGAAATCATGCTAATTGGTTGAACATGGGTTCCCAGCTCTGGAAAAACTCCAATGAGGGATGAATCCTTCATGAGACCAACACCAACGTCTTGGAACCGGTACCGTGGTTGATCCAATAATGGGATGGTGTTGGCGGAGTTTGGATGGGATTCTGGAATACAGTAATCCAATTGATCAATAGTGACAATTTTCCCTTCATGAGGAAATTGCACAATCCGGAAGACTGTAGATGCTATGGCGGTCATGGCATAAAACCAGTTCCGTCCAAGGAGGAGATTGTAGTCCAATGGTGCATCTACGACTTCAACGTGTACGGATACTGTTTTTCCCCCCAGTTCAACACCAATTGAGGGAATGAGTCCATAAGGTTGAAAACCGTGTCCATCAAACACCCTGAGAGTAGTAGGAGAAGTGGTGACCTCGGGTGAGCCTAAGGATCTCCAATAGTTCAAAGACATGATCGACGTGGAAGCACCTTCGTCTAATACAGTGCGATGGATGGTATTTCCACGGATTTTTGTATGTACCTGGAAGGCTAACTGATGAGAAAGCCTAGGTTTGGCGTGCTCCAAGTTAAACATGATGGAGTTTGAAGTATCCGGGTCCATTGCCCCCAGTGCTGAAAGTAGGGTTCTACGCTGCGTGGGGCGGTGTTGGAGAAACTCGAGAGTCGACATGGTGCAAGGTGCTTGAGCCAAATCCTCAACAATGTTGTAGTTTTGGGCAGCTCGTGCATTCGGATTGAATGTCGCCTTTCGTATGGTGCCCTTGGGTGGGCGTAGCACTGTGTCCATCAGTGGCCTCTCGATATGGAGATGACTGTTAGGGGGGGGGAATAGGAATCGGATCTTCAACGGGAGATTTGCCTTTGGCTATCTCCGATTGTTTGTTTGAACTTGGAGGGTTTTCATACGTCTTTGAACAAGTGGTGATATGAACCTCTTCGTTACTAGTCATCAGGATTTCACGATTTGTGGACGTCTCTCCGCGGGTGGGATTGGTCGGGTTGCCCCCTTGTGGGGATTCTTGGGCAACCATTTGCTGTTGCTGTTGGGGGAAAGGGTCAGTTAACACTGCCGGGCGAGAGGATCCTTTAACGAACTTGTTGACCTCGTCCTTGTAGGGACAGTCACGCGTATAATGATCATCTTGACAAATCAAGCAGGGAAACTTATTTTTCCGACGTGGTTTCTGGTCATTCTGGGTGGGTTGTGGCTTGGGGTTCTCCTGCTAGTTTTTCTTGGGTTTACCACGATTGTTTTTCTTCTTTCCCCCAGATGGTTGTCACGTAGATTGGACTGCGTTCACTTCGGAGGAAATAGCAGGAGAAGTAGTTGTTTTTGAAACAGCCTGGGTAAAAGCGGGGGAAGCAGAAGCTTGTTGTCCCATCGAGTTGGTAGCAGGCTGGGTCTTGACTGAACCGACAATACCATCAATGGGGGGTTCAGTGGTAGGCTTCGTTGGATCAGTGTGAACGCGGGAGGCATGTGGAAGAAGTTCATGTAAAGTACTGGATTGAGTGTATACCAAATCCATGTACTGGGATGCCGAGATGGCTTGTTCTTCTGTAACCGGTCCGCGCATAGCGATATCTCTGGCTATGGGAGGCAAAAAGGATTTTGTAAACCAATCAGCAAGTAGTTGATCCGGAATAGGTGCCTTTATTAGCCTACGGCATCGTCGCCACTCATGGATGTGATCCGAAATATGTGTAGAAGTGGTTTGACGCAGTGAAGTTAACAATTCTGTTCCAGTCTCATACCGGATGGGGAGCTGGAAATGAGTCAGAAACTGCATAGCCAAAGTATTGAAATCACAAAAAGAGTGTTGTGGCAGCTCGATGTACCATTTTTCTACTGTTTCGGTAAGCATACGTTGGAAGAGCTGAAGTCGGATGGAATCATCCATCAAGGAGTTGGATGAACACCAAAGATGGAAGGTCATCACGTGGTTCTTGGGGTCTTCCCCGGGCTTAGCATCGAACTTGGGAATGTCCGATGGTAGTTTGGCTGGAATAGGTGGCCAATGAGGTTCATGCCATATAGGATCATTGATAAGCCTTGACAAATCAGGTAAGTCAAGTGTGGCCAAAAAGGGAAGTTGACGGTTGGTCTGCGGGTATGAGTGATAACCATGTGGTGCAGAGAACCCTGGAGGGCCTTGCATAGCATAATGCTGTGTGTTATACCCATATGTGTATCCCGCGGGATACTGCTGGAAGTTCTGCGGATAGTGAGTCATCTGGTTAACCGGTTGATTGTAGGCAACCGGTTGGTAAGTGTTCTGCGGAGTGGGTATGGTACCCTGAGGTTGTTGATACCCAGGAATGGTTGCTGTTCCTTGTTGGGGAAAAGTTCCTTGGAATTGTTGTGTTCCAAGGATGTTACCACTATACTGTGTAAGTGGAGGATTTCCCATAGTAGGGTTGGGGGGTGGCTGCGACGGTGGTGTCCATGGAAGGCTCGTTCCTGCTTGAGGAGCGAGTGGGAATTGAAGTGATGGGTTCCATGGAGTTGTAGCAGCTGAAGGGTAAGGGAAGCCAGAATTCAAGTTGGGGGAAATCTGAGATTGCCCCCTAGCTTGGTTCCAGTTTCCAAAAAGTGAGTACCCCCCACTCTGTGGGATTTGAGGATCCCAAGAAGGAAGCATGCCTGACAAGGGAGGTTGAGAATGAGGTCCGGTTGGAATACCGGAATAAGGTTGTCCGGTGCCAGGTGTGCTGTACATACCGTACTGAGCAGATGTTGCTGGTTGGGATAGTTGTTGGATAGAACTAATAGGTTGTCCGCGAGCGGATGGGTTGGATGGCCCTATGAGAGGAGGCTGTTGAGTAGGAACGGAGTTCCCAACAAAAGGTTGTCCTCCAACTGGTTGGGTTGATGACCCTATGGGAGGAGGTTGCTGACCAACAATGGGGTTCCCAACAAAAAGTTGCCCCCCAGCTGGTTGGGTTGATGGCCCACCAGGGAGGGTTTGTATGTTTGAATTAGGGGCCATTGCAGTCGGTTGTCCACCTCCTGAAATAGTGTAAATGGTGGCTGAAGGTGATCCTCCGGTCGAAACGGAAGATCCAGCAGTATGACTAGGTGTTATTCCGCCGCTAGCCAAATATGATAGTGTGGATTGGCTAACGGCGCCAAAAGTACCGATTTGTGGAGGAGTTCGTCCATATCTGATAGGTGAGGATGAAGAAAAAACTGGGTTATCCCTCATAGAATGTGCACCAAACATAGGTGATGACAGCAAATGTGGGGAATTTAGCCCAGGGGTATTGGCGTCGTCCATAATGTGTTCAATGATAGGAGGACCATCGAGAACTGGGTCCGAGTTCATATCCTGAAAAATATTTTGGGGGTCCGTAGGGAACCTAGGTATAGTAAAGTCCGAAGGTCCTGAGCCGTCTGCAAAGGAGTGATGAAACTCTGTGCTAGACGGGATATTGGGAACCCTATAGTCAGAAGGACGAGAAACGGGGGGGTATCTAGACGCTGTCGAAAGCATTTGCTCTATGCTGCGTCTAAATTGTGCCGATGCTAACGGAGAGTTCGCTAGGCTAACCATACTAGACTGGATGGAAGCCATGATTTCATGTCCCGGTGGGAGGTTGGGTAGATCTAAAGTATGGGGTACGTTGCTAGAAGAACTTGTCTCCTGAGGATGAACACTGGGTGATGTAGTAATAACAGGTGGAAGTTCCGCCTGGGAAGTGATAAAGCCATAATCAGGTTCAAAAGGTGTGTCAGGGAGTCGAGTATCTTCAACGATTTCAATGTATCCGCCTGGGACTGAAATCAAGCCAGGTATGTCCTGGTCGGACCCTTCTGTGGTACCAACAGATCCATCTGTATCATCGTGAAAAGTGTCTGATGGATGGGAAGTGTTGACATCCGGTAGAAGGATGACCTCTGGTCTAGTACTCTGGGTTGTTCTAGGTTCAGCTGCTGTAACTGTGTCCACTGTAACAGATAAATCTGGAATGACAGTGGGTGAGGTGACAGTGGAAGTCTCAGACATGCTAGTGGTTGCAGAAGCTGCAATAGATTCTGAGACTGTGCTGTGTGTGGCAGTTACGGGCGGAACTGAAGATGTTGTACGTATCGGCGGTGGAATGTTGCCTCGACCATCACCGCGGCCAGGAGGAGTAGGAATGCATGATGCAGGCGGACCAGAAGTCCATGGCGGTGGTGGTGGTGGAGGGCTTAGGCCCTGTGTTCTTCGTGATCTTCGTGGTTGTTCTGACATGATGACAGGAAAATGAAAATCGGGGGTAGTGTCGTAAACAAAGAACTAAAAAACTCTAATGCAGCCGAGTGTGCAGAAGAGGAGCTAGAAAAAGAAAGGCTCACAGGCCAAAAAAGTAAGCTCTAAAATCTATACTGAGACCGCTGTCTCAATAAGCGAGCTGATGCAAAAAATGGCCAGAATGCCAACAAGCAGTCCCTACAAAGAAAAATGACCCTCTACTAAGATTAGATACCAAGCAAACTCCTAACTAAGAGCTGGAGACCTCAACAAGCTGTATCCTTCGCAAGGTGATGAAATCCAAGTCGAACAATACAACATGAGAGACCGATATAAGAAGGATATCCCTCTACCGAAAGGGATCCTGGGTAAAAGAGCCCTAGTAGAATAGATACTAAGCTACCTCGTTCATGACACGTCGGAAAAGGTTTTGGGCACTTCAGCCTTCCGAAGAAAACAGCGATCGATGTCGCCTTAGGGCTAAGTGGAGTGCGGTATTCCACAGAGTCCGTCCAGTTCTCAATCTCGCGGCCGTTTAACCCCTGAAAGTTAAAAACAGTCAGGAGGCCCGTCCACAAACTAGCTGTGACCGTGTCAATAAGTACTAGAGGATTTTAGTTCCCTAAAGACAACGACTATGTCTCAGATGAAAATGACAAGGGGGAATTATTTTGATGCCTATCCCCGGTGTCCTACCTAACTACCAAATTCTTTTGATTTCCTCAAGTGAGGTTAATGTTGGTTTAATTAGGGTGATTAATTTTAGTGGCTGTCTTACTCAATCAGGTAGTGGACGTGAAACTTGATGGTGTTATGACGACTCAAACCATGCAAATGAGAATGAATAAAAAACGAGCCTTTGTCTTCGATGAAATCTAGCTAAGGGAAAGATAGAATTTATTCGATCAAATATGCATGAAAATTTTCACAAGCAATCAAAGTAAAATATTTTTCTTTTCTTTTTGTAAACAATCCAAACTGAAATGAACACTCCTTTTAATGCACTGATCCTACAATCTACAATGCTTCAACTATGAGAATTTTTGTGGCAAAATCAATGATTCATTTCCTAATGCAAAATAATGCTGGTAGACTTTTTCAAATTGAACAACAAAATTGCTCTCAAATGATAATATTTTAATTACTGAAAATGATAAAAATAATGTGATTGTAAAAGCTATAGGATTCAGTAACGGAGAATAGTGGTGTTGAGTTGGTTGGGGTGAAAAAATCAAACCAATGTAGTCAAACTGGGAAAATGACCAATATGTCAAAAATGCCACTAATTCAATCAACAATCAAGCTCGCAAACTGGGAAATAATCAGATCACACATACTGTAAAATAATCAGGGTGTTGACAGGCAACAACAAAGTCTACCTAAGGCAGAGAGAGACTCAGGAAACCAAGCAAGTATAAATTTTTTTTAAAAATGCAGACACTAGCGCAGGTCAGGGTCTGACTAGAGCGCGGCACTGTGACAGTACCGCTCTGGTACGAATGAAGAGAACGCGGTACTACCGCGCTGGAAGCAGTTATGAGGGCGCGGTACTACCGCACTGGAAACAGTTATGAGGGCGCGGTACTGTGGCAAGGGAAGGAAAAAGCGCAACTTGAGAAAAGAAGATGAATTTTTCAGGGTTGTTGCTAACCCAGGGGACTCAGTGATCAAACAGGGAGAAAAATACAGCGAGGAGGAGTGAATAAAGGTAAAAAAAAAATCAAGATTCAAACTGGTTTGAAGTTCAATAAAATAAATCACAATCAAAAGATAAATGACAGTGAACTGAATCAATCAAGCAGTAATCAAAACCAGCGGAGTCGCCATTCTTGTTATGTAGAATTTTGTCCTACGGATAAGCCAAAACTCTCTTAACTTTAAAGCAGACTTTAAACTAACTCTAAAGCAAGAAACAAGTCAAAACAAATGCTACCTTGAAATTCCTGAATTAACTTTTACAGCAAGATTAAATGTATTTAGAAATAATGAGAGATGAGACACACCTTCCAACCGATGTTTGTCCCGCTTCTAGCTCTAGATCCAAAGCTCCGACGTAGAACCTGTTAAGATTAATCAAAGAACAAACATGCAAACTTCCAAATACCTTGAATGTAAAGGTTAGATTCAAATCCATATTAGATACACTTCATGCTAAGAACTTATACTAAAACACATGAAATGGGAAAGACAAGACAAGTTATCTTATTACAACTTGAAGAATGCTTACATAGGTTGCTTGATGTCCAAGCCAATCCTTCAGCTCCAAGTGCCTTCTCCTCTAGCTATCTCCACAATGCTGCAAGATCATAAGTTTGGTACTTCAAGAGTCCTCCACTTCCCCATGGAATGCCTCTCTTTTATAGTGCATGGTAGGGTTAACCAACAAGAGAGATAGGTGGATCTAGGGAGAGATAAGTGGATCAAGGTTTCTAATCACAGAAAGTGAGTTGGTATCGAATCAGGGACCCCAATCTTCCACTATCTTCGAAAATCCAAAATCCCACAAGCCATGGAAAAAGGGCTAATAAAAGAGTACTGTGCCCTGTAGTCTTAGCACAACGCAATACTACTGCGTTCTGTGGAAACAACATAGCGCGGTAGTGTGGAGTACCGCGCTCAGATAAATGAGCAAGGCGCGGTAGTGTAAGTAAATAAAGTTGAATAAAGTCTCAGCTGGGTCAGAACTTGTTAGGGTAGATTTACCTTCAAGGTTCATTCATCTTCTGGGTGGTTCAAACAGCAGGGGAAGTGTCGTGAACTCTATTTGTTGTGGAGATGCGACACTGTGGAATATAGAGGTATAACACTTATTTCTCCCTCACTGGATAAAATTAGCCTCTTCTAGATTTCCTAAAGCCTTCTGGATGCTTTATGCTTTTACTATTCCTTCTTGAGTGCATAAATTAGAAAAATTCTGACTTTCTTCTTTGTGCCACTTTTCCTGCTTTTCTCTGCTTTTCTCTGCTTTTCCTGTGCTTTTGCCTACTTTTCTGCTTCTTGTTTTTCTTGTCACTTTCTTGCTTTCTCTACTTTCTTCTTGATTTCTACTTTCTTCCATTATCATTTTTTTTGGCAACATCTGTCAAGCCAAATAAGCTTTATGCACCTTCTTGAACTCTTCTAATATTATCCATTGATAAAAATTACACGAATAATAATAAAAAATAATAATTACATGTCGAACTATTTATTCCACCTAACTTTATTTAATTCCAAAAACATTTTTTAAATAATATGTTCCTAATTAATTATTTAATGACCCATGGAAGAAATGGGTTAGGAGGGTGATCAAGGATCACTAGGGAGGGTACATGAAAATCCATGGTGATGTCAAAATGGGGACATGACCGAGTGTGGAAATATAAATTTCTTGGCCTCATCCCAACTTTCTAAGTTGGAAATTTTGTCAAGTTCATGATTTGGTTCATTCTTATATTCTTCCAACCATATTGACCTTCTTTGTTTAGATATGATCCCCTTAGGGTCATATTTCCAGCTAAAACTTGTAGGAAGGTTCAAGCTAGCCATCATTTCTTCAATCATGCCACTGAGTTGTTCTGAATCTAACAATGAATGGTCCTGCCTCCTATGGCACTCTGAAATTTTTAGTGCTATTATATTTTACAAAGTGCAAGGTATCACAATTGAACCTATAACAAATATACTCCATAGCAAAATTAATAGTATAGGAGTTAAGAAGGCGGGTAGCTGATAAGGTGCTAGCTCAAAGCCATAAATACGAATTTCGGTATGATTTTGATAGAAAAATAAGTCACCTACTGGGGCTTCAGGATTCAGTTTCAGGAGGTTTTTACATTCTAGGAAGACCCTAGGGGGAGGAGCATCAAAAAATAATGTATAAAACTTTGACATGACAGTATTGGAAAACTCTAGGAATCCCTCATTGGATGGATGGGCTATAGAATTTTTAAGATTTGTCCGATTGAAGAAATATTTATTTTGGTACAAAATCATGTACAGAAGATAAGTATGATACCTAAATAATTTCATGGAAGCAAAATTATTAAACTAATCATGCATCATTTCTACTATGAAGGAGACAAAATCTAACTTAATTGAGGACTCTTAACATGACAGATTGATCATTAACATAAGACCCAAGACTATTTCATCAAAAATAATATCTTAATTGTCCCCAATACCTGACATGCTATAGAAATAACTATCTGGGCTTGTTTAGAGAATAATTCTAGCTTGTAAGGTGATGGCATAGATGATGGCTCAGCCCCAGTCATTAGAAGCGATATGAGAAATACGTCCTTGCTTTTGGAAAATAATTATTTGAGCTTGAAATTCATAGATTCTTCATCGATGCTCAAGCAATTTAGATCTTCTTTGACCTTCATCATTTCTTCAAGAAATTCTTTATTAATCAGACAAATCATTGATCCAATATTAGAGATATTTGTGCGTTCCTTTGAAGCATATAATTCTACACACCATTATACCAATTCAGGAAATGATCATGCTCTAGAAATTATAACCCTCACCAAGCTAGATCTCCATAGGATCAAAAAGTCATTTCTAGATTTAGCATGATCTTTGGCTTCTCTGGAGACCTAGTGCATATTAGCTATCGATAAAACTAGGTCATAGATGTCAAAATGAATGTTTGAAAAATTGTCTTCTTGGCTAGAGGGATTACTGGTATATGGATATGATACTAACTCAAGGGTTGAATCCATGGTAATAATTTCGAGCTTTTATAGTGGTTAGAAGCTTCTGCATGGATAGAGAAATGCACATGAAAGAGTTGAGATGACAGAGCTCTAAATGGGGCTCGTAGAATGATGCCTGAATAATTTTGAAAACAATATTTTATAGCAGTAGGATTCGAATTTTGGTGCATTCAATATGGGGGACATGTGTCACTTGTTGATTAGTCAGCTTAATAGAGGTGCGGGTTCATTTATTGAAAATATATGTTACAGGAAGAATGATGGCGGTCGGAACCATTAGGACAATACATGGTGGGTCCATTTTAGTGAGTTGTAGACTGGGAAACCGGTTTTAGGGTTGGGAGAAGGCAGTATGTCAAGACTAATTGTAAGGCCCTAAATTTTTCTCATATGGACACATGTCTCAGCGGTTTCAGATACAGGATTTGGAGTTTAGATTAAAATTCATGTAGCTTGGAATTCCTAAATCATCCTCAACCATCGATCATGGCCCGCAATTTATTGGACACACACTGGTGGATATTTTTTATAGAAAAGGAGATTAAAACCCTATCCTATTAGCATTACACTTTTCATATTGCAACATATTGGCACCGACATGAAAAAGTGGTTTCATGGTCAGGAGAAAGTGGTATATCTTTCCCACTTTTGAGGTCCCGAAGCATGATTGCACTAACACGTGGAAACACTTTGAATTTAGGCTCATAAATTCATATTAACACTCACACAATTTAAAATCCATGAAACCCTATCCATTGTTGATCTTTATTTGACGAAATATACGCCATCCATTTCAAGGCTGTCGAGTAGTTGCTTGAAACATTGTGATCTCATGGATAACTCTTGGATGTAATGTCAGTACATCAATATCACTCCTATGGAAACAATATAAGGTGTTAATCATGATGATCTACTCATATTAATTAACATTATAATTTGATCTCCATTTGTATCCTTGTCATATTGTTTCATAAGCATCTGATTTAGGTTTAAAAAACCACTAGCCCACTTGATTCTCCTTTAACGTGGATCATATTACCAACAAACCACATGATTCATTTCGGTTTGTCGAGGGTCATCTTTTGCTAGAGTGATTCTACATGGTATAATGACCATGCACAAGCATTCAACTATCAAAAATCTCATAGAGCCTCAAATATTGTTCCACAAGGACAATGTTTGGTCTATTCTGAAGCAGTTATTTATGAAGGTACTCTTGGTGTATTCATAAAGTTAAATTACATCCAAATAACATAGTCCTTTTTGTGAGTTCATCCCTTTTACAGTCCACTAGAAACATAGGTTTTATTGTTGTTCATGAATATAAGAAAACACCAATAGTGAGATCAATGAATCATTTCCTTGTTTCCATATTTACTTCTGGTAATGGAAACTTGCATAAAATTTCTCCCTACGCTATGATGGACAGAGTAATTGTATCAAAACATTATGGTTGTAAATTTATTCACAGGAAGGTATCCTCGGTGGAAAGCGATAAATCAATTACTGTAATAACCAAAAAATAATTACTTGTTTCTCTAAACTCAAAGAAAAATGGTAATCCTACCAACGTCAACTGACTATCCTGTAAATAATTTAAAAGAATGTGGGGGATATTAGAATTTATTTGTATCAGATGGCCAAAATGATTTCTTCCCAAAAAAACTATCAGAATTATTGAACTCATCACTGATCAAGCTTATTCCAAAGAATGCGGAAAGGATTCTATTAGTGGGTGGAATCCTATAACATTGCTCAATATTCCCGATAAAATATTGGACAAGGAAATTCTACACTGATACGAAACATTGTTGCACACATAGTTATATAAGAGCAGACTGATTTTGTTTAGGGTAGTTTTATCTTATTCTTAATGTTTTCATTTTGGGAGCCTCAATAGAATTCTGTCTTAAATTGATTTCGACGAAGCTTATGCTAGTGTAGATTGGATCTTCATTAAATGTTGCAGTGACTTGATTTTGGTACTCAATGTGTGGATATGGTTCATAATCGGTTTTTTCTATGCTTCCTCTTTTTTTAATGTTGATAGTTCTTTTTTCTGACAGGGTCACCATACATTGATCTATTAGGAAAGGATACATAATGGCTACATACCTTTATCAAGATGGTTAATAACCATTGTGTCAATGCATCCCTTATCTTGGCCAAGGCGAATTAGGAATTATTGGACACAAATTAGAAAGTTCCTTGATATATTATGCTCTTCTTTGGGTGTTTTCATGAGTGATCACGTATCTAATTTATATCCCATTAACCTTAACAATCCTCTAGATTGGATTCTTAAGGATTCAAAGTATATCTGTGAGAATGATTTTTAGATAACTTAGTATCCCTTTTGGTCCTGGTATCTCCATTGTAGATATGTGGGATTGGCATGTACAAAGACTCCAAGTGAAGCTTCAATACTAGTAGAATGAATATCTCTATTTTTCCCATAAGTTGACAATTGTCTCTATAATTCACATGGATTCCCATGCTTATTATGTCTCCCTACTAGCTACCTATGAATTGGATAAAATTTAAATGTCCTTTCTTTGTCCGAATATGGAGGGGAAAGGGATTTATCAATTGTTCCTTGGAATGTTTGTATCCTTCCTAAGAATGAGGGTGGCCTGAGTTTAATAGATGTAACATATCAAAGAATAGTTCTTACAGCGAATGTGTTACCAAATGTTTGAACACTAATGATCCATGGAACTTTGGAATGTTCTCTTGAGGCACAACCTAATGTCATTGTATAGGCTATCCACCATGGATCATGCGATATCAGAGATTCTACACTATGTTCCAAATTTCATATTCCATTATGTTGAAAAGTATTTGGGAAGCATAAGGGGTGGTCACCAACCACCTATTGTTATGTGGAATTCTGCCCTACGGATAAGTCAGAAATCCCTTAGACTAAAGCAGACTTAAACTAACTCTAGGCTAAGAACAGACAAAACAAATGCAACCTTGAATCCCTAGATCTAACAAACATTTTAGAATTAAAATGCTGAAGAGAATAGAAGGAGTTTAACTGACCTTATGTCCAAACGCTTGTCTTTGATATTTGCTCCAAGCTCCAAGTCCTCACAAGTAAACCTGTTAACAATGGAACCAAAACACAAGCATGTACTATTCTCTAGCAATCTGAAAACATGAGTTAGAATCTAAATCTATGAGAGATACAAACCATATCATTAAAACAAGATTAACACAAATGATTTGGGAAAACAAGACAAGTTATTCCATTACAACTTGAAGATTACTTACAAAGGGTGCTTGATGCCCAAGCCAATCCTCCAACTCCAAGTGTCTTCTCCTCTAGCTATCTCCACAATGCTGCAAGACCATAAGTTTGGTGCTCTCAAGAGTCCTCCCCCTTTTCCCATGGCATGCCTCTCTTTTATAGTGAATGGTGAGGTTAACCAACAAGAGAGATGAGTGGATCTAAGGAGGGATAAGTGGATCAGGGTTTCTAATCGAAGGAGATGAGTTGAGATCGAATCAAGGAACCCAATCTTCCATTATCTTCGAAAATCCAAGATCCCACAAGCCAAGGGCAAAAAACTATTAAAAGGGTGCCGCGCTTTGCAAAGTCTGCAGAACGCGGCACTGCCGCGCTTTGAGGAAAAAGTAGCACGCGGCAGTGTCTAGTGCCGCGTTTTGTCAAGCTGGAAAGGCGCGGTAGTGTATAAAAATAAAGTCCAAGGTGGGTCAAAACTTGCCAGGGTGGATTTACCTTCAAGGTTGACTCATCATCTGTCTCTTCTGGATGGTTCAAAACAGTAGGGAAAGTGTCGTCAACTTGTTTTGTGATGGAGATGCGACACTGTGAAACATTGAGGTATAACAGATGCCCCCTAAAGTGTGAGGTCAGAAGGGACTGATGGCCGAAAGACTTTACAAATAAAATGTGCAGAGATAGCATCGAGGAGAGCGACACGGAGCTGAAATAGAAACAAAGTGTTAGATATACCACCGAGGCGGGCATTCCCATGCTCGGAAACAAATGACTCAAAGCATGGCTGCCGACCAATACATTGCAGATCCATGAGTACTGAGATAATGTAAACTGTGGACAGATCATGGCTACTATGAACAATCGTAGATCCATGAGACAGTAACGACACAGCCACGACCAATACAATAAGTGGATCTGTGTGACAATACAATAGACATCTCCATCGCAGCCTGGACGCAGTCAAGATATAGTGATGCACCCAGGGTCTTCTACCTGATCGCATAAAGATACGAATCTAACCATGTGATTACAATGTGTTGGAGTCGAACATGGAAGAAACCATTTGATTACCGGTCAATGATGTGGACCGTTAACAAATGCGAGGGAGATCACCAATAATGACAATGATTCCCAAGGTATCAATAGTACATCTCAACGAAATGCGAATGAATGAGTTGATGTCGAGCATCCGAGAGATTGCTTGATCAGAGGTCAATGAGGTGAACCTACTGTCAAACACGAGGAAACCTGCCATTGAGGCATGCAGGTACCAAGGTACTAATGGTTGATTTCTAAGTCTAATTCCTGGATAGTGATTTGGTGTCGACAGGAATAGACTCGTCGAAGGTGGGCCATGATGATTCCCACATCATCGACACGAAATCAGCACATATGATAGGATGATGAAGTAATGGAATATGTACTGACACAGCGGAGGCCTGACACAATGAATGACTCGATACAATGCAACCCTTTGAACATATAACGGCATGTAACAAGACTTGGCAGCAGGGATTATTGATGAATAGAGGATAGACGCCGGATGAGTGGACTCGTGGCCAAGGAGACGACCCATGATGATGACTATGACTCAATGAAAGACGGATACCCAAATATAGACAAGAGATGGACACATGCCATGTTCAAAGGTAATGACTGACAAGCTGCCATAGATAAACTTGACTTGTTCCCCCATATTTCCCCGACATGATGGACGAGTACCTCTTTCTTGTTTTACGAGCTTGAAGAGGATAACAGATGCTCGGTGTAGCTCATCTTGTGGATGAGTCCAATCTCACATGTTTTACGAACCTGAGAAAGGAGGGGTTCGTCCCAAAGTGGGTCCTTCGATGTTAATAATTTAACGAGCCCAAGGAAGGAAAAATCGGTAGTTTTTCATATTTAGAGAGCCTAAAAAACTTAAAGGAAGCTCCATAATGTACTTTTTCGTAAAATTTAGTCTCTCGATCCCGAAAAAGTGTAAAACGATTCCCGAGAGAACTCTCCCAGCCGAGATTGACTGAGGTATACCTTTCTCGTAAATAGTCTAGACGGGCCGAAAAAGGGGTAACCTATCACCGAATAGACGACCTTTCAAATACTTTTACAAGTGTGAAAGAGTCAAGATCACTTGGCAATCTTTTCAATTTTAAGGAGTCTGAAAAGAGCTTAACTATGGACTCCTATGGTCTTTTTCGTAAATTTTAAATTATTCTGGTCCGAAAAAAGAATAAAATACAACCAGGATAATACTTTCCTCATCGTTTAACGAGCATGAGTAAAGCTGACTGTACTCGACACCGTTTACTTGCGCTTGACAAGCACGACACAGGTGTGAAAGCGCTTGGAATCTTTTTCAAGTTTTAAATCCGGAGCACGAAAAAGATAAAGTGGGCTCAATATGAAGGTCAAACTACGAACAAATACCAGTATGAATGCATCCCATTTCTACCGCAGATCCTGTCAATGAATGCTCAAAAATCGGGCATTAGTAATATGAATAAGGGTTTATTAATTTGAAAATAGTAATTAATTAATTAAAAAATGTGAAAAAATGCTATATAAAGCATGGTAAAAATAGAAATTACTATTCATTTGTGATTTTTACCCAAAGGAGACATTTTTACCCATTTTGGAGCAAAATTTCAAGGATCGATACCGAGAGTTCTGGGACACCATTTCGACCGCCGTCTGTGCCAGGTAAGAGTGCTTGAACCCCTCTTTCATTTCATGTAAGAAATTTTTACTTTCACCAGGGGAAAATCAATTTTTTGGGAAGCCCTTTTGGGCAAAAATCGCCTGCCGTACTGCCGCGCGGGGACCCTATCGAGGAACGCGGCACTGTTGAACAGTGCCGCGCTGTAACCTCAAAATGAGGCGCGGCACTGTGAACTGCCGCGTGGCAGGGTGCCCTCCAGGCGCGGCACGTGCGAAAATTGAGTTCAAAAAATCAATTTTCCTCAAATTTTTGCTAGAAGCAAGTTGTTAAATAGTCACTAATTACTTTGTTTGCCTTTTTGCAGGGATTTGCAACTTGTTTGAGGCAAAATGGTGAGTTGGAAAGAGAGGGAGCATGAAACGGACGATTTTAGGGCCGAAAATGACTTACCAACCGTGACCGCATTGCGAGAATGCGGTTTGCTAAAGTTTTTCAAGACTAAAGGGATCCGCCAACAACCTAAGCTCCTTACTCACCTTATTCAATTGTGGGACCCTGATATCGAAGCTTTCCGAGTGGGAGAGCACGTGCTTGAAATCCAACTTGAAGACATCTACTTTCTCACGGGCCTCTCTAAAAGAGGGGCCCGGCCGAATCTTACCGGGTACAGTGCTTCAGACTCAAGCACGGATGATTTGATTGCTCGATATTGTCAGGCGGGTTCGAGTAAGAAGAGTGGGAAAGTGGCCATAAAAGAGGTCACAAATCTTCCTTTCAAAACTTTGCTATTCACTATTACACGTGCAGCAGGAAGCGTGAGTCCACATCAGGCAACCCGCACACAGGTAAATCTCGCAGCAGAGTGTATGGGAGGGACAGTCTTCAACTGGTGTGAGGCAGTGTTGTCCCACATGAAGGAACAGGTGCACAAATGTAGAACCGGGAAAAATACCCAGTTTGGCTATGGGAGTATCTTGGTCACTTTCTTCCTGGCAAGGGTGCCATTACTGCGTCCACAGATATCTATGCATCCTCGTCCACCTACTGAGCCATGGATGGCTCGATGGAGTGACTACGCTGGACGCCTTGGGGGACCTCAGCGGTTAGCCTTTGGAGAGGACTTTTTCTCTTGGCTAGAGGAGTAGATAGTCATGATCGACGACTATCCCTATTCAGGGGTAGATTTCCGTGAGGATATCGACTTGGCTTTGCCGGAGGATGATGACTGGGACAACTCTGGTATGACCTTCATGGATATGTATTTTTTCTTTTTGAATATTCAATTTTTAATGCTTTTTTAGAATGTGTAAAAGACTTCTAATGTATATTCGTATGCATGTTGCAGATCGTGGACCACAGAGGCCAGCTGGATATTCCCCACTATGTCGTGGCGGTGTAGACCGTCAAGCTGATCTTGTCGAAGAAGAAGATGAAGACGAGGCAGGAGGTGTCCGGGACATTGAGAGGAACCTGCAGGGATTGACTCATGGTATCCCTGCCATGCGGATGGATGATGTCCCTTACCCCCTCCAGCGTCATACTGTAGGTGTACCTGGTCGTATCATTCGACTTCTCCGCAAGGTGGTTCGAGCTGTGATGTGTTACCACCAGCGGCGGGAGGAGTCCGATGAGGGACGTGATAGGTCTCCTAGATCTCCATATATGGTCTTTCGATCTTTTTGCGGCATGTACACGATATGTAGGCTTTGAGGGCCAATTTTTGTATATGGGATTTAATCCCCAATTTTGTCTTTGACACAGACTTTATGTATTTTTGGAAAAAACACTTTTATATACAGTGATATGGACCTATTTATGACCTAAATATTTACAATGACTTGTGCATTTTATTTTTTATGATGTGTTTATGTACGGGCAAGATGCCAATCCAAAATGTAATTAGCCAATGAATCGGCAATACAATTGAATTCTCTCGGTATGTGTTGATATGTGATAAAATCAAATGACCGTTCCAAGAGGCGTACTCTTCGAAATAAACGAAGTAATGTAGGATCGCGAATTGTGTAAACACGGTTTAGATGTGAAACCACGAGTTGGGAGTCTAAAAAGACCGATAAGGAGTCAATCCCGAGTGAATCAACCTCTGTCAAGAGACCAATGACTGCATGGTACTCTGCGATATTGTTGGTTGCGGGACCTAAACAGTTGGCTCCCGAAGAAATCAACTCGCCAGTGGGGGAATAGATCACCCATGCTGTGGAAGCGAGATTCCGGGTATGTCGGCTTGCACCGTCAGCGAATCCAAGGTAGGTAGACATCTGCGCATAAAGGCACGAGTCAAAGTAAGAGTAGATACATAAGATCCATGTGCACACTAAAGCAAAAAGCAAACTAAGTACATTATGTACAAAAAGTAACCCGCGCGGGGTAACCTCACGCGTAGAAACGCTTGAGGTATAGCCCGTTGCGGGGCCGTGCCAATGGCGTACCATCACAGTCGACTAGTTCATATGCTCCTTTTTCTAGGACACGTTTTACAATGAAGGGGCCATACCACATAGATTCAAGTTTACCTTTACCAAGTTTATCATGCATCTGATCATATGTAAGTACGAGATCACCCTCATTGAAGATCCGAGGTTGAACGGATTTGTCGTATTGAGCTTTGACGCGTTTTTTGTGAGCTTCATTAGCCAAAGCGGCGTCGCGGCAGGTTTCATCTAGCTTGGCTAGGTATAGAAACCGTTCTTCTTCGGAAGTAGTGTGTGGAAGTAGCTCTATGGCTATCTTGAGTGATGGAATTTCACATTCAATCGGGAGAATGGCTTCCAGGCCGTACACCAATTGAAATGGTGTAAACCCAGTAGCACTTTTCACTGAGGTTCGGTATGCCCACAGTGCTGAGAATAGAGCTGAGTGCCAATTGGATTTTTGGGTACCCACAATGCGCTGAATCATTCGTTTCAGGACCTTATTGATGGCTTCAACTTGGCCATTAGCTTGTGGGTAATACGGGGTTGAGTTTTCGTGGCGAAAACCCAGTTTGGCACTTAGTTCTTCGATCATATGATTCCTAAAATGGGAACCATGATCGGTCACAATGGACTGTGGGACACCGAATCTAGCTATGATATGATTGAATATGAACTGCGCTGCTGTTTTGCCGTCTTCAGCATACGTAGGCATCGCTTCAGCCCATTTTGTAAAATAGTCCACAGCTACTATGACATAGCTATGCCCCCCGGCTGAAGTGGGCTTACAGTGCATAAAATCAATGCCCCATTTGGAGAAGGGGCCGACGGCAATGACAGGATGGAGTGGAGCAGGGTGCGAGCGTGCTTTGCTATGAAAGAATTGACATGGCGGACACTTCTTGACTGTTTCAATGCAGTCTTTGAAAATCGAGGGCCAGAAGTATCCTGCTCGCAGTATTTTCTGGGCCGTAGCCATCCCAGAGAGATGACCACCACATGCTCCAGCGTGGCAGTCATTTAGAACGCGTTCCGCCTCATCTAAGGTCAAACAACGTCGAAGGACAGTGTCGACACCACGCCGATACAAAGTATCGTTCACTATAAGGTAGTATTTTGCGTGATGTCTGATACGTCGTCGTTCATCGCGGTTGAGGTCGGGACGGAAGCGTTGGGTTTGGAGATATAAGAGAATATCCCCATACAACGGATCAGACGTGCTAATGAGGAACAATGATTCGTCAGGAAGAGAATCAATGGGCTCGGATTGCTTAGTAGCACGGGGCAAGTGACAAATTAACTCAGCGAAGACCAGAGATTTCTTAGACTTGGCTTTGACAAATTCCAAGTCAAACTCTTGAAGGATGACAATCCAACGGGAGTATTTTCCCCCAAGCACTTGTCGTGTGAGGATATAGTACATCGGATTGAAATCAGCGATGACGGTGGTCCGACGGAGTAAGATGTAGTGACGGAATCTCTGGACAGCAAATACTGTTGCCAGAGCCAGCTTTTCAACATGTGAGTAGCGAGTTTCAGAGTCGAGAAGACTCTTGCTGAGGTAGTACACCACATGTTCTATGCCGTTGTGGTCTTCCTGGGCTAACACCATACCAATGGTGGAAATCGAGGCTGCGAGATAAAGAATGTAGTCCTGTGTGTAATTGGGGGGTTGAATCACAGGATCTTTGGTTAAGGCCGCCTTTAAATTATCAAAGGATCGTTGGGCTTCATCATCCCATATGAAGGGAACATTCTTCTTGAGAAGCCGCATGTAGCCTTTTGTTATCTCGGACAGATTACAGATAAAACGACGTAGAAAGTTTGCATGCCCTTGCAAACATTGAAGTTCTGGAATATTGGTAGGTGAAGGCAGAGCTATGATAGCTGCTACCTTTGCGGGATCTAGACGTATCCCGTCTTTGGAGACTATGAAGCCTAACAGTTTTCTGGCTTCTACACAGAAGACGCACTTATGCGGGTTCAAACGTATATTGTAGCGCCGGCACCTTTCGAAAATGGCACTCAAGTGATCTGGATGTTCTTCCCGAGTTCGAGAATGAGCGGGAAGGTCATCGAGATATGGCTCTACGATATGTTTGATGTCATGAAATGCGTAGGACATCGCCCGTTGGAAAGTTGCCCCGGCATTTTTTAGGCCAAAAGGTAACTTTCGATATGCAAAGATCCCCCAAGGGCAGATAAAGGCCGTTTTGTGCTGGTCGGCTGGGAGGATATCGATCTGATTATAGCCAGAAAAGCCATCCATAAATGAAAAGATAACACTTCCGGCACAGTTATCGATGATCTGGTCAATAAACGGAGTTGGGTAGTTGTCCTTGGGACAAGCTTTGTTCAAATCACGGTAATCGACACAGACTCTGATCGTTCCCTGTTTCTTGGCTACAGGGACGATGTTGGATACCCATTCTGTCAATGGGACAGGATAGATAAAACCAGCACGCAAAAGTTTTTCAACTTCTGCTTTAATGGCGGCTGCCTTACGAGGATGAACGGGTCGAAGCTTTTGCCGAACAGGTCGGGCGCCAGGAAAAGTTGGAATTTCATGGACCACAATCGACGGGTCGATTCCTGGCATCTCTTCATAACTCAAAGCGAAAACATCGCGGAAAGTTTTAAAGTAGGCATTATAGAACTCCGTCTCGAGAGGAGTACATGTTTTGCCAATGTGTACATTTTCCACGATACCAGGCTTTACTGAAATGTCGATGGGAGTGGTTGCCATAAGATTGGCCAAGTTGCCTTCAGAAAATACTTCGTCGAGGGAAGTGGGGAACTTGGTTTGAACCATCCCAAGTGAAGCACTGGATTTGGTATCAGGCTCAAGTGACTGAATGATGGGGAATGAAGATCGATGATGAAAATCTCCCCATGGTGGCTCATTACCGCACATAACCTCTATGATTGATTCATCGGTGGGAAAAATCAAGTTGAGAGGATCAAACAATGGTGGGCGTGTATGAGTTTCAGTCGAGAGCTGTGCCACTGTGTGATCAGTAGAACAGTCGACCCAATATGTGGCTGATTGGATCGCGTCATAAGCTGCAAGGTTTCTGTTCAAAGGCATGGAATTGCCATAGCCTTGGATCTGAGTAGGACTCGGGATCACCCATGAATCATCGCACGGGGTGACGTGCGATGAAATCATGTTGACTGGTTGAAGATGGGTTCCCAGCTCTGGAAAAAATCCAATGAGGGATGAATCCTTCATGAGACCAACACCTATGTCTTGGAACCGGTACCATGGTTGATCCAATAACGGAACGGTATTGGCGGAGTTCGGATGGGAGTTTGGGATACAGTAATCCAATTGATCAATAGTGACAATTTTCCCTTCATGAGGAAATTATACAATCCGGAAGACTGTAGATGCTATGGCAGTCATGGCATAGAACCAGTTCCGACCAAGTAGGAGGTTGTAATCCAGAGGTGCATCTACGACTTCGATGTGTACGGATACTGTTTTGCCCCCCAGTTCAACACCGATTGAGGGGATGAGTCCATATGGTTGAAAACCATGTCCATCAAACGCTCTAAGAGTAGTGGGAGAAGTTGTGACCTCAGGCGAGCCGAGGGCTCTCCAGCAGTTCAAAGACATAATCGACGTGGAAGCACCCTCATCTAACACTGTGCGGTGGATAACATTTCCACGGATTTTTGTATGCACCTGGAAGGCTAACTGGTGAGAAAGCCTAGGTTTAGCGTGCTCCAAGTTAAACATGATGGAGTTTGAAGTATCTGGGTCCAATGCCCCCAGTGCTGAAAGTAGGGTTCTACGCTGCGTGGGGCAGTGTTGGAGAACCTCGAGAGTTGACATAGCGCAAGGTGCTTGAGCCAAATCTTCAACAATGTTGTAGTTTTGGGCAGCTCGCGCATTCGGATTGAATGTCGCCTTTCGTATAGTGCCCTTGGGTGGGCGTAGCACTGTGTCCATAAGTGGTCTCTCGATATGGAGATGACCATTAGGGGGGGGAGTAGGAATCGGATCTTCAACAGGAGACTTGCCTTTGGCTGTCTCCGACTGTTTGGTTGAACTTGGAGGATTGTCATACGTCTTTGAACGAGTGGTGATGTTAATCTCCTCATTACTTGTCATTAGGATCTCGCGGTTTGTGGACGTCTCTCCACGGGAAGGATTGGTCGGGTTGCCCCCTTGTGGGGATTCTTGGGCAACCATTTGCTGTTGCTGTTGGGGGAAAGGGTCAGTTAGCACTGCCGGTCTAGAGGATCCTTTAACGAACTTATGGACCTCGTCCTTGTAGGGACAGTCACGCGTATAATGATCGTCTTGACAAATCAAGCAGGGAAACTTAGCTTTCCGACGTGGTTTTTGGTCATTCTGGGTAGGTTGTGGTTTGGGGTTCTCCTGCTGGTTCTTTTTAGGTTTACCACGATTATTTTTCTTCTTTCCTTCGGATGGTTGTGATGTAGATTGGACTGCATTCACTTCGGAGGAGACAGCAGGAGAGGTGGAGGCTTTTGAAGCGGCCTGGGTAAAAGCGGGGGAAGCAGAAGCTTGTTGCCCCGTCGAGTTGGTAGCAGGCTGAGCCTTAACTGAACCAACGATACCATCAATGGGTGGTTCAGTAGTAGGCTTTGTAGGATCAGTGTGAACGCGGGAAGCATGTGGAAGAAGTTCGTTTAAAGTACCGGATTGAGTATATACTAAATCCATGTATTGTGCTGCCGAGATGGCTTGTTCTTCCGTAACAGGTCCGCGCATAGCAATATCTCTGGCTATGGGAGGCAAAAAGGATTTTGTAAACCAATCAGCAAGTAGCTGATCTGGAATAGGTGCCTTTATTAGCCTACGGCGTCTTCGCCACTCATGGATGTGATCCGAGATGTGTGTAGAAGTGGTTTGACGCAGTGAAGTTAGCAGTTCTGTTCCAGTCTCATACCGGATGGGAAGCTGGAAATGTGTCAGAAACTGCATAGCCAAAGTGTTAAAATCACGAAAAGAGTGCTGTGGCAGCTCGATGTACCATTTTGCTGCCGTTCCGGTAAGCGTACGTTGGAAGAGCCGAAGTCGGATGGAATCATCCATCAAGGAGTTTGATGAACACCAAAGATGGAAGGTCATCACGTGGTTCTTGGGGTCTTCCCCGGGCTTAGCATCGAACTTGGGAATGTCCGATGGTAGTTTGGATGGGATAGGTGGCCAGTGAGGTTCGTGCCATATAGGATCGTTAATAAGCCTCGACAAATCAGGTAGATCAAGTGTGGCCAAGAAGGGAAGTTGACGGTTGGTCTGCGGGTATGAGTAATAACCATGCGGTGCAGAGAACCCTGGAGGGCCCTGCATAGCATGCTGCTGTGTGTTATACCCATATGCGTTTCCCGCGGGATACTGCTGGAAGTTCTGTGGATAATAAGCCATCTGGTTAACCGGTTGATTGTAAGCAACCGGTTGGTAAGTGTTCTGCTGAGTGGGTATAGTACCCTGGGGCTGTTGATACCCAGGGATGGTTGCTGTTCCTTGTTGGGGAAAAGTTCCTTGGAATTGTTGTGTTCCAGGGATGTTGCCACCATACTGTGTAAGTGGAGGATTTCCCATAGCAGGGTTGGGGGGTGGCTGCGACGGTGGTGTCCATGGAAGACTCGTTCCTGCTTGAGGAACGAGTGGAAATTGAAGTGATGGGTTCCATGGAGTTGTAGCAGCTGAAGGGTAAGGGAAACCAGAATTCAAGTTGGTGGAAATCTGAGATTGCCCCCCAGCTTGGTTCCAGTTTCCGAAAAGTGAGTACCCCCCACTCTGTGGGATTTGATGATCCCAAGAAGGAAGCATACCTGACGGGGGTGGTTGAGAGTAAGGTCCGGTTGGAACACCGGAATAAGGTTGCCCACTGCCAGGTGGATTGTACATACCGAACTGAGTAGACACTGCTGGTTGGGAAACTTGTTGGAGCGAGCCAATAGGTTGTCCGCCAACAGTTAGGTTGGATGGCCCTATGTGAGGAGGCTGTAGACTGGGAAGTGGATTCCCAGCAAAAGGTTGTCCTCCGACTGGTTGGGTTGATGGCCCACCAGTTGGAGGTTGTTGACTAACGATGGGGTTCCCAACAAAAGGTTTCCCCCCAGCTAGTTGGGTTGATGGCCCACCAGGGAGGGTTTGTAAGTTGGAGTTAGGGACCATTGCAGTCGGTTGTCCACCTCCTGAAATAGTATAAATGGTGGCTGAAGGTGATCCTCCGGTCGAAACGGAAGATCCAACAGTATGACTAGGTGTTCTTCCGCCGCTAGCCAAATATGATAGCATGGATTGGCCAACGACGCCAAAAGTACTGATTTGCGGAGGAGGTCGTCCATATTGGACAGGAGAAAAAACTGGGTTATCCCTCATAGAATGTGCACCAAACATAGGTGATGACAGCAAATGTGGGGAATTTAGCCCAGGGGTATCGGCGTCGTCCATCACGTGTTCAATGATAGGAGGACCAACGAGAACTGGGTCCGAGTTCATATCCTGAAAAAGATGTTGGGGATCCGGCAGGAATCTAGGTGTAGTAAAGTCCGAAGGTCCTGAGCCGTCTGCAAAAGAGTGATGAAATTCTGTGCTAGACGGGACGTTGGGATCCCTATAGTCAGAAGGACGAGAAACAGGGGGGTATCTAGACGCTGTCGAAAGCATTTGCTCTGTGTTGCGTCTAAATTGTGCCGATGCTAACGGAGAGTTCGCTAGGCTAACCATACTAGACTGGATGGAAGCCATGATTTCGTGTCCCGGTGGGATGTTGGGTAGATGAAAAGTGCGAGGTACGTTGCTAGAAGAACTTGTCTCCTGAGGATGAACACTGGGTGACGTAGTAATAACAGGCGGAAGTTCCGTCTGGGAAGTAATGAAGCCATAATCAGGTTCAAAAGGTGTGTTAGGTAGACGAGTATCTTCAACGATCTCAACGTATCCGCCCGGGACTGAAATTAAGCCAGGTATGTCCTGGTCGGACCCTTCTGTGGTGCCAATAGATCCGTCTATATCATCGTGAAAAGTGTCTGATGGACGGGAAGTGTTGGTATCCGGTAGAAGGATGACCTCTGGTCTAGTACTCTGGGTCGTGCTAGGTTCAGCTGCTGTAACTGTGCCCACTGTTACAGATAAATCTGGAATGACAGTGGGTGAGGTGACAGTGGAAGCCTCAGACATGCTAGTGGTCATAGAAGCTGCAATAGAGTCTGAGACTGTGCTGTGTGTGGCAGTTACAGGCGTAACTGAAGATGTTGTACGGATCGGCGGTGGGATGTTTCCTCGACCAGCACCGCGGCCGGGAGGAGCAAGAATGCGTGATGCAGGCGGACCAGAAGTCCGTGGCGGTGGTGGTGGTGGAGGGCTTAGGCCCTGTTGTCTTCGTGATCTTCGTTGTTGATCTGACATGATGACAGGAAAATGAAAATCGGGGGCAGTATCTTAAACAAAGAACTCAAAAACTCTAATGCAGCCGAGTGTGCAAAAGAGGAGCTAGAAAAAGCAAGGCTCACAGGCCAAAAAAGCAAGCTCTAAAATCTATACTGAGACCGGTGTCTCAATAAGCGAGCTAATCAACAAAAATGGCCAGAATTCCAACAAGCAGTCCCTACAAAGAAAAAATGACCCTCTACAAAGATGAGACGCCAAGCAAACTCCTAACTAAGAGCTGGAGACCTCAACAGGCTGTATCCTTCGCAAGGTGATGAAATCCAAGTCGAACAATACAACATGCGAGACCGATATAAGAAGGATATCCCTCTACCGAAAGGGATCCTGGGTAAAAGAGCCCTAGTAGAATAGATACTAAGATACCTCGTTCATGACACGTCGGAAAAGGTTTTGGGCACTTCAGCCTTCCGAAGAAGACAGCGATCGATGTTGCCTTAGGGCTAAGTGGAGTGCGGTATTCCACAGAGTCCGTCCGGCTCTCAATCTCGCGGCTGTTTAACCCCTGAACAGTTGGAAACAGTCAGGAGGCCCCTCCACAAACTAGCTGTGACCGTGTCAATAAGTACTAGAGGATTTTAGTTCCCTAAAGACAACGACTATGTCTCAGATGAAAATGACAAGGGGGAATTATTTTGATGCCTATCCCCGGTGTCCTACCTAACTACCAAATTCTTTTGATTTCCTCAAGTGAGGTTAAAGTTGGTTTAATTAGGGTGATTAATTTTAGTGGCTGTCTTTACTCAATCGGGTAGTGGACGTGAAACTTGATGGTGTTATGACGACTCAAACCATGCAAATGAGAATGAATCATAAACAAGCCTTTGTCTTCGATGAAATCTAGCTAAGGTAAAGATAGAGGTTCTTCGATCAAATATGCATAACAATTTTCACAAGCAATCAAAGTAAAAGATTTTTCTTTTCTTTTTGATTTATAAACCAAGCCAAACTGAAGTAAATGCTCTTTTCAATGCACTGATTTTACAATCTACAATGCTTCTATAATGAGAATTTCTATGGCAAAATTAATGGTTCATTTCTCTATGCAAAATACCACTAGACTTTTTCAATTTAAACAACAAATTTGCTCTCAACCAATGATCTTTTTAATTTACTGAAAATGATAATGACAATATGACTGTAAAACTACAGCGTTCAGTAATAGGAGACAGTGGTGTTGAGTTGGTTGTGGGAAAAAAGTCAAGTCAAATGCAATCAAATTGAAAAATGACCAATATGTCAAAAGTGCCACTTAATTCAATCAATCAATCAAACTCACAGACCATACAGACTGGGAATTAACCAGAATGCTAACAGGCAACAGTAAAGACTATCTGAGGCAGGGAGAAACTCAGGAAACCAAGCAAAAACTAAAAAATTTACACACTTGCAGACACTACCGCGGGCTATAGCCTGTCTGAAGCGCGGCACTGTGTAACTGCCGCTCTGGTATTAAGGGCTAGGACGCGGCACTGTGTAACTGTCGCGCTGGAAGTGGTTATGAGGGCGCGGCACTGTGGCAAGAGATGAAAAAAGCGCAACTGGGAAAGAAAAAATCAAGTTTTCAGGGTTGTTGCTAACCCAGGGGACTCAGTAATTAAACAGGGAGATAAATACTGCGAGGAGGGGTGAATAAGGGTCAAAAAAAGACCAAAATTCAAGCTGGTTTGAAGTGCAACAAAAACTCACAATTCAAAGATAAATGACTGTGAATTAAATCAATCAAGCAGTAATCAAAACCAGCGGAGTCGCCATTCTTGTTATGTGGAATTCTGCCCTACGGATAAGTCAGAAATCCCTTAGACTAAAGCAGACTTAAACTAACTCTAGGCTAAGAACAGACAAAACAAATGCAACCTTGAATCCCTATATCTAACAAACATTTTAGAATTAAAATGCTGAAGAGAATAGAAGGAGTTTAACTGACCTTATGTCCAAACGCTTGTCTTTGATATTTGCTCCAAGCTCCAAGTCCTCACAAGTAAACCTGTTAACAATGGAACCAAAACACAAGCATGTACTATTCTCTAGCAATCTGAAAACATGAGTTAGAATCTAAATCTATGAGAGATACAAACCATATCATTAAAACAAGATTAACACAAATGATTTGGGAAAACAAGACAAGTTATTCCATTACAACTTGAAGATTACTTACAAAGGGTGCTTGATGCCCAAGCCAATCCTCCAACTCCAAGTGTCTTCTCCTCTAGCTATCTCCACAATGCTGCAAGACCATAAGTTTGGTGCTCTCAAGAGTCCTCCCCCTTTTCCCATGGCATGCCTCTCTTTTATAGTGAATGGTGAGGTTAACCAACAAGAGAGATGAGTGGATCTAAGGAGGGATAAGTGGATCAGGGTTTCTAATCGAAGGAGATGAGTTGAGATCGAATCAAGGAACCCAATCTTCCATTATCTTCGAAAATCCAAGATCCCACAAGCCAAGGGCAAAAAACTATTAAAAGGGTGCCGCGCTTTGCAAAGTCTGCAGAACGCGGCACTGCCGCGCTTTGAGGAAAAAGTAGCACGCGGCAGTGTCTAGTGCCGCGTTTTGTCAAGCTAGAAAGGCGCGGTAGTGTATAAAAATAAAGTCCAAGGTGGGTCAAAACTTGCCAGGGTGGATTTACCTTCAAGGTTGACTCATCATCTATCTCTTCTGGATGGTTCAAAACAGTAGGGAAAGTGTCGTCAACTTGTTTTGTGATGGAGATGCGACACTGTGAAACATTGAGGTATAACACCTATGTTGGAACTTCTTAGGTAATATATCTAGGTGGGACCTAGCTAATAATCCCATTTTGGATTTGGATATGAGGTGATCAATGTGTCTTTAAAACTCCTAGATTTTAAGATTTGAGATTTAGCAGAATAGGTATCTTCTTGTCGAAAGATTTATTACCTAGATTCAAAATCAAGGATAGAATTTAAGAAAACCTTTGTAATATATGAATTATTTTCACAAAAGGAAAAAGGAACTATATAGATCATGTTTCGAATTCAATTACTGAAGCATCTTGATTTACTGAACATGTTTTGTTTCTTTAGTAGTTTTCCCTTTTGGATCTATTTGAGATAATAACTCCAGTCTAAAGTGATAACTCTAGTATAAAGTAATAACTCCAGTCCAAAGTGAGTTTCTTTAGAGTTAGTAGTAGACATTTTTTTTAAATAATTGACCCTTGGAATAAAACAAATAGGGGATGCCAACCATGCACCAAAATAAGGTAGGATAACATGGAATAACCAAACTCACATTCAATATTTGTCAAAAGGATTTTGAAAAATGGACCACCCATGATAGAAGGACCAATCAAATCCTTAATATATCTCGTGAAATCATGCATAAAAGAGAGAAAATATCCAACCCAAAAATTATTGGAAAAAGGTTAAAATAAGCATATTACAATTTTACTTATTTCCTAAATACTTGTAGCACCAGGGAGATATTTGAATTGCCCCTCCCAAAGGATAGTGGAATATTGTCTTCGAATGGTCTCATATGGTAGTCATATAGTTTCATTTAAATTAAGATGACAAAACCCTCAATCAATGTTTGTAGCAGGCATATCCTAAAATGGGTAATATTTAATAGCAAAATCTCTTGTACCCTTAAGGACAATATTCCCTTGCCACTCATCTCTGTAATTTATTTTCAGTGGAAATGGATTAAAAGGGAAAGCAACACTTATATCTTTAAGAGAGATGCATCTTTTACAAGACATAGAAACATTAATGGAGCATATTTAAAATTTGGACCTGGAAAACATGGAAGGATCCTTTAAAAAGATGAAACTGGTGGCTGCTACCATAGCATGTGCACTTACAAGATTGATAAACAACGCTTTGGAATCTAAATAATGTCAACCTTCCAAGCTCTATCCTACAACATATGTTGGATAAATAAAATTTTAGTGTAAGAGACCTATTACAAAATATTTTTAGAATAGCTTAGGGGTGGTTCTTATAGCATATAATCTTCAGAAATAGTATCATGAAGATTACCATTTTGTGGTATTAATTACACAACTATTCCTTGGTCAAATCTATTCAAAATGCATGTTAAGGGTACTGGTGTGAAGACTTTTCAAACTTATAATTCAAATCAACAATTATTTCTCCACCCTATAGCAATAGCACTGGAGGATGATCTTGACAGTATTAAATCAATGATAAGAGTAGCATATCAACAACATTATTTTCAAATTGCTTTACCAACTAATCAAATGATATGTTTCCATAATTGTAATGGAATATTGGAAGTTATTAATCTAAAGGATTGCATCTTAAGGATCATGTGCCCAACATTGAGAATTGGCTCAAGTGTATCCTATCTCCAAGATCAAGCATCAAAATCCCATTTCCAAATTGTAGAAGTCATACTTTGAGGGGTTGATAACAACAACATATGTAAGACTCAATGCATATATGTGATTAACTTCCTAATAGGTGGAACCTTCTTATAAAAAGGAGAATGTTAGTTGTCAATAGGAATTCAAAATCCAATCAAAATGAAGGATTGTTGGTATTACTGTTCAGACCCTCCCATGATACTATTTTCATCTCTTGAAGGTCAATCTCATACTTATAGTTTGCAGCAATTAGTGGGATTTTTTAGGATTATTTTATCCTTAAAAGTAAATTAAAGGAGGCAATATGAATGAAATGTTCAAATATTGTTCATGAGGGATTCTCTTATCTACAATATTTATGGAACATGATGCATACTACATGTTTGATGCATTTTTAAGTAGACAAGGCGGAGTGGTTTCTATGGAAAACTATTTCATAAACTCTCCTATAGTTGGTTTTGTAGTTGGGTTGCCTCATGTTATTGAAGACTTAGTTATTTATATAGTTTACTTGTTGTAGTTGAATTCTCCTTATACATTCATATTGTGAAGCTTAGTGTTGAGCCCCAATATTTTGTGTTGTATTGGTTGTTGATACAAGAGCATTGAGACCTAGGAGAAATAGTTGAAGTTGATCGATAGGAGAAATCGACCATGGGGATTTCCAATGACCACTGGTGCGAAGGAAGATAGGCTGTCGAAAGCCAAGCAGTCGAACAGAAGCTGTCGAGGTGCGGTCGAAAGAAGGAGAACGTCGAAGGTCGACAAGTTAAGATGTTGACAAACGACATGTTTGCAGCAAAAGAGGTCGAGTGTCGACAGGTTGTCGAACAGCAACAGCAACAGGTTTGTAGCGGAAGCCAAGCATGGAGGAAGGGGCATACTGGAATCTGTGGGAGTTAAGCAAATTCAAAAAGTAAGGTTTAAAGGTGACGAAGTGCAGTAGGGTTGAGACGTGGGGCCAACAACTGTCATGGAGTCCAAGTTTTGCAGAAGTCAAGGAGAAATACTTGGTAGCCGTTTGGGGTTACTAAGGAAGTTATGATCATTTATGAAGGTGGTAATTGGGATCAGGACAAATGTCACCATAGGCAGAGGTTTTGCAGCATGGCTAGAGGGTGCTTACAACTGTAGGTCTACAGGATCTGGAGGATTCGGTGGATAGAGGAAGAGTGTCTCAAGGATTGGAGTGACCTCAGGAAGAGAAACAACAGTAGAGCAGGGTAGAAGATCAGTGCGCAAGCACATAGAGCAGAGAGTTCCATTTGGGGAATATAGATCGTTCATCCATAGCTCAGCGAGTTCTTGCGTTTAGAAAATGCTATGAGGGGGAGAAGATCGCACATAGAGAAAACACACCATTTACTTTTGTATATTGTAATAGGCTGAGGCCGACTAGTTATTTGTTTTTCATTTCACATTGTAACCATTGTAACTTGATTGAATTAATAGAAGCCAGCTTCTGGAATCCTGTTTACATCCATTATATGTGAACATTGAGTGTTGTGTGTTATTATTAAGCAAGAGGCCCCTTTCCGGGACCGACCTTGTGGCATTTGGTATCAGTGTTACACCAAAATTTCTTCACCCTTGTGCAAGTGTCACAAGTGTCGCAAGTGTTGCAAGTGTCGTCGTCATGACCTAGTGTCGTCATCATGACCGTTGCAAGTACCGTCATTATGACCAAGTGTTGTCATCATGACCATTGTGATAATGTCATCATCTTGACCATTGTGTATACATCCCTGAAGTCATCTAGACCAAGTATTCATTTGGAGGATTTTGTACTCAATTTGTACAACCTTTTGAGAGGTCGTCGTAGGTTGCACACTAGCAACATGCGACGTCGCATGTTTCTCTCTAGCAGGGTGCGACAAGGTTTGTTAATGGGAAAAAATAGCCATTACGAGATCTTTCTTGAAGCTTTCCCATTTAGGGGCTTATCCCTGATCTCTTGGAGAGCTGGTACTCGACCCCGAGCCTATTGGGAAGATCCCCTATCTCTCTCCTACCATCTCTCATCCTATCCTATCCATAACCTCATCCACTTAGTCCTATTTATGTGAAGCTTACTCCCATACCAAAGGGAGGAAGACTATGGTATCTAAATGCTGGTGAAATCTCTCTTGGACACTTTCAATCACCTCTTGGAGACTCTCATGCTTCCTTGGAAGGGCTTGGCAATTGGCTTGTGTGGAGAAGGGCTACTACGTTAAGTCATTGGTTGTAGTTCTATATCTCTATCATGTACTCCTCTATTTGTAGTAATACAAATGCTTTCCACCAATATTGTCTCTTATGTATGATGATGTTGTGTTGTTTACCTGCTTAATTGTTTACATAGATCTCTTATTGTATAGATGCTTTTTACTCGTTTCTCTTTTCTATGTCTTGACAGGTCTTGCAGCTTGTATCTGGCGACCGTGGGATGTGGAGAAACATAGCAGGAGAAAGGATAGCGAATAAAAGAGGTAAGACGTCTAGTACTTGATCCTTAAGTAGATATAGGAAACACATTTGTATTCTGTTTTATTTGTTCTAGACTCGCATTGAGCTAGGGAGATCTGGCTTGCCTCTGGTCGATTGGATTGTTCGTCAACAAATCTGGTGACCATACTGGGGAATTGTCCTTGTCTAGTAGTCATTAATCTGAGTCATTCTCAGTTGATTGCTTAACACAAGCCTTGTTATCATTTTTGTCGTTTTTCCTTCTTTGGAGTGATTCCATTGTCAAATCTTCACATTGAAGATCCTGATCTTCTTCCTTTGAGTTTGTATAACCTAGTTTCAAACTTGTTTGTGGTTCATCCTTGAGAGATCTGATTCATTTTTTAATCTAGAACTTGCCTATCGCACCTGGGCAGTGAAAATAGAGCGACACTATGTTTTCTTGAGATTTTTCCTGTGACTGTAGCTTGCTCGTCGTGACCCGTGCATTAGTGAACTGCGATGCTATCGCACCTTTCATATAGGTAAACTGCGACGTCGCACTGTCTGCAAAGACAGACTACACCGATCAATCAATGCTTGGCATACAAGCATCCATTCCCTTGTTTGACAGTCTGAGCCTTGGTTTGGTGTATGAACTCCCTCTGTGCTACAACATTCAGCCAAAGATCCCATTTTGATTTGTGTTTTGAAGGTGTTTGGTATTTTGTGTGGATTTGTATTGGGTCCCATTCTAACAAGTTTCAGCTTGGTAGTGGTAGATACTTTGGTTCCCCCATCTTCATCCACTTGACCTTTTTATCCCTCCTATCCTCACTTGATCTGATCTTTGCACTAGATCTGATCCCAAACCTCTTTTTGCACAGGTTATTTGGCTTGTTTGTATTGGTTTTTGGGTCTTTTGAGTTTTGGATTCATGTTTGGCCCCTTGAGTAAAAACTAGTGTTTTGCTTGCATTTTTAAGCAAAATGGGTTCTATTTTTGAAAAAAAAATCCCCCTCATGGTCGGGGGCCATGAATCGTGCATTCATCAGTCATTTCGACCCATCTCAAGGTTTTGAGATCATTTTTGATTTGGTGTGATTGACTTGTTTTAAAGACTTGAAAAGTTTGGGGATATCCATGTCTTTTTGAGCCTCTCTTTCTTAGGTTACACATCTTGTTTCCTTTACATGCTGATCTATCTAATGGTTATTGGAAAAGATTGATTCTTTGTCTCTAGTTTAGTTCAAAGAAAAGCTTGATTTTGTCACTCTTTTTCTATATTCATAAATTTGGAAAACATAAATATTCTTCTTGCTTTAATTTGATCATTTTAAATTCTTGGTCTCACACTCATAAGAAGAAGAAAGATTCATTTCAAATTTGTATGCATTTGGGTTAGATAAGATTGTTAAATGCTTTCCTTTGTCTGGCATTTGATTGGAAACGTTAGTGGAATCCTTCTTTCCATAGCTTAGATGTGTCTTTTTCAAGTGTAAAAAGATAGGAAATGAGTTATAATTATTGCATTTGGTATATTTTGAGCCTCTCTTGAGTGCCTTTGAGTTGTTTGGGTGCTTGCCATTTTTCTTTGGGAATTTCTGAAAGATTAGATTGATGTAGATATCTTCTCACTTTCTGTATATAGATATGAAAAGCATTGAGTTATAAAATTTCATTTTTGGTACATGCATGTGAAAATTGAAAAGTGCTTCATTATTTTGTCTTACACATTGTTAAGATTAGTTGCATCTTTCATTTTCTTTGGGCTTTTTAGCTGATTATTGCAGAAAGTTAGAATTATTGCACTCTAGGAAGGAATTCTTCTTTTCACTACTACTTAAGTACTTTTGGTTTGAAAGAAAGAAATATCTCTCCTTACCTTAAGTAGTTTTCATTGAAAAGGAAAGGAAAATGTGCATTATCATGTAGTTGAGGATTGCATTATGTTTACATTTATGTACTCACCTCATGCATCCACCATCGTACAAGATAAAATTAACACTAGATTAGGTTAAAATCATTTAGAAATTTGTGTGTATGTTAGAGACGTGTTCCAACATCGTTAAGCGTGGAAGCTGTCGTTATTTGCCAGCATTGTAGTCTGGGGGTATTGTAGTCTTCCACGTACATCGGTATATCGAGCTCTTTCACATACCCACCAAGTACCATAATCCGTACTTGGCGTATATCGAAGGGTGTATCACGTACTCGACACGTATATTGGAAGGCCTCATGCCAATGGCTGTGCATTAGACAACACCACTATGGATTTGAGCTCCCACGTACCTTGCGTATATCAGGAGACACCATTAGAATTCCTAAAACCAACCGAGTTAACCATTTGACTGTCTTGGAAAAGCAATACACCGAGAACAACACTCGGGGAGATTAGCACGCACGTATTGTATAGGTAATTGGGTATGAAGGCAAGGGTATGGTCCCAATCCTCCTTGTCGCATCATATTGTTGGACCCTGTAGTATATAGCAGTTTGCGATGCCTTAATAATCCCGTGAGGTTCCGGACTTTGAATCCACTCCTATTCACATAGTTTGCTTGTTGCTTTTAGACTTGAGTAGTGCTTGACTTGTGTGGTCCTTTAGAGACTCTTAGGAAGTTTAGATATGGAAGATTCTTCCAGGACATCCAACCAAGAGACCCCTTTCCAGGGTATGCCATTTGTTATTCCCCCTTGTGGAACTGTTGGTCCTCCCTTTATGGCTATGTTGAGTCTTCCTGGATTGACGATATGATTACTAGTATGGTTATTCTCCAATCTAGTTACACCAAGTGCACCAATTGTGTCGAACCTAGTTCCTTCCTCACATGAGCATCAATCTCATGGTGACCATTCTCTTTCTTCGTCAAAATTTGAATCGGCTTCCATCTCTTCTTCTTCTCCTACTGAAAACTCTGATGTTAGTAAGAGGGCTAGTGTGAAGAAGAAGATAGGGAAGATTAAGAAGAAGAAAGATAAGAAAGATACCAAGCGTCAACCATCTGCCTCTGATGGCACTCATTCTATGAGAACACCTCGTAAGCCAAAGTTCCCTTGCAAACTTTGCAAGGGTGATCACCTTCTCAAGAATTGTCCCAGTCTTTCCCGTGTGTCAGAAGTGTGGTCTAAAAACCCCAAACCGCTTGTATCGTCAACCTCTGACCATCATGTTGATGATACTCCCTCAACCAGTGACCCATTTGTGAAGGGTCAAAAGGGTAGAGCTGTAGACCCTTGCTGGATATGCAAGGGCTTGCATCGTACTTACCTTTGTCCAAGCATGGACGAAGCTTCGCGATGGTTGGAAGATATTACTAGTTCTCAACAGGTGCTTCCAACAAGCGATAGTAAGTTGTCCCTCGACCCCCCGCTGGTTGATCAAGTGATCAATTTAGTTTCATCTGTAATTGATCCCACTCTTCCTTCGGAGAGTGAAGTGATTGAGTCAATCTCATCTCCACTCGATCCCACTCTTTCATTGGAGAAAGTCCAGACTGAAGCAGTCACCATGACACAATATTCATCTCATTCTTATCTTCCAAGTGAGAGTGAATTGGAAACCGCTGATGTTTTCCTAGTTAGTTTAGAATGTCCTAGGCAAGGGGAAACCCTGTCCATATCTACAGGTTCCCCTCCAAGTACTGAGGTCATCTCTTTTGATTGGAATGGTCTAACAGAAGCTCATCTTCCTTTGAGTATTCCTTTTCAAATATCTGTAGGAGTTTCCGATAAATAAATATTTCGTATGATAGTTGATGAGGGAGATTCTGTTAGTATTTTATCCTCAACCGCATGGCAAGCTATAGGTTCTCCTCAGCTTGTGCCAATAACTGACCAGATTTTGGATTTTAATAGAAGGCCTACCATACCTTTAGGGATTCTCCCACAGTTACCTATCACGTTGAGAGGTAAAACTATTTATGTTGATGTCATGGTTGTCCAAGGTCCTTTAGATTTCAATCTACTCCTTGGATGTGATTATGTCTATGATATGAAAGCTGTAGTGTCCACACTCTTTCGAGTGATGTATTTTCCCTATGATGGGAGGATTGTGACCATTGATTATCTTTCCTTCATGACACCCACTCATCATATGACTCCTAGTCATTAGACTTCCCTGAATGTTCCACATGTTTTAGTGGTTTCTTCCCCCTAAGGATGGGGGTACGAGCATAGTTTATGTTTTGTTTTAAGCTCGTTAAAAAATGAAACCAACCTTAAGCAAAGTTTCTCTTTGATTTCAAGCTTGCATAAAAATGAAACCATTTCACTTGAGCATAGTTCCCATTCTATGTCAAGCTCATTAAAAAATGAAATAGGTTCCTACGAGCATAGTTTATGTTCTGTTTCAAGCTCGTTAAAAAATGAAACCAACCTTCAAGCAAAGTTTCTCTTTGATTTCAAGCTTGCATAAAAATGAAACCATTTCACTTGAGCATAGTTCCTGTTCTATGCCAAGCTCGTTAAAAAATGAAATAGGTTCCTACGAGCATAGTTTATGTTCTATTTCGAGCTCATTAAAAAATGAAACCAACCTTCAAGCAAAGTTTTTCTTTAATTTCAAGCTTGCATAAAAATGAAACCATTTCACATGAGCATAGTTCCCGTTCTATGTCAAGCTCGTTAAAAAATGAAATAGACCCCTATAAGCATAGTTTACCTTTGGTTTCAAGCTTGCAAAAAAATGAAACCAATCCACTCGAGCATAGTTTTATTCCATTTCAAGCTCGTTAAAAAATAAGATGGGCCCCCTTGAGCATAGTTTTATTCCATTTCAAGCTCGTTAAAAAATAAGATGGGCCCCCTCGAGCATAGTTTTATTCCATTTTAAGCTCGTTAAAAAATAATATGGGCTCACTCAAGCATCGTTATTGTCTATTTCAAGCTTATGTAAAATTGAAATAGATCTCCCTCCCTTCGGTTCGAGTCTCTCGCTAGAGTTAGAATTTGAACCTTCATTTCATTTGATTCTCGTTTTCCCCCCCTTGGTGAAAATTTTCATATTAGTAGCCAGGTTGGTAGTTGGGTTAGCAAGCATCATTTTCAGACGAAATGAATCTTGGGGGGGCATGCCACATGTCATACCGTCAGCAATCATGTTGAGGGAACACTACCATGTTAAGCCGTTAGCAATCATGGTGGGGGCATTTACCAACCTCTGGGAATCATGTTGGGAAGGAACCCATCAATGGGCCTTAACCTATGAGCATAGTTCCATTTCTATGTCAAGCTCGTTAAAAAATGAAATAGGTTCCCGTGAGCAAAGTTCTAATCTTGTGTCAAGCTTGTTAAAAAATGAAACATATCCTTTCCCTTTGAGTCGAGTCTCCTCGTAGACTTAGTACCTAAACCTTCTTTTCACTCGCCTATGCCTTAGGCGGATGAAATGAAGCTTGGGGGCATGTCTTCAACCTCTAAAAGTTACGTTAAAGTCAACTCGATCGCCTCTCCACACCACGTTGGAGCTAAGTCACTTACTTCCAGCAATCATGCTGGGGGCACACATCAACCTCTGGATGCCATGTTGGGGAAAATTTCACCACTGGGAACACTTTCGAGCATACTTTCCTTTCTGGTTTCGAGCTCATTAAACCATGAAAATTATCCTGAGCATAGTTCATTTTCTGTTACAAGCTCATTAAAAAATGAAGTAGACATCATGAGCATTTTTCTAACCTATCTTCAAACTCATTAAAAACAGTAAGATGGTGTTGAGCTTACTTTTCACCTTTTTTCGTGCTCTGGTTGAAACATGAAAAGTGGTTTGAGCTTAGTTTTTACTTTTTCGTGCTCTAGTTCAAACATGAAAAAGATTTCGAGTGCTTTTGATACCATTATCGTGCTCGTTAAAAATTTGAGTTAAAAAGGTGTGTCTAATGAGTATAGGTTTATCACTTTATCCGGCCTCGCTAGACTATTTACGGAAAAGGAACTGTGCCAAGTTTATTTTTTCCTTTGTCGTACTCAGTCATCAACCATGACAAAGTTGTTCATGGAGTCCTTTTTAAGCTCTTTTCAGACTCCCTAAATAGGAAAAGATTGCCAAGTGAACTTGATGCTTTCACGCTTGTAAAAGCACTTGAATGATCGTCTTTCTGGTGATAGTTTACCCCTTTTTCGGACCAGGAAGCACTATTTACGAAAAAGGAGTACTCCAACCAACCATGGCTAGAAGAGTCCTCTCCCACATTGTTTTACCCTTTTTTCGGGCGATGAGGCTAACTTTACGAAAAAGGACCTTTTGGAGTCTCCTTTAGTTCTTTTCAGACTCTCTAAACATGAAATGACGCCGATTTTTCCTTCTCTGGACTCGTTAAATTTTAAACATTGAAGGGCCCATTATGGGATGAACCCCTCCTTTCCCAGGTTCGTAAAACATTTAGGATTGGACTCATCTATGAGATGAGCTATACTAAGCATCTGAATACCCTCATCAAGCTCGTTAAAAAATAAGTGAGGGACTCATCATTCATGATGGGGAAAAAGGAAAGTGTTTGTATTACATACCTTAGTAGCAGTATATAGTCGTTCTTGAACATGGCACTCATTTGAATTTGCATTCAGTACTTGGATAATCTTTTTGTCCTTGATTCTTGTCAATTCCATGAGTCGCGTCGCTCCTTTGGATCAGCCAAAGAATGCTTCCACCATCAGTTGCATTAGGGGTTGGTATCATTCCCATCATGTCAATACTGCCAAGTCATGCCATGCCCATGTTCAAGAATATGTCTATCATTTATCATCTGCAGTCAGTATACCTTCGATCATGTTGGTCTACTCTGAGTCAGTCTTGCATGTTATTGTACCATCCGATCCACTCTACACATTTTTTGTCGTGTTTCGTGTCGATTGATGGGGGATTCATTATGGCCCTCCTTTGACGGATTCATCCTTGTCGACTTCAACTCATCATCCAAGGATTGAATCTAGAAACCAGTCAAGTACCTTGGCCCTGCATGCCTCAATGGCAGGTTACCTCGCTTTTGTCATGAGTTCACATCATTGACTCTTGATTGAAAGATTTCATCTTGCATTCGACGTCAACTCATTTATTCACGCTTGATGATATGTACTGTGATACCTTAGGAATCATTGACATTAATGGTGATCTCCCTTGCACTTGTTAATGGTTCACCTCAATGACCGGTAATCAAGTGGTTTCTACCATGTTCGACGTCAAAACATTTGTAATCACATGGATAGATTCATGTCATTGCGGGTTCAGCTTGAAGACCCTGGGGAGTCATGTTTTACCCAGGTTGCGATGGAGTTTGTATTGAGTCATATTACACGGATCCAATTTTGTATTGGTCGTGGCTATGTTATCATCTCATCATGGATCTACACTTGTGTCTAGTAGCCATGATTGTGTTCAGTCGGTCATTACTCCCATGGATCTGCAATGTATTGGTCGACAACCATGTTGTACTACATATGAGATTGTCAGTTTAGATTTAGTTGTACTGCAGCAGCGTCCTTCGTCTGACAAGTCTTTTGCCATTTTTCTATCAAAGCATTTCACCTGTACATCCTTAACAGCTTCATGCTTTGGGGGGCATTCTGTTACACCAAAATGTCGTCACCCTGTGCAAGTGTCACAAGTGTTGCAAGTGTTGCAAGTGTCGTTGTCATGACCTAGTGTCGTCATCATGACCGTTGCAAGTACCGTCATTATGACCAAGTGTTGTCATCATGACCATTGTGATAATTTCGTCATCTTGACCATTGTGTATACATCCCTGAAGTCATCTGGACCAAGTATTCATTTGGAGGATTTTGTACTCAGTTTGTACAACCTTTTGAGAGGTCGTCACAGGTTGTACACTAGCAACATGCGACGTCGCATGTTTCTCTCTAGCAGGGTGCGACGAGGTATGTTAATAGGAAAAAATAGCCATTTTGAGATCTTTCTCGAAGCTTACCCATTTAGGGGCTTATCCCTGATCTCTTGAAGAGCTGGTAGTCGAACCCTAGCCTATTGGGAAGATCCCCTATCTCTCTCCTACCATCTCTCATCCTATCCTATCCATAACCTCATCCACTTAGTCCTATATATGTGAGGATTACTCCCATACCAAAGGGAGGAAGACTATGGTATCTACATGCTGGTGAAATCTCTCTTGGACACTTTCACTCAACTCTTGGAGACTCTCATGCTTCCTTGGAAGGGCTTGGCAATTGGCTTGTGTGGAGAAGGGCTGATACGTTAAGTGATTGGTTGTAGTTCTATATCTCTATCATGTACTCCTCTATTTGCAGTAATACAAATGCTTTCCACCAATATTGTGTAATGTCCCCAGCTTGACCCTATTGCATTAATATTTGAAATGATGTAAATATTGTTATTTAGTCATGGTGAGGAGCTCAAGGCCAAGGCCCCGCCATTGATTTATCATTCTATGTATCGGCAATTAGAATAGATGCATAGAGTTCTTGTGCTAGATGTGCACAATGTAAAATCGGACATCATGTAAATAGGCAATTTTAATGAAAAAGCCACAACCAGCTACGCAATGCAACAAAGAGATGGGGGCATGATCTTTACAAGGAATAGGGAGGGAAAATAACCAAACCCTTGAGCCAATGGTGTTAAGCCATGTGTCAATGAGAAAGCCCATGAACTCTCAACTACCCATTTGGTCTCATGCACCCAATCATTTTAATTCTTCCAAGAATTGGTTGAGACAATAAATGCCTTGGGATGGGAGAGGTATGGCTGTCCATTTTCGTGCATGGGCAAGCCATCAACTTGGAAAATTGTGTTTTTGCTTGTTGGTCAAGAAAACCCCCACGAAATTGGCCCAAGAGCCATTCTTCACCTATGGCCATTCTGGCTCTCACGCAGTCGGAGCTCCCTGAAGTTGATCCTCACGTTTTTTGGCCATAACCCTGCGTTTTTCCATGCCCAGAAACTCGTTTTGGTATTTTGGAGCAGCTGGGGAAGGAGAGATGCGATTTTGGACTGAGGGAGAGGTCGTTTTTGTCCTTGGGGCGTTTTTCTGAAATGGGTTTCCCTCCCAGTCGATTTTCCTAGTTGCCAATTCGTTTTGAGTCTACCCACGTTTTTCTGAAGCTCAGGAAAAACCCACTGTTGGGAACTTCACTGTATAGATTGGCTTAGCTGATTTTGATATACCTTTGGCTGGGTGAGAGCCTGTTTATCCCCTGTTCCTTGTGGAGATCATGCCCAGCTCGGGGGTGGCAGTGGTGCTGAGAGATTGAGGAGCACACTGGCCTACGGTTGGGTGGAACATTGCAGAAGCGTAACTGGTTGCTTGGAACTTCTTCATTTAGATAAGTATCCTCTTGTGTCAATATTTGCAATTATCATTTGACGAATAGTAAGAATGCATGTGATTGTGTCAAATGAATTTACTTCCGCTGTGTTTTCAAATGGTTATGCATTTGCATATGTTCATCTTCTTTTATTTTGAAGGTTTATAAATGCGAATTGGGACTAATTGCCCGGATTGAGCACCACGTCCTCGCTATCATGCTGGTATGGTAGGAGGGGACATTACATATTGTCTCTTATGTATGATGATGTTGTGTTGTTTACCTTCTTAACTGTTTACATAGATATCTTATTGTATAGATGCTCTTTACTCATTTCTCTTTTCTGTGTCTTGACAGGTCTTGCAGCTTGGATCTAACGACTGTGGGACGTGGAGCAACATGGCGGGAGAAATGATAGCGAATCAAAGAGATAAGACATCTAGTACTTGATCCTTAAGTAGATCTAGGAAACACATTTTTAGTCTATTTTATTTGTTCTAGACTCGCATTGAGCTAGGGAGATCCGACTCACCTCCGGTCGAGTGGATTGTCTACCAATCAGAGCTAGAAAGAGCTGATAATATCAGAGCCCAGAGTTGGAATCCGATTGAGTGTGAATAGCTCCAGATGCGGTTGGGTATAGTTGTGCACGATTGTGAAAGTCCGGTTAGGTTTGGATGAGTGGGAGTTTCAACTGCGGTTGAAAATGGCTCATAGAGGCGTTTTTTGTCCAAGGATTTAGATGAAGAGCGCGCGGCGCTGCAGCCATAGTTGATCGTGAAATGTTTGAGGAGTGCATGTGGACAATGAAAAGTTTGACTAGTGATGTCGCAGTGATCAAATAAATCCAAAGGCCTGGATGCGTTCCTAATGCACTAGACCACAGTGACGAGGAAGTGGAAGCAGCGGGGGAAGAACCAGAAGACAAAATCATCAAGATTCTGATGGAGATGAGAGGTCAGACAAATATGGATGTACGTACCTACTCAGGAAGTCTAGATCCAGAAGACTTGATAGACTGGTTCAGATAAATGGAGAAATACTTTGACATAGCGAAAATAGAGTATCCTAAATGGGTTAAAACTGCATGTCTGAGGTTGAAGGGTCATGCCTCATTGTGGTGGGACAATTTATAGGCTGAAAGAGTCAAGAAAGGAAAGGAAAAGATCAAGTCTTGGGATAGGATGGTTGCCAAGATGAAGGGAAATTTCTTGCCAGGTGACTATGTAATTTCCTTGTTTTGGAAGTTGCAGAACTTTCGACAAAAAGAGATGACTATGAAAGAGTACAGAGAAAAGTTATAAAGATTTTTGATAAGGTTGGGAACAACTGATGAAGGCGAAGAAGCTGTCGCAAGATATGCAAATGGATTGAAGTACGCTATACAGGATGAGTTGAGCCTGTCTAGGTTTAGAGAGGTTGGTGAAACCTACCTGTTAGCTCTAAAGGAAGAAGAGAAATTGTCGAGGAAAAACGCATCAACCAGAGGCAGGATGATGAGTCGAGGTGCGAAGACTGTTTCCGCAAAAGGACAAGGTAGTGGAACTAGGAGAGAAGCCATCGAAGACAACTGACATGCGGAAGGGACATAAACTAAAGAGAAAGCGTAGGAAAACAAACACAATGGTCGAGAGACCCGCGGTCGAGGTGCGTTTGGTCAAATTGGAACAACCGAACGAAAAGGAGCTGACATACCAGCTGTAGTATTTTACAAGTGTCGAGGAGTCGGATACAAGGCATATGAGTGCGCAGAGAACCTACACATTGTAGAGGAGTCAAAACCCAGACGTCGAATAAATGAGCAAGTCAAAGAGAGGGCGGTGTCGACATCTGATAGCAGCGAGGATGGGAAAAGAAAAGGTCGAACCATGACGACCAAAAGAATGTTGGTTCGAGACGACTAACGGGATGAGAAGGATCCAACACATCAAAAGGTTGTCTTTCGAACCAGAGTCTTGATTGGTGAGTGGTATTGCAAGACCATAGTTGATGGTGGAAGCACAGAGAATCTTGTGTCAACAAAGGTCATTGACAAGTTGGGTTTGATATTTCAGGAACACCCACACCCATACAAGATATATTGGTTGTAGAAAGGACAACATGTCAAGGTAACCAGATAGTGCCTGATAAACTTTAAGGTTAGAAATCTTGAAGACAACGTACCGTGTGACATAATCCCAATGGACACATGTCATCTATTGTTAGGAATACCATGGTAGTATGATCAGAACATGATCTATGATGGTTGAGCCAACACAATCACAGTGTGGAAAAATGGCACGTAGAGGACTCTGAAGCCAAAGTAGGAGGACCAAGCCGACTGCAAGCAGGGAGAGAGTAACTATTGGGAGAAGCGAGTGTTGATGTGTACAACAAAGGAATTCCTCCCAGAGGAGGAGAAACAGTTGATATGTTTCGCCATCATTGAGAAGGGACCATGTGTCGAAAGGTAGACAATGGAGAGGATTCCAGTCGAAGTTGGAGAGATGCTTGACGAGTTCAAGAGCATAGTAGCTGACGAAGCACCAACGGGATTTCCACCGACGAGAAGCATATCGCATCATATTGACTTGATTCCAAGATCAAGTTTTCCAAACAAGGAGCCTCATAGAATGACTCCAACATAGGGTCAAAAGCTCAATCGACAAGTCCAATAGTTGTTGGATGGAGGATTGATCAGAGAAATTTTGAGCTCTTGCGTGGTACCAGCAGTATTAGCGCCGAAGAAGGGTGGAGAATGGAGGATGTGTACAGAATCCAGAGCTATAAACAAGATCACGATCAAGTACCGATTTTCATTTCCGAGAATAGATGACTTGATAGATTGATTGAGTGGAGCGAAGTACTTCACAAAGATAGACCTAAAGAGTGGCTATCACCTGATTCTGGTTAGAGAAGGATATGAATGGAAGACAACATTCAAGACAAAGGGTTGTATGAGTGGTTAGTCATGCCATTCGGATTGACAAATTCACCCAGTACATTCATGCGGTTGATGAATGAAGTACTTAATCCATTCTTGGGAAATTTAGTCGCAGTGTACCCAGACGACGTCTTGATATTTAGTTGAACCAAGGTCAAACACTTGGAGCACATTTGTGAAAGTTGAAGGAAGAGAAGCTGATGGTGAACCTGCAAAAATGTTTCTTCATGAAGGAAGAACCGGTATACTTGGGATTTGTAATCTTGGTTAAAGCATTAGTGATGGACCCATAGAAGGTGAAGGCTATATTGGAGTGGCTAGAACCGACAAGCGCGACCGGAGTGCAAAGTTTCCATGAACTTTCTAAGTTCTACAGGAAGCTCATTAGAGGATTCAGTCAGATATGTGCACTGTTGACAGAGTGCATGAAGAAAGGGGAGTTTAAGTGGATGGAAGCTTCCCAAAAAACTTTCAACAAGTTGAAGGAAAAGGTCACTGAGAGCCCAGTGTTAGCAATCCCATATTTCGACAAAGTTTTCCAAGTCGATTGCTACGCGAGTGGAATGGAAATTGGAGTAGTGTTGAGCCAGGAGGGCCGACCAATTGCATTCTTCAGCGAGAAGTTGGATGATGCGAAGCGGAAATATTCGGTCTACGACTAGGATTTCTATGTTATTGTCCAAGTGTTGAAGAATTGGAGGAAATATTTGTTTCCCAAGGAATTTTTGTTGTATATAGATCACCAAGCACTGAGGTACTTGAACACTCAGTCGAAATTGAATTAGCGGCACATGAAGTGGGTTGAGTTCCTAGAGGGATACACCTTCATGTTGAGACATAATTCAGGAAAGTTGAACAAGGTTGTCGATGCACTGAGTCGAAGAGTTAATGCATTGATGAACATGAAAACAGTTCAGGTGATAGAAATAGAGTCGGTGAAGACAGAGTATGAGACAGACGAAGATTTTGAGAAAGCATGGAAGGCAAGTCGAGAACCGTGGAGTGTCGAAAGAACGCCATACTTGGATTATTTCATCCAAGATGGATACCTATTCAAGGGACAATAGTTGCTTATTCCCAGAGGATCTTTAAGAGAAAACCTAATCCAAGAGTTGCATGGTGGCAGATTAGCAAGACATTTTGGCACCGAAAAGACAAAGGCATTGGTCAAAGAAAAGAATTATTGGCCATGAATGACGACTGATGTCAGTAAATGGGTGTACAATAGTGTCGAGTTTTCCAGTTGGAAAAGGAAAGAAGTTAGAATATTGGGTTGTATACACCATTACCAGTGTCGGATACCCCATGGGAGCACCTAAGCATGGATTTTGTGCTAGGATTGTTGAAGACGCAGCAAGGTAATGACTCAATCTTTGTTGTAGTCGACAGATTTTCAAAATGGCACACTTTATTCCGTGTCGGAAGCAAGTGACGCCATAAGCATTGTTGTACTATTCTTCAAGGAAATAGTCAGATTGCATGAGTTTCCGAAGAGTATAACATCAGACATAGATACCAATTTTATGGGTCATTTCTGGAGATCCCTATGGAAGAAACTGGACACGAAGTTGCAGTTTAGCTCGACATATCATCCGCAGATAGATGGACAAAACTAGGTGGTGAATAGAAGTTTGGGAAACCTTCTAAAATGTTTGACAACCAACAAACCCAAGTAGTGGGAGAACGTGTTGGTGCAAGTAGATTTCGCATACAACAATTATGTGAATTGGTCGACATGTATGAGCTCATTCCATATTGTTCAAGGACGAAACCCACATGGAGTGGTGGATTTGGTCGAGATACCAACATAAATAAAGAAAAGCACGGATGCAGAATCATTCGCAGAGCATATGAAAGAAGTGCATGAATATGTGAGAAAGCGCATAGAACATAGGAACACAACATAGAAGTTGAGAGCCGACAGGAAGAAGAGGCTACAGTTGTTCAATGAAGGAGACTTAGTCTATGTGTTGATGTATTTGTAACTTCGAAAGATATTCACTTATATATTGTATGTATTACATTTGTACTTTATTGTATCCCCAATGGAGATGTATTATTCCTTCGATTGGAAGTGTCGTCATTTATACTTGCAAGTGTTGCAAGTTATATTGTAAGTGTCGTAACTTATATTTGATGGGTTATTATACCACCTTGGTGGGGTCGGCCTTGTATGAGTCATGTGGGTTAAAGGGTTATTAGACCACCCTAGTGGGGTTGGCCCAGTGTCAAGTGGTAGTGGATTATTAGACTCTCCTAAGGGAGGTCGGCCTAGAGTTAATTGTGATCGGATGTTTAAGTCCCCTAGTGGGTCGGCCCAATCAACATTATGTTAAGTGGTTAATTTGGGGCCAACCTAGTTAGAATTAAAAGTCAAGTGAAGTAAAGTATAAATAGAGAGTGTGACTCTCATTTATTCATTCACACACTCACTCACTTAGCATTATTGAGAGAGAGGAGGAGTGCGCACAAGTGGAGGAGGAGCAGCTACTAGGATAATATCTCTTGTTGTGGGGTTTGATATTTGTGATCTTTGTATTGATGCTCATTCTATCTCTGAGGAAGTTGCGAGGTTTTTCACCTTCTTAGTTTTTCTCGGTGAAATGCTTTGTGTCTCTTGTCTCTTGTGTTTGATATGTTGTACATGTTGTTCTCTCAGTTAAGATCCTAGATCAGATTGAATTAAATGCTAAAAGACTAACATGGTATCATAGCTAGCCTGAAGGAAGGCATGGTATGGCATTTATGACACTTGTTGCACTTGTGACAAATTGGAAGCTAGGGCTTGGTATAGGAAAAACCAGTCATTGAGGAACTTTTGCTATAAATCAGTTTTGGAGAAGTTTTAGGATCTGAAACACTTACATGTCGAAGATGAAATGTCCATGTACCTTGTGTCTGAAGGAAAGCCTCAAATTCGTTGTACTTTGTGAGATGTGATCCGTACAAGTTAGGGTTTTTGCCTCTTCTAGAATGCAGTCCTAAACAGGTAACCTAGGAAAAAAGGTCATATCTCGAGCTAGGAAGATCCAAATGGAACTCCGTAAAAAGTGAAAGTTAGGGCACGGACTGTAGTTTCACGGGTTTGGGTTTCAGAGGCCGAAGTTGAAACAGTGACATGTGGAAATCTGTACAAGTTCGATATACCGTTTCATCCCATAAACAGGTCACATTGCGACACTTGGCATATCTCTCTCTCAGAGAATCCATTTGAGCTCATATCTGTGGGGTTGGAAAGATGACAGGCCAGTCTACCAAATACCAAATTTTTAGATCCCGAGGATCCAAAATTTCATAGATACATCAGAAACAATATGGCATATATTTATGTCCAAACAAAATTGAATTCTGAACACTTTCATTTTTGGTTTGTCACTGCTGCGGGAAATTAGGGTTTCGGAAAAAGTTGGAATTTTTGGAATCCGAGACCATGGATGGATGCTCCTCAATAAAATCAAAGTTTAGAGACCAAGATCAAATTTTTTGGTTGGGAAGAACCTCGAGCATCATCAAACCCTAGTTCAGGATTTTGATCGGAAAGGTGGAAAATTAGGGTTTTTGCAAAAGTTGGAATTTTTGGAATCTGAGACCACGGCTAGATGTTCCTCAGAAAAATCAAAATTTAGAGCACAAGATTGAACTTTTTGGCTGGGCATAACCCGAGAATTATCAAACCCTAGTTCGGGATTTTGACTAGAAAACCAGAAATTGCAAATCCGAAAGTTTCAAAGGCAATTTTGAGGGGTCAAATTTTGCAAATTTAAAAATTGAGGTATACCAGCTTGATCAGCTCAGCTAGGTGCATCTTTTCATCGAATCAGAAGCTTAAAATTCAAAATTTGGATTTTTAGGTTTTCTCTGTCAAACCCTGGAGCTTCATCAAATCAAAGTGGATTGGGTTAATCCTAGAAGAGAATGATTTGGACACCTACATAAGTGAAGAGATTCCAATTCCAAAGGGAGATGAGGCTAAGGCCTTACATAAGAAGACTACAAGCAATCTCGACAGGTATGACTTGAGGAGATATAGGCATGTTTTGAAATCTGTTCATGATTAAGTTTATGATATGTTTGTCTTCATATTATTGAGGTTAGTACAATCTTGATTAATTTTAGACTTGTCTTATCACCCTAGTAAAAGTATGAATGCATGTGAATGATAGAAGACATTCATTGATTAGGGGTATGACACTTATGATTTTACTAATACACTGTGGGGTTGTATGAGGATGATGTTGTCCACTAACATGAAGGGTACATCAAGAAAGACAAATCAAGTTCTAGATCAAGAACATATGACCATGGTGACATGAAAACAAAGACTCATCCATAGTCATTGATCACATAGAAGCTCTACTTAGGAGGTCTGCATAATTTGGTTCTATAATGCTTAACATGATAATCCAGGTATGTTAGAATCCTACCTTGTGCTAGGATCGTATATAAGTATATTTTTTTGTATGATTGATAATGAGTATTCACGAAGTTATAGGTTTGAGTAATCATGGGTTTATGCATATTATGCTTCTTACTTTGATTGATGATATGACAAATTAGAAAAGTCCTATGGTCAAATAAGAATATGCATGAGTAAAAGAAGTACTCCCTGAAACCTTGAATACTAACACTTGTGACAAATTACTTGTGTATGAAATGATCATGACCATACATATTTAGAATCATAATGTTTTGATAGTATTAAGATTATACTAATGTATGTATGATTATGTATGAGATCTTGAGGATGACACTAGTGCACACTTAAGCATGCATAGTGGTCCAAGATAGATATAAGTTCAAGGACAGATAATCAAGGAAGCAAAGATCAAGAGGGAGCACATTCCAGTAGTTCCTTCAAGGAAGCAAAGATCAAGAGGGAGCACACTCCAGTAGTTCCTACAAGGAAGCAAAGATTGAGAGGGAGTCCACCCAACAACTAAACAAAGATAAATATTTGAATTGTCATTTATTATATATTTGATTACTTAAATGATGTTTTCCAGTCATGTACATGCTTATGTTCCTAGATTTAGGATGTATATTATGCATTTTATAAAAGTTGCATTAATGAACAAGATACTACTAATACAAGTAATGGGTAACTAGCCTATGGTACTGTACACCATTCCATTGCTACTTATCTAGAATGAAACCTCTTTGCTAACATGTTGGGAGTTGTGCACACTCTTAACAATGTTCTGGTAGAGATGGAAGGCATCTAGAAAGTTATGGGATATGGATAAATGTTGTATTGAAGCATTGGCTAAAATAATTGCATGACTGTATGACATATATCTTTATGTGTAAGAATTTGTTTTGAAATATATGAGATGTTTCTAATCATGCAATTGAACTTGTATTGTAGGAAAGACCGTGTACCATCACCTACAAGAGAGACTTGTTTCGAAGAACAAGCAATGAAGGCACAACATTTGTTCCAGCAACGAAGTTCAAAGAAAACTATCTATTGAAGATGTTGAAGAATCTGAAGTTCCCAGGATCTGGGATGCATTTGTTGGTTAAAATTATTGATATTTAATTCACCTCAATTTAATCTATCAACCGGAGAATCGTAGACTTTGAGCTGCTACACTATATGTGCGGGCAAAGTAGTCTCAATGCTCATTCCTCAAGAAACCCTAATCTACTTACAACAAGAATGAAGCTAACACTTAAATGACCAATGCCAAGTATCACTAGATCTGTACTATAGAAAAGAAAACTAATTTACTAATTCCTACTGTTGAACTCAAAAATAACCAACAAGGAATTTCCAAATTGCAATGCTATGATTTTTAAAACAAAACAACCTGCTAGAAGAATACAAATTTAAGCTACAGCAGTTTTTAAAGCAATTAATAGTATCTACAGCAATCTAAGCTATTGTAATTACAATCTATAAAAATATAATTAACCGGTTATTAACCAAATGCATATGCTTAATTGATCTCAATATATATCTAAATTCCAATTAATAACTCTGCCAAATATGATACTTCAATCCACACAAACATTCCTGGAATCACTGCTGAAATAAAACCTATTAACTTATTCACAAGCATGTCATCAAAGGCAAGTCGATTTACTGCTGATATACTACTCTTGAGTTCTGTATATATAAGTGCACATAACAGGATGTTGGAGGTTTCAGTAGATGCTCACCATCGAATAACAGAACTGTCAAGGAAGATTTCAGAAAATATATATATATTATGAAACTAAGATTCAACCCTAGAAGATAACGCTGTAAACTATTCAATGCCAATCTCAACTCCTATTTAGTTATTAACAAACCCTAAACATTTGATAAACCAATATATCAAAACCCTATACTACTGCAATCTTTGTTAAATACACACGCTGCAAATGCAAATCGATCCTACAGTTTGTGAGCTCAAAGGTCGAAAGAAATGGAGCTATGTTCTATCTTTAATAGTAAGAGGCACTATGAAATGCACTCTGTTTTCTTCAGCAAGTCAAGTTCCTAGCAACTGAAATCAAACCCATCACAACTCATACTGGGAATTGAAAGGGAACTCTGATACATACCATTCCTCAACCCTACTAAATCGATTCTATAACAAAGCCAATCAAACTTATCACACATCTCATCATTACTGTGGCCACTTATAATTACTCATACTAAAAATCAAAGGGCGATTTTAAATACAATTTATTCACAAGTTTATACCCTGCGCTAGATTAAAATGCCAATGAAATTGCTTAACAACTTGCAGGCATCTATTCTACGTTTGCCCACAGATAAATAAAATCATTAACAAAACCATTAATATCTCTGCACACAAAACCATTAATATCTCTGCACACAATGTCAAAGTAAGAAAATGTTATTCCACTACTGTCAAATACACAATACAAAATGCTAAGGATTGGTGTTGAAGGGGGCCCTGCCCTCAACGCCTTCCAGTCTTAAGTCAAAGCTTAAAGGAGATAAATGCCGATTATATTAAATTCAAATGTTACCGTCTTCTCTAAATACATCTGCCAACGTCTCAGGGTTTCAAGAGTCATCTTTATACTGAATATACAGAGTGAGATCATCCTGGAAACAAAGGTCGATATGGATAACAACCCACAAATATCTTAGCAATTTTGAGCCAAAAATGGCATCTCAGATCCCCAAATATGCACATATTGTTAAAGAGAAAATAACAACAACCCTCGATCAAATATCATGCCTAAAATAGCAGTGGAGTAATCCTCAAAAGCATCTGACAGACGATATGGATCCAGGAAAAACGTCCTCATTGTAGATCGAATCCCCGATCTCTGCATAAACCTCCTTTGAACGCTGGGCCAGGTAGCCAAACGAACCCTGTATGGAAGAGAAACCAATCTTATTATTAGCATATCATTTAATGAAACCTAAAACCCAAAACATATGCATAAAACAAGAAAATACAACAAACAAATAATTAAAATCACTTACCACAGCTTTAGCAGTGTTGACCTCCAAAAAGACACATAAAACTGATTATTATTGAATTCCATTAAGATTTTAATGCTACAAAACATTATACTGAATGGGCAAAATAGAGGACCAACATCTCCCCCAGACTGAAGGTCTTGCATGTCCCAATGCAAGGGAATTTCATATAGACAAAATTTAAATCCCCAAAGTGAATGATCAATCCTTAGATCCAACTCCAGAGACTGAAGCTGAGGTATTAAACAGGACTTGCACCTGAGGAGGAGAGGGGGCAGAGTGTTGCTGTATGCTAACCAACTGTTCAAACTGTTTGTCTTTCTTCTTTAACTTTTTTCGAAGGCTGTGATTTGTCCCTTTAACTTCATCAACCAGGGTTTGCAAAGACACTATTCTAGCCTTTAAAATGGCATTTTCTTGTTTGATAACCCGATCCAACCTTACATATTCTTGCAGCTTCTTTGTCAATTTAATATTCTTTTGCCTAAAATAGTCAATCCCCTGTGCTGAAGCCTCTGATTTCGAACCAGATCTGGAAAGTGATGCCCTGACAGATTTTAAACTCGATTTTGAGGAGGATACTTTGACAGATTTCAAACTAGACTTTGAAGGAGATACCAACAGCAAAGGTTCACTAACAGGACTCAACGATACAGAATAATGAGGAGGACCAGGAGAATCAGAGTTAACATGGGTAGAGGAAGCATCAGATGATGACAACTCAACTTGAACAGGTTCTTTACCCTTAGATCCCTTTCTCCCCTCTTTAGCGGCCATGCTGCGAGTAAATCGTCTATTTGACAAAACAAACAAATTCTCCTGCTCCTTATCTCCCCCAGACCGAGAGCTAACACACTGTCTCTTAGAGATTGGGGACTTCTTAGCATATAATGGAGCAGTTTTCTTGCAACTGTTAACAGCGGGTTCCTGAAGGAAATCATTTTGAGGAACAGAATTATTTGTAGAGGAAGCTTTCTCCATTAGATCAGGAATACCAGGCTCACCTGATTCATTCCTCAAGGGTGACTGAAGATGAGGGTTAGAGAGTTCATACACAAACTGTTCCCATCCCCGACCTTGCTTTTTTAACTCAGCTAAAACGAGCATTTTAATAAGCCCATGATGGTAAAGGCTATGAGTTGGATGCTCTAAGTTCTTCCTCACTTGTGAAGCCATTTTACTCAAACTTTTCCAAAAATAAAATGGAAAGTTCAGAAGCTTACCAAACTCGAAGTGAGCTAGAAGGCGAAAATGACAGGCTTTGTAAGTGGAGAAGTGACCTTCACAGGTAATTAGCTTGGTGATGATCATCAAGGAATTATGAAATTCTTCCCTAACCCACAGCTTGGAGAAACCCTTCTCACCCTTCACAGCCAAATATTCTGGTTTGAAAACACAGTCATATTCCTTTCGTGGAAACCGAAAATTCTTAAACCACCTATCGCCAGTGCGTGGAAGTCCCGTGGCAACTGAAATGGACTCCTCTGTCACTGCAAACTCCAGAGCCCCCACTCTAGCGGTATGCCCATCGAAACTCAGGGTGAATTGTAGAGAGACAGCGTCATCGTGGCCCTGTAAATTGGTTAACAATGCATGCCATCCAGCCCGAGTAAACATATCCTTGCATGCAATGAACTCAGGGATGGCTAACAACTGTTCATACGCAGAGGGTTCATGCTGGTTGAGCATGGTGGAGACACGAAGATTGGCGAATTAGCAGAGAATTCGGACAGACAATTCGTAGGCAATGACAATGGTAACGATAGGGACTGTAAAAAAAAACCCGAATGAACATGGTAAAAATGACAACGATAGGAAGTAAAGGTAATGAGGACAATAATCGTGACAAGTGAAAATCATTACAAGTGGTAGCACATACTGCCCACATTGCAGGAAATGATTACCATGATGTAACACGTTTAAGCTAATCTTAATCTCATAACACGTAAGAACCCTGATTATAATAGAACAAGGTTATAATTCGTTTTATCAAAGGTTGCCAACAATAATAGAGGATGAAATATTATTAAAGGTATTTAAGGTAGTTCATAGCTCATCGAATTTCATATAATGGCAAAAAAAATATTTAATTATAATCCTTATTAATAATTAAGATTTAGACAATCGTACACCTTTCCTTACCTCCATCAACGTCCATTACCATATACATGCCAATTTCCCCAATATATCTTCCAGCACTCCTTACGGCACTCAATCCGGCACTTTAACAAATACAGCAGTACTTTTAGGCTGATAATGATGCATAACAATTTACCAGTATAAAGGTCAGTACCAGCATCTGGAGTAGCTGCTAGGCTATGAATAGTGATGTAAAACCATTAATCTCTCAAATAGACATCACTTGAATGAGTTCATAAGCAAATAGACTGGATTAAAAGAGTTGTTGGACTCTCAACAGTTTTGTGACATGATTTCCTTATTGTAAGGTTGCTGCTCCATCTAACCACACAGGAAACTTAATTGTGCTATGAAGCCACCTTTTATTGAAAATACAAATAACAATCAGGAATGCAGACTTCAATCAATCACTCGTAATTCAACAATCAGAAATGCAAGCTTCATCAATCACTCATAACTCAAACAATCAAAAAATCAGACTTCATCAATCACTCATAATTCAAACAATCAACAATTCAGACTTCATCCTTGTCATCCATACAGAACTTTTTCCACCAGGACATATGCCACAGGACAAGGAAAATAGCAACAGAAGCTAATGGGGTACTGGTCCATTTTGACTCAGCTTCACACAGGATAATTCGAGTAGTGGAACAAATAGTACTAAATTTCTCAGCTATGTTTTAGGCATCAAACATAAACCTTCTTTTTTAGAATCAGGTAACCCAAAATGCAGAACAGTTGGAGATGATTATCAACTGGATATCATTTTATTTTTAATGAATTTAATAAATTTTAATTAACCATCCTTATGGCTTCTCTTTTACCTTCACATAGGTACGTTGTTCATATAGACAAGTATAGATGAGGCTGTTAAAGAAGATATTAAAGTCAGAACCCACTGCCAACAAGCCTGGTCAGTACTCCGGTGGGGTAACTATAACATATTAAGAAGCTTCTTCCCCAGACAGATGCCCCATTGCCAACAGGCCTGTTCAGAACCCTGATGGGTTTGCCTGTTCATACCACAGGTCGGTACCCGATGCCAGCAGACCTGTTCAATATCCCGGCGGGTTAACCTCTTACACCCTTTTTCTATCAGAGGCTCTTGTCCCAATTTCATCTTAAAGATAAAATTTATGATTTGCTCAAGCATAGATGAGTGGGGGAGCTGCTCTGAAAACCATCTAGGAGTGGGATGGTACCAGAATTGGAAGAGTATTCTTTGTATATGCCTGTAAAGATTTGCCCATATGAACAGCTAACCTTCGTAACTGTAGAAAGTGAAAGTCATAAAGTGGCTAAAGACAGTATATATATATGTGTTTAATATTATAACAGCCAAGAGATAATAACCCCCAAACTGCCCGATCTTGAACACCTTTTTAACATGATGCCTATCTTTAAAAATAACTTCATGCCCATAGTTGTAACTAACATCAATTCCCTCTCTCTATCTAGTGTGAAATCAAATCAAATGGTTCTAGCAGCCCATAGGTTCATAAGCAGAAAATATTTGGGAAGCTTAAAGCATTAATGTAGGCAATGCCTGGTGGGAAAGTACTCTTATGAATAGCCAAAACAGTTCTAAAAAATCTGACACACAAATGCAGACATTCCAATGAATCAGTGAAACTCAGAAATTGACCCAAATTTACACAGTCCTAAAAAAAAAAGGTTTGCAAAAAAAATGATCAAAAGGCTGAAACAGAGGAGTGATAAAACACCTTCCTTAGGTTTCAAAACATTTTGAGCCTTACTGAAAAGAATATCTGCACCCTTTCAAAAAGAGACCTAATAAAACAAAATCCTGTACATATGTACAAAAAACAATTCCATTGAAGATTACTGAGAGAGAGTAGGAGATGAAGAAGTCTTTTCCTCACCTACCAGTTCTAGTTCAGACTGCTGACTCATGTTATGGATGAACTCTTGCTTAGAGAGAGGTTTATGATATACCTTTAACCGATGTCCATTCACTACAAAGGCAGTTTGTTCTTCATCTATTGTTTTTATTTTGACAGAACCATTATCAAAAACAGTCACAATTTCATATGGCCCCATCCATCTAGTGGTAAGCTTACCTTTGAAATGTTTGAATCGTGAGTCAAATAACAGAGCCCAATCACCTTCTTCAAAAGTCTTCTTCTTCAAAAATTTATCATGCCACTTAGTCCGCTGATTCTGTATCAACACAGTTTGTTGGACAACATCTTGTCTGATTTCATCAAGTTCATTTAATTGCATCAGCCTCTGCTCCTGGGCTTCATCTAAATTCAGGCTCAGTTGTGCAGCAGTACGAAAAGTTTTCACCTGAAATTCTATAGGAAGCAGGACCTGTTTACCATAAACAAGCTGATATGGGGTATACCCTGTGGTATTTCTCCACGTAGTTCTGTAAGCCCACAATGCCTCGGGTAGCCTGTCTGCCCAGTCCTTGTGATGTAGCTGCACAGTCTTAGTTAAAATGGATTCTAGCACTTTATTGGTTGATTCCACCTGACCATTTGCTTGGGGGTGGTAAGGAGAAGATTTATAGTGCTTAATTCCATATTGTTCTGTAAGTGCTTTCATTGATTTAGAGACAAACTGTGCCCCATTGTCAGTCACAATTTCATGAGGAATGCCAAAACGAGTAAAAATCTCTTCGTAAATAAATTCTATGACTGATTTCTCAGTGGCCCTCAATAGAGCTTTAGCCTCAACCCACTTAGTCACATAGTCAGTGCATACTAAAATATATCTCTTTTTTCTTGACATTGGTGAGATTGGGCCAACAAAATCCAATCCCCATTTTTCAAAAGGTTCAATTTGTACCTGGGCTTGTAAAGGCATTTGATCAGCAGCAGTGGGTCTCCCCATTCTTTGACAGCTGTCACAGCCCTGTACATACTTCTCAGCATCTTTAAAAAGGGTAGGCCAGTAATACCCTTGATGTAACACCTTATATGTTGTCCGCTTGTCTGAAAAATGGCCTCCACAGGGTCCATCATGACAGGCTTGGAGGATGTCACACATCTCATCCTCCCTCACACACCTCCTGATAATCAGATCTGGACCGGTTCGAAAGAGGTCATTACCCACCCATGAATAATTAGCACTTTGCTGTATGATTCTTCGTTTTTCATAAGATGACAAATGAGCAGGTAGTTTCCCTGTAACCAAATAGTTGGCTACATCTGCAAACCAGGGTGTTTTAATAGAAACAGCAAACAAGTGTTCATCAGGGAATGTATCATCTACAGGAACATTATCATCAGCATGAGTCAATCTGGAGAGGAAATCTGCAACCAGATTTTCCTTTCCTGGTTTGTCAACTATGGTAATGTTAAATTCCTGTAACAAAAGTAACCATCTAGTAATTGTGCCACTAGTGATTGGCTTATTCATTAAAAATTTAATAGCAGAATGGTCGGTGTGAACAAATACCTCGTAACCTGTAATATAATGCCGGAATTTATTGATGGCGTGAACTACTGCTAGAAACTCTTTTTCAGTCACTGTATAATTCAGTTCTGCAGGTGTTAAATTTTTACTGATGAAATAAATAGCATAGGAGGACTGATTTTCTTTCTGTCCGAGCACTCCCCCCAAGGCAGTGTCTGAAGCATCAGTTTGTATATGGAAGGGCAAAGACCAATTTGGCCCCCGCAGAACTGGTGTTGAAGACAATTCTGACTTTAATGTGTCAAAGGCTGTCTGACAGTGTTGATCCCAATCAAAATCACTGTCTTTGGCCAACAATTTGAACAGTGGGGCTGCTATCTTTGTAAAATTAGCAATAAACCTACGATAGTACCCTGCGTGTCCCAGAAAACTTCTGACTTCTTTTTGTGTAGTTGGTGAAGATAAACTAGTAATGATTTCAATTTTTGCTGGGTCAACCTTAATTCCTTCTGATGAAACATGGTGCCCTAAAACAATACCCTCAGTTAACATCATCTTACACTTTTCATGGCTTAAAGCAAGATTTGTTTCTTGGCACCTAATTAGAACTTTCTCCAGATTATCCAAGGCTTCCTTGAAATCATTACCATAGACTGTAAAATCATCCATATATATTTCCACACAGTCATGGACCAAATCAGCCAAAATACCTAACACTGCCCTCTGGAAAGTGGCAGGAGCGTTACACAGCCCAAATGGTAGCACCTTGTAAGCATAAGTTCCCCATGGGCAGGTAAAAGTGGTTTTTTCTTGATCCTCTGGGGCTATTCTTATCTGGTTATATCCACTGTATCCATCCAGAAAAGAAAAATATTTCTTTCCTGACAATGTATCTAAAACCTGGTCTATGAAAGGAAGAGGGAAGTAATCTCTGAGAGTTGCTTTATTTAACTCACGAAAATCAACACATATTCTCCACTTACCTCCCTTCTTTGGAACAATCACCAACGGAGATACCCATTTGCTATCAGAAATGGGATAGATGAAATCTGCATCCAACAATTTTTGTAATTCCTCCTTCACAATGTCTTTAAGCGCAGGATTCATTCTTCTCTGTGGCTGCCTTACTGGTCTAATATTTTCCTGCGTATAGATGTGATGCATGCATGTGTCAGGGTGAATGCCTTTCATGTCTGTATAAACCCAAGCAAATGCCCCAGACTGTGCTTTGAGTAAATTAACTACCTGATTTTGCTGGCTTTGAGACAGATTCCCATTAATAAACAAAGATCTCCCTGGACTCATCTCCATTGGTATAGTTGCAGCTTCAACCTTCTCATCTATGAATAAAACTACTGATGATGAGGTGGTTGAAGGGTAATAGTGTTCCTAAAAATCTTCTGTGAAAACATTGTCTAAGTCAGAGAAGGACTGAGGGTACTCAATACTAGTGGTGGCTGAAATAAATTGATCTAGGATATCATCCTTAGTCTGGTGTTCCAGCCCCCTAGTTTGACTGATGGACAGTATGGGTTGTCCCACATCCTCATCCCCATAAGGATTCTCTAACCATAACATGTTTTCCGATACAGGCTGTGCTGGAGGATAAATAATTAGGTTTTGTAGAGAAGTGCCATTTGATATAGTTAAATTACCTTCTCTGCATCCTATAAAGGCATTGGCAGTGGCTAACCAAGGCCTGCCTAATATAACAGGATGTTCCCCCATTGGGTGTTTGGTTTGGAGTACCAGAAAATCCACTGGATACTCCCAAGAAGCTACTGTGACAGTAATGTCATCTAAGGCCCCCACAGGTTTGACTGTGCTCCTATCAGCCAACTCCAAAATAGTAGGAGTATATCTGAGGAGATTATGCAACTGAAGTCTCTGCATGGTGGTCATAGACATGACATTAATGGCAGCCCCCAGGTCAACTAGAGTGTTTCCTATTGGAACCTCATTGATGTAAATGGTCACCACTGGATTCCCAGGATTTGCAAATTTTGGGGGTAAGGGGCAGTCTGAAATATAATTAGACAGCTGGCCTAAAACATTTATCTTGGGTGGATCTTTCTGTTTTCGACCAGGTTTCTTTAAGCACAGTTCCCTTACCAACTTTGCATAAATAGGGACATCCCTAATAGCCTGAAGTAATGGAATTTTGATGCAAACATTTCTCAACTCACTTTCCAAATCAAACTGTGGACGCATCACAGGCTTCTCTATTAATAACCTCTCTGGGTAAGGGGGGTTGTTATTTACCTGTGGATGAGCAGGTGGTTGGAAATGAGTTCCCAGTGCTTGAGTATTTTCTGAGGCAATCTGCACTTCTTCTTCCTCTGTAATCTCTTTTTCATCACTTTCTTCTCCAGTCTCTTCATGAATAATCACTGCTGGAGGGGTTTTATTTAATGTTTTCCCAGACCTTAATTGTATTTCCTGTAAAGGAGCTGAATGAATTACATAAGTTGGAGCCATCTGAATTTCAGCATTATTAAGAGGCTGGGGAGGTCGGTTATTAGGGTTTGGGATAGGTTGGGCTGGCAACAACGTGGGTCTAGGTGGATTTGGATTTTGATATTGTTGTGGAACTGGGGGTATAGGAGGAAGGGCAGGTGGTGTAAAGCCTGGTAATAGCTGCTGTATATTTGGTGGCATTGGACAGTAACTAGGAGGGGTGGTTGATTGTGTTCCTCCATAGGGTTGTCCTTGTGGTCCTCCATATGACTGTCCCCGCCAGCCTTGCTGCCAAGGCTGGGTCTGAGTAGGTTGAGAGGGCCAATTCTGCCACATTTGTGGACTCCATGGCTGCTGAGATTGCTGCATGGGATAATAATATGCAGGGTTCTGGAAAACAGGCTCTGGGTACATGTTTTGAGGTCTAGGATGCCAAGGCCTTCTTGATGCATCGGTAGGTTCAGCATTAAGCTTGTAAAAAGCTTGTAGTTCTGGTAAAGAAGGGCAATTGTCAGTTGGGTGTTGAGCAGAGCAAAGAGCACAGACTGAAATGATATTTAGAGGGCACTCTTTCAAAGGGTGTCTTTTTCTGCATTTGGGGCAGAATATGTGTAATGCTGCTATGTCCTCTTCCTCTTGCCGTTTCTTTGTCTTCAATGCATCAAATTGGGAGCTTAAGGTGCCTAAAATGTCAGTTTTGAAATTTTCTAACAGGTTTCCCAATTCAACTCTTGTGACCCCACTAGTTCCTGTTGTTCTAGAAATACGGGAAGGACCTTCCCTTGTGCTTTTTCCTGCCTTGGCTCTACTCCTCGAATACTTTCTGCATAGTTCAGTAATCTCCTCAAAGGATTTATGAGATACATCACCTGATGCCATCAAGTTGAGGATTTCCACATATTCATCCAGGATCCCTTTTAGAAAAAGAGTTCTGAATGCATCCTCCTGTAAGGTATTATACTTAGACTTCTGCAATACAAAGCAGAATCATTCTAAGAAGTCCTCCAGACTCTCTTCTTCATGCTGTTACATTTTAAAGATATCATTTTGGGAGTCTCGAGGCCCACAGTAGTCTCGGTATTTTCTGAGGAAAGCACTCTTCATTTGTTCCCAAGTTCGGATGGTGGATTCCCCCAAGCTCATAAACCATCTAAGTGCAGAATCCTTAAGGGTGGCTGGAAATAGTTTTAACTTTTGAGCATCCTGTAGATAATTATAACTCCTACATAAGATGTCAAACTCAAATAGAAAGGTATCCGGATCTTCAGTACTTTTCCCATAGAAGGTAGGTAATGAAGATGCTGGGATATTTTTCATACTGACATCCCGTGTAAGATCCAGAATGGGGAAGCCAAAAGTTGTTTCAGTTCGTCCCTCATGTTCTCCTTCTCCTTCCATCTGGTGTCCAGTTTCCTGATCACTCATGACAAGAGGGTTTCTAAACCAGTTGACACCTAACCTGTCTCTTCTTGGGGATAGAATAAAATCCCAATGGTCTGGCCTAGGCCAAGTTTGAAAATTGAAAGGTAAATCTGTAGTGGATTCTAATTGAGAAACCACCGGATTCTGGTTATGTTCAAGAAGGAAGTTCACTTTTTCTATGTTCACTGTGTCAACCAAATTAGGATCTTCCTTTAAAGGTGAAGCTTGTTGGATCTGTGGGATTTCTTCTGAATGTAACTGTTCACTGAGTATAACCTCAGTTCCTACTGGTTGGGTCCCAAATTCTGCTGAATTCTGAATGTTGTTGTTTTCAGTTTCGTTGCCGGTATCCCTATCCCTAGGGTTAGTGAAGGGGGGGGTTTTGTTGTTTACAAAAAGATCAGAATGAACCTTAATGAATCTACCCTTACTATTTCTAGGTCTCATCAAAACAATTTCTAAAAATAACAAAACTTTTAATCAAAATAAATTGAAATACCTGTGCCACAGTTGGGTTTGAAGGAACCTATTATGAAATGCGCAAGTTTGCCTTACCAATCCTCCTCCTCCAATCTGCCACAACTAGTCACACCTAACAATTGCTATAAAATTAGATTTCTGGAATTAAACACACCTCACTTACGAAAGGATAACCACACTTGTAAACACTTTTTACAGGAAAGATAAACACACTTCTTGTAATAAGTAAAACTTGTGAAGAAAAACAATCACACTTACCAGCAGGACACAACAAAAATTTGGGGTAACCCACTAAAGTGGCTGTGGCAGGCTGTTACACCATGGGAATCCCAAAGTGAATTCGTCTTTGCGTCTTAATGTTTCCCCTCCACCTTGTTGTGTATTGTAAAAAAGATCCTATCTACCTGAACTTCTCAATCAATCAATTCAAAAAAATGAGCAAAATACCAGCTTACCTTGGAGCAACTCCCCGGCAACGGCGCCAAAATGTTGGTTAAAATTATTGATATTTAATTCACCTCAATTTAATCTATCAACCGGAGAATCGTAGACTTTGCGCTGCTACACTATATGTGCGGGCAAAGTAGTCTCAATGCTCATTCCTCAAGAAACCCTAATCTACTTACAACAAGAATGAAGCTAACACTTAAATGACCAATGCCAAGTATCACTAGATCTGTACTATAGAAAAGAAAACTAATTTACTAATTCCTACTGTTGAACTCAAAAATAACCAACAAGGAATTTCCAAATTGCAATGCTATGATTTTTAAAACAAAACAACCTGCTAGAAGAATACAAATTTAAGCTACATCAGTTTTTAAAGCAATTAATAGTATCTACAGCAATCTAAGCTATTGTAATTACAATCTATAAAAATATAATTAACCGGTTATTAACCAAATGCATATGCTTAATTGATCTCAATATATATCTAAATTCCAATTAATAACTCTGCCAAATATGATACTTCAATCCACACAAACATTCCTGGAATCACTGCTGAAATAAAACCTATTAACTTATTCACAAGCATGTCATCAAAGGCAAGTCGATTTACTGCTGATATACTACTCTTGAGTTCTGTATATATAAGTGCACATAACAGGATGTTGGAGGTTTCAGTATATGCTCACCATCGAATAACAGAACTGTCAAGGAAGATTTCAGAAAATATATATATATTATGAAACTAAGATTCAACCCTAGAAGATAACGCTGTAAACTATTCAATGCCAATCTCAACTCCTATTTAGTTATTAACAAACCCTAAACATTTGATAAACCAATATATCAAAACCCTATACTACTGCAATCTTTGTTAAATACACACGCTGCAAATGCAAATCGATCCTACAGTTTGTGAGCTCAAAGGTCGAAAGAAATGGAGCTATGTTCTATCTTTAATAGTAAGAGGCACTATGAAATGCACTCTGTTTTCTTCAGCAAGTCAAGTTCCTAGCAACTGAAATCAAACCCATCACAACTCATACTGGGAATTGAAAGGGAACTCTGATACATACCATTCCTCAACCCTACTAAATCGATTCTATAACAAAGCCAATCAAACTTATCACACATCTCATCATTACTGTGGCCACTTATAATTACTCATACTAAAAATCAAAGGGCGATTTTAAATACAATTTATTCACAAGTTTATACCCTGCGCTAGATTAAAATGCCAATGAAATTGCTTAACAACTTGCAGGCATCTATTCTACGTTTTCCCACAGATAAATAAAATCATTAACAAAACCATTAATATCTCTGCACACAAAACCATTAATATCTCTGCACACAATGTCAAAGTAAGAAAATGTTATTCCACTACTGTCAAATACACAATACAAAATGCTAAGGATTGGTGTTGAAGGGGGCCCTGCCCTCAACGCCTTCCAGTCTTAAGTCAAAGCTTAAAGGAGATAAATGCCGATTATATTAAATTCAAATGTTACAGTCTTCTCTGAATACCTCTGCCAACGTCTCAGGGTTTCAAGAGTCATCTTTATACTAAATATACAGAGTGAGATCATCCTAGAAACAAAGGTCGATATGGATAACAACCCACAAATATCTTAGCAATTTTGAGCCAAAAATGGCATCTCAGATCCCCAAATATGCACATATTGTTAAAGAGAAAATAACAACAACCCTCGATCAAAGATCATGCCTAAAATAGCAGTGGAGTAATCCTCAAAAGCATCTGAAAGACGATATGGATCCAGGAAAAACGTCCTCATTGTAGATCGAATCCCCAATCTCTGCATAGACCTCCTTTGAACGCTGGGCCAGGTAGCCAAACGAAACCTGTATGGAAGAGAAACCAATCTTATTATTAGCATATCATTTAATGAAACCTAAAACCCAAAACATATGCATAAAACAAGAAAATACAACAAACAAATAATTAAAATCACTTACCACAGCTTTAGCAGTGTTGACCTCCAAAAAGACACATAAAACTGATTATTATTGAATTCCATTAAGATTTTAATGCTAGAAAACATTATACTGAATGGGCAAAATAGAGGACCAACAGCATTAATGGAAGGATGCCATGATCAAGGAGTACCATTTGATCATGAAGAATTGTGTTTGGGATGTGGTCCCAAGACCAGAAGGGAAGTCTTTTGTGACTTCCAAGTAGATCTAAAAGATCAAGCATGCTGTAAATGGCTGCATAGAGGAATACAAGGCAAGGTTTGTGGCTCGCGATTTCTCCCAGAAAGAAGAGATAGATTATGAAGAGACTTTTGCACCTATAGCCAGATACACTTCCATCAGAACAATACTTGCTTTGGCTATAGTAATGAAGTGGAAGATACACCAGATGGACGTCAAGATAGCCTTCTTGAATGGTGTAGTCGAAGAGGAAGTGTATATGGAGTAGCCACTCGATTTTGAGACACATGACAGGGAGTCATATGTGTGCAGATTGAAGAAAGCCTTGTATGTCTTGAAGCAAGCACCCAGGACATGGTATGACAAGATAGACAACTTCCTGTCCAGTTTGGGATTTACCAAGAGTAAAGCAGATTCCAACCTTTACTACAAGGTTGAGGAAGGAAATCCATTGATACTCTTACTGTATGTGGATGACCTATTTGTGGCAGGTGAGGATAGGTTGATTTTCGACACGAAGAGGAAGCTTGCTGCTGAGTTCAAGAAGAAGGACTTGGTTATGATGCATTACCTTCTAGGTATGGAGGTGTGGCAGAGTGCAGATGGAATCTTCCTTGGACAAGGGAAGTATGCAGTAGAGATCTTGAAGCGGGGCGGAATGATGGACTGCAAATCCATGGCCACACCTATGGCATCGAACCTGAATCCATTGATTGATGCTTCATCAGAGTTGGTTGATGCCACGATGAATCATCAGATGATTGGGTCCTTGATGTACTTGACGAACACGAGACCAGATATTTGCTTTGTGGTGAACACCTTGAGCTAATTTCTGACAGATCCTAGACATGTTCACCTAATTGTTGTAAAGCATATTCTGAGGTACCTAAAGGGTACAATTGATTATGGGATCAAGTATGATGAGAATCAAAAGTTTAACCTGGAGAGTTATGTTGATTCAGATTGGGCAGGCAATGTTGTAGATAGGAAGAGCACTTTGGGGTGCTGCTTTAGTATGGGATCAGGTGTGATCTCTTGGTTTAGTAGGAAGAAATTCTGCATAGCACTGAGTACAGCCGAAGCAGAGTATGTCGCAGCTTGTTCGGCTAGTTGTGAGGTAGTATGGATAAGGAAGCTACTATCTGATTTATTTGATCTCCAGTTGGATGCTACCTGTATCTATTGTGACAACTAGGGTTGTGTGAAGTTTCCAGAGAACCTGGTGTTCCATGACAAGTCGAAGCACATCGAGATCAATATCATTATATTAGGGATATGGTGCAGAGAGGAGCAGTGAAGCTCCAGTATGTTGCGACAGATGAGCAGATTGCAGATGTGTTGACCAAACCACTAGCCATAGTGAAGTTCGAGTACTTTAAAGAGAGGCTTAGTGTTCTTCAGATAAAAGATACTTCAAGGAAGAAGTGATGGGACACATTTGTAGAAGCTATTCCAAACATGGTGGTAGGAGGATCCTTCCCATGGCTGTGGATGTAAGCATTGTGTGATGAGCATCAGGATGATGCTCTGGTTACTGCTATGTATGATGATCAGGATGATCATGTATGATGAGCATCAGGATGATGCCCCAGATGATATGCATCAGGATGATGTTGTTATGATGATCATGTGTGATGAGCATCAGGACGATGCTCCAGATGATATGCATCAGGGTGATGCTTTGATGATGATCAGGATGATCATGAGCATCAGGACGATGCTCCAGATGATATACATCAAGATGATGTACTGCATGATGATTATCAGTATGATCATGAGTATGAGGATGATACTCCATGGTCGTGGACAGATTGTGTAGGTAGCATAGAAAAGATCCTAGGAGATCCGATAGTTTGAGCTCGGATACTCTTTCGAGGTTTTGCTACAGGTTGGCCATGGACAGATTGTGTAGGTAGCATAGAAAAGATCCTAGGAGATCCGATAGTTTGAGCTCGGATACTCTTTCGAGGTTTTTCTATAGGTTGGTCGTGGAAAGATTGTGCAGGTAGCATAGAATATATCCTGGGAGATCCAATAGTTTGAGCTCGGATGCTCTTTCTAGGTTTTGCTACAGGAGGCATGTAATCAGTCCTAGAGATCTTATAGGTTGAGTTGTGTGCTCGTAAAAGTCCTGGGATGCTCTTTAGAGATCTTGTAGGTTGCAAGACACTCTTTTTAGGTTTTTCCTCACAACATGTAAAAGATCCTGGGAGATCCGATAGTTTGAGCCAAGGATAATTTTAGGGGCAAAACTTAGCCCATGGGCTATTTTTCCATGTTTTTGTCCAAAAAAGGATTCGCCAATTTGCATTTTTTGAAGCCCCATTTTGCCCAATTTTGATGGGGTCAACTTTTTTCACTCTAAAAATCCCCAAAATATTATATAAACTATATAAAATCCTTAGAAATTGAAATAATTTTAGAAAAATATCACCAAATATTTTATAGTTGACATTTTGAGAAATGGTAAGATTCGCCAAGGTTTATATACTTTTAAATAAGTATGGATTCTTAAAATTATCCCTGGTTTGAGCTCGGATTCTCTTTCGAGGTTTTGTGGTGGTCACATATAAAATATCCTGGGAGATCCGATGGGTTGAGCTGTGTGCTTGTAAAAGTCCTAAGATGCTCTTTCAAGGTTTTGTTGACGCACATTCCACAGGATGGCCAGAGATGTTGAATACCTACAGGAGGCTAGGCCTACAACCAACATGAAAAAGGGTTGGCTCTATAGAAATTCCTATGACGAGAAGAATTGAGAGATAGACCAGTGATCGAGATGAGGAGTATAGCAGCAGTGACGATGATGCTCCTAGATCCAGTGACGATGATCCATCTCCAGTATTGAAGACTTGTGCCTATATGTATTGATGACTTGTGTCAAGAGAATATGTAATACCCCATTTTGACCCCTAGCGTGGAGCTCAAGGCCAAGGCCCCACTAGTGGATGCTCAATTTTTATTTAAAAGGCAAGTATTGGATATTATGTTACCCATGTGCTATTTAGCCATGGAACATTGTAAAAATGATGTAAATAAACATCATGCAATAAAATACCAAAACTGGCTATGGAAACAACTAATGAGAAGGGGCCATATGTATCTACTAGGGATTGGTGAGGGGGTTGTGGGATTGAACCATAGGTTGCCAAATGTCATATTAAAAACCCATTTGACTTTCTTTGCTGGCATTTAATTGTGTGTAAGAAGGTTGTTGAAGAAATCAGTCCATGGCTTCAATGGAGCATGGGCAACCCAGAAATTCATATGGCAGAGTATGAGCTCTGTTTTCTTGTACCACAAGTCACTCTACATCAAGGGGTTGCTTCATTCTCATTCCCATTGGAGTGTGGAATGACCTAACATCATTTTTCATCCAAAAACGAATCCCCGGTAGTGAGCAAAACCAAAAATCCCAACTTTGCAAGAACCCACGTTTTGAAGAGCCAATAATGTCCAGATTTGGCATTTGATAGTAAAATCCAATGGGGGATCCATAGATATGAACCTTGGGGAGAATTTGAGAGTATTAGATACCCAGAAATCCATTGGAAAACCCAGTTTTGACAGCCCAGAAAACCATTGACGGGATTGAGTTATTTGTTGATAGAATTGTGAGAAATCCAAGTGGGAATGCTTGAACAAAGGATTGGATTGCTTGATTTTAGCCTGAGATGTTTTTAGCTCTGTGGTTGATCTCACTGGCTTAGCACCCTCCTCATCTGTCTGTTGTATGCTTGATAAACCCAACTGTGAGTTGGCTTAGCATAGCGGTTGAGTGAAACCATGGCTGTGAGTGAACCTGTTTAGTTCCTCCTTAGTGGATACACAACCTAGCTTGGGGGTGATCTCTCAACTGAAAGAATACAAGCTGGACATAGATCTATGGTTGGGTGGAACGTTGCTCTCACATAGCCAGTTGTTGGACAGTTTCATCTTCAAGATAAGTATTCTCTATGGTTTAAATTACATGCATTTTGTGTTCTACAATGTGTCAATTCTGAATGTTAATTGTTCATGTTAATGAGACAAAATGAATATCTTAATACGGTTGATATGAAGCTTGTCCATAGCGTAAGAATGGGATTGATTCTCTGTCTGTTGATTCATCATTTGCTTGGGATAGATATGTGGATGCATTCCAGTATGTGTGTGTTATTATGTTTTAATTCCGTTGTGTTTATTAAGAATGATCCACACACTTAAGTTTCATTTATCCATGATTTTCTCACTAACGAATGGGGCTGAGATTGTCAAATAAGCCCGGTAGGTTGGTCACATTTCCTTCCTTGCCTCAGGTTGATGGAAGGGGATGTGATAGAGTGGTAGCAGAGCCCATGTTGCAGCACTGGGGCTGCTTGGGCCAAACTCTGCGTTACAGGCAAGTGACAGAATGTTTTAACGTAGTATTGGTGAAGTTGGGGTAGCATTTTTTATTGGAAAAATGGCAGGGTCAGATTTCTTAGGTGTGGAAGAGGATCACACAGGTGCATAGATCTCTCCAAGAGATTTCCAACGGTACCAGACTCGCCTCATTTGGCCAAGGTATGAAGGAGTTATGGACCCCGAAAGTTGCAGGGCTGGAAGCATTCCAAGGTTGCGGATGTCGGGTTTCGGGTTTCAAGAACGAGAATTTTCGAAAATTGCGTTTTGGATTTCCGAAATCTCGAACCCACAATTTTGGGTTGCGGGTTGCGGGATGGTTACATCCCCGTGACCGTAACTTGACCCCCGCCCCCGAACCTACAGTTTCGGGTTTCAGGTTTCGGGTTGCAGGATGGTTACATCCCCGTGACCATAACTTGACCCCCTGAACCCACAGTTTCAGGTTGCGGGGTGGAAAAAAAAAAACCGAGTATAGAGCCTGAAAATTGATTTTTGGGTAACAGGAGCTTGCGGAATCGAAATGGGACGAGTTCAGTGGCAATTTGAGGCCATGAATGAACCAATGAAGATCCCGAGCCCATTCTGCTCTGATTTGACATAAAATCGGAATGAATGGATTTTACAAATTAGTGTCCCGACGCATGACAGAAGGTTAGAATGAATCGAAACTGATATGGAGCGGTCATGGTGCAGGAACGGTGTTAAGTTTGGAGTTTTGGAGCCAAAATTCAAAGGATGTGGAGTCGGGGTGTGCAAGAAGGTCAAAAAGCACTATTCCGGGCCACATTTTGGGAATTTTGAAAAGCTTGTAGTGGATGAAAGTGACCCTGTAACTTGAATCAAGAAATTTACTGAACTCGACATTTCATATTCTCATTAAAACAGACATATTCCATTAGATGAAGATTTCCCATAAATGCACCGTTTGGGAAATAGCCATTTTGGCCCAAAATTTAAAATTTTGGAAAAATGTGAAAAGTGGAAAGTAGTCAAACCCAGAATCTTATAGAAGATGAATGGAGCATCGGAATAGAGATCCACAAATTTTTTAGTGTTCCTTGCTATATGGAATAAATTTTCCCGGTAGAAAATTTTTCGTGATTCTTCATAGATTTTCTCCCACGGGTGGCTGAAGTTGGCAGCTCATGATATTTTACCACTGTGTAAAAATGTGCAAAATTGTGGTGAAAGTTGTCATTTTTTAAGTAATGCAGTTTCCACACCCGATGTCGGAATGGAGCAAGTGGACAGGCATTGGAAAGCTTATCCAGTAGGGACAGTGATGCATGACCAGAATTTGAATGAGGTTATCATACCTCATAGTTATGCGGAGCAGAAAAGTGCCAATGGCTACTTTGACAAAATTGTTGTCAATATAGGCAATTTCTAGAATTGCATGCCTGGAAAGTAGCAAGTTAGAATATTATGCATGAGTATATGTATTGAATTGATGCTTGGTGATTAAATCATATCTAATGATTCCTTGTGTGTTTGCTAGAAGCAATGAAATCATACCAGCTATGATGTGGAAGAGGAATTGCATGCCATGATGAAGGATTGGAAAGGGAGGATTCCTTAACCTGTGTTTGCTGTCATAATTATATTTTATGAGATTTGTGTACATAGAATTATGGCATGGGAATGCCGAAAATGCGGATATTAGATGGATGGCATGAATATGTACTAGTTGGCATATTCATAAACAATGCACAGTGTATGAGAATATGTTTTTGCACGCATATGATATTACATATCGGTAAAAGTAGTGGGATTTTACATATGCAATGAACCACTAATGGTAAATATTGTGGTCGATAATCACTATTGGTGTTGGTATTGGTTGTAGGACCAAAGACAACAAAAGCATGGCCACATGTGTTGATGATGTTGTTGCATATGGGCAACAACCTTATGAAGAAAAGGCTAGGACAACAAATCCATGATCAAGAGATTGGTGGAAGGATTCTGTAAACCTCTGTAAGAGACCAACTGATCAGGTAACATCAAGGGTGTAAATGGGAGCCATGCAGGTAATGGTTTAATTATGATGATTGCATAAGTGTTGAAAAGGGATTGGGTAAGAATCCATTGAACCATATTTGGTAATCATAGAAGGGTATGCCTTTAGGATTGAAATGCATTCATGTGGATGACATACTTCCATAGTGTGGTGGAGCATGGAGTGGTGAAAGCAAGAGGCCTCCTACCATGTGACTATTTAGAAATTTAGACTACATTCATATAAAAATATATCATGCCATGTGTATGTTGGTTATGAGCTTAATAATCAAAGCAAGTGAGGACTGGTGGTCCTAATTTGGTAATGCATGCTATATGAGGTTGTTATGTTTCGGCCATAATGTGTTTGAATGCAGAACATTCATGAACCAATGCAAGGTAACATTGAATGGATATGCATTAAGAGATTTTATAAATCTTGTAGTTATGCATTGAGTGGATGCATATGAAAAGTTTGAGTAAATGTTGTAAATGTGCATGCATAAGTGTGGGTGCACATGTTATGACGCATTGCATGAATGCATGGGGATGGTATATGTGTTATTGCAAACTAAATAATGGGTGAGATGATGAATTGATGATAATTCTAAGATCATTTCATGGGTTGTTATGAATGAAAAATAGTAAGTGCATGAAGAGGGCAGTCATGATTTATGGGCTGCCGGAATGCTCTGTGAAAGGGCAGAGTTGTATAATGATATGGCTATGAATTAATGAGCATTTAAAAGCTTTAAATTGATTGCATGGACGATGTGATGGTGTCTTGTAATTTTTATGGTGCTAAGGGTGCATATAACATAAGCCTATACATTTCATTGCATTTGAAATATTAATAGTTGAGAGTGTTTGAATTATGGAGTTTTATAATTCTGGAAATGCTTGAGTGATTGTTGCAATAGTGAAATATTATATGCATAAAGACTTATAAGTGTTTGGCTTATTGAAGTTGCTAATGTCAGGTATAATGCTCTGGGCATGGCAATGTGGGTAAGTCCATGATGAAGGCTGGAATATACCATGTGAAAGAGCCAAACCTCATGAGAAGAATCTCATGGTTGAGAACTCTAAGTTCTGTTAGAAAGAAGGATTGTAAATCTCAAATTTGTAGATCTTAGATTTGGAATTTTGCTAATAAATGACTAATGACTATTTGGCTTATATGAATTATGTCAGGAGGACATGTTGTAAGTGGATGTGCACGTTATGCTAGCAAGCATAAAATAATAAAGGGAAAAGTGGTGCCACTTACAAGAGATAAACAATATGAGGATAGCCTCATGACTGAGCAAATTGATTTCTGTAGTAAACAGAATTGCAAATTCATATCGAATTTAATTATTAGTGCCATTGATTGGTTATGAAACAATCATGTTTGAATTTTAATGTTAAATGTTGCTGACTATTTGGCTATTTAATAAGTGTGCCAGGAAGACACAATGCAGTAAGACCATGAGAGAGGGCCTGCAAAAGCCAAACTTCATGGGAAGGATCCCATATCTTGGAAATGGGTTTCGGGTGAAACGCCATTGGATATTTTGGTAATGTCCAATCTACTCTACATGATTGGTAAACAATATGAGTGAGATTGTAAAGAGTATGACGGTAGGACATATGTGTGATATGGAATGTAAAAGGAGTTGGGATGGAAAACCGAGGGACTTTCAACTTAGAGAAGGGAGCCCCCATTCCTCATTAATCAAGAAAGACTACATCTGCAAATGGATAAGTGTTATGTAAACCTTGACCGATATATATATATATATATATATATGTGCAAGTCTAATTGTTAGAATTACTATGCAGAGCATATTCTATTTATGTATATTATTTAGACTACTTGAAGTATGATTAGGACCTCCATAGTTCACATCAGTAAGGAGTGCACACCTTTCTGGTGTTGATTTATGTTAGGGATGCCAATATTGATTACGCCCTAAGAGAATGGATGCATTCCTGGTGTCTCAATACTTGATAGTGAATGTTATGAAATATGGTTACAATCTTAGAGCAATAACGTTGATGAGTTTGCTTATACTACTTGTGTTTTCATCCTAAACAAATGCAATTGGTGTTGCACACTAAAGAAGCAAAGTACAAGGTTGTTGTGAGGGGTTGTGGTGGAAGGGTTAATGTGTATGAAAGGATTTTGTGGAGGTTGTGGGGATTTTGATAAAGGGTTGTGAAGGTGTTGATGAAAGGGTTGTTATATGCCTATGGCTCCATAGTAGAACCTTGACCTAGAAATGGTCATGGTGAAGTTTCCTTCCAAGTCGGCGTGAAGGTGTACTGATTGGAAATTAATTATTTGATGTTTTGGAGCAGCCTTGAAGCTGGCCAAACATCCCAATCCGCAGGAAGATCCCAAGGATTATAAAGTAAAAGTAGGACCATGTGGACCAGAGAGGAAATGTATAATACAGATAAGTATTCAATTTCATTCATTTCTTATTTAGAATAATGAAGGTTTCTAGTGTAAGTCCTTTAATAGTTAAGCTGATGCACTATTGTTTCTTTGTTGGAAATCTCAGTCATTACAAGAAGCAAGGACCCTGAAAGAACGATAAATTTCTTGGTAAATCCAAAGAGTGACTAGTTGAACATTAACTATTTGATGTTGTGGAGCAACCTGCATGCTGGCCGAACATCCAAGATTATTTGATGTTGTGGAGCAGCCTGTGTGCTGGATGAACATCCAAGATTACTTGATGTTGTGGAGAAGCCTGCATGCTGGCCGAATATACAAGACTATTTGATGTGGTGGAACATCCTGTGCACTGGCCGAACATCCAAGTCCATAGGCGATCCAAGGATTGTAAAACAAAGAAGGAGCTTGTGGAATAAAGTGAATACATCCAATGTAGATAAGTATTGTTGGAAGCAAGGACCATGAAAGCATCTTAAGGATGTAGGTGGACATGTGACTATCCTAAAAAGATCAGCTTGAGTAGTAATGAAAGATGGTGCTAGTGGGATTGTGTGGGTCCTAGCAGCCAAGAGTTGTAGACAAGCCATGTGGAGGGACTCCATGGTTGAGAGGTCTGGAATAGCTAAGTGTCATAGCCAAGAAGGGCAGGTCAAGAATTCATGTTAAAGTGAAAGAGGTTAAGAGCATGAAAACCATAGTGGTGGTGTGGGTTCCAAAATGGAACAAGAAAAAGAGGAGAAAAACTCTTACTGCTCACTCTTTCCTTTTTTTATTATTATTATTGATGCATTTATAAAAACAGAAAATTGTTGAATGCATGTATGGCTGAAAGTAGAGTGTGCTTATTTGCTTGAAATAAATTGTGAATGCCGAAGTAGTTAATTCCATGTGAAAGAATGGACATGAATGAACTCATGTGCCTGTTGGGAAAGCATGAAAAGTATGAAAGTCTCATGGATAAAGAATGGACTACCCATGTCAATTGGGAAATTAATTGAATGATTTTAATGTTTATATTATTCTTGGCCTAACAGAATTACAATGATGCATTTCACAGGTAAGAATGTGAAGTTAATTTATTACAATTGTTGCAAAGCAAGTGCTACTTGTGAGCAAAGTGAAAGCCAATTGTGCGCATTGACCATGGAAGCAGACCAAAGGCTATTGGACTTGGCTGGAAGTCTCCTTCAAACAATTTCCAAGGCCCAAGAAAATCTTGGAGAGATGCTCAAGAGATAGAAGAGGCGTAATGAGATGAACCACAAAGTTTTGCAGGAATCTATTTGTCTGCAAAGGAAGGTAAAAAGCATTATGAGGGAAATCAGTAAGGGAAAGGAAGGGGATCAATGATGAGGCATTCGTCCAATCGGTCCATTAAGAAACGTTCTAGGCATGAAGACTCAAAGGAGATTGAGCAGGTAAAGAAGAAGCAACCAATGAAATGTTGGAAATGTGGAGTACATCATTGCCTCCGCAACTACCCAACAAGGAAATATCGAGAGGGTAGCAGCCATAAAGCTTTTAGACTTGTGGATGAGCTGGAAGGTCAGAACCAACAGGAGCAGTTTGTGGAAGCCAAAGGACTTGGTCCTGAAAGTTCAAGGTAAATGATAGAATGCAGGGCCAATCTGCAAAATTTTTGAAATTTTTTGGATGTGTAAATTGTATATGTATTCATAAGTCTTGGAACATCGAGGACGGTGTTATTCTAAGGGGGGGGGGGGTTTAATACCCCATTTTGACCATTAGGATATATTAGCTTTTAATGTAAATATTGTATACATGTGATGTATGGTTTCCTAGCGTGGAGCTCAAGGCCAAGGCCCCGCTAGTGGATGCTCGAATTTTATTTAAAAGGAAAGTATTGGATATTATGTTACCCATGTTCTATTTAACCATTGAACATTGTAAAAATGATGTAAATAAACATCATGCAATAAAATACAAAAACTGGCTATGGAAGCAACTAATGAGATGGGGCCATGTGTATCCACTAGGGAGTGGTGAGGGGGTTGTGGGATTGAACCATAGGTTACCAAATGTCATCTTAAGAACCCATTTGACTTTCTTTGTTGGCATTTAATTCTGTGTAAGAAGGTTGTTGAATAAATCAGTCCATGGCTTCAATGGAGCATGGGCAACCCAGAAATTCGTATGGTAGAGTGTGACTTGTGGTACAAGAAAAAAAAATCCCATACCACCTTGGTGGGGTCGGCCCTGTATGAGTCATGTGGGTTAAAGGGTTATTAGACCACCCTAGTGGGGTCGGCCCAGTGTCAAGTGGTAGTGGGTTACTAGAATCTCCTAAGGGAGGTCGGCCCAGAGTGAGTTGTGATGGGATGTTTAAGTTCCCTAGTGGTTCGACCCAGTCAGCATTATGTTAAGTGGTTAAGTTGGGGGTGACCTAGTTAGAATTAAAATTCAAGTGAAGTAAAGTATAAATAGAGAGTGTGACTCTCTCATTTATTCATTCACACACTCACTCACTTTGCATTAGTGAGAGAGAGGAGGAGTGCGCACAAGTGAAGGAGGAGCAGCTGCTAGGAGAATATCTCTTGTTGTGGGGTTTGATCTTTGTGATCTTTGTATTGATGCTCATTCTATCTCTGAGGAAGTTGCGGGGCTTTTCACCTTCTTGGTTTTACCCGATGAAATGATTTGTGTCTCTTGTCTCTTGTGTTTGATATGCTGTACATGTTGTTCTCTCAGTTAAGATCCTAGATCACATTGAATTAAATGCTAGAAAACTAACACTATGCACACTTGCGGAAGGAGAGATTTCCGACAGGAACATATAACAAGATGAAGATGAAGAAGATTGGACCATGTAAGATCTTGAAGAATATTTTGGACAACACTTATGTGTTGGAGATGTCGAAAAACTTGAGCATTTGACCTACATTCAATGTCTCATATCTATACAATTTTGAAAAAGGTTCAACCAACAGTAGCGTGAAAGTTTCGAACATCGACTGGATAGTGTATATTCCAGGTCGACACGACAAAGAAGAAATCACCGAAGTGTTAGAGGAACGCGAAGTTGGGCGTACACGCAGTTCGCGAAAGAAATAATACTTAGTGCAATGGAAGGATGATCAGTTGCAGGAGGCGACATGGATTTTCGAAGAAGAATACAGGAGATTGACGGAGCAGTCAAGTTCTTTTTCACCTGGGAGTCTGATGTAGGAGCATCGGGGCATAGGAAAAATAGTCAAAGTTGATCGACATGAGAATTCAACCAGGGGGATTGCTGACAGCCACTGGTGCAAAGGAAGACTAGCTGTTGAAAGCCAAGTAGTTGAGCAGAAGTTGTCGAGGTGTAGTCGACAGAAGGAGAAGGTCAAAGGTCGACAAGTTAAGATGTCGATAGACAACATGTTTGCAATGAAAGAGGTCAGGTGTCAACAGGTTTGCGACAGAATCCAAGCATGGAGGAAGGGGAAGACTGGAAGCCGTGGGAGTTAAGAAAAGCCGCAAGTAAGGTCTAAAGGTTACGAAGTGCCATATGGTTGATACGTGGGGCAAAAAACTGTCACAGAGTTCAAGTTTTGCAGAAGTCAAGGCGGAGTACTTGGTATCTGTTCGGGGTTGTTAAGGAAGTTATGAGAAGTTATGAAGGTCGTTGGGATCAGGACAAATGTCACCACAAGAATAGGTTGTGTAGCATGGCCAAAGGGCACTAACAACTACAAGTCTGCAGGATCTAGAGGATTCGACGGACAGAGGAAGAATGTCTTGGGGATCGGAGTGACCTCGGGAATAGTAGAAGTAGCAGAGCAGGGTGGAATATCAGTGCGCACGCACATAGAGCAGAGAGTTCCAATTGGGTAAGACAGATCATTCATCCATAGTTCAGCAAGTTCTTGCGTTCAGTAGAGGCCATGAGAGGGAGAAGATCATACACAAATAAAAAACACCATTTACTTATGTATATTGTAACAGGTTGAGTCCAACTAGTTAGTTGTTTTGCATTTCGCATTATAACCATTGTAACTTGATTGAAGTAATAGAAGCCATCTTCTGGCATCATGTTTACATCCAGTCTATGTGAACATTATGTGTTGTGTGTTATTGTTAAGCAAGAGGCTCCTTGCCGAGACCGACCTTGCACCAATTGCAGGTTTTCTTTGGTCAAGATTTTGTCCTTGAGGATCTACTACTTGTTCGAGATGAAATATTTACACCATCTAATAGTATTCTAACATTCAGAGGCAACTTAGTTTGTTGATTAATCAATATACAAAGTATAATTCTATATGGTTAATAATACCAACTATATGAATTATTTTTCTTATTGGAACCTAATTAACAAAATTTTATTTCATTTCAAATCACTTTCCCTATTAAAATTTGTATAAATTATGTCTTTGAAAAATTCAATAACCTGGAAATGACAATTAATCTCAACAAGGGTCGAAACCCTAAATGAACGAAAAAATGTTTTGAAAATCTAACAGTTTTGGCCCACATCTTCATCATACCCTGTCAACCTCTTTGCAATACTACATATAAATCGAAGATGTGAAGTATAATTTAACCGTGCAAAAAATTTAGTGAGAACTAATTCCATATTTCAATAGACTCGATTACTTGTAAATTACTTCAAATCCTCTAGGGATTCAAACATTGGTCTGCCAAGAAATGTGGATATTTGTTAGTGGAAATTTTCCTTGGTATAATTTCAGAGGTTTCATTGGTCCATATTTTCCCTAATGTATATGCCAAACTAACTCCATAATAATCATTTTTTTTTGTACACGCATCCTTTCCATGAATAAATTTTGGGAAAAAATGGTTAAGAAAATATTTTTGTATACAACAAGGATGTCAAATTCATGTCGACAACTACCTTCAAGGAATCTATCTCCACTAATAACTCAACAATTGAAACAAATTCAGCTACATCACTCACTTTGGCACAATTCCAACCCTTTGTATTCATATCTCAAAATAAAGTCACATCAATCACTCAATAGGGTGCTCAAATTTATCTATAAACTCAATAAAAATTAAACCCATAAAGGAATATCTCAATTGGGAACCCTAATTTCATATGCCTCCATCATGAAGGTGAAATCACTACACACAAGTGTGTGCAGAGATGCCCCGTCCCAATGGAATCTTCCATTTGTATACGCATCTTCAAGGTGACCACCAAGAACATGGCCATGTGATCTACCATGCTACCCATGGATCTTGTCCCCATGACTTCCAAAAACTTAACCCCTTGAGTGATTGATGACAACACCTAGTAATAGGTCATCATTGAAGAAACTATGCATTGAAAGCCACTTTGTCCCATGGTAATGGTATGGAATGGTTTAGGGTTTCAAAATATTTCATCGTTGTAGAGAGGTTTCAGAATCCATTCCCATTTTAAATAATCATTTTTGTAACGACTAGAATCTAACCAATTTATAAAATTTCAAGATGGTCCAAAGGCCCTAGAGTTTGAACGTAGGCTCTAATATCAGATGTAGTGGACCTTGTGAACTACTTAAAATAGAACATAACTAACAATTACTTTTTTAATACAACAAAAAACATATCTATTTTACTTATAACTTAAATTACTTAAAGTACCTAAAATAGAAGGAAGTCAAGGAACATACCTAGAAACAAAGTAAGAAAAACTTGACTTACATGATTGTAGTGCAGGTGCCTATCAATAGTAGTAGCAACATCGACGAGAAGAAAAGTGTTGGGGGGGACTCTCCACCCAACCTACCCCTTATTCAATGACTGAGATCCCCCAGGCCCTCAATTATTAAAACTATTTTCGACATAATCTTCTTTCCTCCCTTGGAATTAGCTATAGATGGATGCTAGTTCCCCTCAAATCCTCCTTTCCACTATCAAGTAATCCTCACAACATACTCATATATTCAACCATTCCCATGCAACCATATGATTCCCAAAAATCTCCCCAACCCCTGAGGTAGAGAAGAACCCCTCATGAATTCCTCCATCCCCCTTAAAAACCCATTTTCCATATTATTAAAATAAATAAATTTGCATGGATGAGCCTTGTCATCCATGTACTAATCCCACTTTAGCTTAATAAATTCCATTTTTAACATTAAGTATGCACCTAATTATTGTTTTATTTTCCTATTATATATGTATATCATTATGTACCTATAATATAATTAATTTGCAACTTTGGGCATTACATTTCTCTCTATCATCATTACTATCAACCATAGGATCATCACACTCATCCTTGTTTCCATCCCCAAAGAAACCTATGTGCATTTCATTCAATCCTTCTTCATGCACTTGATTTTCACCACCATCATCTTCACTAGAAATGCTAGGTGGAATGTCATCAATGTATGGTGATTTCATTAATTTTTCAAATTTCTCACATTGTAGTGGTCTCTTCAATGCTTCTCTTTTGACCCTAGTATGGTTTAAAGGATGGTTTGCATCATTCCATCAAATATTAAGATCTTGGTTGTGTTATGCAACCAAGTCCCAGAAATAGCATGAAAATAGCATAAATAGACCAAAAAGAGTAATCCACACCTTAATAATGAATAAAAGTGATGAATAGCAAGCCTCTTTGAGGGGGCAACCTCCTTATACCATGTACTAAGTACACAAGACCAGAAAAGACAATATGATTCAAATGAAAAGGTATCCTTCATATATATAGGAGACAAAGAGGTACAATTACAACTAATGGACCCAAGCCGACATAACTAATATAATAATACTAATGACAATTACCACCAATAGACCCAAGATGACATCAATAATATGTAATGAGCCACAATATATGGGGTAATGTGCCACATTTAGGTATTAACACACCCCTCCCCTTCAGACAAGTTGTGTCCTCAATGTTTGATTAGTTGTGGATGATTATGTATGAAAGACTCATTTTCCCGCGTCGAATCTTCAATTGGTAAGTTCTTCCACTTGATGAGGTACTCAGTAATCGACCAATTGCGTAGTTATTTGGTCCGTGTTTCAGTGATTTGTTCAAGTTCCAATATGAAATTTCCTTCTTCATCAAGCTCTGAAAAGATAGTTTGAATTGGGATCTTGTCTCCTATTACCTTATTTAAGAAAGAAACATGGAAAATTGGGTGTACCCTTGAAGATGAAGGGAGCTCCTATTTGTAATCCATACTACCAATATTTTGCAACACTTTATAAGGACCATAGTACTTGGGTTCTAATGTATTGTAATTATTTAGTTGGTTTAGGTACATTTGTTTGTAATGTTACAACCTCGAAAATAGCCAATCCCCTTATTCAAAACTCCTTTCACTGTGATGTTGATTTGGTTGTTTCATCATGTTTTTTTACATAGTCAAGTTGTTCTTTAGTAATTGGAGAACTTCTTGCTAGTGCTCTAGGTGATCTTCCACATCTTGAACTTTAGATTTTAGTTTTAAGGGAGTTGTGATAGATGGGTATGGTACCCATAAAGTTCCATAAATGGATACATTTTGGACGACATATGGAATGAAGTATTGTACCACAATTCTGCCAAAGATAACAATTTCCCCCATTGTGTTTGTTTATCAAATGCAAGGAAAGGAAGATAGCCTTCTAAACCTTTTTTCACTATCTCACTTTTCCCATTGGATTGAGGATGATAAGAAGAATTGTGAGCCAACTTGGTAGCCTAACAAGAAAATAATTCAATCCAAAATTTTCCAGAGAAAATTGGATCTCTATACTTACAATAATCTGCAGGTTTCCATGTAACTTTTGAACTATTTCCATGAAGGATGTAGCAACTGTACTTTCATTAAAAGGATGAAAGAGTGCAAAAAAGTGTGCATACCTTGTGATTTTATCAATCAAAACTGCAATAACATTCTTTCCTTTTGACTTGGGTAGACCTACGATAAAATCCATTGAGACTTCCTCCCAATGCTAAAATGGTATTTCTAATGGTTGTAAAAGACATGGGGTCTTAACTATTTAAACCTTATTTTGTTGGAAAACCAAATATTATTCCATGAACCCTTTGAACATTGGATTTAAGAATTTCCCAAAATAATCCCTTCTTGACCCTGTGGTATGTTTTTAGGGATCCTAAGTACCCACCTATAGGAGAGGTGTGTAATTCCAAAAGGATCTTTTGTTTGAGTTGGGATTTCTTACATATATATAAATGATCCTTATACCATAGTGAATCATTTTTCCACACAAAAAGTATCTGAGACACTAGGATCCTCTTTTATCCTTTGAATGAGTGTCCACATAGATAGGTCATTCTTCCATTCTTCCCTTGCTACTACTGCCCAACCCGTGTTCTATAATCAAAATCATACAAGTAATGTCTCAACATTGTCATCTTTTTTGGAGAGTGCATTTTCCACCACATTTTGGTTCCCTTTTCTATAGATGATTTCAAAGTCATATCCCAACATCTTGGTTAACCCTTTTTTTCTCTTTTGAAGATAGTCTCTTTTCCAAGAAGTATTTAAGATTATCATGATATGTTTTGACCTTGAAGTGCCTACCTATTAGGTAAGGACACCATTTCTTAAGTACATGTAGTATTTCCATAATTTCCTCCTCATAAATGGGTTTTTGTAAGTTCTTTCCCTTTATTGGTTGACTTTTGAAAGAAAGGGGTCATCCTTGTTGAATATAGTAACTTCTAAGAATATTATATTTGTCTATTATTTATTCCGGAGATGTTCCATACCTCCGAGGTGATTCTATTATGTATCCGAAGATGTTTATTCCTCCGAGAAGTTGTGGTAACTAGGGTTATTAGACCCACCATGTGGGGGTCGGCCCTGAGATCATATTTTAGGGGTTATTAGACTTCTCCAGTAGAGGTCGGCTCCATTAGGTATTTTTGTTGGTCGTGAGTTAGTATAAATAGAGGAGGTGAACTCCTCATTAGACACACTTGCTCACTTGAGAAAAGTAGCGCACTTGTCTGGGAGATTTTTCTAAGGAGGTGGAAGAAGAAGGGAGCACATCTTGTATTTTGGTTGATCATCGTATTGAGGAAAGCTTTGCTGGGTTTTCTACCCCATGAGTGTTTCCCAGGGTAAATCTGTGTCTATCTTGTGATTATGCTTCTTTCAGTGATCTTGCTAGTCTATTTGGTTTAAACTTAACATGGTATCAGAGCTAGACTGAATAGGACATCTTTCACAAGGTAAGAATCTCTCTCTCTCTCTCCGGTGGAGTTTAGGGTTTCAACAAAAGGTTGGTATTATTGAAATATGATTACATGGCTGGATATCCCTTCTCAAGACCAATCTTTTGAGCCCTAGATCAAACTTTTTGGTTGGGTAGAACTCCGGGAAAGTCAACCCTAATTCTACCAAAAGTGCGATAAACTGGAAATTGGTTTCAGCAGAAAGTTGTTATTGTTGAAATCTGATTACATGGCTGGATAGCCCTTCTCAAGAAAAATATTTTGAGCCCTAGATCGAACTTCTTGGTTGGGTAGAACTCCGGGAAAGTCAAACCCTAATTCTACCAAAAGTGCGATAAACCAGAAATTGGTTTCAGCAGAAAGTTGGTATTATTGAAATCTGATTACATGGCTGGATAGCCCTTCTCAATAAAAATCTTTTTGAGCCCTAGATCGAACTTTTTGGTTGGGTAGAACTTCGGGAAAGTCAAACCCTAATTCTACCAAAAGTGCGATCAAATTCTGTCTCAGGTTCCGAAAAAGTAAAAGGTAACTTTTCAGGTAAGTCTACTCTGTCTCTTGGACTCCCCCAAGAGAAGATGGCTCCAAACACTAAGCTTGAAGACAAGCTTAGAAGGTATAGAGAATTTTTCGGTCATGGAAATACAGAATTGGTCTCATTCTTGAAGAGAATGATCTTTCTCATTATATCAAGGATGAAGTTGCAGAACCAGAAGGAGATGAAGCCAGAGAAAAGCATAGGAAGGATTTGATTAGGGCAAAGAGAATCATAGCTGATTCTATTAAAGACCACTTGATTCCCCAAGTGGCCTCCAAGAAGACTCCAAAGGAAATGTATGATGCCCTAGGAAGAATGTATGAAGGAAAGAACATCAATAGGAAGATGAAACTAAGGACTCAATTGAAGAGTACCAATATGCACAAAGGAGAATCCATTCAAGACTACCTCTCAAGGGTCTCACAAATCAAGGAGAAACTAGATGCAATTGGTGATACTCTTGATGAGGATGAACTTGTGATGACTGCTCTCAATGGTCTCACTAGACCTTGGGAATCATTCATACAAACCATGTGTGCCAGAAAAGAGAGCATGAAGTTTGATATAGTATGGGAGGATTGTGTTCAAGAAGAATCTAGGGTAGCCAACAGAGAAGCTCTTCTCAAAGAGGATGACCAAGCTTTGGCCACCCATACCAAAAGAAGGAGAATGGGTCATCTCAAGAAAGTTGACCACAAAGGATCTCAACACTTCTCTAGACCTAAAAAGAGAAAAGGACCCAATCTAGTAAGAGATCTTTCCACAGTCGAATGCTACATGTTGTCATAAAAACTAGGACACATCTCCAGATTTTGTCCTTCACAAAAGAAGAATTTTGTCCACAAAAGACACCATGCACATATGGCAGAAAATGATAGTGAAGAAGAAGAAGAAGAAGAAGAAGAAGAAGAAGAGGTAGAGGTAAAACCTAGAAAGAAAAGATATAAAGTGAAGAAAGAAGATCCAGAAGAATATGTCCTATTCTCTGCACTCTCTGGATCTGTATCTTCTGGAGAAGATACATGGCTCATTAACAGTGGTGCTTCTAAGCACATGACAGGTCAAAAAAAGACTTTCTCAAATCTTGAAGAAAAGTCTTCTACACAAAAGGTATCTCTAGGAGATGACTACCAATATCCTATCAAAGGAATTGGTGAAGCTAGCTACAAGCTAGATTCTGGAACACCTTTGAAGATGAAAGACATCTTATATGTACCAGGTTTAAAGAAGAACCTACTCTCTATCTCAGCACTAGATAAGAAACGTTTTTAGAGTGGCTTTCATAGATGGACAAGTACTGATGTGGTCCAAAGGAAAGACAATCAAAGATGCAGTTGTCATTGGTGAAGAAGAAGGAGGTCTCTATAAGCTCAAGGGTCATCTAGAAGCTGCCCTTGCTCATGAGATCTCTATCCCTAGTGAGCTATGGCATAGAAGATTAGCTCACATCAACTATAAAGCCTTACCCTATGTAAGCAAGGTAGTCATAGGATTACCAGATTTGAAAGCTGATCATAATGGCTCATGTAAAGGATGTAAGAAAGGGAAAAATATCAAGAACCCCTTTCCAAAGAGTGAAACAAAGACTAAGAACATTTTGGAGCTAATACACTCAGATGTATGTGTACCAATGCCCACTACTTCTCTAAGTGGGTTTGAATACTATCTTTCATTCATTGATGACTATTCAAGGAAAACTTGGATATACTTCCTGAAAGGTAAGAATGAAGTCTTTGGAAAATTCAAAGAGTTCAAGGCTCTAATAGAAAATTTATCAAAAAAGAGAATCAAAATTCTCAGAACAGATAATGGCGGAGAATTTAGCTCAAAGGAATTTGAAGACTTTTGTAAAGAAGATGGAATTAAAAGGGAACTAACTACTCCCTATAATTCCCAACAAAATGGGGTGGTTGAAAGGAAAAATAGAACAATCATGGAAGCTGTGAAGACTATGATACATGACCAAGATCTTCCCATGTATCTATGGGTTGAAGCAGCCAAGACAGCAGTATATGTGCAAAATAGATTATCTCATAGTGCTCTTGATTTCAAAACTCCAGAAGAAGTGTTTACAGGAAAGAAGCCTGAGGTAAGTCATCTTAAAATATTTGGGTGTCCTGTGTACATCCACATTCCAAAAGAAAAGAGAACCAAGTTGGACCCTTCTAGTAAGAAGGGAATATTTGTTGGTTATTGTGAATCATCCAAAGCCTTCATAATTTACATTCCAGGTTTTCATCACATAGAAATAAGTAGAGATGTAACATTTGATGAAGAAGCAGCTCTCAAGAAATCCAGAAAATGCCAACTTGAAGAAATCTATGAAGAAGATACAACTCCCAGAATCACAGAGGCTGTGCCCATTCCTGAAGATAATTCTCTAGAGGATCATGACATGTTGGAACCACAAGGGCCTCCTATTACAAACTTATCTAAGAAAAGAAGGCCAGCATGGGCTAGAGATATTATTCAAGGGGCTGAAAGATATGGAGCTCCTGAAGGCTCCACTAGAGAAAGAAAGAAACCAAAACTAGTTTCCAACTACATGGCCTTGATGTGTGATCTTGTGGATCAACTACCTACCAAATATTAAGAGGCAGCTCAGAAGAAAGAATGGGTAGAAGCATTGACAGAGGAATATTAGTCAATAATGAAAAATGATGTTTGGGATATAGTCCCCAAACCAAAAGATAAAAGTGTGGTTTCTTCGAAATGGATTTTCAAGATAAAGCATGTTGCAGATGGTAGCATTGAAAAATACAAGGCAAGATTTGTAGCCAGAGGATTCTCTCAGAAAGAGGGAATTGACTATGAAGAAACATTTGCACCAGTTTCTAGGTATACTTCAATTAGAACTATCATGGCACTTGCATCCATGATGAAGTGGAAATTGCACCAAATGGATGTTAAGACAACTTTTCTGAATGGTGTAATTGAAGAAGAAGTATACATAGAACAACCACAAGGATTTGAGGTCAAGGACGGAAGGACCCATGTATGCAAACTGAAAAAGGCATTATATGGATTGAAGCAAGATCCCAGGGCTTGGTACGGAAGGATTGGCAATTTCTTAACAAGCATGGGCTTTACCAAAAGTAAAGCTAACCCCAACCTTTATCTCAAAGTGATGGATGATGAACCAGTTATATTGTTGTTATATGTAGATGATCTATTTCTAACTGGAAATGAGAAACAAATTATTGAAAGCAAGAAGAATCTTTCTTCAGAATTCGAGATGAAAGATCTCGGATTAATGCACTACTTCTTAGGCTTAGAAGTATGGCAAGAATCAAAAGGAATATTTCTAAATCAAGGTAAGTATACTGTGGAGATTCTCAAAAGATTTGATATGTTGGAGCGTAAAGCCATGGCCACTCCCATGGACTCCAACTTGAAGTTATTAGTTAATGATTCATCAGAATTAGTGGACATAACTCTATATAGACAAATCATTAGATCATTGATGTATTTAACAAATACTAGGTCTGATATATGCTTTGATGTAAATACCCTAAGTCAGTATTTATTAGAACCTAGAAAGGTTCACTTAATAGCTGCAAAGCATGTAATGAGGTAACTAAAAGGTACATTAGATTTTGGTCTATATTATCTCGGAGGTCATGAACTTAGGTTACATGGTTACTCAGATTCTGACTGGGCAGGTAGTGTCTCAGACAGAAAAAGTACTTCAGGTGGATGTTATGGTCTTGGATCTGCTATGGTTTCATGGTTCAGCAAGAAACAATCTAGTGTGGCCCTCAGTACTGCTGAAGCAGAATATATAGCTGCCTGTTCTGCCAACTGTGAAGCAGTATGGCTTCGGAAACTATTATCTGGAGTGTTTGACTTAGAAATGGATCCCACTGTGATTATGTGTGATAATCAAAGCTGCATTAAGATGATTGAAAATCCTGTGTTCCACGATAAGTCAAAACACATTGAGATCTGATACTTCTATATACGATATATGGTGCAGAGAGGAGTTATCAAGCTCGAGTATATAAGCACTGAGGATCAGATTGCTGATATCTTGACTAAACCTCTGTCTCAAGTGAAGTTTGAATACTTCCAAGACAAGCTTGGTGTAGTTCAAAAAGGACCCTCCTCGAAAGGGGGAGTAGCATAGTATCTGATAACAAGTCTATCTCATCAATGATGAGGTTACCTATTTACTGCACTTAGTTACTTAGAATTATTTAGATTTAGGACTCTTATATTTTTACTTTTGATGATAGATGTATTAGTGAGAATACATGTTTTTGATGATAGATGTATACATGCTTTTGATGATAGATGTATACATGCTTTTGATGATAGATGTATTAGTGAGAATACATGCTTTTGATGATGAGGATACATGTTTTGATATACATGTTTTGATGATGAGGATACATGATGCCTTGATGTATTGATATTTGTACTTGTATGGATGAAGATACTTGTACCCATATTAATGAGAGGATTGTATCATCCGTGGACTTTAGTCCTAAAGTGATCCGCAGACAGATGTCTCCGAGAGTAAGAGGATTGTATCATCCGTGGATTTTAGTCCTAAAGTTGAGCCGTAGACATGATGTCTCCGAGAACAAAATCCTGAATGAAAAGGTAAGGGGATTGGATCGTCCTCGGACTTTGGTCCTGTGAATTGAGCCATAGACATGAGGTCTCCGAGAACAAAATCCTGAATGAACAAGTAAGGTGATTGGATCATCCTCGGACTTTGGTCCTGTGAATTGAGCTGTAGACATGATGTCTCCTTGAACAAAATCCTGAATGAACAGGTAAGGGGATTGGATCATCCTCGGACTTTGGTCCTGTGAATTGAGTCGTAGACATGATGTCTCCGAGAACAAAATCCTGAATGAACAGGTAAGGGGATTGGATCATCCTTGGACTTTGGTCCTGTGAATTGAGCCGTAGACATGAGGTCTCCTAGAATTGAATGATAGGACTGGATCATCCCTAAGCTTCGGTTCAAAAGGTACATGATAGGACTGGATCGTCCCTGAGCTTCGGTTCAAAAGGTACATGATAGGACTAGATCGTCCCTGAGCTTCGGTTCAAAAGGTACATGATAGGACTGGATCGTCCCTGAGCTTCGGTTCAAAAGGTACATGATAGGACTGGATCGTCCCTGAGCTTCGGTTCAAAAGGTACATGATAGGACTGGATCGTCCCTGAGCTTCGGTTCAAAAGGTACATGATAGGACTAGATCGTCCCTGAGCTTCGGTTCAAAAGGGTACATGATAGGACTGGATCGTCCCTGGACTTCGGTTCAAAAGGTACATGACTGGATTGCATCATCCATGGACCTATGTCCTAAAGAGAGCAGGATTGATCACCCTGTAAAATGATGATCGTGTGATGACAATACTGATGATCGTGTGACGACAATGATGATGTTGATGATCGTGTGAGGACGATGCTGCTGATGATCGTGTGATGTCGATGCTGATATGATGACGATGCTGATGATCGTGTGATGTCGATGCTAATGATCGTATGATGACGTTGATGATGCTGATGATCGTGTGATGACGATGTTGATGATCGTGTGATGATGATGTTGATGATCGAAGTGATGTCAATGCTGATGATCGAATGATATCTAACAATGTTGATGTTTCAGTAACTAGTTGAGTTACTGATGATGATGAATTGAAGAAAGCTTCCGATGATATATAGATGTATCATGTATGATGTAGTCGATGACTCGTTGCTCCTACAGATGTTATTATAATATCCTGCTCGTTAAGGGGGAGCGTTGAATATAGTAACTTCTAAGAATATTATATTTGTCTATTATTTATTTCGGAGATGTTCCATACCTCCGAGGTGATTCTATTATGTATCCGGAGATGTTTATTCCTATGAGAAGTTGTGGTAACTAGGGTTATTAGACCCACCATGTGGGGGTCAGCCCTGAGATCCTATTTTAGGGGTTATTAGACTTCTCCAGGAGAGGTCGGCCCCATTAGGTATTTTTGTTGGTCGGGAGTTAGTATAAATAGAGTAGGTGAACTCCTCATTAGACACACTTGCTCACTTGAGAAAAGTAGCGCACTTGTCTGGGAGATTTGCTAAGGAGGTGAAGAAGGAGGGAGCACATCTTGTATTTTGGTTGATCATCTTATTGAGGAAAGCTTTGCTGGGTTTTCTACCCCATGAGTGTTTCCCAAGGTAAATCTGTGTCTATCTTGTGATTATGCTTCTTTCAGTGATCTTGCTAGTCTATTTGGTTTAAACTTAACAATCCTTATTTAACCATTTGTTCATGCATGATGGGAAGACTTGAGGTTCAACATAATTTTACCAATAAAACCCAAGACACTGGCCCTTTCAGAATCACCTGCAAGAAGATGAAGTCTCACCCAAGGTATCTAGGGGGACTACGGGAACCAAGCTTTCGTAGTGTTGAAGGGATCTGAATAGTCATTTAACATATCTACCATTCATTCATTTATCGCACATAAACATGTAACTTATGCCTATGAAATGATAACTCATTCAAAGCATAAATAAAAATAGAGCATCCATATGTGAAACAAGCATAGCATTCCTCACGTTAAACACATCAACCACATGTTCAATACAATTTCACTTCATTCATATTATCATTAGGAGTTCAATATTACACAACCTGCACAATGCGCCGCAGATCTTTGTTACATACCCATAATTACTCAACACAATATCAACTATGACAATAGCCACAATAGCTTCTGAAGCAACTCAACAACAACTCAAGCATAACACACGCTAACCATTAACCCAAAAACCCATTACATATTTATACATTGTGACAGGGGTTTATCGTGTTACAATGTGGACACAAATTCCCAACTAACTTCCGTATTTTGTGTGCTTTGGTCCATATTTTGGGCACGACTTCCAAGAGGGGTCCAAAAACCCATGCCAAAATTCTTGCATTAGAACAACACCGATTCCATTTCTTGAGGCATCACATTCCACATTGAATGTTTTTGTGAATTCTGGTGTGGTCAAAACATAATATTTTCACATTTGCTCTTTAAGTTGTTCAAATACTTGAGTTACCTATGAAGTCCACAAAAATCCTTCCTTCTTCAATAATGATGTTAGAGGTGTTGTTATTCTTCCATAGTTCCGAACAAACTTGTGGTTGTACCCTGCCAAAAATAAGAATATTCTAAGATTCTTCAAGGTTTTGGGAATCGTCCAGTCTATCATGGATTTAATTTTGTTAATGTCTACCTTAACACCTTCATGAGATACAATATGAACCAAATACTCTACCTCCTTTACCCCAAAGAAACATGTGGAAGTCTTTGCATATATTTGTTTCTCTTTTAGTATTTGTAGCACCCTGTCAACATGTTGAACATGTTCTTCCCAAGACTTGCTATAGATTAGTATATCATCAAACAATACTCACACAAATTTTCTAAGGGCTTGAAAATGGAATTCATTAAACCTTGAAATGTGGAAGGTTCATTCATAATTCCAAAAGGTAAGACCATAAATTCATAATGACCTTCATGAGTTTTGAATGTTGTTTTTGGAATGTATTCTTCCTTTATTTTAATTTGATGGTACCATGAACAAAGATCCAACTTTGTAAAGTAAACTGCTCCATGTAGTTCATCTAACAATTCATCAATTACAAGAATGGGAAACTTATATTTAATGGTGATCTTGTTGAGCTCTCTATAATCTAGACACATACGCCATGATACCTCCTTCTTGTGTACCATTACCACTAGTGTAGAGTAAGAACTTTGGCTCGGCCTAATTATGCCAGCCTCTAACATTTCTTTCAACTATATGCTCAATTAAGCTATTCATGGTTATATGTAGTAGCAGTTTGAGATCATAGAGGAATCTGCGTTAGAAAGTTGAGAATCTCGAATAAAAAAATAAAATAGAAGTCCTTTATTATAATAACTAGAACTAAAAAAAAATTAAGCTAATGATTTATAACTAATAAACTTGAATTAATATTAATCTCACTTAATAATAATAATAACAATTTAATAGAGGAACGTTCATACTTATCTTAATAAATTAATTAAGTAATTCTACTTATTTCAATAATTAGAATTTCTCATATAAACAAATTTAAGACATTATTAATATACAAACCTTAATTTATCAAAATTGTCGGCTAAAATAAAAACTCATTTTTTAGAAAACCCTAAAAAACTATCAATGGCTTACCTCTAGACCTAGAGTAACTCGAGACACTTTTCTCCTGATGATGAGCCCTACTGTGTGGCTCGAAATGTCGAGATTCTCAAATTTCTAATGCAGATTCCTCTATGATCTATATGCTCAATTTCACTCTTCTATCCATAAGGGTATTTGCAAGGTCTAATGTTAGGAGGAAGACTTCCTAGAATTAAGTTAATAACATGATAAAAATCTCGAGTAGGTGGAAGACCTTTTCAAATATCTTCAAATACCTTGGAGTGCTTATCAATTACCCTTTGGAGTTCCCTAGGAGTAGGAGGGTTAGATGTTTGAACATCTAATGAGCATAATTGTGCAACTACACCTTGATGTCCCTTTTTCAACAATTTTTTCATACCATTAGAGCTTATCACCTTGCTTGGATTCCCTATGATACCCCTTAATTCAAATTATTTTCCTTCCCAAGAAAATTTCATGAAAATTTCTTGAAAATTAAAAGGCACTATTCCCAATGATTGTAACCATTGAACCCCTAAGATGACATCATCACTGCCCATTAGGATAGAATTCATTGGACTATTTAATACATATTCCCCCATAGTAAGATTGATATTATGGAATTTACCTGAGTAGTTGATAGTTCCTCCATTTGCAATCATTACTTGAAACTCTAGTGCTAGATATACAAAGCAATTGAGAACTTTGTCTAATTTAGAGTGAATGAAATTATGAGTACTACCAAAATCAATCAACATTGTTACCTTTTTATTGTTGATATATCCTTCGATATTGATATTTTGAGGAGTGCTAATTCCAACTAATGCATGACAAGATATGGTGGGAGTAATCTCTTCAGAACTAATCTATTATATTTCTTCATCTCAAGATGATTCTTGCTCTTTTGCTTCTTCCTCTTCACAATATATGTAGAATAATTTATTCTCGACACACTTATGTCCCTTACTACTTTCTATCACAATTAAAGGATAGAACTCCAATTTCATTAAACTTGGACATATTCGAGTCCAAGTCACTTTCAAGACAGGTCAAAAAAAACCTTTCTAAACCCCAAAATCAAGGTTTCTAAAGTGCCAAAACTGGTTCCAAAAGTGCCAAATCTGCTTCCAAAAATACCAAATCCGATTCCTATAGTGTCAAATCCGGTTCCAAAAGTTCCAAATCCAGTTCCAAAAGTGCCAAATCCAAGTTCCAAAAGTGCCAAATCTGGTACCAAAAGTGCCAAATTCGGTTCCAAAAGTGCCAAATCCAGGTTCCAAAATTGCCAAATCCGGTTCCAAAAGTGCCAAATCCGGTTCCAAAAGTGCCAGATCCAGGTTCCAAAAGCATACTTTTGCTTTTGATATCCCCCTTTTGAAATTGGTTTTTGCACTTTTCTAATATGATAAATATGATAATGGCACTTTTAGAACCAGATTTTTCCCTTTTGGAAGGCTACTTTTGACACTTCCAATACTTAAATTTTCATTTTTGAAAATTGATTTTGACACTTTCAAGCTCTGATTTTGCACTTTCAAAAACCAAACTCGACACTTTACAAGTATTATAATCACAGTGAAATTGAACATACTAGTACAAACAAACATTCAAGTGTATTATTTAACAAAATGCTTTCATTTTATTCACAATTGGCCTCACATCACTCACGCCCTTCAGGTCCAGCAAGCAAGACCATAATTGATCTAACAAGAATGTGTCATTGACATCTCAGCAAGTATACGTTTTTGTTATAATACCATTCCCTTCCTTGTTACAAACATGTTTTTATTTCGAGTCATCTATAGTCACTGTATTTGTAGCATCCCAACCATGGATCAAAATGTCCCAAACTTTGTCTAAAGGATTGAGAAATACATAAGGATTTCCATCACCTTGATAGCCCTCTTTGTCTATGCAAGAACAATATTCTTGTGTTAAAATTACTCTAAATTGTTCCCTTTGCAATCTTGTTCTTTGTAATAATGTTGGAAAAAACTCATCAACGCTTTTTTGTTGTGTATATGTCCATACCCCAACTTCAAATATAATAAATCATTTTTCAAAAAGTTCCCTAAATCCTGGACATATAAAATAATACTTTGTGGTTGATTTGATATCTAGTGTTCGTGGAAATACGAATTTTTTTTGTATGTATTGCGTGTAACCAAACTCCATTCAAATCGAAAATAATCAATGGTTTACTAGTAACCAATATTCTAGTATTTGTAAACCAAAAAAGCACACACACAACCCAGTCAATAAAATATTATGTTTCAATGTTTCTAAGTATATTGTTTTCATGTTCTGCAATTTTAGAAACGATTTTTGAAACACATCAACATATACATGATACAATGTCCATAAATAATATGAGAATTGTCTAATAAAATTTGCATCAATTAAATGTAGAAGTTGTCAAAAATATACAAATCACTAAATGAATTATTTTCTATATAATATGATGGTCATTTGAAGTTGAATGCCTTTAACCAACTCCCCATTTTTGAACGAGGCCCTAGATAATTCAACAAAGAACACAACATTGTTTTTATATTTATTTATCTATCTTGTGAATCGTCAATTTTCCAACTAGTTGGCATTTTCAAGTAGTTTTCCTTGCTATTATCTGTTGAATGATATTGCCCTTCATCTATAAACAACATGTCTATTTTTTATATATATATCCATATTGGATAAGTACATCCATGAACGATTTTTTATATATGTGCAATAATTAACCAACATTATTAATAGTACTATATCTCCATATTGGAGAGCTGAATCCAAAGGCTAGAAGAACTCTTTCAATATACTCCTAGATCAGCTTATCAAAAGATTTAGAAAGGTCCAGCTTAAGGATCATGCCCGGTTTTTTTTAAATTTTCAGGGAATGGGTTACTTCATGGGAAAGAATAATTCCGTCCAAGATCTTAGTCCCTCCTCATAACCCATTTGCTCTGGGTAAATGAGAAGGGGTAAAATGGGCTTCAAATGATCAACAACCACTTCAGTGATTATTTTATAAATGAAATTGCATAATGATATAGGATGAAACTTACCTGCCATTGACACTCCTTCCTCTTTGGGGATCAAGGTGATATACATGCCATTTAGATATGGAAGGACCCACTACTTTCCTCTTGAATCCTCCACTATTTAAAGTACCTCTTATTTTAGCAAATCCCAACAATGATGGAAGAAATTGATGGTGAAGCCATCCAAGCCTGGGGATTTCCTTATGTCATCTGATTTACCGCAACCTCCAAATCCTGAATGATGATGGGATGCATGAGTGCCACAATGTGTTCCTCTATGGGTAGTTAAGGAATGTTTCTTGTGACCCGGTTGATAGCCTCTTCCTGATTCGAGATTGGCTCAATTAACAAGGTATGATAGTAGTGCACAAGTTCATTCTCTATCTCTTCATGTTTATCCAGATAAACCCCTTCCTCATATTTGATAGCATTGATCTTGTTGTGCATTCTATGTTGAACCATGGACCAATGAAAAAAGCAGTGTTTCTCTCCCCTTCTTTTAGCCATGTTATTCTCGATTTTTTCCTCCAAAGGATTTCTTACTTCCTACATCGATCCTCAAGCTGAGCCTTCAACTCTTCTTCTTTAACCCTATTGTCCTTTGAGTGGCCATCCTCAATGATCTGATTCTATATTTTCTCTAATTCTTTTTCAATGGTGCTCTTTGCATTGAATATGTTACCAAAGGTTGTTTTATTCCAACTCTTAAGCTTGGATCTAATTTGTTTCAACTTCTACTGCATGATAGCCATTTTGGAGTGCCTTGAAACCATAGCATTCCTCCAGCAATTATGGACCATTTATTGAAAATATGGGTGTGAGTCCCAAAACTTCTCAAATCTAAATGGACAATGTGTCTGAGTTCCTATTCAATGTAAGGTGAGATAGATAGGCCAATGGTCCGACCCTGCAACAAATAGGATAGAGGCTATGAGATACCCAACTATAGCCAATAGATTTTCTAAGACTAGAATATGATCTAGCTTGGAAGAAATTTGTTTTTCTCTTCCCCTCCTATTGTTCCAAGTGAAAGTGCCTCCCATGGTTTCCAGATCTACAAGATGTTTTGAATCTATGAAATATTTAAATTTGAGGTCATATGGAGTTAGAATTATTCTCCCTCATTTTTTTCCTATAGAGACGTAATCATGTTAAAATCACCTCCAATAATGCATGTTGCTTCTGGATCTTGTTGCATCAACCATTAAAGGTAGCTTAACATTCAATTCTTATGGGTATGGATCTAGGGACCATAGACATTTTCTATTGACCCATGGATCCCCGTTCCCAAAATATGAAAAGAGGTTGCAACAAGTAAGATAGAGGCTATGAATCCCCAACTATAGCCAATAGATTTCTTGATACTAGAATATGATCTATCTTGGAAGAAATTTGTTTTTCTCTTCCCCTCCTATTGTTCCAAGTGAAAGTGCCTCCCATGGTTTCCAGATCTACAAGATGTTTTGAATCTATGAAATATTTAAATTTGAGGTCATATGGAGTTAGAATTATTCTCCCTCATTTTTTTCCTATAGAGACGTAATCATGTTAAAATCACCTCCAATAATGCATGTTGCTTCTGGATCTTGTTGCATCAACCATTAAAGGTAGCTTAACATTCAATTCTTATGGATAGGGATCTAGGGACCATAGACATTCGCTATTGACCCATGGATCCCCGTTTCCAAAATATGAAAAGAGGTTGCAACAAGTAAGATAGAGGCTATGAATCCCCAACTATAGCCAATAGATTTCTTGATACTAGAATATGATCTATCTTGGAAGAAATTTGTTTTTCTCTTCCCCTCCTATTGTTCCAAGTGAAAGTGCCTCCCATGGTTTCTAGATCTACAAGATGTTTTGATTCTATGAAATATTTGAATTTGAGGTCATATGGAGTCAGAATTCTTCTCCCTCATTTTTTTTCCTATAGAGACATAGTCATGTTAAAATCACCTCCAATAATGCATGTTGCTTCTGTATCTTACTGCATCAACCATTCAAAGTAGCTTAACATTCAATTCTTATGGGCATGTATCTAGGGACCATAGATATTCTCTATTGACCCATGGATCCCTGTTCCCAGAATATGAAAAGAGGTAGATAGGGAATTGATAGTAGCTACAAAATTATTAAGATAAATCTCCTGAGGATTCCATACTATAGAGATCCTTCCTAAACCCCCTGTTGCATCAACAACCATCAATTGCCTACCTCTCCAAATACAAGCCATAATATTGTGAAGACCGGAACTAGTACATTTTGTCTTCTGTATAAAAAGAATAGCTTGTTTGTCTTGAGTAATTTTCATCTTGATCATTATGTGCTTGGAAAGGCCATTTATGCCTCGTAAATTCCAAGAGATAAGATTCATTGTAAACTGGGGTTGAGGGAAGGGAAGAATTTTGTTACCTAGGCATACTGCCATGACTCAACAAGTCTTGTTCCAAGCGAGATGATTCTTTGAAAGTTTGTTTTTGCATCCCTACTTTTTATTGTCTCTATGAGCTCTTTGATTTTCCTTCTGAGGGGTGTTTTGGATCCCAAGCTTATTGGTGTCTCTATCCTTGGCTAGGGATTCCTTAAGTAGTTGAATCTTCTTAGAGAAGATAAATTTGTAAGCTTTGCAGGCACAAGCATATTCCATCCCAAGTAGATCTAGATATTTGAGGTCCATCTCGCCCATCTCCTCATCCATAATTATGCACGGACCTTGATCTTCATTCCTCTGGGTGTGGCTTACCTCAGGGATATATGGGGTTTGGGTTGGGTTTTCCTGCAATATTTTCTATGGTTGATCAGATCCATGCAAGATCTTATCTGGTTCTTCATTTATTTCCCGATGTAATTCTAAGTGTGATTGTTGGGTCCTCGGTTGCTCTTCCTGAACGGAGGAAATAAACTCCTCTGGTTTCCGATCAAAAACCCCAAATTTGTTGTTGTTGGAGGGAGAATAGTTCTTGTCTATGGATGGAGGCCTCCGAGGGTGCTGGCACTTCCTCATAGCTTTCTAGAAACCCTTATTATTTGTATTATATGCTTGCTTTATCTCCTCATTGAGTTTATTTAATGGACAATCCCTGTATAAATGGCCATGTTCATGGAATTTTCTACATCAGAATGGAACATGTTCGTATTCCAGTGGTTGGACCCATTCATAGTCATCATGCATGAGTCATATTCAGTCTGGAAAATCCTTAGCAATGTGCATGTAAATGAAAATCCTTGCATATGAGGTGAATTTATTGTGCCTTGTTTGATCTGCAATTTTCACAAATATACCTAGGGCTTTCCCTATATCATGGAGGGTTTCCTCATCCCAATACTCCTGGGGAAAGGAGTACATGCGTATCCATACAAGGTCCCATGTAAATTCTTCTTTTTCTGTATTGAGCCATTCCTTCTAGTTGCATAGATAGAGCTCGATAGAGTTGAAGAAATAGGGCCCTCCATCTTCAACCCTTGATTTATCTTCAAGCCGATGAAATATGACTGTGAAGAAGCCCTTGGATCCTAGCTGAATATCATAGTGGGATTTTGGATTCCATTTTGTTTCAATCCATCCATGAAGCGCCTTCTTTGTGGTCCATATTCCAATGAATTTCGTAATCAGTGTGTGATCCTTCATATGTTGAGATCTCGCATTTATGCATTTTGAAGGGAGAGAGAGAGAGAGATGCAGGTTCTATCTGCTACTTTTGCAATGCATGTGTTGGTTTCATGATTCTTCTCAGGATTTGTATCAGTTTATGGGCTTCCTTGGGGAACCTCCTTACCAAGGATGTCAGGCTAAGGAATATCCTCTGAGTTGGTCTGCAGAGTAGTGGTTGGTTTGTTGGCCTGCACCAAAGGATCATATGTGGATACATGCGGGGAGGGGCCTACTTCCCCCCCTACTAGGTAGCCATTGCGAATACCGAATTCTAGTGGAAATTTTTCCCATTAAATAAAAAGGAAGGGATTAAAAAATGATTGAAAGTGACAGGAAACCACAGCGGGAGTAACCCTAGCCATGGAGCAGAGAATTTTTTCACTCACTTTAAAAAAAAAAAATTGGTTTTGGATCTGATCTTATTGGAAGCTTGAAATATGTTATTTATTTGTTTAAACGATGTATCTTACTCTACAAATTCTCCCTCTATGGATGATCAGATATCTAGATAAATTTGTTGTTGCAATTGCTTGGTTTTTGGAACATCTCTAGTTGAGGAATCTTGCTTGGAAATTGGGGTTTTTTCCTTGTTTCAAGTTCTGATATTAATGGAATCTTTAAATATGTTTATATATGTCTTATTTTCTGTATCATACTCTGCAACTTCTCCCTCCATGGCTGTTCATATCTATTATATGATCCACAAATGAAAATATTGAGTTTTAATTGCTAGAAAGTGGGTGTTTTTGCTAGAAAACTAGATTGAATTCATAGTTTATCACGAGAATTGAATATCTGATATTGTAAGGATGTATGTAAATTCTCTAGTGAACTCTTGGTGGCTATATAGTGCCCCATATAGCTGTTATTCTTTTTATTTGGGACTCACAATTGGTTTTGCATGGATTTAGATGCTTATCGGATAATCCGGTAGTGTTTTTTATATCAATAATAGATCTTATCTTTGTATGAATTAATAGTTGTATATGATAGATCTGTATTTTCCATTTTACATTATTGAATGGATTTAGGTGTTATTTTTAGATCTAACCTGATGAGAAATGAAAAACTATTAATAAAAGTGTCATAAATTGGATTGATGGGAGTGCCATAAATTGCATAGTTTTATGGTAGAAAGATCTAGTTTGTAATTTTTTGCAAAGAATTATGTAATTACAATTAGTTATCATTATTGGGTTTATTATGGTCACCTTTATTATTTTAATAATGCTAAGGTCCAATTTTATTAAAGTTTGTAAATTTGGTTGCATTGTCATTCTTGCATGGTGTTGCATCTGCATGAGCTCTTGGAGAATTTTATAATTGTTTTTAAGTATCACAATTATTTTAAAGGTTGTATATTTGATTTAATTGGATTGATGGTATGTCATAATAGCCTTTGGTTAACCTTAATCTATTATGTTATGCCTTTATTTAGTCTTCCTTTGGGTTTACATCTGCTTGTGACCTTGGTGTCGGGGTCAGGTACATTACATACTTCATTTTGACTATTAAATTCAATCATTGAATGCATGCATGAGGTTGGTGAGGGAAATCTTCCAATTTTGTTATGGAAGCATGGGATGAATATAATTTTATGACTTTTATAAAATTCCTCTCTTTTATGGTCAGAAGTTGTCAATTGTCTCTTTTCTATTCTCTTATCTCTTTTGGAGTCTATCATCCATGTTTTACAAGCTGATTTTTATAGTAGATTTTACACTACATATAGTTTTTCTTTTTGATGACAAACTTATATAGACAGGGATTCACTTCGCATTGCTGTTAACAAAGATCGACCAAACACCATTAAGCATCAGACCAGAAAGGTTTTACCATTTCCAGCAACACCCGCAGAGCGAGTGAAGTCTCACTCGAGATGTCTATGGGGGGCTGCAGGAACCAAGTTTCCACAATTGTGAGAAGACATGCACTGTTTCACTCCCAATCGCAACACAAGACAGAGATTTGCATTCACATTATAACATCATACTATCATCCTATTAATCCTTAACTACATTACCATCTCGTAATTAACGAATTAGAAAAATTAACAAATCATGTTTAAGGATTTTGCGGTAGATAACATAGTCGCGAAAGCATCTATTGCGATCTCAAGAAAACATCAGACATTGCGATACGCGAAAAGATAGAGATGCAAATCATTCTGAATATTGCATAACTACTATATAATAGACAAAAAATAGATAAATGCTTCCATAGGTTGATCAAAAAGACAAAAAACATAGATATCTGTGAGGGTATCATCTCATAATGCACAACTCAATAAAATGCCCTCGGGATTACAATCACAATAAGGATTCTTCTCTTCATATGCCTGCAGGGCTGATTATTCTCAAATATTACAATATTACTTCTACTTATAGGCGCACTTGGTCATTACAAATGGTCCTAATGATCCATCGCTTACTAATGTAACCAATTACTTCCACATATCTCGGCTTTGCGATTGATCCTTCGTTCTTTTCTTTGACCCTTTTTCCGCTTGGGGTTCCACACTTGTGCGCTCTGAACCCATTCCAACAGGCCCCCAACAAAAAATTGTGGCTCGCCCTCAAGCCACTTTAGCTGGAAACTATTAGTGCATCTACTACATTTACTTGCATTTTGAACTCATCGTAATCTGTCGTGACTTGGTTGACCGTTTCCTTGTTCATTACCGCTTTGTACTCTTCCCCATTTTGGGAAACTATATTTCTAGCACCCATGGTGAACGAGTATTGCAAAATCCAACTAATATGGTGCCGGAAAACAATATTTATAACACACATGGTGGACAAGGTATGCAAAATCGAACTGTTCTAGTTCCAGCACATCGGTTTCATGAATTTGATCATCATTCGCTAAAGCCGGAGTGTCCCTTGCGTTGGTCTTGCAGAGGTCAAAAAACCCATCGGTTCTCCATCAACTGCAACTCATGTCAAGCTGCAAGCACCCCACTTTGTCCTTCAGTTAGTATCCATCGATCGGCTGGTACTTCTATTGTTCCTCATCATCCGCACTAATGCAACCACTAGTTGTTCATGAACACTTGTCATCCTCGCCCTTAGCGCACCTTGTGTGCTCATGCTGGAAATGAAATGCACCGTTGCAGCCCTCTAATCTCACTCTTTGCTCTGCAACTTCTTCAGAACCGTGCATTAGGATCAATGAATCTAACCTGTAATACGCATAAGGCTTAACGATTCTAGTTATCCTTTTGTTTGTATATTTATATCTTAACTTGCCCGCTCCCTGTCCATCTTATCGTTCTTGAACAATGATTTCCAAATCATTCATTGAATCTTTCGCAGATTTACCAAATCATGTCATCGATTGTGTCATCACCTACCTCCTTCGTCATTTGTTGAGGCTTAAATGTTGTAATTATTATCTGATTTGACTCACGTGTGCTAAACTTCGATGAGCTTCAAGCATTGTCGCTTACTTCTTACTCCTTTATTGCTTCGTCGACAAACCCAATGTTTTCGACAGACTCCCAACTTTCAATCATTTTTTTTATTTCAATATTTTTTTCAGTCATTATGCACCTGACCATCAAGATAAGGGTTTAGCCGGATTCCATTTACTAAATTTGTGAATAGTGTTCCATATAGCTTTTGTAACTGTACTACACCTCCGTCAGTAATAAAATTTATAATATAGGGACCCAACTAATGCATCTACAGCGCACCTAGGTGCTTCGCAAACTTACTGTCATACATCAGGACCATATCTCGGCACTGGAAGTGCTTCTCCTTAACATCGCGATCGTGCCAAGCCTTCTGGCGATGCTTTTCTACCTGTTCATGGAATTATGCGATAAAATTATCGTCATCAATTTCTACCAGCTGCACCAACCGTTCTTCGATGGCTCTGTCATCACTCATTGTTGTTGCTACTGCGATGCGCAGACTCAGGACGATATACTCCATTGGCATCACTGCTTCTTGTCATTAGAATAACTTGAATGGATTATGGACTGTCAATTGTTTACAAGTCATTCTGTAGGCCCACAATATCACTGGAATCTTCAAATCCCAATCGTCATGGTTTGTGTTACACACCTTTGTGAGGGAATGCTCCAATGCCTTATTCAGTGCCTCCACTGCACCATTATCCTACGGATGATATGGGGTACTCCTTCAATGCTGAATTTGAAATTCTTCTGTCATGGAACTAATATTTTGGTTGATGAAGTGAGTGCCTTGATTGTTCATCAGTATCTTTGGGCACCCAAACCTGGTGACCACATTATCAAAGAGAAATCTTGTTGTTATCACAACCGTGCAATCATTTGCTGGTGCAACTTCATCCCATCGCGTCAAATAATCAATCGCAGTAATTATGTATCGCGACCCCGTTCTTTTTCATGGTGGGTTGATGGGTCCCACGAATTCAAGTTCCCATTTGTCAAAGGCTTGTAACTTCAGTTGAGGTACTAGCAGCATTTCATCCCTTCGCGACGGTTTCCTTGTTCTTTGGCATACATTGCATCTCTTTGCATACTCTGCAGCATATCCATGCACTGTTGGCCACCATAGTCCAGCCCTAAGTATCTTCCTAGTAGTGGCACACCCTCCATAGTGTCCTCCTGCGATCCCATCGTGAGCTTCCACTAATATTGTTTCTTGTTCATGCAGAAGGACGCATCTACGAAGGATTTCATCTGGCCCCATTTTATAGAGCTAGCCTACGACTAGCTGAAATTTGACATCCCTAACAACTAGCTAATTTTTCTGACTGCTAGTGAATTCTTCTGGTGCATGTCCTATAGCCAAGAACTGAATGATTTGCTCATAATGGTCATCGACCATTCCAATTCTAAATAATTGCGCATCCGGTAATCCTTCATCAATGATTCTTGGTTATTCACCTGACTCAATTCGAGATAGGCGATCAGGTCCTACATTCAATCGCCCTGGTTTCACAATGATTACAAATTCGGACTCTTGGAATAGAAGCAACCAGCGACAGATCTTCCCCCCCAACACAAGATTATTGATTAATTATTTCAATCTAGAGTGACCAGTAAACATTTCAAAATGTCCTCCAAGTAGGTAGTGCCAGAATTTTTGTAGCGCATAGTCCATTGCTAGGACTTCCCTTTATGTCATCGTGTAATTATTCTCTCCAGTGGACAACTTCCTTCTTGCGAATGCGATCGGATGATTGATCAATCCTTCTCATAGATGAGACAATATCACTCTTAGTGCTACTGATGGTGCATCCACATGAACATGGAATTATTTTTCCCAATCGGGAAATACTAATATGGGTGTTGTGACCATCTTTTCTTTCAGTTTATCAATGCTCTTCTGGCACTCGTCATTCCACTCGAACTTTGCATCCTTTTTTAACAGTTTTTCCATTGGCGCCCTTACTTGCTTCATTGTCCTTGGTGGTGGTAAGTTGATGATGATTGAAATCTTTGCTAGATCAACCAGCATCCCTTCGTTGCATACAATGTGTCCTAATAGAATCCCAAATGGAGCGCAGAAGATGCACTTCTTCAAGTTCAACGAAATTTGATGTTGTCAACACCTCTCCAACATCAACCTTAGATTCGCAACATGGTCCTTAACTAGTCCATAGAAGTTCTAGTCGTCCATATATACTGCGAGGAACTTATGAATCAAGTCTTTGAATGCAACAACAACTAACCTTGAAAAAATCATCGTCGGGGCAGTTTTAATACCAAACGGCATTACTGTGTATTGAAAACAACCCCATTTTGTTACGAAAGTTATCTTATGTCGATCCTCCTTCGTGATATTTATTTGGTGGTATCCTGATAATCTATCTGTAAATGAATATATCTCCTAACCTCCAACACCTTCTATTACTTCATTAGTGAATGGAGTGGGGAATGGATCATGAAGACATGCAACGTTCAGCTTCCTTAGATTGACACAAATCCTGATTTTTCCATTCTTCTTATCTTGGACAACCATCGAGATGATCCATACAGATTCTTCCACGGGATCTATGAATCGTGCATCCAAAATTCGTTCTATCTCAGCTTTCACTCGCTCCTTATACTTGGGATTCAATCTATAGGGTCACTGCTTTACTGGCTTCGCATCAGATTTTAGTGGAATATTCATTTCGCCAGGTCCCCTGAAATGCCTTTCATTTCTAAAAATTTTGTTGGGAACAAATATTGAAACTCAGGTAGTAGATCAGTAAATTTTTCAATTGTTGAATCGTCCTATTAATCTCCAATACTTGCAAACTTGGGATTTTCCTCTGACCCGATATTAACCTTCTTGATTCTCAGCAGCTATTGGAATTTGTCGAATGGAATTTTTGGTGCTTTGACATCCCGACTTCCCTCTGAATCGAGAACATAAGTAGCTCGTGGATCATCCTCTTCGTTAGGTCCTCCTGTTACATTGTAGCACTCCATTAATATTTCTGATGTTAGAGTCCACTATAATCCCATTGGTTTTTCCATCAGAACTGCTTCAAGTACCTTCTCACGAACCTCCTATAGTGAGTTATGGATGAAGGGGTTCTCATCCAAGAAGTTGAAAGTTTGGCTAAAACTAATGGTTAAATCTTCCCATGTAGTTGTTCCGTGTCACAGTTCTGCTGCGATATACCAACTTCGCGGTACCTCATCCAAGGTATGGATGAATGCTTGGACCCATTCCTATTTTGGTATCATTCCCCATGCTCTTTTACACTCTTCCAAGTGATCCCTCGGATCACTCCTTCCATTGTATTTTATCCCATAGTACCCTTCAGTTTCCCCGAATCCGACTTCCATTAGTTGTCGACATAGTGGTCAGCTTGTTATCATCGACTTGTGCACTGCCCACCACCGTGCTGGCATAGAATTCAGTGCTTCTTCCAATGCTAGAAGTCTTTGTGGTTCTGATACTTTTTCTTCAAATTCGGTGATAAATACAGTCATATTAGGAAGTCCTTCTCATGTTGGTAGTTTGCATACTTCCATCGCTAGCCATCTCAAAGATTGGGTGATTCATGCACACCTTCCGAATGATACTTCGTGTAATCGGTTCTACCAATTTTCAAGTGCTTCATTAGAGTTTGACGATGCCAAACTAACACTTCGCCAACCCAATTCCCCATCGGCGATGGGATTAATGTAATCCTCTGAGATATTGTAGACATTGTCCCATCCTTTTGTAAATTTTTCCTACATTGGTTCGACATACGTTTGTCCTTCTGATGGATCAAGTGGGGAAACTATCCTCATGTCGCGATTTTCAAAATACCTTTTCCTTTTCTTAAAGTTGATCACAGCTTGATTCTCCATTTCCCAGTCTATTCCTAACAACACCAGATAGGGACTTGTGTTATCAATTATCTCTATAACATCAAAGTCTACGTAAGTATTCAAACCCTCTATTTCGACTGGAAGATGACATAATTGACCAATGGGTGTGACCTTGCTCTGATTTTCCAATCGAAGTTGTACAGGGGACCATGCTAGCTGTGGTTTACCCATTGTCTCCCATGTCTGTTTATTCAAGATGATTACATCTGATCCCAAGTCCAGAATGATGGAGTCGACGTCGAATGCACCAATCTGCGTAGTCATCCTCATTTCTCTTTCTATCTTCTTTTTGTGCAATCGATTTACTGTCAGATCCTGTCGTCCATACTCCTGTTAGTGTAATAGGCTAGCTAGCTCTGCTAGTGCATCCTGATATTTTTCTAGTTCCAGACAACTTTCTAGGAAAGTCCTCAAGGTGTTGATCCTCCCTCGTGGCCTTTACGAATTCGTGGTATCAAATATTTGTTGGCTCTCATAAACGGGTTATTTCTAGCTAATAGGTGGCATCTTAGTCCTTCTCATTGTATCTTGCACTTCTAAAAAGGTCTCTCTCTCTTCTTCCACATCAAATCAAACTTGTTTCCTTGTTGTAGGCCGAATACTAGGAAGTGGCCTGTCTTCTCATGTCACAGTCCCCCCCTCGTCACTACTGCAACATTCATAGGTTGACTTCTTATCTCCATTGAGATCTTTTGTACATTCGGAGGTGGATTTTTGTAGCTAGGGTTTTCACCCTAGCTTGTGCAAATGAGCACCTACTAAGGAGAATGGACTCCTTAGTAGCAGTTCAATAAACAGTAAACTAAAGTAAGAAAACAATACAAATTCTAAACTAGCATGAGCATTAATAAACATAACAAAATCATGAAATATGGGGAAGATCTTTATTTTTTGTATTAAAATTTTACCTCAAGTGTAGAGGTTGGTGAAGTTGTTGCAATGGTCCAAGAGGGTTACTCCAAATTCCAACTTTGCTCCTTCTCTTTCTCCAAATGGTGGGAATGGGCCAAAAGGGGCACTCAATGGTGAAAGTAGCTCAAGGGTGAGCTAGGGTTTCAAGAGTGATTTTGGCAGAGTAAGGGTGTATTTGATTGTGGATATAAAATGAGGGGTCTCCATCACCTATTTATAGATTTTTTAGTGGTGGAGTGCTGGCCCATGGTTTTGGGAACCATATAGTTTAGGTCAGCTGTATAGGGTTTTTTCCTCCTTTTTCCTCTTTTTCCTCCTTTTTTATATTTTTTATTCCCTTTTTAGAGGGTTTTTGCTATTTTTGGAGGAATTTTGGATAATTTTGGGGGGAAAGGGGTTTTTTAGCCTTTTGGAGGTTTTTTTGATGGTTTTGTGGCCTTTTGGAGGCTTTTTAATGGGATTTTAGGGTTCTGAAGGTAAATATGGTAGGAAATATGGACAAATGAGTCATGTAATGGGGTAGATGAGGTAGTGAGCACTTTTTGGGTGTTAACAGATTGCCCCCTGATGTGTGAGGGAAGGAGCTCATCGTATGGCTGATAGACATCATAAGTCTTGTATGGTTTTCCTGGGGTGTGGAGAAGAGAAGAAACAAACTGGAGCCCGGAACAACGGTCCCGAACAAACTGCAAAAACTAAAAGTACATAACCTCAATAATGGATGAGGAATAATCTGAACATATGGAAGAGGCGGGCATTCCCATGCTCGTATCAAGATATAATAATAACAATGGGGTCCAAAATATGGGGACCTGAAATATACATGGCCTCAAATAAGGAATGAGGAAGAAGCTCAATATATGGATGAGGTGATCATACCCATGCTCGTATCAAGATACATAAAAAATAACTGTGAGGCCCGAAAAAGGGGGACCTGTAGGATACATAAAGAACCATTGTGTACATCATAAGGGTCCAGAGGGGACACAAATCTGGGACATACTGCTGGGCTGACCATGTCTAAGCTGAAGAAATGATACACTGGAATAACAACAGTGCGACTGAGTGGGGTACCAGAGGAACTGATGAGCTGCTGGATCATAGTGACGGGGAGTCATACTCGCAATGGTACACTGAACTGGAACTGAACTGGGTACTCAAGGAAGCATATAACTAGATGGCTTCCGAATACAATCTCCAACGCAACCCGGACATCCACGGGAACATATAACTGGGCATTCCGAAGTGACTCACCAATGTGCTAGAGTCGGGGGAGATCCGAGGTCTTCGACCAATAATGGAAGGGATATAAACCCTGTGCATCTCTCAATGATGAGATCAAGGTGTTGAAGTCGAGCATGTGAGAAACAACCACTCGGAGAGGCAATGATGACTCCTCTCAAAATGGTCCGTAGGCACTCACCACAGATGGTGATGTGTCCAAGGCACAGGGACCTCTAGATCTATCCTCTGGAATAGAGGGGTTGTCGTCGACAGAGGGAGACCTGCAACTATCAAGGAAATGATGTTTCCTTGACAGGAGCGCGAGGTGGAGAACCGAAGTGTGAGAGTACTGATCGTAGGACTGACATACTGTGGGGGATAACTGGGTAAGTAGAGTGGGTGGACTCAAACTTCCTTTGTTTAGAGTATGATGGCGGGGATGATCGGGCAGCATATGAAACTGACTGATGGGAAAGGGATCATAGCTGTAATGGATCAAGGATAGTGACTAGGATGAGGGATACTCAAGTTGGTGCACAAATGGCAGGAGACTGCAGAATACTCTGAACAAAGGAAACCTGATTGGGGGTGCTGTCGAGATGATCGATCATAGTACCAGGAGGCACAGGGGGATTTCTTCATGGGTTAAGGAACTAGAAGAAGTGTGTGTAAAATGATACTATCGTGTGGATTTATACGAGCCCAGGACATTTCATGCTCGTGAGTGCTTTCAATTTTAAGGAGTCTGAAAGCAATAAGAAGACTCTGAAATAATGGAATGGTACTGTCGTGTGGATTTAGACGAGCCCAGGACAGTGCATGCTCGTGGTTGCTTTTAATTTTAGAGAGTCTGAAAGCGATAAGAATACTCCAGGGGGTTGCTTTTTCATGTGTTAGTCTCCAAGGCCCAAAGAAGCATAAAAGGATGCAATGAAGAACTCTTCTAGCCGGTGTGACTAGAGTATTCCTTTTTCGTAATTAGTCTACCAGGTCCGGAAAAAAGGGGTAAATTTATACCAGATAGATGCCCTTTCAGGTAATTTAACGAGCATGAAAGGAAGCAATATTGCTCGGCAATCTTTTCATTGTTTTAGGAGTCAAAAAAGAGCTTAACAGAAACTCCCTAAGTGCCTTTTTTGTAAAGGACTTGTCCGGCCTGAAAAAGGGATAAAATTATACCGAACAAAAGGAATGGTCAGGCAAGGAGGAAGTGCTCAATCAAGGAACAATGATGATGACCAAGAACGGGGGTAGGGGGGGAACACTAGTGGGCCTCCTTGCGGGTTAATGAATGGTGGCAAAATAACGAAATAATTGCAGTATGACAGGAGTGAATGGCTCATGTAAAAATGTGGAACAATCCGATGGCAACCGATGTGGTGCGAAAACCGAGGCAGCAAGGTGTCAGGACACAATGTTGAAACTGTACCAAGTGAAGAAAGAAATGATCTCAAGCATCATCACGAGCTCGAAAAAATGAATCCGGCGATATAAAAAGTGTCAAAAACAGATAACGGCTAATGTGGTACGCAAACCAAGGTGACGAGGGGCGTTTTGGAAAAATACCCAACAAATATGGGGGTGAGAGGGCACATGGATGCCCCTTGTGTATGTTATGTGATGTATGGCACATGGATGCAACATTATCTATGTAGGATTAGGAACGTGGATGCCCCTGTATATGAATGTGTTTATATTTTTTATTGCACTTGGATACAAATGTTTATGTGATGATAGGCACGTGGATGCCCCTTGCAATCTTTTTGGGTTTTTATATATTTTTATGAGATGTTATGGGATGATGATGCATGATGGAGGTTTTACACGGTGTGATTGATGTTCCAATCGAGGATGTTGTTAGCCATTTGATCTGCGACACTATTTTGAGCTCTTGGGACATGGGTGAATGTTATGGATTCAAATTGTCAGCTGAGTTGTTTTGTGCGCAGGAATTTTCTAGAGAGGCAGGGATCACGCACCTGGTAGCAGTTGTTGAGCTGGGAGACAAGTAGCTGGGAGTCAAGGAACACATGAAGGTGACATATGCCCATCTAGAGGGAAGCCGTCAGGAGACCGGTCACAGCATCATACTCCGCCTGGTTATTGGTAGCAGCGCCTATACAGATTTCGTCAAGGTGAATCATTTCATGTGAAGGAGAATATAAGACCCATGCTGCACAAGCCAGGTTAGGAGACCAGCGACTTGCTCCATTGGCGAATCCAATGTAATGAGGTAGAAGATGGTCCATCTGTGGTCATGCAAAAATGATGAATGTGAGATTGTGGTAAAAAAGGTGAAAAACAAAAAGAGAGCAAACTATACAATACGGACCAATGGGGCCGCGAGTTATTTAGGGATAAAAGCATTTAAGATAAAACCCATTACAAGGGTTGCGCAAAGGGCGACCTTCTGAGTCAGTTAAAATGTATGCCCCATTGCCAAGGCAGGTCTGCACGATGTAAGGGCCTTGCCACATGGACTCAAACTTTCCTTTACCGGTTTTGTCATGGGCTTGGTCATAGGCGAGGACGAGGTCCCCTTCATGGAAAGTTCAAGGGTGTACATGTTTATCGTAACTAGCTTTGGATCGGTTCTTGGCGGCTTCAATGGTCTGGAGAGCGGCACGACGGTCTTCATCAGCTTGTTCGAGGGATAGCAGACGTTGCTCAAGTGGGGAGGTGTCGGGGAGAAGCTCGACGGCGATGTGTAAGGCAGGTATCTAACACTCGATGGGGAGGATAGACTCTACACCGTGAACTAAATGAAACGGGGTAAAACCAGTGGCGGTCTTGGTAGAGGTACGGTAAGCCCATAAGGCAGGGAACAACATGTGGTGCCAATTAGAATTATGCCGGTCAATAGTGCGTTGAAGGATGGTTTTAAGAATCTTGTTAATGGCCTCTACTTGGCCATTCCCTTGGGGGTAGTAAGCAGAGGAGTACTGATGTTCGAACTTGAGGAGGGTGGATAACTCACGCCAAACAGAATCTTCGAAGTGTGAACCATGGTCTGAGACCAACTGTTTGGGAAACCTAAATCGAGTGATAACGTGGTTTAAAAAAGAAACGGGCAGCGGTGTCAGCGATACAATTGAAAGTGGGCATGGCTTCATCCCATTTGGTGAAGTAATCGACGGCGACAATGATGTATTTATGGTCATTTGCAGATGGGGGTTTACACTCCATGAAGTCGATGGCCCACTTACAAAAGGGACCAACGGTGACGACTGGGTGTAACGGAGTAGGTGGTGTCCGGGCCTTGGGGGAAAAAAGTTGGCAATTATGGCAATGTTTCACCACAATGATTCAGTTAGTAAAGAGTGTGGGCCAGAAATATCCGACGCGAATGACCTTTTGGGCAGTGGCCATCCCAGAGAAATGGCCACTGCAAGCACCACTATGACAGTCATTGAGGACGTGTTTAGCTTCCTCGTGTGTAAGGCAACGGCGAAGAATCATGTCAACGCCTTGCCAGTAAAGGACATTGCCTAAGAGGAGATATCGAGAGGCCTGGTGACGGATACAACGGCGTCCATCACGATTGACGTTGGATCTGAACTTCTGTGTGCGTAGGTATAACAAAATATCACCGTACCATGGGTCATTAGACGAGATGATGAACAAGTGATTGTCGGGTAACTCATCGGAGATTTGTGGGGATGGTAGAAGGGAGGGGAGATCGGTGATGAGCTGGGCAAGCGCGAGGGCTTTAGTGCTCTTAGGGGTTCGGAAAGTGAGGCCATATTCCTGGAGGATAATGACCCATTTAGCAACATGACCTTGCAGGAGTTTCCGGTTTAGGAGATAGACCATGGGGTTGGAGTTAGCGATGACTGTGGTATGAATAAGTAAAATGTAGTGTCCCAATTTTTGGACGGAAAAGACCACAGCTAGGGCTAGTCTCTCCTCGTATGGGTAACGTAGGGGTGGTCCAGACAAGGTCTGGCTGACGTAATAAATGACATGCTCTTGGTGAGAAGCATCTTCTTGAACGAAGACTCCGGACATGGCATGTTCGGATGCCGAGACGTAAAGGATGAAGTCCTGAGAGAAATCTGGAGGGGAGATCAAAGGGGCTTGTGTGAGAGCTTTCTTGAGGGATTCGAACGCAGCTTCTGCTTGCTCATCCAAAACAAAGGGTATGTGGGTACGAAGCAGGCGTAAGAAACCATGAACTTTGGTGGCATAATCAGGAACGAAGCAGCGAAGGAAATTAGATCGCCCCTGGAGACTCTGGAGCTGCCGGAGTGAGCGAGGAGAGGGAAGGTCTAGGATGGATTGGACTTTCAGGGGATCGACAGTAATTCCTTTCTGGGAAACAATGAAACCCAACAACCGGCCTGCAGGAATGCAAAAGACACACTTGTGTGGGTTCAAGTGGATTTGATATTTGCGACAACGCAGAAAAACTTGCCGGAGGTCGTTAAGGTGGTCGGATCGTTTCCGGGAACGAGCTATAAGGTCATCAAGATAGACAAGTAGGATATGGACCAAGTCGTGAAAACAATAGGTCATGGCCCGCTGGAAGGTGGCACTGGCAGTTTTAAGGCTGAAAGGCATGACACGGTAGGCGAAGGTGCCCCATGGGGTGGTAAAGGCAATCTTGTACTGATCCTCCTTATGGATCTGAATCTGGTTGTATCCGGAAAAACCGTCCATGAAAGAGAGGACTTCATGCCCCGCACATGCATCGATGAGTTGGTCAATAAATGGCGTGGGGAATTTGTCCTTGGGACAAGCTCGGTTTAAATCGCGGAATTCATTGCATACTCTAATGGTGCCTTGCTTTTTGTTAACGGGAACGGGGTTTGAAACCCAGGTGGTATAAGCAATAAGATAAATGAATCCTTCTTTGCGAAGTTTCTCAACCTCGACTTTAACAGCGGGGAGCTTGGAAGGATGAATGGGGCGCTGTTTCTGACGAACGGGGGGTACATCAGGCCATGTGTCAATGTGTTGCTCTATAATGGCGGGGTCAAGACCAAGCATTTCGATACAGGACTAGGGAAAGACATCACGGAATTCTTGGAAAAGTTTTTTGTATTCTCCAATCTCATGCTCACTGCAGGAGGCTCCTAAGGTAATGATTTCAAGAGCACGAGGTGGGTCAGAGATATCGATGTGGATGACGGGTGAGATGTTGGCCATATTACCCTTCTCAAAGGCATCAGGAGCAGGAATAAGATCCTTAAACCAGTCGACTTTAGTGGGAAGGAAATCTTTGGACTCAACCGCGAGTTGGGTAGCTGTGGTAGAGGAGGATTCCTCTGGGAGGAAACAAGAATGATGGTGCATGTCATCCCAGGGATAATCTGGGAAAGTGAGAGCCTCGAGATTCTCCTCATCATTGCAGAAAGTTTGATTTGTCAAATCGGTTGATGAGGGAGTGGTAGTCGATGAGATCATATAAATGGTATTAATCTCTCCGGATGGGGATGATACCAGGGGGTGGATCTCCTCAATTGTGGGGGTTGCCGTCTCAAGGTCCAAATTATTCATCTCGTAGAGAGCTGCTCTCTAATCTGGGAGATCAGGACAGTGATGTGAGTAGTGTCCATAAATACCGCATATGGCACAAGGGTGGTTGGTACGCAGTGATTTATCACGAGGCTTAGGGGTTGGGTCGAGTTCGACAACCGGGATGTTGGGGTCATCGTCAAGCATTTGCATGTGTTCCTGTAATGCAGGTAATTGTGGACATTGATGAGTCGGATGGCCTAACTCATCACACAACGAGCATTTGGGGGGAGCACGAAACACGGGAGGGGGTTTAATTGTCTTGGGAGGGGGTACAACAGTGTAGGGTTGTGGGCCTCTGCCCCCAGTGGGCTTGATAAGAGGAGGGGGATTCGTAGAGGAAAAAGGGGTAGTGACACCGGGAGGTGGTTGACTAGAAGTGACAATGGGTTGCACCGGTTGGAGGATGACATTTGGTGTCGGCAGGGAAACGGGAGGCGAAAGATACCAGACGAGTAATCCTAAGGTTAACCCAGGGAGGCTAAGGGTAGCCATAATCGGGGCGCTTACTACTCCCAAGGGAGGGACTAGGAAGGGGATTGTGTGGATGGGTGTAACACCAATGTGACTAGGTACCAATGGTGGTTTAGGTAACAAGGGTAGTTGATTGTTGGGTGTTTGTGTATTGTGGGAAAGAGTACAAAGGTCAGAGACTTCGGTCGCGGGTGACAGGGCAGGAATGGATTGGAATGTGGAAGTCATCGGAGCGTTTGAGTAAATTTCGGGTCCCACGGAGGAAACAAACGAGGTAGTTGCACCACAAACAGGTTGTTCAACCATGGGGAGAACATTTTCGGGTGCAGCGGGGGCATTGGGATCGTAATAGGTGAGTTGGTCAACCTTAACCACGCGCCCATCATGGGGGAACATCATGGTACAAAAAACGGATGAGGCAACCGCCCGCATGGCATACATGTAGCTGCGGCCAAGTAAGAGGTTATAATCAAGTTGGGCATTGATGACCCTTATGTCAATGAGAACAGTTTTACCAGCCAGCTGGACGAGGACGTTAGCTAATAGACCTTGGGGTTGAGCCGAACGGCCATCGTAGGCTCGCAACGTAGTGGTGGACTGTTGGAGAGTAGGGGATCCCAACTTATGCCAAATGAATGTGGACATAACACATGTAGAGGCACCTTCATCGATAATGCACCGATGGATGACAAGATTCCAAACGGAAACAGACACTTGGAATGCTAAAGTGGAAGGCAGGCGTGGTTCGGATTTGTCCAAATCGAATGCCATCAATTGTGAATCATTTGGGTCAATAGCACCAATGGTGGAGAGCAAAGTCTTTCACTGTGAAGGACAGTTTTTTAAGACTTCTAACGTGGACATGGCTACGGGAGATTGGGCTAAGTCATCTACAATGTTGTAATTTGATGCAACGCGAGCATTGGGGTTATTGTTGATACGACGAAGTGGGAAACGAGGTGCTTTGGAGGCGCCATCGAGTGGAGCCAGAGGTATACGTAACGTTTGATCAGTGGGATGAGCGTTAGTGTTTTTGTCAGTGGGAGGGGCTTCAGGGGTGGAGCCATATTGGTTCCAACGGGTTTGGAGGTTGACATCAGCAAACGACATCATCAACAAGTGGTGAGTACTTGAGTCGAACATGGGTTGATCAGGAGCAGCATAAGTGATCTGTTGTTGTGGTAGCACGTTGCCCTGAGGGGGAGCCAACGGCTGAGTGTTCACTACGCCTTGATTTGGTAAGGGGTTTTGCAGCACCAAAGGTGGCTGCTGAGGGGGTGGGGGGTTGGGCGGCGCTTGAGGAGCCGCATGCCCTTGGCGATGGACATCATCAACCCAGATTTTCTAAGCTCGCTCCAAATGTGGGAAAGCATGTGTGTAGTGGCCATAGACCCTGCAAATAGAACAAGGATGGTTTGTTCGCAAATTAGGGTTTTTGGCCTGCTTGGGCGGTCGATCAGGGTTTTAGTTGGCAGGTGCCGTGTAATTGTTGTCTGGGGGATTAGGAGGTTGACCACCTTGGTCAGGAGGGGGGTTGGTCCCACGGTTACGGCCTTTGCCACGGTTTTGTTGGACCTATTGGCGTTGGTTGTTTTGGTTCTGCTGCGGATTATGTTGGGCGTAAACTTGCCCTTGGGCAGCAGGTGGGTTCTGGGGTTGTGCAGGTGCGGGAGCAGGCTGCGGTGGATAATAAGTAAGTGGAGGCTGCGCAGGTGCTGAACCTTGTGGGGGTTGCTGATACGTCTGCGGAGCGGGCTGTGGGTTTGCCATAGGGGATGCCTGTGGCGGGTAATAAGCAGGTTGGGCTTGAGAGGACATAGGAGCTGGTGTAGTCTGTGGATAGTAATAGGGCTGAGGTGCGACCGAGGGAGCATAAGCAGGGAATGCATGCCCAAAGCACTGAGGTGGACGTGAGGGTCCGTGGGAATGGTGGTGATGTGTCATGGGAGCATACGAATTGGTTGCTCCGGACTGTGATGTAGCCCACGAAAGGTCGGGGCCAGGGCTAGAACGTGCTATGGAAAAGGGTTAGGGATGCGAGGCAACACGGCCGATGATGCCGTCTGTGGCATGGGATGCCCCCGATGCATCGTGCTGGGAGGAATCACTGCGAGGGGCGTCAGGTATAATGGTATAGAGATAACCTGACTGGGCGTATATGAGGTCAAATTGTTGGGCTTTGAGGATGGTCTCTTCTTCGAACTGGGGTAGTTTGGATGCCACATCCTTGGCAATGACAGGATGGAGGGATTTTAGAAACCAATCTAAGAAGATACGGTCATCTAACTTGATTTTACAGAGGCTGCAGCGTCGACGCCACTCATGAATGTGGTCAGTGATGTGGGTAGCCGTGTTCTGTCTGCAAGACAGTAGGATCTCAACTCCCGCGTCATAGCGGACAGGTAACTGAAAGAACTGTAGGAAGGTCGAGGCAAGGGAAGTAAAGGTGGCATGGGTCCCATGGGGTTGCTAGATGTACCACTTAGCTGCAGAGCCAGTGAAGGTGCGTTGTAACAGACGGAGGCGGACAGATTCATCCACTATGGAGTTGGAGGAACACCATAGATGGAAGGACAATATCGTTCTGGGGGTCCTCACCTGCCTTGCCCTCAAACTTAGGGATGTCAGAGGGGAGCTTGGTGGGCATGTGAGGCCATGCAGGGTCGTGTCTGATAGGATCGTTAGTCAGTCTAGCTAGGTCAGGAAGGTTGAGGCTAGCCATGAATGGCAAACTAGTAGAAGGATGTGACATACTAGTGGGTTGGACCATGTTGTGGCCAATTCCCCCAAGTGTAGGGGCAGGGTTTGGGAGGTTTCCCCCAAGTGTAGGGACGAACGTGGTATGGGACGATCCTGCACTGCCAAGAGTAGTGTGAGTCACTAATGGAGTGGGAATAGGTATTCCAGCTACTAGAATGGGTGCAATGATCGGAATGGTAGATGTGGGCCCCATCGAGGGCATACCCAAAGCACGTGTGGTAGCTGGTGTGGTGGTGGATGCTCCACTGGTGTGGTGGTGGATGCTCCACTAATGGTCCCTACAAAGAAAGGGGTGGAAGTCACGCCAGCCATGGGGCTGGTTGGTGCAATGTAAATGGGGTTCTCGAACTCTGCCTCAGAATCAGAGGTAAAATAGGGGGCTTCTAGATCGGGTGACGGAGTTCTATGCCGTTGACGAGTGGAGTCAAGTGACAAAGCTCGAGATCTATGATGAGTGGTATCAAGTGATGAAGATCTATGTCTATGACGGGTGGTGTCAAGTGAACCGTGCTGCGGGGGCTCGCCCCGGAGGCACCGAGAATGTCTCAGGGACTCAATGGTGACAAATGGTGTCAAATATCTGGGGATTGTGTGGAGTGAAAAATGGCTCAAAAAACCCTAATGCAACCGAGTGTGCAGAAGGAGAGCCCAAAAAAAAATATGGCACTCAGGCCAACAACCAACTCAAAACACTTACTGCAACAGCTGTGCTACAATAAGTGGAGTATCAACAGAAATCGTCAAAATACCAACAAGCAGCAGGTTTCCTAAAAAAATAAAAATGGTGGACTCACTAGACCAAAAGGAGGTAAGGGAGCATGCAAACACCTAACTAAATAGTATTCTGACTCAACTAGACATATCCTCTGCAAGGTGATGAAATCCAAGTCAGACAATATGGATAGTAGAGCCAAGTGGCTAAAGATATCCCCCTACCGGGAGGGACACCGGGTAGTCAATCCTAGAAGAAAGGCAACTAAGATACCCCGTTCATGACATGTCCAGAAAAGGTGAATCTGTCGTTTGGTCCTTTTACCACAGTACCTCCATACAGGGATACCCCGAGAACTGCGAAAGGTAGCCTTTGGTTACTAAATGGATTACGGTATTCCACTCAAGCCTCCGGAACCAGTCTGGCGACTTCAACCCTCCTAGGGGAGAGGCCCTCTGATAAAATGGTTGTGACCGTGCCAAAAAATACTAGGGGATTTTGGTTCCCTAATGGACAATAGCTATGTCTCAAGTGTAAGCAACCGAGGGGTGTTATTTGGATTCCTATCCCCCCGATCATACCTAACTACAAAAATTCTTATGTGTTCCCCAAGTGGGGTTAGAATGTTTGTTGTGTTAAGTAGTTTTTTAAGGCTCACTTGAATTAGGTGACAAAGTGTGTGCATGTGAGGTGATGAACCCAAATAAAAGTGCCACAAGGGGGGCAACTTTCTAACTAAAAATAACAAGACAGAATGTAAGCTTTGAAATGCAAAATTTTCTCTTTTTCAAGTAAAATGCTGAAATTTTTAAAAAACGATTATGTAAATGGAACAGAAATAAGACTGCAGAAAAGGTTGTAAGGAACTATGGCTATAGGTAGGACAGATGGCTGTGCAGGTGCAGAAAATAGTGCAGCAAAGTGTTGGGTTCAAAACAGGGGAAAAAAAATGCAGAAAGCTGACCGTGGGTCTGTAGCAAATATCGGCGGTTGGACCGCGGGAAACAGAGCAATAGTCGCGGACAAGTTGCGAATTTTTGGCCGAAAGAGGCAGTCGGACCACAGGAAACAGGTAAAAAGCCGCAGACGGGTTGTAGGAAAAAGGCTGATAGACGCAGTCGGGTTGCAACAAAAGGGCTGAAGGCCGCAGTCGGGAAGCGGGAAAAGGGCCGACAGACGCAGGCGGGTTGCAGCTAAAGGGCTAAAAGCCACAGTTGGGACATGAGAAAAGGGCCGACAGACGCAGGTGGGTTGTAGCTAACTGGCTGAAAGCCACAGGCGGGACGCCGAAATTTTTTTAACAACTGCAGTCGGATCGTAACAAACAAGCTAATTAGCCACGGTCGGATCGCAGGTAACAGACTTGAATCCGCCGGCAGGTAGCCAGAATTAGTCTGAGAGCCACGGTCGGGTTGCAGGTAAATGCCTGAAAGACGTGGTTGAAACACAACTGCGGGGGTAAAAGACGCGGTTTACAGCAGCCGAAAGGGACAGCCGAAAGGAAAAGATAGGAAAATATTTAAAAACTATAACCAGGAATTCAAACCAAGGGGAGTCGCCAAAACTGTAGCTAGGGTTTTCACCCTAGCTTGTGCAAATGAGCACCTACTAAGGAGAATGGACTCCTTAGTAGCAGTTCAATAAACAGTAAACTAAAGTAAGAAAACAATACAAATTCTAAACTAGCATGAGCATTAATAAACATAACAAAATCATGAAATATGGGGAAGATCTTTCTTTTTTGTATTAAAATTTTACCTCAAGTGTAGAGGTTGGTGAAGTTCTTGCAATGGTCCAAGAGGGTTACTCCAAACTCCAAGTTTGCTCCTTCTCTTTCTCCAAATGGTGGGAATGGGCCAAAAGGGGCACTCAATGGTGAAAGTAGCTCAAGGGTGAGCTAGGGTTTCAAGAGTGATTTTGGCAGAGTAAGGGTGTATTTGATTGTGGATATAAAATGAGGGGTCTCCATCACCTATTTATAGGTTTTTGAGTGGTGGAGTGCTGGCCCATGGTTTTGGGAACCATATAGTTTAGGTCAGCTGTATAGGGTTTTTTCCTCCTTTTTCCTCTTTTTCCTCCTTTTTTAATATTTTTTATTCCCTTTTTAGAGGGTTTTTGTTATTTTTGGAGGAATTTTGGATAATTTTGGGGGGAAAAGGGGTTGTTTAGCCTTTTGGAGGCTTTTTTGATGGTTTTGTGGCCTTTTGGAGGCTTTTTAATGGGATTTTAGGGTTCTCAAGGTAAATATGGTAGGAAATATGGACAAATGAGTCATGTAATGGGGTAGATGAGGTAGTGAGCACTTTTTGGGTGTTAACAATTTTGATTCTAATTCACATTTGGATTCGGTTGTGGTTGTGTTGGATTCTTATTTTTCCATTTCGCAATTAGCTGGGGACACTCCTCAACACTATGGTCCGCTGCACTGCAGTAGGTACACTGCAGAGTCGTGTTTGGAAAATCCCTTTGATAATGTTTGACCTGGCCAAAATTATAGCATATAAATGGCCCTCTACCCCATCCAAAATTTCCTCCACGACCAATGCCTCCACCTCGACCTCCGTGGAATCCTCCTCTGAAACCTCCTCGCAGATGACCATATGGTTGTTGGTTCTATTGCGGCGGCTGATACTGTGGTTGGTTGTATTGTGGTGGTGGTTGGTTTTACAACAGCTACGGTTGAATGTAGTGAGTATGCAGCTGGCTATACTATGGTAATGGTTGAGTAGTGCGGCTTCTACTAATTATACTGTTGTTGTTTTTGTACAAGGGATTTCTCCTCCCCCTTCATCAAAAACGTATCTGCGGTTCTTTCTTGGAGTAATTCTATTAATTTTTTAGCATTTATTCACAATACTCTAGGATCTTTACTGAGAGAATAACTTGTACAGCATATCAATCATAACAATGCATATCAATCATACCAAGCAATCACATGAGACAATAGACACACAGAGATTCACTGGGGAAAACCACAAAGGTGAAAAACCCCACAACCTCCTCAGAGATAGAAAGAGCAATGATACAACCAAAGTACAAGAGATAGTCTTCTCTTAGCAGCTGATCCTCCACCTCACATGTGCGCCACTTTCCGAATGATGGAAGAGTGAGTAATGAGATAATCAAATACAGATCTCTCGATCTCTATTTATACTTGTATTGTCCTGCCCAATAACCTAACAGGGACGACTTGTCTAACTCAGTCTAATAACCCATGGTTAAACAAATCAGGGCCAACCCCACACTCAGTGGTCTAATAACTCATCACAGCAAGTTATGACACTTGTGACACTTGTCAATACAAATGACGACACTTCCGTATAGAGGAATAATACCATCTCTATAGGAGTACAATATACATAGGTGAAATACATTCCGAAGTTACATATACATCAACACTCCCTCTTAACTAGGAAGGTATTTCTCGACACAGATCTTCTAGCACAAGTCTTCTTCTCTAGATCAACGTCATCGAATCATCGTCCTCGAATCATCATCATCATCACTACTGCTGCTATCTCAATCAATCTCCGATCTACTCGTTATAGGAAGTTCTACAGAGCCAGTCCTTTTTCATACTGGATGTAGTCCCACCACCTGTAGTTCTTCATCATCTGTGCGAAGAGTCTAATAGAGGTGGTCTCTCAAGACTGATTTATGTGCCAATGCAATACCTGACAAGAGCATCCCAGGAACATTTATGTGCCTAAGCACGACCGACAAGATCTCCCAGGACTGATTACATGCATCCCTTTCACAATACCTTTAAAGAGCATCCCAGGAACATTTATGTGCCGCAGCACGACCGACAAGATCTCTAAAGAGCATCCCAGGACTTATTACGAGCACACAGCTCAACCTCTCGGATCTCTAGGACTGATTACATGTGAATAGACAATACCTTTAAAGAGCATCCCAGGAACATTTATGTGCCGTAGCACGACAGGAAATATCTCTAAAGAGAATCCTAGGACTTATTACGAGCACACAGCTCAACCTATCAGATCTCCAGCACTGATTACATGTCTTCATAGTAATACCTCATCCCAAGACTGATTACGAGCACACAGCTCAACCTATCGGATCTCTGAGGAATGATTACATACTACATAGCAATACCTCATTCCAGGACTGATTACGAGCACACAGCTCAACCTATCAGATCTCTGAGGACTGATTACATTCTACTTACACAACGTGCCACATATCATCTCTGACCTCCAAGTATCAACCCAATACTCATGATCTAACTGATCATCATCACACGAAGCATCATCCTGATGCTCATGATCATATTGATCATCATCACATAGTACATCATCTTGATGTACATCATCCAGAGTATCACCCTGATACTCATCACACATGATCATCCTGATCATCGCCACTGCATCGTCCTGATGCACATCAACTAGAGCAACATCTTGAAGCTCATCATCCATGATCATCCTGATCATACAATGCATCCACTTGATGCATACCAAGTATCTACCTGATACATATCACATACATGATCTACCTGATCATACAATGTATCCACCTAATACATATACAAATACATGATCTATCTAATCATACAATGTATCCACCTAATACATATACAAATATATGATCCACCTGATCATAATAAGCATCCAACATGATGCATATACATATACATGATCCAACTGATCATAACAAGCATCCAACATGATGCATATACATATACATGATACAACTGATCATAACAAGCATCCAACATGATGCATATACATATACATGATCCAACTAATCATAACAAGCATCCAACTGGAGCATCATCCTGATGCTCATCATCCAGTGCTTACATCCGTAGCCATGGAAGGAACCTCCTCTCATCATGCTCGAAATGGCTCCTACAAATGTGTCCATCACTTTTCCCTTCAAGTGTCATCAATCTGAATAACACCAAGCCTCTCTCTGAAGTACTCAAACTTCACTCTGGCTAATGGTTTCATCAACACATCTACAACCTGCTCATCGGTCACAACATATAGGAGCTTCACTGCTCCTCTCTGCACCATATCCCTGATATAGTGATATTTGATCTCTATGTGCTTCGACCTATCGTGGAACACTGGGTTCTCAAACAGCTTCACACAACTCTGGTTGTCACAAAAGATACCTGTAGCATCCAACGGGAGATGAAACAACTCAGACAGTAGTTTACTCAGCCATACTGCCTCATAACTAGCTGAACAAGATGCAACATGCTCTACTTCGACTGTACTCAGTGCTATGCAGGATTGGTTCCTGCTAAACCACGAGATCACACCTGATCCCATACTGAAGCAACACCCAGATGTGCTCTTCTTATCTACAACACTTCCTTCCCAGTCTGAATCAACATAACCCTACAGGTTAAACTTTTGATTCACATCATACTTGATCCCATAATCAATTGTACCCTTTAGGTACCTCAGAATATGCTTTACAACAACCAGGTAAACACCTCTGGGATCCGTCAGGAACTTGCTCAATGTGTTCACCGCAAAGAAAATATATAGTCGCATGTTTGTCAGGTACATCAAGGACCCAATCATTTGAGGATACACAGTGACATCAACCGGATCAGATGAAGCATCACACAGAAGCTTCAGGTTCGATGCTATAGGTGTGGCCATGGCCTTGCAGCCCATCATCTCGAACCTCTTCAGGATCTCTACTGCATACTTCCTTTGTCCAAGGAAGATCTCATCTGCACTCTGCCACACCTCCATGCCTAGAAAATAGTGCATCATCCCCAAGTCCTTCATCTCGAACTCGGCAGCAAGCTTCCTCTTGGTATCAACAATCAATCCATCCTCACCTGTAACAAACAGGTCATCCACATACAAAAGTAATATCACAGGATTTCCTTCCTCAACCTTGTAGTAAAGGTTGGAATCTGCTTTACTCTTAGTAAAGCCCAAACTAGATAGGAAACTGTCCATCCTACCATACCAAGTCCTAGGAGCTTGCTTCAAGCCATACAAGGCTTTCTTTAACCTGCACACATATGACTCTCTGTCATGTGTCTCAAAACCAAGTGGTTGTTCCACACACACTTCCTCTTCGACTACACCATTCAAGAAAGTTGTCTTGACATCCATGTGGTGTATCTTCCATTTCATCACTACATCCAGAGAAAGTACTGTTCTGATGAAAGTGTATCTAGATACAGGAGCAAAGGTTTCTTCATACTCTATTCCCTCTTTCTGAGAGAAGCCACGAGCTACAAACCTTGCCTTGTACTTCTCTATGCTACCATCTGCAACATGCTTGATCTTATAGATCCAGTTGGAAGTCACAACAGACTTCCCTTTTGGTCTTGGGACCACATCCCAAACATCATTCTTCATGATCCATTGGTATTCCTCGATCATGGCATCCTTCCATTCTTTATTTTTCGTTGCTTCTTCATAACTAGAAGGTTCTTTGTTCATAATGTCACAGAGTAAAGCAACATAGCTGGTATGTGATCTAGTTCTCTTCTTTGCTCTGTGTTCTTCTTCTAGAATGCCATATCTTTTTGCATCTTGAATGAGCTCTCTAGCCCATGCAGGTTTCCTCTTGTGAGAGTCCTTCTCACGAGGTGGATCTACAGGTTCTTTCGGATCTTCAATTTCATGATCAGCATCTGGAATTGCTTCAGTCATGGTAGTGTCTTGAAATATGGTTTCCTTTGGTTCCTCATGATCTTCAACAGGTGTCTTCCTTGACTTGATGAATGCTGTGTTTTCATCAAATGTTACATCCCTGCTGACATCAATCTTCTTGAACCTTGGAAAGGATATTCTGTAATCCTTTGAGCTTTCACTGTACCCCACAAAGATGCCCTTATTTCCTGAAGGATCTAGCTTTGTCCTCTTTTCCTTTGGAACATGTGTATATATTGGACAACCAAATATTCTGAGATGGCTGACTTCAGGTTTCTTACCAGAGAAGACCTCTTATGGTGTCTTGTTGTCCAATATCTTGTGGGGTGTTATGTTCTGCACATATACAGTTGTCCTAGTTGCTTCTTCCCATAGATGCATAGGCAGATACTGGTCATGCCGCATTGCCCGTGATGCTTCCATGATTGTTGTATTTTTCCTTTCTACAACTCCATTCTGTTGTGGATTGTAGGGAGCAGTCAACTCCCTCTTAATCCCTGAATCACTACATAACTTCTTGAAATCACTTGAAGTGAATTCTCCGCCATGGTCGGATCTGAATGTCTTGATCTTTTTATCAGTTTGATTTTCCATTAAGGCTTTGAATTCCTTGAACTTATCAAATACTTCATCTTTGTTCTTTAAGAAATAAACCCAAGTCTTCCTAGATAAATCATCAATGAAAGAGACATAGTATACATACCCACTCAGAGAATTGGATGACATCAAACCGCATACATCGGAGTGGATAATTTCAAAGATTCCTTTTTCTTTCACTACTTGGAAATGCCTTCTTAATGTTCTTTCCTTTTGCACATCCTTTGCAAACACCTTCATGCATTGTCTTGATTTCAGGAAGACCTTGTACAGCTTTTCTTACAATTGGTAGTGCTCTATAGTGCACATGTGCAAGCCTTCTATGCCAGAGTTCACTTGACTCCATGGATTCATGTACCATGGCATGTTCAGGTTGTCCCTTCAATTTGTACAATCCTCCCTCTTGCTCTTCAATCACTACTGCATCATCTATAGTTTTACCCTTTGGCCACATTAAGACTTGGCCATCTACAAATGCAACCCTCATGCCTTCTGCATCCAAAGCAGATATGGAGAGTAGGTTCTTCTTGAGCCCAGGTACATATAGAACATCTTTCATCTTCAAAGACTTCCCAGAATCTAGGTTGTAGGAGGCTTCACCACTTCCCTCGATAGGATATTGATAGTCATCCCCAAGTTTCACTTTATGGGGTGACTCATGTTCAGATAGATTTACAAAATATTCTTTAAATCCAGTCATGTGTTTGGAAGCCCCACTATCAATGAGCCAAACATTACAGCCATGAGAGATAGTACCTATGAGAGCAGACATTAGAGCATATTCATCTTCACTTGATGAATCATCACTTTCTGCTCTAGCCTTCTTCTTGGGAGGTTCATCATCCTCAACAACATGAGCACGAAATATCCTTTTGTTGTTGTTCTTCTTCTTGGAGTTGTTAGTACCTTCTTTTCTCTTCTTGGGACATTCTGAGGCAAAGTGTCCTTTCTCATTACAATTGAAGCACCTCAGATCTTTCTTTTCTTTATGGTATGGGTGGGAAGATTTCTTCTTGTGGTGGGATGGCTCCCTCTTGGGCTTTCTTCTTTTGGTGTGAGCTATGAGAGCTTGATCTTCACTTCCCATCTTTTCTTTAGGGGCTACAAGCCTAGCCTCTTCTTGTGAACATTCCTCCCACAGTCTACTGAAGGAGATCAACTTCCTTCTTACACAAATTCCTTGAATAAAGGAATCCCATGACCTAGGTAGGCCATTCAGAGTAGTCATGACAATTTCACCATTCTCCATCATTTCATACATAGCTTCAAGTTGTTCCTCGATCTGAGAGACCTTGGAGAAATAGGATTGAATGGTCTCTCCATTCTGAAGCTTTACCCCTTTCAATCGGTTCCGCGGAGTCATCTTCCAATTTATGTTCTTTCCTTCAAATAGCTTGGTTAGGGAATCAAACATCTCCTTGGGTGTCTTTAGAGATGACACATGTGGTATTAGATGGTCTTTGATAGAATCATTAATGATCCTCTTTGCCTTAACCAAGTTTTTCTTATGCAAGGCCTTAACCTCTTCTTCCTCTGGGACAGGGACCTTAGAACTTATGTAGGTGTCCAATTCATTTCTTCCAGGATTAACCCAATCCTATACTTCCATGCTTGGAAGTTATCATCCCCTTCAAGCTTATCCTCAAGCTTGGTGTGGTGAGACATCTTAAAGAGTACTTCAAATGGAAATAGAAAAGATTTAGGTCTTACCACTTGATTTGCTGAAAATTAGATCTAGTCTCGGATTAGGGTTTGTTAGAGAAACCCTAAAACTTCAAAATGTGAATTTCAACTTTTTGAAAGGATGGAAAGATGCACCTTAATCAATTGATCAGCCTGCTATATTCAGAATTTGAAATCTGCAAAGTTTCACCCTTCAGAAATGCCTTTTAGTCTTCCCGGATTCATTAGAGAGGACCCTAAATTAGGGTTTGAGTTTCCCGGAGCTTCACCCAACCAAAAATCTTGATCCAAAGCTCTAAACTTCAATTTTTCCAAGGAGCTTCCAGCTGTTTCCTCGGATTGCATAAATTCATATTTTTGTGGAAACCCTAATTGTTAGGGCCAAAACTGAAAGTGCTCAGAATTGAATTCTGATTGGACAGAAAGATTCTCCTTGATGGGTAGAGTCAATCTACCTTGCTGCCTTTCCAAAATCTGTGGAGAGAAACCCAATAAACAAGAAACCCTAGTTTCTACCACTACACAATATCTTCTTCTCAGGGAAGCTCTGATACCATGTTAATTTTTGAGCATTTATTCACAATACTCTAGGATCTTTACTAAGAGAATAACATGTACAGCATATCAATCATACCAAGCAATCACATGAGACAATAGACACACAGAGTTTCACTAGGGAAAACCATAAAGGTGAAAAACCCCACAACTTCCTCAGAGATAGAAAGAGCAATGATACAACCAAAGTACAAGAGATAGTCTTCTTCTAGCATCTGATCCTCCTCCTCACATGTGCGCCACTTTCCCAGTGACGGAAGAGTGAGTAATGAGATGATCAAATAGCGATCTCCCGATCTCTATTTATACTTGTGCTGTCCTACCCAATAACCTAACAGGGCCGACTTGTCTAACTTAGTCTAATAACCCATGGTTAAACTAATTAGGGCCAACCCCACACTCGGTGGTCTAATAACCCATCACAGCAAGTTACGACACTTGCGACATTTGTCAATACAAATGATGATACTTCCGTATAGAGGAATAATACCATCTCTATAGGAGTACAATATACACAGGTGAAATACATTATGAAGTTACATATACATCAACAAAGTCATATGCTCTACAATCCTTCTCTTCATGACCAATCGATCGACAGAAATTGCAGAAAAGGTTAATCAGCTTTGACACAATTTTTTGTAAGTATACGCATTATTCTGATCAATGTCCCCTTGTCTGAAAAAATTGACACCATGGCATTCCTCCTTGACTGAGTGGATTTGATGCACCAAACTGTAAGTATTCACGAAATTCTGGGAACTGATCCTTATGATGCCCTTCCTATTTGCATCCAATGCACCATATTTCCTTGCGAAATTCTTTCTCCTTCTTAACGTCTTGTAGTTGGATCGTCAGGTTCACTAGCTGCGGTTGGATCTGGTTCATACCTATCCCAGTTTTTCCAACTGGGGAAGCCTCAAGCTTCGTCACGATTTCCAGTGCCTCCACCTGGGATGCAATCTTTTGCTGCATTAGTGGCATGCGAATGTGTGGTACTAATCTTGATATGAACCACTCCTTGTGCTGCTTGTCACTCGTTCCAAAACTTACTTTCGCCATCAAAGTTTTATATCTCTAATCAAACTCCCACACTGATTCGTTAGGAAATTGATTTATTTCCTTCAGTTCCATGATAGATTGCGACTTTGATTTTGGTTTCCTAAACTCATGGATCAATCCTGACCTGATTTGCGCCAAATTTTTCGCAGGACTCCCTGTAGGTACTTGTACAAATTTCATAAACAAATCCAGTGCACGACCCCTAAATTTCATTGCTAGTTGTCCCTTCTTGATATCGTCATCTTGGACCTGCTTAACTGTCCATACTGCTTCGCATAAAAACCAATATTGATCAGGATCCTCGATCTCGTTACCCTGAAATATCGGCATCTTCACATTGTCACCTGCCATCCTTGGTATCCTACTGGTATTTGTAGACCCACTACTCCTACCGTCGTTCTGACACATCGAACAGCCCTGCGAAGAGCTTATAGTTATTCCTCCTAAATTTGGCATAGTGCACGGGGTTGTGGGTACGTTGTAGCCTTTGGTATTTCCTTCTTCGGCTTCAGGGGTAGCCTGGTTTCTCTCTTCGTCACAGTAAGGTCACTTAGTCCCATGTGGTCCTTGTTTCACAGTTCTCTGTTCCGGTCGTCCCTAGGAGACTCTCTCTCTATCTCAGTCCTCCTCTTCTTCTCCGGATGGAACCTCACCCCACTTCGCAAGGTACCACAATCTTCCACATCCTCCCTCAAAATTTCGTCATAGCTCATATCCACCTACCCCACATCATTCTATTAGAACCGCATCCGCACGATACCCACAGCCTCCACACACCTAAGATTTACTCATTGGAATTCATCTTCAGTATACCCTTTCACAAATGAGCATTTTAATCCACACTTTCAGCAACAATAGAAACCTTCCTCTGGGTCCTTTGAAAAAATTCCTTTATGCGTCGCTATATGACTTAATTGTGTCGACAACGAATTCAGTGATGTATCCTTCTAGAATACTATATACCCAAACCTTGACAGCTCTATATGCTTTGTTGTCCACTCGCTTCAATTGCTAGATCAGTTCTGGTGTCCAATATTCAGGCTCACAGCCTTGAAAATTCCTCTTTTGGAAGGTCAGTTGTGCCAACCACTCGTGTAGCAGTATAGGGAATTCACAAAAGAATATTTCATGAATGTCGGAGTAGCTATACTTATATATCCAGTCAGTTTTCAACCATCCAGGGTTCCGATTTTCTTCCTCAGCAAACTCTCACTCTTTCTTGTTGAACCATTCCTCGATCTCTGGCTTTGTTGGATTCCAGAGCATGTCCTTTGTTCTTTCGCACTATGGTCCCTGCAACAGAACCATTTGTTGACACAGTTTTGTCGATAGGGGTTCACTTCGCATTGTTGTCAACAAATATCGACCAAACACCCTTAAGCATTGGACTATAAAGGTTTTACCCTTTCTAGCAACACCCGCAGAGCGAGTGAAGTCTCACCCGAGATGTCTAAGGGGGGTTGCAGGAACCAAGTTTCCACAGTTGTGAGAAGACATGCACTATTTCACTCCCAATCGCAACACAAGTCATAGATTTGCATTCACATTATAACATCATATTATCATCCTATTAATGCTTAATTGCATTACCATCTCATAATTAATGAATTAGACAAATTAAAAAAGCATGTTTAAGGATTCTGCGATAAATAACATAGTCACGAAATCATCTATTGCGATCTCAGGAAAACATCATACATTGCGATATGCGAAAAGACATAGATGAAAATCATTCTGAATATTGCAGAACTATTATTTAATAGACAAAAACTAGATAAATGCTTCCATAGATTGATCAAAAAGACAAAAACACAGACAGATGTGAGGGTATCATCTCATAATGCGCAACTCAAGAAAATTCCCTCAGGCTTACAATCAAAACAAGGATTCTTCTCTTCAGATGCCCGCGGGACTGATTATTCTCAAATCTTACAATCTTACTTCTACTTATAGGCGCACTTGGTTGTTACAAATGGTACTAATGAACCATCGCTAACTAACTTAACCAATTACTTCCGCATATCTCGGCTTTGCGACCAGTCCTTCATTCTTGCCTTTAACCCTTTCGACGCTTGGGGTTCTGCACTTGTGCGCTCCAAACCCGTTCCAATACTTTTTCTTTTCATCTTTTTGTTTCTATTACCATTACCATACTATGCATTATTCATAAATTTGAATTTTGAAGGAGAATGGAAAATTTTAGAGAAAAGAGAATGGTTGTAGGTGAGAATAGAGGTTGAAAAAGATAGGAAACTTTACCCATTATGTTTTTCTATTTTCGCATGCTTGAGAAGCCATGAATTAAGGGTACAAGAGGTTCTCCAACAACATATAGAAGATTGGAATATTTTTGCACAAACTAGTAAGCACTGTAAGGGTTGGACTTCTTGAGGGAATTGTGGAGCAACAAAGGGAAATGCCTTCCTTGTGTTGTGTTGGACAGTTACAAAAAAGAGTGACATGGTTAGGGTCACTAAGTGAGATCCCTAAAAATGCTCAGAGGTAGGTAGTTTGGCTAAGCATGAGATCAAATGGGTTGTGATCTAAGAGAGAGAAGCTTGTAGGTGTTTCCTTTGCCCCCATGGCCTCATATCCCCGCTTGGGGGTGGTATCTACAACTGATACCTACATTTGGGTGGAAAATCACTCTTACACAACCATTTTCTTGGATCTTCTTAATTAAAAGATAAGTATCATGATGTATATGAATGTGGAATGATTGTATTTCTACCTATGATGAATATGCTTGTTTATGCATGAAGTATGTGTATATAGAATTTAATTCCGTTGTGTTTTGCATTTTTTAAATTGCACATACATTTCTTACTATGAATTCATACTATGGTCCATGGGATGAAATTTATAAGCACGGAATTGGTAAATCTCCCCCTCTATTGATTGGATTGATGGATGGGGACATGACAAGTAGCAAAAAAAAACTTGATTTTAAACCACTAGTATTGGTACCATTTTGGAGAACTAGGGAATTGTAAATGTGCTTAGCAATGAATTCCAAGAGAAAGAGGTGGTGTTGAAAGACAACATCAACATCACAACACTAAGCACATGTGATCAACTTAGCTCAGCATATTGAATGAAGAATTATGTTCATTGATATACTAATCAATAAGATCATCTATATACACTCAAAGGTGTAACTAACTCTCTTAAAAAAAGGAAAAAATAGTTTGCTTTAATCACCGTAGATGCATTTAAGATCCAAGTCATATGCCTTGACCTACACACCAATCAACCTAGTTGGAACCATTGTTAGTCAAATTAACCAAGCAATTTACCACCTAGTCAACTATAACTATCAACATAAAACTGCAGAATGTAATTTTAATCATCTTTTTGAAATAAAATTACGGACTTTTTCCCAGGAAAAATCCCAGGAAAAACTATCAACATATAAAAAAAAAAAAAAAAAAAAAAAAAAAACATCAAATAACTTCATAAACATCAGCTTTAAGAAAATCATTTTATTCTAATAATTTATATCATATTATAAAAACATAATGTTTATCAAATATTTATAAAAATACATAAACCAAAATGACAAAGTTTACATGCAAATAATTTATATAAATATATAAACTAAAGCAAGGCTTTAATGAAAATTTATGATTCCTAAAATGAATTGTCCTATGTTTCCAGTTAAGATGTCTCTTATATTCAAGTTCAATAAGAGTTTCTAAACTTTTCATCGTTACCATGTTAGAATTTGCTATTTAATATTTAAGGTTAAATTTTAATTTAAAATTTACAATTTAAATAAAAATTGTAAATTATTCATTGATTGACAAAATAATTTGGAAAGGAAAGAGCCCACTTTATACTTTGTGAATATGGCGTTGAGATTTATGATGAATTAGTTTATTCCCAAATGGATTTGAGATATTGAACGTGGCCCCTTGTTTCACTTTTCTCTTTTCTTAAGACAATGCAAGCCAATATTGCATTACTTTTATAGACATGAATAATACTTTGAAGGCCCACCACTAATACAATATTTCCCCACATAATATTCAATCATGAAGGAGTCTAAAAGTTGAAACAATTCAAATTTTCTTTGACCATGAAAACGATAAAAGTACTTTTTCCTTTTCGAATTTCTCAAGATATTATTTCAAAGAAATGTAATCTCAAGATCTTCACTTTCTCCCTCGTGGCCAAATGCGCTTTTCAGACAACATGGAGAAGTAAACATGAAAAAGTATATACATTGCAGTCGTACCATGTATTATTATGTATTGGCGTACATATTTCTCTCCATTAAAACTTTGAGATTAATTTAAATGATTAATTTCTAACCAGATGTATTGTAAAGTAGCATGTTATAAAAATGTTTAAGGATGAAATTTACTTCAGGGTATATTGTAAAGTAGCATGTTATAATGGGTCATGATAATAGGTGGGGTGGCTAGGGTGGTTGGTTGTGGTCATCTCCACCCCGGATCGAATCTTAGATCGGTTGACATTGGCGCCTTTGCCTTGTATGCGTGCGTCGACTATTTTACGATGGTGAAAAAAAAAGTAGCATGTTATAAAAAGAAGCAGTTATGCTTTGGACATATGAAAGCTTAAGTATTGGTTTTTGATAGGGTTTTCACATAATAGATTGGAGGACCATTTTTTAAATTACAACATAATGTAGTCAGTAGCAATTTTTTTAGAGAGAAGACTCTAGAAGCAAAATATATTGATATATAAAATATAGTGGGATTGTTTTTTGTTTTGACAAGTAATATATTGAATGATGAAAATAGACATATACATACTCTGTTAAAAGAGCTATAAGACACGCATAGGTATATGAAAAATGTAATTTTTTTTATGAAACATAAATAAAATTACGAACTTTTTATTGAGCAAAAAAGAAAAATTTAGGGATGAAATTTAGTTAACGAATTTTTTTAAAAGATTTATTAAATTTTCATTTTTTTCTAAAATGATTCGCCCAAATTCTATCAAGATAGAAATATTTTACTCTAAACATCACTAAAATTGTCTAGAAACTTTGTAAAATCCTTAAAATTTTGAATAGTTTTATAAAAATATCACCAAACATGTTATGGTTGGAAATATAAAAATTAATAAGATTCACCAAGGTCTTCTATGACTATAGGAAAATTATGGATCTTCAAGATCTTCCCTGCAACATTTCCTTGCCTTCAACATAGATTTAAGAAATATGTGGTTTGTCTATATATGATTTGTGACACAAATGGATGTATTGGAAACGTGAATGACTTAGATGTATAAATTGGTATAAATGACTTAGATGTACAAATGGATGTGTAAATTGGTATTTATGCTCAATCATAGACCACATAGTCGTTGTCTGAATCTAGTTTTCCTCATATCCCATTGAATGTATATATTGGTAGTCTCATTCCCCTTTCTTAGTTGTTTTATAGCTAGTTCTTTGTTCCATCTATCATATCAAAAATTAATTAAACCCTTTGTGTTGTTACATTATGAATCGGTGTTACGTTCTAGAGATTGGCTCAAAAAGCTTTATTGTTTGAAAGGGTAGAAACAACTACCAAACTAAATAAAACTACAAAAACTAGAATGAACAATTAACCATTTCAATAAATAAAAGGTGGCCATGGAGAGATGTAGCGTACATGTAAGCTATTCATCTAGAAATGACATGTATATTAATTGCTCTAGCAGTCACTGAAATCCCATCTCAACGTGTTATTACAAGTGTGGAGTTTCAAGAGCATAATATCTTATTGGTATTGAAGCAACCACAACTTAATAATATGCATCTAGAGTCCCCTCACACGAGAGCCTTCATGAGATTGAGTTCCCTACATTAAATGAAAAGAACAAGCTTGAAGGACCCTTGAATTAATCCATGTTCCACATTATCACCGGAGCTAAATTCATGTTATTGTGTGTGACTATCCACATAGGACTAGGATAGATTGAATGTGATTGGTTACAATATAACTAATAGTTCTTTATATCATTGTGTTCCTAGGAAGTCACATCATTTGGGTTATATAGAGAATGAAATGAAGAAAAAAATATAAATGGAAACATAGGTAGATATTGTTGAGAGCACCATAACACAATAAAAACCCAACTTCTATTAATGATTGAAAATGGAAAAAGATTATAAGATACAAATCATAACAAACTAGCTAGAATTGTGGTAGCTTATATCTAAATAGAGATGTGTCAGCTACGTGCATTCACAAGAAGACATTACAAGAGGACAAATGTGCATTTTAACATAAAGTATGGATTCCTAGTTGTTGATTTTTTTTTCAACCGAAAAAAAATGTACTATTGCTATTCCTTGAATCAAATAGTACAAAGATTTTCACCTTTTTTGAAAAAATGTATAAACAGTTCAAGACAGTTTGTCCCAAAGACCACAAACTATCATCTTCAAAAGATTGTCCATGCTAGAATATACAACTGAAAGGACAAAAACATTACAAAAAGTAAATTGTTCCACAAAAATCCTTGACTTAAACTTTCTAGAAGAAAAAGACTTCGCCACTTTCCAGCAAGCTGGAATCCATCCATTCTTCCCAAAACAGTATTCCTTCAGTGCCCAATAAGGCTTGCTTTGATAAACCATCATCCTGACCATTGTGTTTACCGAAGATGTGTGAAAAGGAGATGTGTTCCTGCAAATCAATCTCCGCTCTAACACGCCTACACCAGTGAGAGAGTGCAATAACATTTAAATCAAATTCTTTAGCTACCCATTTGATAGTAACACGCGAATCTCCATAGACCTTAATATTTCCCAGCCCAAAGATGTTGGCACATTTCAGAATACACCACAGAGCTAAAAGTTATGCTTTCATATTACTACCATTACCACAATTGAGACGAAGTGTATAAAAATGTCCCTCATTCAGATAAATAACTCCACCCGCAGCACAAAAACCGTTCTGAGTAGCCCCATCAAAAAAAAGTATGGGCTGATTCACAATAAAAGTAAACTGACCAAGCCTTCTCTCCTCCACTAATTTGGTAACAGCAGTATAATGTTGTGTTAAATTTAAGACAATAAGTCCACAAGTCACAACGTCAGGCACTTTGTCTTGGAAGGTAATCAAATTCCGGAAGTACCATAGTGCCCAAGATATAAGAATAGGAACCTGTAATGTCTCTTTTGAAGAACGAAACCAACTCAGCAGAGACTCACCAAAATCAATATTTTCCCATACCTTTGTGATTGCCAACTTCGAACAACAGAAATCCCAGACTTTTTTACCAAAGGAGCAAAACACAAACAGATGATTGATAGATTCAGAATCCTCCTTGCATAAGATACACCAATTTGGACCACACCAGCCACGCTTTGTAAGATTGTCCCAAGTTTTCAAAGTTCCCTGTAAGGCATGCCATAAAAAACGCTTGTGCTTTAAAGCAAGATTCCACTTCCAAATCTGTTTATACCACCAGTGCTAAGGAAAGATATACTTCTCCTGCATAATTCTGTCATAGGCCGTTTTAGCTATAACTATTCCAGTTTTTTCATTCCCAATCCACACCATCCTATCATCTTGATCTGATAAAGAACAACCGGCCGAACCAAGAGCACTGGCATAGGTATCCCAAGAGATTGCATCCTCACCAACCAACCCCAAATCAATGGATTTTAACCAATACGACTGACCAAATAAACCCCCGATACTATTTAAAGTAGTAAGTCCATATATTTTTAAATAATCCAGTATCTTGTTTGAAAGACGAACAGAACCAACAATACCCAATATATGGTCTTTTCCAACTCTGATAGATTTACCATTTCCCACTTGCCACTTCAAGTCACCAATGATCTAGCCAGAAACCTTAAGAAGACCGCGCCATAACGGAGAGCAACCAGAACTTGAAGGCATATGCATTCTGATCTATTCAACCAAATTCATGTTTATATATTTCACAAAGGAAATCTTGGACCAAGGATTTTGATTAAAGAGGCACCTCCAAAGGCTTTTAGTTCTGAGAGCCATGCTGAATGATTTTAAATCGTTTATTCCCCAGCCTCCGAATCGTTCAGGCCTGGAGACCGATTCCCACCTAGTCATAACCAAGGAGGCCCTATCTAAACCACCGGTCCACAAAAAATTGAAAATCAATTTTCTGATAACATTTAAAATGTAGACAGGGATCTCGAGAAGAGACATCCAATAAACAGGAATCCCCAGCAGAACCGCTTTGATCAGAGTAAGCTTACCTCCCACAGAGAGCAATCTATATGCCCAGTGAGAGATCCGAGATTCTACTTTCCGCACTAGCCACCACCAATCCTTGATCTGATAGTTGTTGGGTCTCAAGAAAAAACCCAAATATTTGAGCCCTTCATCTAAAGGGTGACAGATAAAAGGCATAATAGTAGAAATTTCCTTTCTTTCATCAGAAACCACATTATGACAATAGAAGCTTGACTTTGTAGGACTTACCTTCATCCCAGAAACACGACAGAAACACTTCAATATGTTCCTAAAGACCCCCCATTCTGCAATAGTAGCCAAACCGGCTAGCACCACATCATCTACAAAAATCAGATGAGATATAACACAATCAATCCCCAATTCAATGCCCTTGATTAAGCCATCCTGCTTGGCTAAGTTTATCATTCTGCTAAGAGCATCGATAATCAAAAGGAATAATAAAGGGGATAAAGGACATCCTTGTCGGATTCCCCTCGAGCACTGTAAAAATGTTGAAGGCGAACCTGTTGATGTCTATGTAACTTCGGAATGTATTTCATCTATGTATTTTATTGTACTCCTATAGAGATGTATTATTCCTCTATACGGAAGTGTCGTCATTTGTATTGACACGTGTCGCAAGTGTTGTAACTTGACGATGGGTTATTAGACCACCATGTGTGGGGTTGGCCCTGATTAAGTTAACCTGGGGCTATTAGGAAGAGTTAGATAAGTCGGCCCCATAGGTTTATTAGGCTACTCAGAACAAGTATAAATAGAGAGTGGGATCTCTCTATTTGATCACTTCATTACTCACTCATCCATCACTCGGAAAGTGGCGCACAGTTGAGGAGGAGTATTAGCCACTAGGAGGAGTCTATCTCTGTGTACTTGGGTTTTACTTTGGCTGTATCATTGCTCTATCTATCTCTGAGAAAGTTGTGGGGTTTTTCACCTTAAGGTTTTCCCCATGGAAACTCTGTGTGTCTATTGTCTCTTATGTTTGCATCTTGTGATGATTGATATGCTTGCTATGATTGATATGCATTGATATACTGTACATGTTATTCTCTCAGTAAATATCCTAGAGTATATTGAATTAATGCTAAAAAATTAACATGGTTTCAGAGCTAACCTAAGAAGAAGACACTGTGCAGTTGCAGAAGCTACAGCTTCTTGTTCTTGGGTTTCACTCCACAGATTTTGGAAAATCAATATGATAGATTGACTCTCCTCAGCAAGGTGAATCTTTCTGTCCAATCAGAATTCAGTTCTGAGCACTTTCAATTTTGGCCCTAAAAATTAGGGTTTCCACAAAAATAGAAAATTTTGAAATCTGAAGACATAGCTGGAAGTTCCTTGGAAAAATCAAAGTTTAGAACTTTGGATCGAGATTTTTGGTTGGGTAAATCTCCGGGAAACTCAAACCCTAATTCAGGGTCCTCCCTAGTGAACCCGGGAAGACTAAAGGTATTTATGAAGGGTGAAGATTTGCAGATCTCAAATTCTGAATACACTAGGCTGATCAGCTCATCAAGGTGCATCTTTCTATCCTTTAAGAAAGTTGAAATTCACATTTTGAATTTTTAGGGTTTCTCTAACAAACCCTAATCCGAGACCAGATCCATTTTTAAGCAAATCAAGTGGTAAGACCTAAATATTTTCTATTTCCATTTGAAGTAATATTTAAGATGTCTCACCACACTAAGCTTGAGGATAAGCTTGAAGGGGATGATAACTTCCGAGCATGGAAGTATAGGAATGGGTTAATCCGGGAAGAAAATGAATTGGATACTTACATAAGGGAAGAGGTCCTTGTCCTAGAGGAAGAAGAGGCTAAATCCCTCCACAAGAAGAACTTGGTCAAGGAAAAGAGAATCATTACTGATTCTATCAAGGACCATATCATCCCCCATGTGTCATCTCTGAAGACACCCAAAGAGATGTTTGATTCCCTATCCAAGCTATTTGAAGGGAAGAACATAAATCGGAAGATGACTCTGTGGAACCAATTGAAAGGGGTAAAGCTTCAGAATGGAGAATCCATTCAATCTTATTTTTCTAGGGTCTCTCAGATCAAGGAACAACTAGAAGCAGTGGATGAAATGGTGGAGAATGGTGAAGTTGTCATGACCACTCTGAATGGCCTACCCAGGTCATGGGATTCCTTTATCCAAGGAATCTGTGCAAGAAAGAAGTTGGTATCCTTCAGTAGACTACGGGAAGAATGCTCACAAGAAGAAGCAAGGCTTGTGGCACAAGAAGAAAAGATGGGGAATGAAGATCAAGCTCTCACAGCTCACACCAAGGGAAGCAAGTTTAAGAGGGAGAAATCTCATAACAAGAAACATTCTCACCCTCATCACAAGAAGAAAGATCTATCTCATGTTCGATGTTATGAATGTAATGAAATGGGACACTTTGCTTCAAATTGTCCCAACAAGAAGAAAGACAACAACTTCAACAAGAAGAAGAAGAATAACAAAAGAAGATATCATGCTCATGCTGCTGAGGATGATGAACCTCCCAGGAAGAAAGCTAGAGCAGAAAGTGATGATGATGACTCATCAAGCGAAGAAGAGTATGTTCTAATCTCTGCTCTCACAGGTACTATTTCTCATGGTTGTAATGATTGGTTAATTGACAGTGGGGCTTCTAAACACTTGACTGGGTTTAAAGAATATTTTGTAAATCTATCTGAACATGAATCACCCCATAAAGTGAAACTTGGGGATGATTATCAATATCCTATCAAAGGAAGTGGGGAATCCTCCTACAACCTAGAATCTGGAAAGTCCTTGAAGATGAAAGATGTGTTATTTGTACCTGGGCTCAAGAAGAACCTACTCTCCATCTCTGCATTGGATGCAAAAGGCATGAGGGTTTTATTTGTATATGGCCAAGTCCTAATGTGCCCAAAGGGTAAAACTATTGATGATGCAGTGGTGATTGGAGAGCAAGAGGGAGGATTGTACAAATTGAAGGGACAACCTGAACATGCCATGGTACATGAATCCATGGAGCCAAATGAACTTTGTCATCGAAGGCTTGCACATGTGCACTACAGAGCACTACCAATTGCAAGCAAATCTGTAGAAGGCATTTCTGAAATCAAGACCAAGCATGAAGGTGTTTGCAAAGGCTATGCAAAAGGAAAGAACATAAAGAAGGCATTTCCAAGCAGTGAAATCAAATCAAAAGTAATCTTGGAAATTATCCACTCCGATGTATGTGGTCCGATGTCATCCAGTTCTCTGAGTGGGTATGTTTACTATGTCTCTTTCATTGATGACTTCTCTGGGAAGACTTGGGTTTATTTCTTGAAGAACAAAGATGAAGTGTTTGACAAGTTCAAGGAATTCAAAGCCTTGATGGAAAATGAAACTAATAAGAAAATAAAGACATTCAGATCAGACAATGGCGGAGAATTCACTTCAGGTGACTCCAAGAAGCTATTCAGTGATTCAGGGATTAAGAGGGAGTTGACTGCTCCCTACAATCCACAATAGAATGGAGTTGCAGAAAGGAAGAATAGAACAATCATGGAAGCAGCACGGGCAATGCTGCATGACCAGGATCTTCTGATGCATTTATGGGCAGAAGCAGCTAGGACAGCTGTATATGTGCAGAACAGAACACCTCACAAGATATTGGACAACAAGACACCAGAAGAGGTCTTCTCTGGTAAGAAGCCTGAAGTCAGCCATCTTAGAATATTTGGTTGTCCAGTATAGACACATGTTCCAAAGGAAAAGAGAACAAAGCTAGATCCTTCAGGAAAGAAGGGTATCTTTGTGGGGTACAGTGAAAGCTCGAAGGTTTATAGAATATACTTTCCAGGGTTCAAGAAGATTGATGTTAGTAGGGATGTAACATTTGATGAAAACACAGCATTCATCAAGTCAAGGAAGACACCTGTTGAAGATCATGAAGAACCAAAGGAAACCAGATTTCAAGACACTACCATGACTGAAGCAATTCCAGATGTTGATCGTGAAATTGAAGATCCGCAAGAACCTGTAGATCCACCTCGTGAGAAGGACTCTCACAAGAGGAAACCTGCATGGGCTAGAGAGCTCATTCAAGACGCAGAAAGATATGGCATTCCAGAAGAAGAACACAGAGCAAAGAAGAGAACTAGATCACATACCAGCTATGTTGCTTTACTCTGTGATATCATGAACAAAGAACCTTCCAATTATGAAGAAGCAGCGGAAAATAAAGAATGGAAGGATGCCATGGTCGAGGAATACCAATAAATAATGAAGAATGATGTTTGGGATGTTGTCCCAAGACCTAAAGGGAAGTCTGTTGTGACTTCCAAATGGATCTACAAGATCAAGTATGCTGTAGATGGAAGCATAGAGAAATATTAAGTAAGATTTGTAGCTCGTGGATTCTCCCAGAAAGAAGGGATTGACTATGAAGAAACCTTTGCTCCTGTAGCCAGATACACTTACATCAGATCAGTACTTGCTCTGGCTGCAGTGATGAAATGGAAGATACACCAAATGGATGTCAAGACAGCCTTCTTGAATGGTGTAGCCGAAGAGGAAGTGTATGTGGATCAGCCACTTGGTTTTGAGACACATGACAGGGAGTCATACGTGTGTCGGTTGAAGAAAGCCTTGTATGGCTTGAAGCAAGCTCCTAGGACTTGGTATGGTAGGATGGATGCTTTCTATCTAGTTTAGTCTTTACCAAGAGTAAACCAGATTCCAACCTTTACTACAAGGTTGAGGAAGGAAATCCAGTGATATTACTTCTGTATTTGGATGACATGTTTGTTACAGGAGAAGATAGTTTGATTGCGGATACCAAGAGGAAGCTTGCTGCTAAGTTCGAGATGAAGGACTTGGGGATGATGCACTATTTTCTAGGCATGGGGAGGTGTGGCAAAGTGCAGATGGGATCTTCCTTGGACAAGGGAAGTATGCAGTAGAGACCCTGAATAGGTTTGGGATGATGGACTGCAAGGCCATGGCCACACCTATGGCATCGAACCTGAAGCTTCTGTGTGATGCTTCATTTGATCCAGTTGATGTCACAATGTATCGTCAGATGATTGGATCCTTGATGTACCTGACGAACACGAGACCAGATATTTGATTTGCCGTGAACACATTGAGCCAGTTCCTGAAGGATCCCAGAGGTGTTCACCTAGTTGCTATAAAGCATATTCTGAGGTACCTGAAGGGTACAGTTGATTATGGGCTCAAGTATGATGTGAATCAAAAGTTTAACCTGCAGGGTTATGTTGATTCAGATTGGGAAGGCAGTGCTACAGATAGGAAGAGCACATCTGGGTGTTGCTTCAGTATGGGATCAGGTGTGATCTCTTGGTTTAGAAGGAAGCAATCCTGCATAGCACTGAGTACAGCCGAATAAGAGTATGTTGCAACATGTTCGGCTAGTTGTGAGGCAGTATGGCTCTGGAAGCTACTGTCTGAGTTATTTGATCTCTCGTTGGAGGCTAATGGTATCTTCTGTGGCAACCAGATTTGTGTGAAGCTATTTGAGAACCCGGTGTTCCACGACAGGTCGAAGCACATCGAGATCAAATATCACTATATCAGGGATATGGTGCATAGAGGAGCAATGAAGCTCCTGTATGTTGCGACGGATGAGAAAGTTGCAGATGTACTGATGAAACCACTAGCCAGAGTGAAGTTCGAGTACTTTAGAGAGAGGGTTGGTGTTCTTCATATCGACGACACTTCGAGGAAGAAGTGATGGACACATCTGCTGGAGCCATTCCAAGCATGGTGAGGGGAGGATCCTTCCCATGGTTGTGGATATAAGTGTTGGATGATGAGCATCAAGATGATGCTCCATTTACTGCTCTATATATGCATCAGTTGGATGCTTTGATCAGTGTGATCATGTATTTGTATATGAATCATGTTGGATGCTTTGATCAGTGTGATCATGTATTTGTATATGCATCAGTTGGATGCTTTGATCAGTGTGATCATGTATTTGTATATGCATCATGTTGGATGCTTGATATGATCAGTTGGATCATGTATATGTATAAGCATCATGTTGGATTCTTGTTATGATCAGTTGGATCATGGATTTGTATATGTATCAAGTGGGTACTTGTATGATCAAGTAATCATGTATTTGTATATGTATCAGGAGGATGCATTATATGATTAGGTAGATCATGTACTTATGTAGGTATCAGATGGATGCATTGTATGATCAAGTAGATCATGTACTTATGTATGTATCAGGTGGATGCATTATGTATATTAGATGGATGCATTTGTATGATTAGGTAGATCATGTATGATGATATGTATCAGGTAGATACTTTGTATGCATCAGATGGATATACTGTTTGATCAGGATGATCACAGATAGCGAGCTTTAGGATGTTGCTCCAGATGATACGCATCAGGTTGATGCTATGATGATGATCAAGTTGATCATGTGATGATGTACATCAGGATGATGTATGGTGAGTATTGGTTTGATACTCTGTGGTCGTGGACAGGTTGTACAGGTAGCATAGAAAAGGTCCTTTAAAATCCGAACAGGTAGAGCGGTGTGCTTGTAACATCCTGGGATGCTCTATCAAGATCCAGACAGGTAGAGCGATGTGCTCGTAACATCCTGGGATGCTCTGAGTAGGTTTTGCTACAGTTTTGCATAGAAAATATCCTTTAAAATCTGGACAGGTAGAGCGGTGTGCTTGTAACATCCTGGGATTCTCTATCAAGATCTAGACAGGTAGAGCGGTGTGCTCGTAACATCCTAGGATGCTCTGAGTAGGTTTTGCGAAAGTTCACATAGAAAAGATCCTTTAAAATCTGGACAGGTAGAGCAGTGTGCTCGTAACAACCTGGGATGCTCTATCAAGATCCAGAGAGGTAGAGCAGTTTGCTCGTAACATCCTGGGATGATCTGAGTAGGTTTTGTGAAGGTCAACATGTAAAAGATCCTAGGAGATCCGATAGGTTGAGCAGTGTGCTCGTAATCAGTCCTGGGATGCTCTTTCGAGGTTTTGTTGAGGCACGTAATTAGTCCTTAGTATTCCATAGTATGTTCATTGATGATGAAGACCTGCAGGAGGTGGGCCTACATCCAGTATGAAAAGGGACTGGCTCTGTAGAACTTCCTATGACGAGTAGGTTCATAGATTGATTGAGATAGCAGCAGCAGTGATGATGATGATGATGATGATCCAAAGAAGAAGACTTGTGTTAGTAGATCTGTGTCGAGAAATACCTTCCTAGTTAAGAGGGAGTGTTGATGTATATGTAACTTCAGAATGTATTTCATATATGTATTTTATTGTACTCCTATAGAGATGTATTATTCGTCTATACAGAAGTGTCGTCATTTGTATTGACAAGTGTCACAAGTGTCGTAACTTGCCGATGGGTTATTAGACCACCATGTGTGGGGTCGTCCCTGATTAAGTTAACCTGGGGTTATTAGGCTGAGTTATACAAGTTGTCCCCATAGGTTTATTAGGCTGCTCAGAACAAGTATAAATAGAGAGCGAGATCTCTCTATTTGATCACTTCATTACTCACTCATCCATCACTCGAAAAGTGGCGCACATGTGAGGAGGAGGATCAACTGCTAGGAGGAGTCTATCTCTGTGTACTTTGGTTGTACTTTGGTTGTATCATTGATCTATCTATCTCTGAGGAATTTGTGGGGTTTTTCACATTAGGGTTTTCCCCACGGAAACTCTGTGTGTCTATTGTCTCTTATGTCTGCATCTTGTGATGATTGATATACTTGCTATGATTGATATGCATTGATATACTGTACATGTTATTCTCTCAGTAAAGATCCTAGAGTATATTGAATTAATGCTCAAAAATTAACACTAGTATGCAAAAACCCTAAAGATCCAAAACACTAACCCTAGGAAATGATGTGGAAAAAAGAATGTTGTCCCTGAGGAGGCTAGTAAATGTGTCAACTTCTTGGGGGCATAAATTTTGCATGCAAACTTTGTATAGGGTGATTTTTTGCACCATTACAAATATTAACTCATGCTCTAGGAATTTGGCAAGACATGCAATCAAAGTTTTCATGGCCTACATCAACTGCCAAAAATGCAAGGGAAATGCCCAAAAAACGTGCCAAAAATTCGAGACTTAAAAAACTAAAGTAAAAATTATTAGATGTGGAACCATTCTGAATTAGTGGAACATGTAGGTGGCCACCAGTATCCACCTAGATTAATTCCACCCCCTTAGGAAGCAATGGTTTCCATTATTTCAAGTTCCTCCATCATATGGGGAAGCTTCTATTGGATATAACTCATGGTGGACCACTTGCCTTGGTGAAGAATTCGTTTGCTTTAATGACCCGATAAATTTGGATGTTGTGGTGTACTTATCCCTATAGATTAGAGAAACAAGAAGACACACAGATATAAATAATGCCAAAAACACAAGATTATAGTGTAAAATAATTGATAAAAATAAATAGACGAGAAAAATACTACAGAAATAGCTTTTGTATTACGATAGTCAAATTTGGATTCCATGTCCACACACCTCTTAAGGTTGGGCGACCTTTCACTTGAGTAGAGATCCAATACAATAATTCTAGGAAAAACAATCCATAGCCTTATGACTCTTTTAATATGATTTCAATATCCAAAACCCTAACCACTTGACATGGTCATATTTGAATACCAACTTTCTAGTGGACCTTAATAAATAGAGAGACCATTTTTACATTAATTATTCACTACTAACTACTCAGCCTTATTAAAAAAGATGTCTCACATACATTACTTGATTAACTCTTGTTGGCACAAATCTACTTCGACCGGGATTCATACACAACTAAACACCAACAAAACCCCGTGATATCATCCCGAAAGGGTTTAACCCCTTTCAGAAACACCTATGAAGCAAATGATGTCTCACCCGAAGTATTATTGGTAGATACAAGAAGCAGGTTTATGTAGGTTGAAGGGGAATAGTTCGACATACTCATCGTTAAACAAGCACACCACAACTATGACAGATCAGGATCTGCGATGAACCATACACTTTGACAGATATCACATTAAAATATATTGCATTTTTCATATTCATATACTTCTTCATTTTAAACACATTAAACTATCAATTTATGCACTTAGTCGGTAGTATAACCATCAAATAACACATCACAACACATTAGACACCAAATGCAACATGGAAACCCAAAGGAGAGAAAACCACGAAATCGTTTTCTTTATTCATGAATCACATTAAAAAATAAGCACTTCATGTCTGTCATGACTTACATATTTTTATTACAACGGACCTGCGCACACAGCCTACAAATCATGTGACTTCTCTTGACATCAAAACAGATCTTCCCAAAAAACACATCAACTGACTTGTTAATTCACTAACAGTCCCAAAATACCCAACCCATTACATATTTATAAGGTGCACACAGCTTGTCCCTCTCCCACTACGCCACTAACTAACTACCCTACTCATTAATACAAGTGAAAAAAATCCCTAACAGGCTTACTTAACCCCTCCCTTTGACACATTCAAATTGACCCACCTTCTTGGTTTCTCGATCACTTCGTCGGATTTGACCACTTTCTCGAACCTCTTTTCCTTTGTTCTATCCACACCAAAACTACTTTTCCAAAATTAGTACCCAAAAATTCCTAGGGCCAGCAAGCCCCCAATAGTCACATGTGGCTCATCCCGATCCACTTCAAGGTTGTTGCATTGGCTCCTTCATATTCTACAAAAAATATTCATATAATTTCTTTGTTTCCTTGACCGAGCACTAAACAACCTCTTTTTATTGGTTGATTTCATCAACAAGTTCAAAAGTGACATGATATTTACTTTGCTCGATAGTCCGGATGACTGCTTTTTCAATCTCTACTTCCTCACCCCCAATTATTTCAGACACTCGTTCAACCTCAGTATGAAGTGCTTTGACCCTTTATGTTCGCTTTTCTTTCCGAACCCTTAACTCATTAAGTTCTACTTATAATGCCATGTTTTATGTAGCCTTCCTCATCCTTTCCATTGGCGCCAGAGTCTCTAAAATACCCCACAGATTGACTATATTTTCCTCCACAGTCCCTATCTTGGTAATAATATCCTGAATTTATGCATCTTCGAACAAAGCGGCCCAAGTTTGCAACACTTCTCTTTACATTTTCAAGCATTGAGCCTCAGATTCTTGGATACACTGAAGGGCCCTTTATACTTCCTCTTGTCGCTACTCTGCCACTTCAGGTGGTGCTTGTTACTAACTTTGCTTCTAAATCTTCCACCTTTTTCCTAAAGCCATAAATGACTCCTCCAAGTTGCTGTAAATTTTCCTCATGCGCCATTTCCTCCACCACTTCTTCTTCTAGAACTACTCGACAGCTTATTGCATTAGATTCATACAAATTATATTTCTCCTGGTGCAGTTGATCCTTTTCTGTTTGAAGCTTGGAAAATTGCTCCTTCAAGGAATCCTTTTAGTTCCTATGGATTTTCATATATAGACTAGTCCTATTCCTTGAGCTCCTGTGTGACATTCTCCTAAAGACTGTGTAGCATAAAGATAGGCAAGGCGGACAACTTCAACTCAGCATATCTAGACTAGGGAACTTTCCCACTTATTCTTGCCTCTTTGAAACTTAATTCCCATGGAAAACCTTACTACACTGTCTGTGGTATATGATGTAGCTAACTTCTCCTAGTGCTATTCACCATATATAACCTATACCTGTAGCACAGTCACCTACTATGGAGCTAAGATATTGATTTCCTTAATAGAGTAACATAATGTATCTAGCAAGTGCATCACTCTGCCAAAGAGTTCGTCAGTTTTTTCTTCTGTTAACTTTCTATTTTCTTCCACCACCTCAATCATCCTGTCTAACAATATGTTTACATCATCATCAATTAATTCCTTCACTGTGGAAGACCTTTGTGCCTTCTGCTTCTTTTTACCTCTTTGTGTGGAAGTCACATCCTTGTGTTTCTCCCCCATGCTCGTATCAATGGGTGTCATGATTGACTCTTGTCCATCATTATCTGATTCAGGAGGGTTACCATCATCACCCTCAGATCCATTATTTTGAGTACTCTGGTTATGATTTGTATGTTTTTGTTTCCCAGACATACCTTCCTATCATGGATCCTACTATGACGGATCTGGTGAGATGTGTTCCACCTTGACAAGGACATTACACTTCGGTGGCCATTCTTGGATAACAACATCTACTTCTTCTTCCAACAACTTATAACCAATTATCAGACATTTCCGATATTGGTCCCACCTTGCTTGGATGTAAATGTGATGGGGTCCATATTTGAACCTCACAATTTCTCGGAACTTGGCCATTGATTGTGCTTCTACATGAGGGATCTTCACAACATTATGTCACAATGCTTCTTTGTACACATAAAAAGTATCAATGTTGTCTATCTTACACCTCTTGATCTCACTATACCATAAGTTTGCATATCGCAACGCAAAACAGGTCCCACTTGGTTCCATGCCCTGATATGACTATGGTTCCTCCCATCCAACAAATGAAACTAAAATTAACAACCACGAATAGGAAAAAAGGGTACCATTATCCTGATCCTCAACGTAGTCATTGAGAAATTCATTGAGGACAAATGTAGCCTAAGTCATATGTACTCCCATTGCACATTGCTCTACTGCTGCTGCGATTGACGTAGTCACTTGGTTTGGTTGAACCTTCCTCATCACCTTTGTAGCCAATGCCTTTGTGGTGAAGCGAAGAGCCTGGTAATTGATTGAGGCAATATATGAATCCTCTTTTTTTCTTCGATATTTGATATTTATCTTTCATTCAAGCGGCCAATTATCTGTATCTTTCCTTTCCCACAAAAAAATGAGCAGCATCCACTCGGCCTTGGGAAACCCTATAATCTACACAATCATGTCAGTATCAACCGACACCTTCTTATCGAGCCATAATAAACTGCAATGGAAACAAAGCAATAACTGCTTAACACAAGCATTAGCTTCTACAGTCCTACCAAAATGTGGTAGCTGGATCAATGACATAATACCAGACCTTTCCAATCCCAAATCCCACTCCATAGGCTCAAGTCCCACCAGTGTACCATATCCCGCGGTAAGTGTCATCATGTAATTTCTCACTTGAAATTTTGGGAACTTGGCAATTTCATGATCAACATTTGACAACTTGTTGACATTATGCAATATGTTTCCCTCTACAACAATAATACCTTTCAGGATAGGGGTTGTGACTAAGGAATACTTAGCATTTTTGGGTAGCCATATTGGTTTCACAATGAGCTTCCTCGGTGGTATGTACCCAGGCATGATAGTCACAAGCCTAGATCCAGAAGCCTTAGCATCATGCCTACTCTTAGACCTTTCCTATGGATTCACATTATGGTTCAATTTTTGGGATTTCTTTGACACATTCAGTGTAACTTGTGGTGATATAACCTCTAGCTTCTCTGCGCTAACTGGACTATACCCCTGCATTTCAATTTATTCGACATAGGCTTGTGCTTCACTCATTGCGGATAGATCAACCTGCATACTGGTACTCTTCTCACCTAAACTCTCTATGTGTGATTGCTTAAGCTCTGGCTTGCTCAATATAGTTTGCAATCGAGATAAGAATGAGTCCCAACCAGTTAGTTTATGTGCTTTTGAACTTACATTTCACACATGATTTTCTATCATTCTCGATGTTCAATGAATGGACCAAATCCTTGTAATCATCACGGCGGTAGTAGTAAATCATGTTCACATACTTGATTATTTTTGGCATTTAAGGAAGAAATTCCACTAACATATCCACTTGGTCTACCATAAAAGTAGCCATTAATGTTCATTAAATGGAACCACGACAGATCACCAACCACGATAGATGTATAACTACTTCGACCAAAGAAACTACGACAAACATCTAACATCAACACAGCAATACTTTGACACTAAAGTAGCTTGGGGTTTCCAAAAACGATATACAAACACAAAAATATTTTTTTTTTCTATGCACAAGCATTTATACAAAGTCTGTTACTCCAAGAAGGCATGACTATCCCTATTAGTTTTCAGTTGGCTTCCATTTACCAATCCGTTGAGGAGTTCATCATTTATATTTTGCAACTTCATTGCACCTCCTTCTGTCACATAGTTGATGACATAAGGACCTAGCCAATGCATCCTTAGCTTGTCAGGGTGTTTGAAAAACTTACTGTCACAAAGAAGAACTAAGTCTCCTCGCTGAAATTGCTTCTTGGTAATGTGTCATTAGAGAAATTTTGAGGTGAAAATGGACCTCAAAACAAAAATATTGTACAACAAAAATCACCGAGAGGATTCAAGATGATGATGTCAACCATGGGATATGAATCACTTTTTTTGGGTAAAAATGTAATGCTATCCCTAAGGTCTGCACTGGACTGCTACAAGGAAAAGATAGGGCACTTAGGAATGGAAATTAAATACATTTTTTTATTAGGAAGGTGGTTGAAGATAGGGCCAAGGAAGGTATGCACAATATTATGGAAACAACATAGATCACAGTAGTAACTATGAATAGTAGTTTTGAATTATGAGCCAAATGTATTAGAAATTACAACCATGAGACTGAAGACAAATACATCAAAGAGATAATATATAACTTTCATGTATTATGCTTTACTCCATATACAACAACGTTATATAAAGAAGTTGAAAGAAAATTGATTATAAATCACATGCAATGTTTATAGACAATGTATATACCATTAGTTTTGTAATTTAAATCATGTAGTGCATACAATCCTGTAATATATTCAATAATTAGTCATCAACAGATAAGTAGGCACAAAGTTCACAATTCATTCATAATCAAAATGATCATAGCAATTGTATTGTATTCTTACAAAAATTACAAGACCATCTTGTAGCCTTTCCAAAATCGAACCTGCAGCCTTCTGAAGGAAGAACCCCTCTTCTTCCTTTTTACAAAGTTTTATAGATAATTACATCCTCCTCTAGATTCAAAACTAATGGATCTAATAATATTCTACTCTACATTTAGTTTTTTGTTTCAAATCTCATCCAAGTCGAATTGTTGAGGTGGCCTTCCATCTATTTGACTTGGCATATTTTGAGGAAAATGCAATTGGAGAAATCCTAAAAAATAGGCTTCAAAGGCCTATTTGAATCTTCTAAACCGTGATATATGTTACAAAAATGAGAGAGGTTTTTATAAATAAACCCATTTTTGAAGTGGGGTTTTAGTCATTTCGAGTTATTCCTTATGATTTGGTTAGAAGCGGCTCCTGAAGTTGATGACTCAAATAGTCAGCTATAGGAAAATTTGGCGAAATCGTGAAAAATAGGCCTCAACATGCCACATGTATCTCCCAGACTGTATCACCTATGTAAAACATGGAATATGTTTTTGTAGATCGACCTATTTCTGAGGTGGTTTTTTAACTATTTAGGAAAATTCCTTTCAGATTTTCTAGGATACTTGCCCAAAGTTTATGACTAAAACAATCACCTACAGTAAATTCGGTAGCGTGTTGTCACCTTTAGGAAGTTTCGTAGCACAAGTGCTGAACAGTTCCACAACGCAGTTGCATAACAGTTCTGCACTGCAGCGACCTAGATAATTTCTAGTTTTGGAGCTAGTATCTTTTCTTTCCAACACTGAGGAATGTCTGCAAAACTAATTGGACAATAAACATCATTCAAACCTTGTTCCAACTTAACTTGTTTAACAGACCAATTATCAAACTGAAAACAAGAAAGAATAAGAAAGCATATATTTTATACAGTAGAACTTCAAGGATACATGATTGTTTTAGGAAAAATTCTTGAGGAAAGTTTTAAAGAGATAAAAAATTTAAAGTCTCAATTTTTTCGGAAGTAGGTGATCCTAGGTGCAGACCTAGGTACTAACACTAGTTCCAATTGGGGATAATACTTCCCTGTGAGTTGCTAAGAGCACGCAAACCAATTCCTACAACCAATTTTTTTTACTGGAAACTGAAACTTGCTCATCATGTTCTGAAGACATCCATGTTGAAAACAAACCTCTGACTGTCAAAGCAATCTACTGCAAAATCAAACTAAAAACTGAAACTAAAACCATTTAAAACACACAAGAATGTACAGTTCTTTTCCTCCATTGGGATATGGAGTCATTTATTAACCATCTGATTTACAACACACTATAACAAGATGAAAAAAAATATTTGTTGTACACCATTCACATGATAAAATCAAACTAAAAATCAAGTGCTCATATAATGAGATTATTTATGTACAAGTCCCATTCTAACCAATTCAACTGCTCAATTAAGTGATATCGAATTTCTAGTGTAACCATGCCAACAATTGTCTCATACACTGGATTTCTTTCATACCTTTGATTAGAAAATATAAAGTTCTATACAATAGCGAATCTTCATAAAACGAAGTCCATACTTACAGCTAAACAATGATGCATAACTCAAATTGATGAAAGAGTCCATATATGCAGCCATTGGATCATGAAAAACAAAATAAATGGAATTTTGAACACCAAAAGTTACCTTTGGATTGATGATAATTTTATGGTCTTTCTGCTCCAAATGAATAGACTTCTCTTGTGAGGGTTCTGCTTTATTAATAATGATGATATCTTCATTCTGGAAGCCTGAGAATGAAGGAAGGACAGGCTACGAACTGCTTCCATTAGTGATCACATTTTGATTAATGTTTTCTACAAATCCAAGTTCAAGAATAATAGATGTAAGCTTACTGATTTATGAACATTGTTGCTCATATATAAAATCTGGTTCATTAATAGTACCATGAATCTCTTGACCTCTTTGAAACATCCCACGAATGTCACATACTTTATCACAATCCTGGGCAGCAAAAAACTCTTATAACTGTTGATTATCTTTTTGGGTTGAAAACTCTTTAGAATCATTTAAAATATCAATATTGTCATGAAAATTAGAGAGCATCGACATACTTTCATTAATTCCAATATCAACAACATCATGCTCAATAAGATCTCCATCTTGAGCAACAGTTTCTTCATGTGCTTGATAAAAAACATTCTTATCTCTATCATAAACAAGCTACAAATGAAAACTTTCAGCAGATAATAATTCAGGAACTTGTTTACATGTTTCTTGAACAAGAATTTCTATATCAGATTCCCAAGCAAGAGAATCAAAAGACAACAAATTATTTTCATCAATTCCAAAAGTTGCAACGTTATGTACATTGAACTCCTTTTTCCGTTGAACTATCTCTTCATATCTTTATTCTTGAATATCAAAAATGGGATCCTTGATTTCTTGAAATTGCTACTCAATAATTGGTAGGGAAGAAACAATAGTCATATTTTTTTGTAATTCACCAACCTCTCATCCACTGTTTTCCAAAGACTCGGGTGCATAAATGTCATACACAGGCTTATTTTCTGATGCAAAAATTTGCTCCTCTAAATTATCTAAATACTAATCAAATATGGGTGGATCTTCGTTGAATTTTGGAACATCAATTTAATCATTACACAAGCCTTTTTAGAAACATCTGATATAATATGGTTGTCAACAACTCCATATGCACAATTATCTAGCACATATTCCTCTTGGATAGGAGAACCAGAAAAAGATTCAAGTAAGATTAAATATTTCTCTACCTTTTCATCAACAAATTCTTTTACATTCATACTACTAGAAGAATCACCTGATGAATATACAGTTTGAATTCCTCACAACAACTTTCAAAAATTGATTCAACATGAAAACACCTTCTACAGTGATCATTAAATGCTATGTGAAACTGCTTCAAGGAAGGTATACTAGAATGAGGAAGAGACCAATACCATTGTCTCACATCACATTCCAGTGAATACATGAATAACTTCATCATCACATCCTCATGATGAATGTCCATTAGATGAATGTGTTCACGAAATTCTAATAAAAATTATGTAGGATTATCATTCTCACCTTCTCTGAACTTTCAAAGGCTATCTTTCCATTCATATACAGTAGGAACTAAATTTGGATAGACAGGAACAACTGAGAAATTTAATGGAGAAAAGATTTGAGACAAAATAGCATCCATGACCTTGGTCATTCTGAAACAATGAATTTGCCTCTAGATTCTTCAAAGATGGAGTCACCATGTGAGTGATCTGTAGTCACACTATGTGTTTGACCTTTGATCACTATCAAATTCAGATCTAATCAAAATAAATTTGACAATGAATTACAGTTAGGTGGAAAGGCACTTCAGTGTGAAAAATATAGTGCAATATTGAAAAAGTACTTTATTGTCCAAATATCCAATAGGAAATTGGTAGATATATCATACTATGCATTACTTATGCCATCACTAATCCTACCATCAAGAAGAAGGGGTTTTATACTCTTGTGCCCACCTTAGATAAACCTTGGGATTCCATCTCCATGGACTTAATGTCTGACTTTCCTTCAACCAAGCATGCCAACGATTGTGTATTTGTATTCATCTTTCATATTTCTAAGATGACCATTTTGACACCCTGTTAGAAGAGCATCATGGTAGAGGCCACTACTAAGCTCTTCTTTGAGCTTGTTTTCGCTTATTTCGGTATCCCACAGACCATTATCTTATATCAAGACAATAGGTTCTTGAGGAATTTTTGTCCCAACCTATTCTAGTCGATGATGGACACCATGTTGACCAAATTGAGTTCCTTAGACCCCCAAACTAATGGGAAAAAAAAGGTAGTCCATTGCACCTATCCTAATAATATACAACTCCAAACATATATACACATGGGATGTGATCCTTCCTTATGCTCAACATAACTACAAAAAATATATTCATAGTTCTACTAGCCACAACCCTTTTCAGGTGTTCTTCAGGTTCCAACCATTAGCCCCAACTAACATAGTGACATTGCACATTACATTTAAACAAGAATAATCCTCTCATGCTCAAACCAAGGTTGATCAAGAAACCAAATTTGTTGAATGGATCCATCACCACCAAAACCAAGTTCATGATATTTTGTAGAAATCCAATGCCAAGTACAAGTAGTGCCATAGTCAACAACGGGTTTCCAACAAGTTTTAGGTGGGAGATAAGGTATGGTTGCATTTGTAGAAAGAGTGCCTTACATGACCACATCAGAAGCTACACCCACTTCGATATGGGATTTACACCATAACCAAGGCTACATGTGAGAATATTATTGAGAATATTATTGAACTAAGTATCCCCCCTTTCTTTGGTTTGAACCTTGTATTTAATGTGGAGATGCTTCGATAGCATTTTCCACCTTTCTTAATGGACACCTTAGACGTGGCCAAGCTCTTCGCCCCTACAAAACTCAAATCTAATTGCATTGAGAAGGCAACAATCGACTAGATCATGCACACCAAGATGAAGGGAGCCTAGCAGAACATCCAACTTTATTAGGTCGTCAAAGAATGCGACTTCTTCACCATGGAAAGTGGTTCACTAGGATTTAGATTCAATAGAAATTTCCCCATTTGATGAAGAAATTTGACATAATGGGGACCATTTCTTACTAAAGGGGGGAATTGATCCAGGTGGATACTAGTGGCCATTTACCTATTTCATCGATTTAGAATGGTTCCACATCTTGTTAGTTTTACTTTAATTTTTTAGGTCTCCAATTTTTGTCACATTTTTCAAGCATTTCCCTTGCATTTTTTGAAGTTGATGTAGGTCATGAAAACTTTGATTGTATGGATTTCCAAACCCATAGAGCCAAAAGCACTTTTTATACCCCATGGGGAAACAAACATGAAAAAGTATATGCATTGTTGTCACCTTGCGAGTACCATATATTAATATGTATTTTCATATATCTTTTTCTCAATTAAAATTTTGAGATTAATTTCAACAAGGTGCATTGCAAAGCAACATGTCTCTCCCTTCAATGTGGATTTAGGAAATAGGTAATTTATTTAGATGGTTTGTGACATAAATGGTTGCTTGAAAATACGAACGATTTAGAAGTACAAGCTTCTTATGCATAAATTATTATTTTTTAATTTAGGGAAATTTTAAGGATTCATAATTTTCTCAAAGTGTAAAATCCTTGATGAATCTTATAATTCTTAAATTTTCAACCATAAAATGTTTGGCAATTTAAAAATAAAATAAAAAATTCTAAGGACTTGATATAGTTTTGGGACAATTTTGGGTATTTTTAGAGTAAAAATAAATTATCCCATGGAATTTGGGCAAATCGTCAATGAAAAATAGGCAAATTAGTGTTTTTTGGGGGAAAAAAAGGTCAAAAAACAACTCATGGGATAAACTTCGCCCCTAAATTTACACTTGGCTCAATCATAGATTACATAGTCATTGTTTGAATTTTGGTTGTTCTCATATCCCATTGAATGTATTTTTTAGTCTTTCGGTTCTCTTTGCTTAGTTGTTTTGTTTGTAGCTGTTCTTTTTTACATTCTATTGTATCAAAAATTATTTAAATCGTTTATGTTGTTGCATATGAATGGGACCGGTGTTTTGTTCCATAGATTGGCTCAATACGCTTTATTGTTTGAATGGGTAGAACCAATTTTCAACAACTAAATAAAATAAAATTACACAAATTAGAATGAACAATTAACCATTTCAAGAAATAAAATGAGGGCATGCACAGTTGTAGCGTACATGTAAACCATTCATATAGAAACGACATGTATATTAACTACTCTAGTAGTCACTGAAATCCTGTAACACCCATCATTTTTGACCTAATAAATTGCACAAATGTAAATAATTATTGTTATCATTTCTGGTGAGGAGCTCAAGGCCAAGGCCCCACCAGTAAACGTTGTATATTTTGGTGTTTATTTTCCTAAAAGATTGTAAACGTAAGTGGTAAGCCAAGGTCACTCGAAGTTGCGAATGCAACTACACAACAGGTAAATCAAAATGCACTAGAAGAGAAAGAGACCGATTGGCTAGGAAGCCATGATAGTCAAGGACATTGATGATAGGGGGTCATCTTAGTGCCAGTAAACGCATAAAAGTAAATAACGTTTTACATTGTCTTAGGTTGTCGTTGTAAGTTAACGACAATAACGGTTACCGCTAAATTTTTTAGTAAAACACCTATGAACTATATATATATATATATATAAAGCTAAGTAACAATCGATGATCCTAAAAGTAATATGATAATTTCGGCACGAGGATGCTTGAGAAATACAAACATCGTTTATACGAAGCCCAACAATAATACTAATACAAATATGACATGATGGATATATGTAGAAGTAAAGATAAAGAGCTAAAAAGAGCTTAGCTTATTTTATGAAATTATAAGAGATGTTAGTGAAATTGATTATAAATTATGATATAAATATAACAAGTGAAATGCATATGTTGATATGCATAACAAAGACAATGATCATATTGTAAAATACTCAGTGTAAACATAAGTTTATAAAAGGATATATTAAAAAACATATAATATTTATTTATGTGTTTTGAGCATGTATACACTTAATTGTGTAGTATTATTTGAAAACCAATAAATACATATATACATATATTGGTATAAGTGGCTACATGAAAAGATATATAAAATTATTGTGGATGCCACATTATAATATTATGATATGGGTATCTTCAAAAAAAAGAACTATAGACTATATATTTAAAAAAAATAAAGATTATAGTCTATAAGGTATAGTCGTGAGAAGAAGATAAAGGTGATGTACTTAGTACTGACTTAAACAATACTTATACTATTGTATTACTTTTCATATTTGGAGTATGTAGAATATGTGTATGGACACATATATAAGTCTTTTCAAATAAGACGAACCATTCTAATATTTTATATATACTTACAAAGAGCATGCTTAATTTTTGGGACATTGTGACGTTCAAAGAAATGCGCCATGTGTGAAAAGGCCTCCTTAAATTCTGTTTTGAGTTTTAAATTATATACTATCACCCTTGTTTTTGTGTCTCTCCATGGATAGCATGGGGAAGGCACATTCCATTGATTCTGCCATTAACGTAGGAGAGTTGTTGAGTAGACCGTTCGATTAGCTCCATTTCTTACCTGGCCGGAGTGGAGTATCATGGGGACTACTCGTCGTGGAGGGAAGATTTTAACTCTAAACCTCCCTGGGTTCGCCATCTGCCAAGGGAGTTAAAACTATGAGAGTGGAGGGGACAAGCACATTCCCCACTCCACAAACATTTAAGTCCAGTTTTGCTCCATCGTTTTAAATGAGTGGAGATGTGCATTGGAAAGGGGGGGAATAGTTATTTGTTTGGATACGCTGCCATTGATCGGGGGGAGGGGGCAATGGCATGCGAGCTGGGTAATCGTTTTCTTATTACGGTCTCCTATTATTCTTTCTGCCTCCATACTTTCCGGTATAGTGGGCAATCCTTCCTCAGTTGATGTTTTCCTTTTAATAATCTACATAGATGAATCGAGTTATTTTTATAAATGAGTTAGCCTCCTTTTTAAAACCCTGATAAGATTTTGAACGATGCCAAGTTGGTGATAAGGGATGTGTTTATATTCCGGTGAAACTCTGTTAGGGATAAAGAATGTACCTTAGTTTCCAGGTTGATCTTTGTTTTTATATATTTTTCATATGACCTGACTTAGCTCCAGAAATCCTCTCCTTTATCTCTACGGGTTTCCTTTAGATCTCGGCGATGAGAGTTAAGTCTCAGAGGGAAAGAATATCTCTGCACTGTCATTTTTTGAGTTTTTGTCGCTATTGTCTGCAAGTTTGATAAAGGATCCCTGCATAGAGATTTCATCAACTATTTGCGAGCTGAGTTTGTGATATGTATACTGATACTTCCTCTGACGCCTGCAATTTGGTAAGGATCTGCATTCTTGGTGAGGACGTCGGAGCATTTGTTGAGAGAACTCTTCACAAACTAGGATCTAATTGCATGCTATTATATTCTGATGTTACCCATGTTGACTGCACGTGTTCGGAGAAAGAAGTCGTTGAGGTAAAATTATTATTTAAGTATGTGGATAGTAATGTGGAAAATACATGCGGAAAGATTGAGTTATTATTGCATCGGCTCCCGCACAATACAAATCTTGCTTACTCTTTTAACCTTTTGAGTTATCTCAGTATATAGTTTAGACATTAGGTTTTGATATAATATATATAAGCATACTTTTCTCGATGCTGGTCGAAAACACCTTCCTCACTATTATTTGCAATCAATTTTAGGCATGCTCATCTTCTAATAGTTTAGATGAAAGATCAACACACATTACTTTTGTACGTATGTATTGTGAAAATCCTCATAGCAGATCTAAAAGATGATGTATACCTCACAAGAGTAATTATGATTAAGCAGGAAAATAGAAGAAGAGTGGTCAATGCAGTATAATGAGCAACAGAATAATAATACAGTAAAACTCGGATAGAAGCAAAAATACTTCACGCACACTAATTAATTAATCACAATATGGACAATAAGTAGTACAATGCATGAGGATTCGAATGTCTAAGGTGGCAATTCGAATTAGCCTTCATGGAGTGATCAAAAGATCACTGGAGTGTCATCGGAGCACAACTAGTAGTCTATCTCATCATCGGTGGAGTCATCAATGCACAAGTAACTGTCAACCGTCAGTCAAACTGAGTCTAACTGAGTGTGGTAGGTGTAACTGAATGTAACTGGCACATGGAAACACTAACTGAATGAAGGAGGCTCAGTGGAGGGTGCATGAGGATCTAATTGGAGTTAGAACAGGTAGTCATGTCTCATCGGAGGTCAATTGGAGTGATAACAACAGTGAGGAGTCAGTCTGGCCTCAAATCAAGGAAAGACTGGTGGCTGACTGAAGTAAACTGGACTGGTAGGTGAGAAAGGACGAGTGGCTTCCTTAAATCAAGGAGGAAGGGTGCACTAAGCTCTAGGAGGGATAAAACCGATTTGAGAGAAGCTCTCGGGGGCTAGCTAACTGAGGGCTAGGTGTTGGACTGATGACTGGAATGCATGCAAACCCTAAAAGTGCATGCATGACTGAAAAAATAAATGATCAAAATACTGGTGGGACTATGATGGAGTATAGGAATATCCTAACACCCCCCCTTAATCCATCCCGGGCCCTGGTAACTAAGACCAAAGGTCACCCAATACAATGAATAATAATAGTCAATAAACCAAGGAAGTGGGGAAAATTTCATGGGAAAAATACCCCCCCTCAAAACAGACTGTAAGGCACACACAAAAAATAAATGCTCCAAACTCAAGCAGGTGTGATGCTTGGTCATATGTCTGGAGGTATCTTCTTCTTGGGAAGAAGTGGATCATGCTCAAAAAGCATGTGCTTGTACTTGCTCTTCAAATCGAATGTGATGAGAACAAATCCAAAAGTATGAGGATGATCCTTGAACCTGTGATTCGAATCAGTTGAGGTAGGATCAAAAACATGAATATGCAAAGTCTTTTGTCTTCTCCTTCGAACCATCATGGGTGAGATTATGCCAAAAAGAACCATCAAATAATAATGATTGCTTGAAATCCAAATCAGATTTAAGACTTGATGAATAGTTTCTTGAGATCTCCTTTGAACTAGCAGGGGTGAGATCAAAACTATCATATGTATGAGAAATTATCTCAAGTAGTGTTTGCTTGGAATCCAAATTAGATCCAAGACTTGAATCATGGTTGCTTGAGATCTGCTTTGAACCATAAGAGGTGAGATCAAAACCAGTAAGTGCATGAGATATTATCTCAAGCGAATGGCAATGGCCATATTCTTCAATGACCTTCTAAAAGCATGAGATAATGATCATATAGTAATAAATAAGAGGTGATTGCTTGAGGAGAGCGAATGCATTACCTCCAATAGCTGATTTTTCCTCCAAAATAATCGTGTGATCATGATGCAAACCAACAGACTCTGGTGCAAGAGAGGATTTAGGACCTTCTGCAATATCTAGAGTGTGAGCTGGCACAGAAAGAGAAGAAAGTTGGAGCGTGAGTGTAGAATCTGCAAGTTCTTTGTGGACAACTTCAATATGAGATGATATTAGTTCATGATCTGAGAGACCATCAAGGGAAGCGAATGCATCACTAGGATTTCTCTCGAAGGGGTTTGGACCAATCCCTTCATTATGTCTGCCAAATCTTTCATCTAGGTAGGCCCATAGCTCTTTTGGAGATTCAACATCATCAATGAATTGATGTACCAAGCATCGAGACATAGCAAGCATCATGGTTCCCATAGCTCTGTCACCATTATTTAACTAGTCAATCTTTTCTTCAGAGGATTCGAACTCTCTCTCAAAACAATAATCAAAGAGACCATTTCTTTTCAAATGTGCTATCATCTTTGGTTTCCATTCATCATAGTTGAATGGAGAAAGAGGATTATAGTTGAATGCAGGAGGATAGATTTCTTCTGAATACATGGAAGCTATAGAAGACCAGCAAAAACAATAGAGAATATCTGCAATTGCTGCACTCGAAATCTTGGTAATAACCTGCAAAAAACTCTCAAGAATGGAGATAAACAATACTCTCAACATGCTCTGATTCCATGTGAAAATCCTCACAGCATATCTAAGAGATGATGTATACCTCACAAGAGTAATTATGATTAAGCAGGAAAATAGAAGAAGAGTGGTCAATGTAGTATAATGAGCAACAGAATAATAATACAGTAGAACTCGGATAGAAGCAAAAATACTTCACACACACTAATTAATTAATCACAATATGGACAATAAGTAGTACAATGGATGAGGATTCGAATGCCTAAGGTGGCAATTCGAATTATCCTTCATGGAGTGATCAAAAGATCACTAGAGTGTCATTGGAGCACAACTAGTAGTCTATCTCATTATTGGTGGAGTCATCAATGCACAAGTAACTGTCAACCGTCAGTCAAGCCGAGTCTAACTGAGTGTGGTAGGTGTAATTGAATGTAACTGGCACATGCAGACACTAACTGAATGAAGGAGGCTCAGTGGAGGGTGCATGAGGAGCTAACTGGAGTTAGAACAGGTAGTCATGTCTCATCGGAGGTCAATCAGAGTGATAATAGCAGTGAGGAGTCAGTCTGGCCTCAAATCAAGGAAATACTGGTGGCTGACTGAAGTAAACTAGACTGGTAGGTGAGAAAGGACGAGTGGCTTCCTTAAATCAAGGAGGAAGGGACTAAGCTCTAGGAGGGATAAAATTGATCTGAAAGAAACTCTCGGGGGTTGGCTAACTGAGGGCTAGGTGCTGGACTGATGACTGGAATGCATGCAAACCCTAAATGATGCATGCAAACCCTAAAAGTGCATGCATGACAGAAAAAGTAAATGATCAAAATACTGATGGGACTATGATGGATTATAGGAATATCCTAACATGTATATAGTTCTTCATACTTAGTTTGATAATATGAATCTTAGAAATGAGACTAGAATGTCTAAAGTATGTTATTAACTTAGAAGACATGTTAAGGCTAAGGGTGTTCCACTAAACCTTATAATACTTAGAAGTTTTGATAATAATAAGTTTAATAATAAAGTATGAACACTTTATAAATTATATCTTAAGGTGTTTGAAATGTCTTTTACTAAACCTTATAATACTTAGCAGTTTTGATAATATTAAGTTTAGTGATAAAGTATGAACACTTTATAAATTATAAGGTGTTTGAAATGTCTTTTAGGATAGGGGTTTTGTAAAAAGAATTGAAGCTCCTTATAGTCAAAAGAATCTAAATTATCATAGAGGAGAACTTCTAGAAGGGTGTAATCTAGGATAATTATATGGATAATAGTCCAATGAACTATGGATAATAGATTTGTTACCATAGAAATTTTAAAGGAGTATATTGTAATATGTTATTAACATCATAATATACTTGAGTTATAATATTGGTATTATTACTTTACGATGTGTTATATGGTATGTATATAATGACGGTTGGATATAAATGTTATAGAATAGAAGAGGGTCATCCCTTAGATTTTTGTAGAAAGGTTTTCTTTTACAATCATCCTTGTGTCCTTATATGAAGAACCTCATCTGTTCAATGGGAAATATGTTATTTTGGAAAAAGTTTCATGTAAAAAAGACTTGAAGAAAATCAGTCTCGCGATAACTGTATCACAGTAGAATGTAACCCTTCACCTTATTTATTTTAATATAACACAAACCATTGGTGGACATAGCCCAAGATGCGGGTGAACCACATGAAAATGTTCTTGTGGTATGTATTCTCTATGTGGATATCTCTCTCGTTACTATGCTTGTACTTGTGCATCTCCTTTGTGTAATTCCTTGATATTGTGTCTCAGTTATTACTTCAGTTTTGTTTACCTTAAATTTGTACCTTAGGCATTTTATTAATATGATGGTTGTTATTTATACCTTATTCTCTTGTTTTAAGTTGGGACTAATAATTTATAAGTGCACTTTGTGGATCGTTTGATCAAATAAATCTATATATATATATATATATATATATATATATATATATTGGATGCTTATATAAATAAATCAACTCTCTCATGATTGTGTCTTAGGTGTGATGAATAACTACATTCAAAATTGGTAATTATTCAAAGGTGAATAAAGATAAACATGTTAGATAGAGTGTCTTTTGACGACTAATGAAAGTTGAGTAAGATGTATGGGTCATTTTATTTTTAATATTTAAATTAGTAGAAGGATTTGAATAAGGAAATACAATGATAGAACTTTATTTAATTATGCGCTTTTAGTTGTATGTTTATAGTTGGGGTTGCTTGTTAACTGTTAAAATTTATGAGATGTTATAGGTGTTATACATACATTTATCTTCCGCAGCAGTAATTATCGACGATTGGACGCCAATTTTTTTTTTTTTAATTTTTACGAAATTTGGGGATGTGACAAATCCCATATCAATGTGTTATTTTAAGTGTGGAGTTTCAAGAACAAACTATCTTATTGGTATTGAAGCAACCGCAACTTAATAATATGCATCCAGAGTCCCCTCACAAGAGAGCCTTCATGAGCATGAATTCCCTACATTAAATGAAAATAACAAGCTTGAAGGACCCTTGAATTAATCCATGTTCTAGCACGATCACCGGAGCCAAATTCAAGTTTTTGTGTGTGATTGGCCACATAGGACTAGGATAGATGGAATGTGATTGATTACATAAGGAATATTTATTTCTATTATTGTGTTCCTAGAAACCACATTATTTGGGTTATATAGAGAATGAAATGAAGGAAAAAATATAAATGGAAACACATAGAGATATTGTGGAGAGTACAATACCACAATAAAAACCCAACTTCTATCAATGAATGGAAATGGAAAAAGATTGTAAGATACAAAGCAATACAAACTAGTTAGAATGGTGGTATCTTATCTCTAAGAGAGATGTGTCAGTTATGTGCATTTGTAAGAAGACATTACAAGAGGACAAAAGTGCATTTTAACACAAATTATGATTTCCCGGTATGTAAAAACCCTAAAGATATAAAACCCTAACCCTAGGAATTGATGTGGCAAAAGGAATGTGGGTCCTAAGGAGGCTAGTTGATATGTCATTAAATTCCCAACAACACAACTTTTGCATACAAACTTTGTTTACATTTTTTTATCGCGCCATCACAAAGCTTAATTGATGCTCTATGGGTTTGGAAATCCATACAATAAAAAATTTCATGACCTACATCAAATTCAAAAAATGCAAGGGAAATGCTTGAAAAATGTGTCAAAATTGGAGACCTAAAAAATTAAAGTAAAACTAACAAGATGTGGAACCATTCTAAATTGATGAAATAGGTAAATGGCCACTAGTATCCACCTAGATCAATTCCCCCCTTTAGTAAGAAATGGTCCCCATTATGTCAAATTTCTCCATCGAATGGTTCTACTAGGCTCCCTTCATCTTGGTGTGCATGATCTAGTCAATTGTTGCCTTCTCAATGCAATTAGCTTTGAGTTTTGTAGGGGCCAAGAGCTTGGCCATGCCTAAGGTGTCCAAGAAAGGTGGAAAATGCTATCGAAGCATCTCCACATTAAATATAAGGTTCAATCCAAGGAAAGGGGGAATACTTAGTTCAATAACATTCTCACATGTAGCCTTGGTTATGGTGTAAATCCCATATTGAAGTGGGTGGATCTTTTGATGTGGTCATGTGAGGCACTCTTTCTACAAATGAAACCATACCTTATCTCCCACCTAAAACTTGTGTGAAACTCGTTGTTGACTATGGCACTGCTTGTACTTGGCATTGGATTTCTACAAACTATCATGAACTTGGTTTTGGTGGTGATGGATCCATTCAAAAAATTTGGTTTCTTGATCAACCTTGGTTTGAGAATGAGAGGATTCTTCTTGTGTAAATGTAATGTGCAATGTCACTATGTCAATTGGGGCTAATGGTTGGAACCTGAAGAACACCTGAAAAGGGTTGTGGTTAGTAGAAATATGAAGAGATTTGTTGTAGCTATGTTGAGCATAAGGAAGGCTCTCATCCCATGTGTATATATGTTTGGATTTGTATATTCTTAGGATAGGTGCAGTGGACTACCTTTGTTTTCCCGTTAGTTTGGGGGTGGAAGGAACTCAATTTGGTCAACATGGTGTCCATCATTGACCGGCATAGGTTGGACCAAAAATTCCTCAAGAACCTGTTTTGATATAAAATAATGGTCTGTGGGATACCAAAATAAACACAAACAAGCTCAAAGAAGAGCTTAGCAGTGGCCTCTACCATGATGCTCTTAACAGGGTGTCAAAATGGTCATCTTAGAAAAATGAAAGATGAATAAAGATACACAGTCGTTGCCATGCTTGGTTGAAGGAAATTCATACATTAATTCCATGGAGATGGACTCCCAAGGTTTATCTAGGGCGGGAAAAAGAGTATACAACCCCTTCTTCTTGAGGGTAGGCTTAGTGATGGCATAGATAGTGCATACTATGATATATCTACCAATGTCCTATTGGATCTTTGGACAATAAAGTACTTTTGCAATATTGCCACTATATTTTTCACACTGAAGTGACTAGCCACCTAACTGTAATGCCCCTCCAAAATCAATGTCTCATGCTCGTTTGAAGGGACACAAAGATGGCCCATATGGCATAAAATTTCATCCAAGAGATGAAATTCTAAGACTAGCCTTCATCTTCCCAATGTCCAATAGGTAACGACGAATTTAAGGACACTAACATATAGTTGGGAGCACCTAAAGGTATCATGTCTAACTAGTTGAGGTAATTAATAACATGATTTGTGCTCCCCTTCTTGTACATGGTGTTTAGGTGGAACTATTCCAGGTTCATGGACCACTTCTATAGTAATCACTCCATAACGTTCCTTATGTCTACATGGAATATAAGGGCTTGTGATTAGTGTGGATGATCATCTCCTTCCATAAGATGTAATTATTCCATTGGTGATAGGCATACACAACATAATAAATCTTCTTATCATAGGTGGGGTACCTATGAACCGTGTTAGAGAGTGTCTCACTATGATAGGCCATTGGATGTCTATGTGGAGTGAGGACTACACCAAAAAAATATTCTAAACCATTTGTCTCAATCTAAAAGGGTTGTTGTAGGTCCAATAGAGTGAGAATTTGTTCCAAACAAATCCAGTGTTTCAAATCCTTGAATGCTTTATGTTGTTCCTTGGACTAAATTACTTTGTCTTTGGCCTCACCCTTGGTCACTTAGCTTAGGGGCCAAGTGGTATAGAGAAACCCAACACAAACATATGATAGTTTGTGAGGCCCAATAAGTTTTCAAGATTTATTAGAGTTGTTACGGATTGCCAATCATGTATGACTTGGATCTTTCTTAGATCCAGTTTCACACCATGTTCATCCATAATGTATTCTGGATACTGAAGTATTTGCATGTTCAATGATATTTTCTCTAAATTGACATATAACTTGTGTTGTCATAGGGTGTTCGGGATTTACTAAATGTGTTGCAAATTTACTTCCAAAGTTTTGCTAAATATGATGCTATCATCCAAATATACAACCACTAATTGTTTTTGAATAGCCGCAAGATATAATCCATAATACTCATAAACATTGTTCGAGGGTTAGTCAAGCCAAAAGGCATAGTCAACCACTCGAAAAAGGAATTCTCTTAACTATAATTTTATATCTCTATAATCAATATAATTTCCATGCCACATCCTTCTTTTACTCCAACACAACTGGGCTCCCACAAGGTGAGGAACTCGGTCATATGTGGACCTTTTGAATGAGCTCTTGCATTTGACATATGATTTCTCCATTCTCTAAAAGAGAACATATTTATACAAGGCCATTAGAAAAAGGGGAACCATGTATTAAATCATTGAGTGCTTGACCTAGTAGTGTAGAGTCACCCCTTCTTATACAATAGGTGTTGGAATCAATTTAATACTGAGAGGGGGATGAATCAATATTAACGTAGTTATCAACATTTTTACGTTCTTTAACATATTAGTCTTAAATTAATCTTGATGATTAATTATGCATCCAATATAAACAAAGAAATTCATCCATATATGCACCAAGACAAAGACCACAAAACACGGGAATTTTGACGTGGAAACCCAATCAGGAGAAAACCATGAAATGCTTCTTTTATAGTCAATAAAGAATACATTCAAGGAAGCACCAACTTCCTGTATTTACCAGCACCAACTGGAAGGAGGCACCAACGCCCTGGTTTTATAGTATCTGACCTGAAGGAAGGACCAAATCCCTGTGTTTTTCCAGCACCAACTAGAAGGAGGATACAACCCCCTTTCTCCTTGCCCCGTCCATGGGGGGTTCACTAGTGAGGCAATATCATATCACGTCCATTCATATTAGGGGGTTGAATACTCTTAAAAAACCTCAAAAATATATTTCCCAGTATTAAGGGGTCAAGGGGGGTTTTTAATTTAACATAGTAATATAAATAATGAGAGTTATTTTATTTGGGAGTGCTGAGGAATAACCTCCAAATCATCGGATTGATTCATATGTCCAAATCACGGGCTCAATTCATAACCACCTAAAACCTAAGGACCTTCCATTTTTATTTGATATTGCTTATGATCCTAAGGTTTGCATAAATTTGATAATAGTGTACCAATGATAATATCGTGGAAGTCTCTTTGGATTATTGGCCTTCAGCAATCCTCATTTAATAGATTATTTAGGCTTGGTTTGAATTGATGTTATATTGTTTTCCATCTTTAAGTTAAGAGAAATAGTTAAATGGGAATTCTAGACTTGAACAATTGTATTGTATTTTTGTAGGCATCAAGTAAAAGATTTACATCTTCATTTTTTAGGTTGGGGTTTAGGTGGGCATTGAGATTCAATTAAACCTTGCTCCACCACAACCAAGAAAAGTGAGACCAATCTTTCTTGGCTCACTAGAACCAAGAAAAATTAGATCAATGTTTCTTGACTAATTATTTTTTTCAACCTTTTGTATTCTTCTTTAATATTTTCACATTGCCACTTAGGAATATTTGTTAGATTGAGTTATATTCGACACGTTCATAATTGTAATTTCAATTCTTATATGGAAGGCATTTGTCTTAATATTGTATTGGAATTAACATGAACATAGGTGAAAATATAAATCCTTATTTGCATACCCTATGTTATCGTTACCATGAAATGGCATCATATAAGTTTCACCATTGGTGTATCTTTATAACTATTGCATGCTTGAAACCTAACAATGGAGATTTTTCCCTATCCTTTAAAGATAAAAAAAACTAGATATAACCTAAGAAAAGGTAACTAAATGTTGTTAATTCCCGTGATTGCAAGAATAAATGTAGAGGAACTGGAGGCAATTCATTGGATATTGTGAATGACCCAAATCCAAGATATGCACATGATCATACAGTGTTATTGAAAAGTAAAAGGAATTTTTCTATGTTCATTTGGGTTCAGACATCAATGATGTTTGTTTTCATAGGAAGATAGGGGTGTCCCTCCACAAAAGGGTTTCAATTTTGCATGTTTATGGAGTTTAATTTATTAAGCTTATAGAAAACATGAGTTCGCTATGGCTATATTTGTATTTACATGATATAAAATTGGTAGATTGGCAGGTTGTGGTGTGAAACATTTTCAATTCTCATATTTTCTAAGAATTGCACTAACAATTGGACTATCAGTCTTTTACATTCTTTGTTATGTTGATCTCTTGACTAGGTTGCGTTTTATGCATTTTTCCTTTGCAAGTACTATTTCTTTGGGTGTTCCGATATCCAATGCTACAAATTGATCAGTCGCCCTTGGAATCCTAGTGGGATCATTATTAGCATTATACTATTATTTTATTTAGCATCTTGTTTGCTTATACTAAGATGTATTAGGGCTCCTATTTGTTACAACTTGGTAATATGATATAAAGGGGGTGTTAAAAATGGGTTGATAAAAATGGATACCTACAATATCTGGTGAAACTAGGGGTTTTCTTAATTAGAAAAGCATATTGGGAGGGGGGTTCAACAATACAATTTTAGGATGCATTTTTCAATATTTAGTGAAAATAGGGATATTCTTTAATATCATGCGAATGATCGTGCTATGTAACAAGTTCACTGAGTGAACCCCCCGTGGCCCCGTCCTACCACCCAAATATCCAAAATGTAATTCTAACTTACTGATCTTCTGATAAATACACACTTCTGATCTTCTGATATTAGTTCTGTTGTGCACTATCTTCGTACGCAGATGGTTCACTATCAATGTGCTGCATACATCACCTGAATTCTCATTGCTCTCAATTCTACACTTCTCCTGATGTCTTACTTCATGTACTGTGTGCTTGTTGATTCTTTAGTCTGTGCCAAGATATGCTCTGTCGATATGCTACTGCGCAACTGCACTCACCAATTGATGTTGTGCCTTCAATTGATAGTTTGGTGCTTTGAAATACTGCACCAGTAATAGATGGAAATGCACACTTACTAATGGGTCCATTATGTATAAGTGCCATAGTATTTTAGACAATATGTGACATGATGTGCATCAAATGATTCATCCTTTCAGTTTAACAAACTTGTCTCATATCATCCTCATCATGACGCGCTTACTAGATCCTTCTACTATTTTGTCATCATGCATCAGATGAACTACTGAACTTCGCACACTTCACTTCAATCTTCATGCATTAGCCAAACATTTGCGCATTACCTGATTAACTTAGGTTTTGTTTATGCGCTTATGTATTACAACATCTATGACTATCTGCATGATTTCTGCAATCTTGTTATTCAATCTTCACGCAATTGCACATGCTTCTATGTTTCTTCCTTTCAGTGTTTGCGCAAGCGTCACAGATCTACAACATCATTCTACACACCATTAGTTACAGTATCATTCCTCTATCTGTGTGCACTCGGCTCCTCGCTAGATCATGTTGTTCTATCCTCGATCCCTTGATTCCACGAATATAAGTTTGTAACAAGAACTTGAAGTTATTCTATCTCTCCATTGATCTTACTTCAAATCTCTAACTTACATCTCTATTTATACATGTCCTGCACGCATTGTATGTCCACAAGTTGCTTGTGGTATTCCTTCTTCCATACTTCACGGATTGTGCTTTTGCCACATGTCATTATATGAACACCTAATGTGTCATCCTTTGTATCTCTTGCACATCCATGGTCCATGACTTAGTGGAACTTACAACTTGGTGGTGTGCACTTGCACTCTTGATGTACCATTGCGTTGATGTATGTGCACTTCCTTACTCTTCAACTTGGTGAGTATTCGGCCTTTGTTGTACCATCCCTTGTGGGTATTGCGCACTTGATGTATTAAATATTTTCCTGAATCTATGCATTCACCAACTTCTGCTTGGTGGGACTTTGACCCTTGTTGCATCAATACTTGTGGGACATGCGCACCTGATGTATTGATGCTTCGCAGAATTTGTGCATAAATTCTACTTGGTGGGACTTTGACCCTTGCAGAATCATCACTTGTGGGACTTGCGCCTTTGTTGTGTCTTTAGATGTGGAATTTTCTCATAGACTAACTTCAACCATTGTACACTTCTTGGAACATGTGCTCCCTTTTCAACTAAAATCATCTTTTGATTCGGCAAGACTTGCGTGCTTTCAAGACTGTCCGACCATAGGATCTTTCTTACAGCTTGCACACTCCTGATCCTTGACCAAGCAATGCTTATGCATTCCAAAGTTATCTTTAAACATGCATTCACACTTGTACCTCTATTTAACCAACTCCTTGGCTTCTTGTGCACATGCACCAATGTCCAACCAGTTCTTTGACTACTACCATGAGAGAGTTCGACATGGTGGACATGACTTCTGTGCTGGTACCTCATGTAATAGGATACATTTCTTATATGCTTCTTTGAACTGGATCTGTATGGTGTATCCTTAGACACACTCCTTCGGAATGGATGCAAATTCTAGATATACTTCTTCACACTGGAATCCATTTCCTTCACCATCTTGCGCATATGCTTCTTCAAAGTGGATTCCATATACTTCTTCAAACTACCTTGGGAATTTTGTATCCACTTTGACATCAATTGACATCAATGACTCAAATTGAATTAGTTGACATCCTCTTTGACATTAGTTGACATCAATGACAACCAAAGTTCAACAATCTCCCCCTTTTGCATTGATGTCAACACCTTATGAAGCTGTGTGTGATCTTCTTTGAACTGTATGCTTCATATGTACCTTGTCACTGTGATCCCCCTGAGTTCTTTGGGATTTTTACTTCTACGCTTTTTGTTGTCAATATTGCTTCTGCTTTCTATTACTACTGTGCATACCACATAGATGATCTACTTCACGTTCTTTCACATATGCTGTATACTTCACGCTCTTTCATGTCTGATATCTTCTTGTTGTTTCTTCAATAATAATCATGTTCGTTCTTCTGCTGCATTCATTATTTGTACAACCAACTTCAAGCATTATACTTCAGTCCTGTCAGCTTCATGTATCTCTCCTTGCTTCAGCTTCATGCATTTTTGCTTGCTCAGCTTCATTCCTGACAGCTTCATGTATTTATCCCCCTTTGATATCGATGGAAAAAGAGGTGCCATTATTTGCGCAATGTATGCTGGCCTCAACCTTAAATGTCTTTAGGGATGACTCCCCCCGACTTCATGCTTCATTTCTTTGTTCTAATTCTGCACTGATGTCCTTTCATAATTATCTATGATTTCTTTCTTGATACAGGTATTATCTCTTCATCTTGATCTCCTTTTTTTGTTATAACACACCATTATACTATGCATAGTGATCCATACAGACATTCTTTCATGCCAAATGTGCAATTGCAAAATCAATCCTTTAAAGGTTTTGAATTACCCTTTATGCGCCTGATTGGTTTACCTATTGCATTTACTGAGTTGTCACATTGCCTTGTTTCATTTGTTGTTGTCGCATCTCTTGCCATGAAAACCAAATATATGGCATGTTTTTCATTCATCGGCCAACTCGGTACAAAAGAGGAAAGCGGACATGACACTTATTTCATGTGGAAACAATGACGTGTCACTTCTGTACTTGAAACTTTTGGGGCAACGTCATCCATCGTATGATGCAATGATTTGAATTTCCATCTTTTTGTACTATTTCCAAAATTCATTAACTCCAGCATTTAGTTTTGGTGGCTCCACAACCTTCTTCATCTTGCGCGATATTGAATGCATATCTCATCAAATTAATTTCATGTGCGCGAACATCTTCCATTCAATTCTATAAGAGTTTCATGAACAATGCATGGTTCATCAAATTTTTCCCACTTGTATTTCCGTGTTGCATCCTCTTCTGGTTCTTCTTATTCCTTCCAATGGCATCCTTCTATCACATAATGAACAATTCCCTTGAGAATGTGCGCCTTGTTGTTCAAACTCAGCAATCTGAGTTCACACGCCTGAGATTCGATATGGGTGTATGGAAGCACCAAATGGAGAACACTAAGTATCAATACCGGTATGCTCAGTCACATATGTACCTCGGACATTCTAAGAAAATAACTTGCTTGAGTTGTCGGGTATACAATCTGGAGTGCCGACAACAACTGATATTGGTTGAATTGTCCCTACTTCAACCTCAATAGATTGAACCACCACTGTATGCAATTCTGCAGCTTCTTCCCATGTGTCCTTCTTCAGACTATACATCACTAGTGCCGATGTATTTGGAGTTTCAACTTGTGAACCAACCTGACACAGAACTCAACCTTGAACTGCGGCTGTAGAACACTTCAACATTTTCATTTTTTCCATCTTTATCGTCTTTTTGTATATGCCATTTTTGGCCTTGGCACAGAGTCTTGACTCATGCAATTTTGTAATCACATCTATTTTGAATATAATGAAAAGACCCATTTTGCGCAGTCTCATGTTTTTCAACAATGTTAGTTTCTTCAAGCAAAAATTTTCTTCTTGCATCAACACTACTAAATTCAAACAAATAATTTGTTCCATGTTGTGTCATATGTAGGATAATTCAACAACAACTTAATGTATGCATGCATTTGAATTTTTCGTTTTTCGCAACATTACCAATTAAACCCATAATATTGTGCAACCATAATAAATACCACGACAGACACTTTCTAACCACACACCTAACTAACATATCCCTTGAATTCCTTAGATGTATCATGTTGAGCTCAAGGGTCTCACATAGTCTTTATGAGACTAGTCAAAGAGGCAGCAATTGCTTGCTGCATTAGATGCACATGGACTATATGAATCTTCATCATACTTCTGAGGATATTTCTTTACCCGAGTCTTGTTGTGCGCACTTATGTATTGATTCTACACTGGAGATTTTTCACTACAATCCTTTTGAATGTGATTACCTTTGCGCAATAATTCTTCATCTGGATAATTCACTGCTCTGTTAGAAAAAATAGGATCACGGAGCAATGACAATAAACAAGATGTAGATATAAATCACATAAACACAATACAAGAGAGACACTAATATAGCATGGTTCACCCAATCTGGGCTACGTCCACAAAGAAATTTCCAGTCCTTTTCTTTTATACCATCCAACAAATGAAGGGATACAACCTGCAGCACATCCTCTACAACTTCCTCTTCACTCTCTCTCAGTCTACCATATAGAATCACGGAGATATTTTTAATGCTACAATACATTACACATTCGTATTACAATGTATTCCTTTTAAAGGGGAATTACCATGGGAAAATATTACGATCTACCCAATACCATGGGCCCGTAAACTATTGGCCAACAAACAACCCAAAAAATTTCTTTCGGGGGATTCTCCCCAGACCCCCCAACTAGGGGGTATGGTCCCCCTCAGATCCCCATGGAGGGGTGATGCCCCACCACACCCCCCCGCTAGGATAATTGTACAGTCCATATGCATAACATATAAAACTGGGGTACAAACACGACTAAAATAACAACATCTCTAAATTAGGAAGATCAGGGTCCACAACCAACATGCTCTTCGATAGTACATGGCCTTATGTCAATATATTCAACATTTTCCTCTTCTTCAGATTGACTAGTAGTCTTATCCTCTTCGATAGGCTTTGAAGGTATAGCTAGATTTGGAGGCGTTTTGAATGATCCACTAAAGAAATATTTGTCTAGAGACCCTGACTTGCTTTGTGCAACTAGAGTATTCTTTGAGTTTCTCTTCTTCTTTTCATCTTTACTCTCCTCTACTATGTGAGCCATGAAAATTACTTCTTTAGGTTCTTCATCACAGTCGCTTCCTTCGGATGCATTGCTACCTTTTTCAATGTACAGACTCTTCCTCTGTTTTGGAATCCTTATTTTGTTTTTAGGTTTGTGTTGAGATCGCACATTCTTGCGATCATATGAACTGGATTCCTCATCGATGTCACTATATCCACTTTCCTTGAATGGACATTGAGAGGAATAATGACCTACTCCTCCACATTTAAAACATTTGAAGGGAAACTTGTTCTTGCACTTACCTCGTCCTATTTTCAGATTCTTGACAAATTTTGATTCCTTATCATCTGATTCATCACAACAGTCTTTGTCATGATCGTGCTTATACTTGCTAGTGTCTTTGAAAGCGGATTCCTTTCTAAGGGTAGGATCCTTCTCGGTTCTCTATCATATGCAATCAGAGTCCCTTGAAGCTCGTCCTTCCTCAGGTCTTCAACATTAGCTCGATCTTCTAACACAGACACCTTCACATTAAACCTTTGAGGCAAAGTTCTCAATGTCTTTTGTACCAGTGATTCTTCATCTAATGTGACCCCAAGACTTTTTATAGCATTGACTATCTCATCTACTCTTAAAAAGTAATGTGTAATGTTATATTCATCTTTCATTCAAATTTCCTAGAGTAGTTTTGCATATTTTCTTTCTTTACCTTTTCTCTGCCTTCATAAATACCTCTGATTTTGTCCCAAACTTCCTTGGTTGATGCGCAATGCATAACCTTGATGAATTCATCACCTCTCAAGCCTCAGAGCAAAGCATTTCTATCTTTTGCATTGCTTTCATAGATTCTCCTTTGCACGGATTAACTGGCACAATTGCTGGGACATCATAACCATCGACAATAGATTTCCAAACATCTACTCCCAATGATTGCAGATAAAATTCCATACGAACCTTCCAGAAAATATAATCCGTGTCATCAAACCTTGGTGCTCTGTTGGTGGAGAGGCCTTCCTACTTATCCATTTCTCTGCAATGATATATCTTCCAGATGTTAATCTATTACTGAAGACACCCGCTCTGATACCAATTGTTGGAATTGATTTAATACTAAGAGGGGGGTGAATTAATATTAACGTAGTTATCAATAGTTTTTACCTTCTTTAACAGATTAGTATTAACTTAATCTTGATGATTAATTATGAATCCAATATAAACAAAACCATTCATCCATATATGCACCAAGACAAAGAAAACATAACACAAGAATTTTGACATGGAAACCCAATCAAGAGAAAATCACATAATGCTTCTTTTATAGTGGAGAAATAATACATTCAAGGAAGCACCAACTTCCTGTATTTACCAGCACCAACTGGAAGGAGGCACCGACCCCCTGTTTTTTAAGGCTTCAACGTGAAGGAAGAACCAACTCCCTGTGTTTCTCCAACACCACCTGGAAGGAGGCTACAACCCCCTTTCTCCTTTCCCCATCCTATCACCCAAATATCCAAAATGTAATTCTAACTTACTGATCTTCTGACACACGCACACTTCTAATCTTTTGATATTATTTATGTTTTGCACTATCTTCGTATGCAGACGATTCATTGTCATCGTGCTGCATACATCACTTGACTTCTCATTCCTCTCAATTTTGCACTTCTGTTGATGTCTTACTTCATGTACTGTGTGCTTGTTGATTCTACAATCTGCGCCAAGATATGATCTGTCGATATGCTATTGCGCAACTGCAGTCACCAATTGTGGAATTTTCTCATAGACTAAATTCAACCATTGTACACTTCTTGGAACTTGTGTGCCCTTTACAACTGAAAGAATCTTCTGATTCGGAAAGACTTGCATGCTTTCAGGACTATCCAACCATAGCCTATTTCTTACAACTTGCGCACTCCTAATCCTTGACCAAGCAATGCTTGTGCATTCCAGAGTTATCTTTCGACATGATTTCACACTTGTACCTCTGTTTAACCAACTCCTTGGTTGCTTGTGCACATGTACCATTGTCCAAACAGTTCTTTGAATACTATCATGAGAGAGTATGACATGGTGGAATTGAATTCTACGTTGGTACCTCATGTAATAGGATACATTGATGATATGCTTATTTGAACTAGATATGTATGATGTATCCTTAGACACACTCCTTTAGACTGGATGCAACTTCTAGATATACTTCTTCACACTGGCATCCATGTCCTTCACCATCTTGCACATCTTCAAAGTGGCCTCCATATATTTCTTCAAACTACTTTAGGAATGTTGTATCCACTTTGACAGTAGTTGACATCAATGACTCAAACTAAATCTATTGACATCCTCTTTGGCATTAGTTGACATCAATGACAACCAAAGTTCAACAATAGGGAAGTAGTTATTTTCATTATGTTTCAAGGGATTCTTGAAGGGATTTTAGCAAGCCTTTTAAGAATTTTTTTAGGAATTTTTTAGTTGTTTACAACAATATCTATGATCATCTTTTGCTATTCTTTCTAGATGATTTAATTTAGAAATGATACATGGTAGTTTTTTATTATGTGGGTAACAATTGTAGTGTCCTTGTCGGTTTTTTTGGGGAGCATGGAATCCTTGGAGACTTGCGGGAATATCCATATTCCCATCAAAAGGGGGTTCCCTATAAAGGGACATGAGATCCTTGGAAACCCATAGGAGAGATCCTTCTCCCCATGCTCAAGAATATGGTTCCCATATGAGGGAGAACATGCCTCCTTGATATGTAGAGGATCTTAACATCCAACACCTACAAAGGGGTCTCCCTATGATGGAGGATTGTGCTTCCTTAAGGTTGTGAGGGAGCTTGGATCTTCATTTTTTAGTGGAATAATTCCAAATGGTCTAGGGAATACCATTAACAGATCCGAAAAACGATAATAGTCTAATATCCTAAGATCAACAAGTTATATTGAAAAAATAACTATCTAGGGAACAAAGAAAATAGAAACACCCATGACAAGATCGTTGTCCTCAATATTTTTTATGCATGCAAACGCGATTACACTTTCACCACTTCTAGTAATCTCCTAGAAAGATGCACATAAAGGAACAACAACCTTTATCAAATCCTTCGAGTTATAACAATAACAATTAATAATAAATATATTGAAGTTGGTTATATGCTAACTTAACTAATTTAGCAAGGAAATAGTTCTACCACCAAACAAGAATTCAAGTACAAAGTGATTAAACATTTAACAAACATGTTTAGTGGTGAAAGAAGAAAGATATCCATATTAATAAAGAACAAAAAATACAGTTATACCTGACAAATTTGTTGCCAACAAATTCATAACCAAGACCTAGATTCCTCTAACCTGGACCTACTTATCACATTAACTCCTAATTCAAGTAACCTTGCTATTTACGAATGGGAAAATATAATACCCCATTTTGACACTTAGGATATATTAGCTTTTAATGTAAATATTGTATACATGTGATGTATGTTTCCCTAGCATGGAGCTCAAGGCCAAGGCTCCACTAGTGGATACTCGAATTTTATTTAAAAGGAAAGTATTAGATATTATGTTACCCATGTGCTATTTAGCCATGGAACATTGTAAAAATGGTGTAAGTAAACATCATGCAATAAAATACCAAAACTGGCTATGGAAACAATTAATGAGAAGGGTCCATGTGTATCCACTAGGGAGTGGTGAGGGGGTTGTGGGATTGAACCATAGGCTACCAAATGTCATCTTGAGAACCCATTTGACTTCCTTTGCTGGCATTTAATTCCATGTAAGGAAGTGGTTGAAGAAATTAGTCCATGGCTTCAATGGAGCATGGGCAACCCAGAAATTCGTATGGCAGGGTATGGGCTTTGTTTCCTTGACCCACAAGTCACTCTATTTCATGGGAATTGGTTCTTCCTCATTTCCATTTCCAGGGTTGAACATCCCAGCATGACTTTTTATCTATTACGAATGCCCAGCAGTGAGAAAAAAACCAAAAATCGTAACTTTGTAGGAACCCACGTTTTGAAGTGCCATAAATGCCCAGAATTGGTATTTGACAGTGAAATCCAATGGGGGATCCATAGATATGAACCTTGGGGCGAAATTGAGAGTATTAGATACCTTGAAATCCATTGGAAAACCCAGTTTTTGCAACCCATAAATCCAAGAGTGAATGTATAAACAGAGGATTGGATTGCTTGAATTTAGCTTAAGATGTCTGTAGCTCTGTGGTTGAGCTCACTGGCTTAGCATCCTCCTCCTTTTCTTATTGCATGCTTGATAAACCCAGCTATGTGCTGGCTTAGCATGACCGTTTGAGTGAAACCATGGTTGTGAGTAAGCTTGTCTAGTTACTCCTTATCGGATACACATCCCAGCTCGGGGGTGATCTCTCAGCTGAAAGAGTATAGGATGGACAGAGATCTATGGTTGGGTGGAACGTTGCTCTCACGTAGCCATTTGTTTGGACGTTTACATTTCAAGATAAGTATGTTCTGTGGTTTAATTTATATGCATTATGTGTTCTGCAATGTGTTAATTCTGAATGTTAATTGTTCATGTTAATGAGATGAAATGAATATCTTAATACGGTTGATATGAAGCTTGTGCATAACATAAGAGTGGGATTGATTCTCCATCTGTTGATTCATCATTTTCTTGGGATAGATATGTTGATGCATTCCATTCCGTGTGTGTGTTATTATGTTTTTAATTCCGTTGTGTTTATTAAGAATGATCTGCACACATAAGTTTTATTTAATCATAAATTTTCTTACTAATGAATGGGCCTGAGATTGTCAAATAAGCCCAGTATGTTTGGTCATGTTTCCTTCCTTGCATTGGATTGATGAAAGGGGATGTGACAAAAAATCTTTGAAGAATTAGATCCCACTACTCTACAAGCTAATCACATATAGGAACAAGAGTTTATATAGAATAGAAGAATGATAAAATCTAGAAACTCTCTACAAAATTCCAACATAGTGGTGTTCCAATTATCTCTTACCCCATATCCAACATTTTTATTTCTCTCTATACTCCCAGAAATCAGTTAAGGTAATTGGAAATGGGAGTTAGGCCTTGGAAAAACCTATATCTCTACTAGGGGGCATTCGAAAAATGTACATTTATTATTATTTTTCCCTTTTATCTATGCATATGATCCTTGCAAGAAGGGAAGGAATGTATGTATGCATGTTTCCTTTGACCAAGGTGCATATGTATGCTACTTTCCTTTATCGAAAATGTGTATACATAGAAAAAATGTATTTTAATATTCATATAGAAAATCAAAATACTACAATTATTAATAATATGGGCAACAAATCATACGGTCAAAGGTGACCAAATAATGATATAACATCATCCGTAAGCATTGGGGTGTGGGGTAGCATGAAGAAAGGTAATTCCTCTAAGAAGATGCGATGGAGAAAATACCCCACCATTTTAACTAAAGCGCCAAAAAAAAATCTTCATCATGGCCTCCCAAGCCAATATACAATTTGAAGAAAAAAACTTTAAAAAGAAACCTTAAAAAAAATTACAAATAAAACAAGAGAGAAAGACACCTCCTTTTACCCATAAAATATACAAAGAAGTGAATCCATGGAATAGATTTTTGGATCTACTCCTCTATTAAATACTACAATAAACCTAAAACAAATAAAACAACAACATTGTTAAGCATTCCTCATTAAAAATAAACAAATAACCACAAAAGTATATTAAACAAATGCATATAAATATGGAAATAAATCCAATGAAAGAGAACGAAGATGGATTCCCATGAACTATCATATTTGTACTCCAAGAGTGATGTGCTTGAAAACTTAATCATAATAAGGGGAAGTGATGATAGAATAAAGAAAAATGAGTAATGAGAGGATAAATTATAAAGGAGTATAGTTTAAGTGGGCTTAATGGTTAAGAACATGTGTTTCCTCCTAAAAGGTCATATGTTCAAATCCGTAGGGGAGTAGGGTATTCACATCTCTGTAGAATTTAGCAGTTGCATCGTTCATGGATCCCTTGTCCCACAAACAAGGGGATATCATACACCAAATTAGTTTCTGGCTTGGCCATGATCTTAAAAATAGATTATTATATATATATATATATATATAATAAATACCAAGGGAATAAAATCTTTTTTAAAATAAAAATAATAAAAAAATGAGGAACCTTCATGAAGTTTCTATACATGGTAATGCCAAGAGATAAAACAAATACAAGAAGAGGTGACTGTAAAAATTATATTACTAGCATAGATCCATCTTAAACCCAGATCTATCAAGCATTGAGAGGGATCCTATTTCTTGAGGTGTAATTTTTTTTAATTTAAACTCAAGAAATTTGATCTCTCTTTTGGTTGATAGATCTGGTTTAAGTTTTAATTTTTTATTTTATAGATGGATATCTATTTTTTAAATTACTTTTGATAATTTTTTATTTTATGAGTTGACATGAATTTTTTAAATTACTTATCATAATTTTTTATTTTATGAGCCGATGTGAATTTTTTTAATTTTTTTTTGCAGTATGTTACATTACGTTACCTTACATGACAACATCTCCCCCATACTAGGTTGTAAAGAACCTCGCTCCTCTCGGTGCAATTATTATTAGTATTACTAGCATAGACCCATTTTAAATCCGAATCTATCAAGCACCAAGAGGCATCCAATTTCTTGAGGTGTAATTTTTTTAATTACTTTTTATTTTTGGTAGCATTACGTTACATTACAACATATCCCCCACATTGGGTTGAGAGCACCTCGCTACTCTCGGTGCAATTATTATTATTATTATTATTATTTATGTCGTTCACGACCCTGGATATCGTTTGCCCGCTACATCCACAAAACCCCCTCAAAAAAATCTGAAGAACATGGGGAAGCCAAGCATTTCTATGGGGTAAGCCGTTGGCTTTGATTACGGAACCTAATTTGGTGGGGACATTGAATGAGGCCATATTACCATCTATACATAACCAGTCGGGGATTTGACCCCGGGACCTCCTGTTTGCAAGAAACAACTCTCAACCGCTCGAACTAACCCACCGAGCATCATCATCATCATCACCACCACCACCACCACCACCATCATCATCATCATAATCATTTAATTTTAATTTTAATTACTTAATTTAAATAATTAATAATAATAAAAATATTTTTATAGTAATAAAATACATTTAATAATATTAATTAAATATTAGTTTTTTTTAAAGTGGTTCACAACCCAGGAAGATAGAGGGTTCGCTATGTTCACGGTAATAATTCTCAGGGGGGGAACCTCAAGGGGCCTCACCCTGATGGCTCCAGGTTCTGCAGCCTAACCCCAAAGGACCCAAAAAATTGAATTTCTGACCTCGACTAATTCGTTCTTGGACTCGGAAGCACCAACCAACTAAGCTATCCCTCAGGGGTTACTAAATATTAGTTAAAAAGATAGTTTTACATTTTTAAATGTTATTCTTAATGAGGTAAGAAAAATGTAGAGATAAACCAACTAAAATTAGGGATTTATGGATTACTTTAACTGATATACCATTTCCAAAGGAAAATTTCAATCCCAACACAAAAAATAATGATGAAATAAGAATTACGTGTTAATATTGCCATGAGATAGAGAAATGGCACTACCAAAATTCATCATTTCTTAGAAGCGACTAATGAGCATGTCCACTATTGCATGGCACTAACCTAAGACAAAAGTAATAAATCAATTGGACTTAAACCTCAAGGGTCTAAAAAGATGAACAAGAGATCACCTTTCAAGGACATTTCTAAGGAGACCTAGATGATCAAACTCCCTAGGGTTGTGGATGGTCTCATATGAGATCAAGAAAAAGCATGGCTCAAAGGTACGGTAAGGGGATTTTAACTAATAAACTATACCTCTAACTGGAAGGCTAGGATGGCCATTTCTTAACTCAAAGCATCTGTCTTGCTCTAGTTAGTGAACTAGCAAAAGTAGTTACATGTCACATCTTAAGCAATTACCTAGGAGTTATTTAAGGAGACAATTCAAGAGAAAGATATTTTGAAATACTTTAAGGACTAGCAAGCTAATGCCTCCCGTGCACTAGTGTAGAGAAACATATTAGTGGAAAAATATGAGATGTTCTCATTATAAACGTTAATAAATGATAGGTGGAACACTTTGTGTATGCCTTAGACCATTTGATTAGGTCTCATGTCTATATGTGATGCATGCCCATCCTAAGCTTCATTGCAAGAGCCATGCCAAAAAAAATACTTTCTATGTAGTAGAAGGGACCATTGAGAAGCATTTGACTACCTGCATGTCAACGGAATGGAAACAAAAGGTTGACCCCTCATATCTTATTCAAAGTAGGTAGTTCTAGGTTTGCTCCTCATGGTAATAAGGTTGCATTGGCAGGTTCAATAGTAAGTAAAACAATCACAACTAATATAGTGACAATAGTAGCCTCTGCAATGGAGTTAGAAACACTCCAAGGGTTATTAACCTTGGAACAAGCCTATAATGATATGGCATCAATTTGAGCATCTGAGATTAAACATAAATTCATTATCACAATGCTTTTAGAATAAAGTTAGCATTTGACTTTTGTTTGTTGAGTAGTAGTTTTAATGGAATGAATATGTTAGGAAGCCACTAAATTTCCATGCAATGTGATTTTAGGAATTTCTATAGGACATCTTAGCATTTCAAAACCATAGCTTTGCCTTAATTTTGAAGAGGGGAATTCAATTGAGTTGTTCAACAGTAAAGGAGTTTTCCATCATAGAATCGGATTCAATTCTCATAGTGACATCTAAAATTAGGAATCCTCATAGTGACATGTCCCATTAGTGATAATTCAGTAGCTCCAAAACTCGAAACCTAACCCCAATAGATAAAAAAATTATTTGTGTAGTGGGATACGGGGATTTGGGGTGAATAAGTCCTCGAATATGGAAAAAAAAGGGGTTACATTGTTAAAAAAATGGATAAGGAAAGGTAACCAAGTTCAAAATGCTTTATGTGAAGTTAATGGAAATCAAAATTGTATCCACAAATGTGCACCAAAATAACAATTACTAAAATGAGAGCATATGTAACTCGTCCCTCATAATATATGAACAAGTAAAATTCCACATAGATGAGACCTCTATTGAACATCATAGATCATGCACCCAAAATATGTATCAATTATGCCACCACACTCTCCATTCCCATGAATAAAGTGAATAGTTCATGTATAATATTGAGTTATCTCTTTAGGCCTCTTCTTATGGGATAGACACGTGAACCTTCTCAAAAAAACGAGATGATTTTGTTTCCTTAAGATGTTTTCATTAATGTCTTTGGCATGGTCTAATATACAATAATCCATGTACCAAATATATATTTGGATCAACAATGGGATGGATGTGAACGATGCTCAATGTCTAAGCAATCATTTTTTCTAAACCACTACATCACTAGAAGAAGACTTATATGAGTATAGGTCACTAATGTTCTATAAGTTTTATCCATTTTGTCATGTCCCCAATTTTGGTTCATCCAGTACCATGGGTGAAAGGGGACAAAATCAACCCCTAAGGGAATTAAATGGTATTAGTTCTATTTGCTTAGAATTAATTTTGGCCTAAGTCTCCAAAGTTGGCAAATTTATTTATTAAAGGTAATTTTGATAAATAAAATTAATGGATAATGAGCAAGTGGGCCAAGAGGGCACCCATGTGGAAGATGTTGCCAAATTGGAGTAGGGGTTAATTTTGAGGCAATTATACCACATGAATTAATTAATTGCTTAAATGTTGAATTTGGAATTAATTCTGATTTGGAATATTTTTATTAATAAATATTGCTAATAAATATTGGCAAGTGGTGATAATATGGATAGGAGGTCGAATCTGGTCATGTGGACCACTCTTGCCGTAGTGGCAAATCTCAGGAAAAGCAAGGAGTCCAAAGGAGGAAAGAAGACAAGGCAAACAAATTAGAAACTGGAAAAAGCAAACAGAAAAGCTGGCAAAAGAAGGCAAAAGCAGAAAAGTGGAAAGTAAATAAAGTGGAAAGAACAAGAAAAGTTGTAAGTAAAGATTTAGCAACATCTAGAAAGCTAACTAAGGCACAATTGCTAATCTGGGTGAAGAGAGACAAAAGTTGACAAGTTTTTCTAAGACAAAACTTGTTAATTATTCCAAGAAGGCGCCCACATGACTTGGAGTAGGATGGGCATGTGGTAACCTACTCTCACAAGTCACCAAAGCTAAGTAACTTACTCAGCAGGTCATCATAAAGTTTATAAAAGAAGCTAACCAACTCCAATGAAGAACTTTTGAGCATTTATGTTTTCTCATGAGAGCTCTGATGCTTCTCTAGTTGAGTGATGTGCCTCAACCATTTCTCTTGGGTGATGTGCCCCAAGACTCTGTAAGTTATCTAAGAGTGTTATGTAGGTCCAGAATATGTTATTGCAGCCAGTAACATTCATATCAGTCCAGCCATGAATATCTATAGTCAGCTTGAAAAGGAGGACAATTCTACGGTGGATTAACAGCTAGATTTGAAGGAAAATAACCAGAAGGAGGAGCTAGTTCTCAGGAATTGCGCCTAGAATCTCGAGAAAGTTTAGTATGCCATGATTTGTAGCATATCGAAGAGTTATATGTCCAAATATCAGATTCATATATGATCCTCACTCTCTTCTTACATTCTTCTCCCATTCACAGCTAAATCTAGCAGAGCTTTCCCTGAAGGAGAGGGTGGCTCAGTGAATGCACCCCAATCAAGTCCAGAAGTTCAGTATGCAGCCAATGACAGTCACATGACCTATAGGTGACCTGATCATAGCTTAGGAGCAGATCCAAAGTAATATTCTCATTCTTCTCTCCATTTCTCTCACTATTGTAATGAAAATCTAGCCTATGAGGCATGTACTTTAGAAGGCAATCTAATAATGAGAAAGAAAGTGTTATGAACCCATATTTTGTCTTATATGTGTTGAATATAATTTATCAGATCCTTATCTAATAGAAGAACAGATTATTTGAATTTTTGGAGCAGTTAGATGAATTACAATGCAAGACTAGCTAGTTGGGTGCTTATTCTAGACTAGTTTTACCATTTTCACTGCCATTTTCAATATAAGAAATATTTTTGCATTCTATCAGTTGGAGGAGGTTGATAACTCAGTATAATATCCATATCAGTCCCTGTAATAAGAATTTGGATGCTTTTACCCTCATTTTGGAAAGCATGTAATTTGACTAGCTTAGCAGTCCACCATGTGCAGTTAATCCCAAATTACTCCAAACTCTTCCAAGTTCATCCAGTATCTATTCCAGCATAATTTGTGAGTTACATGACTGATATATATCTGTCCTAAATATTATTAATCCTCACCCAGTCTTGTTGGCATATGCTAGAAGCCCAGGAAGCCTCGAAGTAGGCAATATATTTGTTCTATTGATGAAAAGTGAATGGCTCTAGTACTTTGTGCCAAGGAATTATGCCGAGACCATATTTTGTTGTTGCTGTTGCACACTCTCACCTATAATTTCCAGAACCTAATCTCTCTCCTATCATCTCCATTCAAAGTTTCCATCCCCATTTAAAGTTTCCATCCCCGTCACTTACATCCTGCACAGTCTGAGAGTTTGCCTTAAAAATTGCTAGAAAATTTCCATTAAAAATCTGAAGTGGAAGTTAATATTTTGGTCAGATATTGACTAGGATATTACAGTGGTATCAGAGCTCTTTCCTTGGCTCAGCCTGTGGAAATTAAATCTCATTGGAAAGAAGACTCTTAAGTTAATGAATTTGTAGTCATGTCAATATTCAGCGAAGAAGACTTTTACTCAGATGATGTTTTTTATGAGCAATATGATGATGAATGTGTTGAACCATATGAAGACGAGTCGACCCCTATTGGAAATTTCTATGTGCAGAAAGTTGAATATGATTCCCTTGTTGAACATGTGTTTGAAGAGAGCGTAGGAACAGGCCTACCTATGGCTAACTGGGATTATGAATTAATACTCAAAGGAGGGAACCCTAAGAAATCCTATGAGTACTTCATGGAGTACTCTGCCTTGAAGAAGGAGGTTCAGAAGTCCCTGACCTTTAGAGACTATTGTGATTTAGAGATTCAGAGTTTATTCAAAGACCCCTACAATAGTGATAGCAGAAGAAGGATTGCACATATGGTTGATGGTGTGTGCAAGGAATTTGACCCAATATTTTTATCCCTAGGAGCTAAGATGGATAGGAGGGATAAAGATGTGTCCTCACAGCTCGAAAAAACCAAGGGAGGAAACCAAGAGCCACCTAGTTCTTCGGGTGGAGAATAAGTAGGAAAAAATAAAAATGAAGTTGCAGCCCTACATATGGATCCATCCCAATCTCAGGAAAAAGGAATCAAGAAGGAAGTTTCATCAAGGCCATTGGCAGAGCCAAGCATTGCAAGACTGTTTGGTTTTCCTTTAAGAAGGAAGTCCACAGGTTGTGATCTGAGCACCACACAATGTGGAGAGACATCAAGTTTCTTGGAAAGAAATGACCAAGACGACCTTGTTGCTGCCCCATTACTCCAAGAAGTGAATGAAGAAGGTCAATGCACAACTGAAGGTCCAGCAGTCAAGCATTCGATTGTTGGCAACGTGGAAGGTGAAATCACTCCCAAGCTCTTCGTGGGTGATTTCAAGATCAGTGCAGAAGAGATGGTGAAGAGTGATGATGGTAGGAAATATTTTGTATCCTATCCGAAAGAAGAAAATCAATCAGATCTGAAATCATCATTGGAACTTCAGGTTGAGGTGGAAGACAATCTCGGATCAGCTGGGTGTGAACCTAGGAATTTGGGAAAGAAGCATGCTGCCATTAAAACACCACATGAGGAGGAAATTTGGGCACAAAGGTATGGCTGCAATTCTGATTTTTGCATGCCTTTGTCGCAGCCCAATATGGAAGCCACTTCTAGTGAGAATGATGGATTAGAAAATCCTTCTAGTGTCAGAATTCATAATTGGGAGAAGGTTGAATTTCAAGAAGCAAAAGAGGTTCACCAGTTGGAACTTCTTTCCTTGGTTGGACCATTGAAAATGAGTGAGAGAAAAATCCAAGAGGCCCTGAAAATTCTCCATGACACTCATTCTTCAGTGTCGAGGTTGTGTTGGGAAGCTGCTTTAAGGGAAGATCAATATATATTTGCAGCCATGGAGAATATCCAAAAAGCAATGTCCACAATCAAAGGTAATTTCTCACAGTTGCTTTCAGATAAAAATTACATGTGTGAGCTTGTTGAATTGTTGCGGGATGCATCATTGCATGATGAAGAAAATATTTGCATATATGAAGAAGAGAACTACAAGCTCAAAAGTGAGTTGTTGGCCACCCAAGATTCTTTGAGATACACTCAAAGTGCTCTCTCAGAATCCCAAATGAAGATAGAACAATTCCAGCAAGAGTGGAAAGAATTGACTGAATCCTCAATTTTGCCTGAGAGTCATCCCTTTTGGGTCAATGACATAAAATATTACATGAAGGAACCTCATGAGTGGGTGGACCATGAGGAGCAGTCTATGCGGTATGTGCTTGAAGAATGTGCAGAAAAAGTGGGTGAAAAGCAAGTGCATGATTTTTTCCAAAATGAACATGAGAGGATCATTGAAGAAGGTCTTTCTTCCAAGGAAGGTGCAGTTGATTTCACCATAGATGGTTCAGCCATCAATAGAGAGGATACATCCACAACTTCAGTAGATGAAATGTTCAGAAGCATGGCTCACCACCCTTCAATCCCTACTTCACATTCAGTCACAAACCTTGGGAATGAAAATTGGGTAAAATGATTCTTTTTTTTTTTGTCACATGATGAGCAGAAAGATCCTAAATTTGAGTCAGATGACATGTTCCTTAACCTGTAGCAGTGGAGGCAGCCCATGCATGTGTGTGCAGCCACTTTTGACAAGGAGGCATAAGATCCACACTTACTTTCAACATGTGGGTCATGTGATGGCACCCTTGGATCAATGGCAGAGAGTTGAGCCATTGGATGAAGAGGGGAACACCTGTGGAATTCCGTAGAAATCATGAGTTCTCTTTATCTGAAGAGGACAAATATATGGCTGATCACATTCCATATGATTCAACAGATAAAGGTGTTTTTCCATCCATTGGTTGGATGGATAGAGACATCACTGAAAGGGAAAACCTAGCAGGTAAGAATCTTATGTTTTGTTGCAAGAAAATTGTTTTCATCATTGCTGATTTTTATATGATTTCCAAGCAGCAGAAAAGGCATAATTTGCAGCCATCTGATGTCACTCATCCACATATGGATTGGGTGAAAGATTACCTGACAGACATGAAATCTCCTTGCAAAAATGTTTTTGCTTATGGTCAAGGGAAGGAAGCTAAGCAGGAAAGTTGCCAAGATAAATTAATGATTACTTGCAGAAGTTGGCCTATGTGGAGGGAATCCACATGCTTGGAAATTGGAAAAATGCAGTTGATACTTTGGGATCTGGGAATTCCTTGGAGTGATAACTTTCTAGAGGTCACAGAAAATTATGGGTCCTTGCGGAGGAAGCAGTGGGATCCGGGAATTCTACTCAGTTATATTAACTGGGTTAAGATTTTTGTTCATGATTTAGTGCAGATAGAGTTTACAGTGCAGTTTAGTCATATTACATTTTACTTAGATTTTTTTAAGGCCTCAAATTTAATGTTTAGATTGTTTAGTGGACGGGCACAAATAAAATCATAGTGGTGCAGCAAAAGCTTGGTGGAATCCTAACATTGCTTGAGGACAAGAAATCTTGCGAAGGGAGGACTGCCATGTCCCCAATTTTGGTTCATCCAATACCATGGGTGAAAGGAGACAAAATCAACCCCCAAGGGAATTAAATGGTATTAGTTCTATTTGCTTAGAATTAATTTTGGCCTAAGTCTCCCAATTTGGCAAATTTATTTATTAAAGGTAATTTTGATAAATAAAATTAATGGATAATGAGCAAGTGGGCCAAGAGGGCACCCATGTAGAAGATGTTGCCAAATTGGAGTAGAGGTTAATTTTGAGGCAATTATACCACATGAATTAATTAATTACTTAAATGTTGAATTTGGAATTAATTCTGATTTGGAATATTTTTATTAATAAATATTGCTAATAAATATTGGCAAGTGGTGATAATATGGATAGGAGGTCGAATTTGGTCACGTGGATCACTCTTGCCTTAGTGGCAAATCTCAGGAAAAGCAAGGAGTCCAAAGGAGGAAAGAAGACAAGGCAAACAAATTAGAAACTGGCAAAAGCAAACAGAAAAGCTGGCAAAAGCCGAAAAGTGGAAAGTAAATAAAGTGGAAAGAACAAGAAAAGTTGTAAGTAAAGATTTAGCAACATCTAGAAAGCTAACTAAGGCACAGTTGCTAATCTGGGTGAAGAGAGACAAAAGTTGGCAAGTTTTTCTAAGACAAAACTTGCTAATTATTCCAAAAAGGCGCCCACATGACTTGGAGTAGGATGGGCAAGTGGTAACCTACTCTCACAAGTCACCAAAGCTAAGTAACTTACTCAGCAGGTCATCATAAAGTTTATAAAAGAAGCTAACCAACTCCAATGAGGAACTTTTGAGCATTTATGTTTTCTCATGAGAGCTCTGATGCTTCTCTAGTTGAGTGATGTGCCTCAACCATTTCTCTTGGGTGATGTGCCCCAAGACTCTGTAAGTTATCTAAGAGTGTTATGTAGGTCCAGAATATGTTATTGCAGCCAATAACATTCATACCAGTCCAACCATGAATATCTATAGTCAGTGTGAAGAGGAGGACAATTCTACAGTGGATTAACAACTAGATTTGAAGGAAAATAACCAGAAGGAGGAGCTAGTTCTTAGGGATTGCGCCCAGAATCTAGAGGAATTTCAGTATGCCATGATTTGCAGCATATCAGAGATTTATATGTCCAGATATCATATTCATATATGATCCTCACTCTCTTCTTACATTCTTCTCCCATTCACAGCTAAATCTAGCGGAGCTTTCCCTGAAGGAGAGGGTGGCTCAGTGAATGCGCCCTAATCAAGTCCAGAAGTTCAGTATGCAGCCAATGATAGTCACATGACTTGTAGGTGACCTGATCATAGCTCAGGAGCAGATCCACAATAATATTCTCATTCTTCTCTCCTTTTCTTTCACTATTGTAATGAAAATCTAGCCTGTGAGGCATGTACTTTGGAAGGCAATCTAATAATGAGAAAGAAAGTGTTCTGAACCCATATTTTGTTTTATATGTGTCTATTATCCTTTATCAGAGCATTATTTAATAGCAGAACAGATTATTTGAAGTTTTGGAGCAGTTAGATGAATTACAATGCAAGACTAGCTAGTTGGGTGCTTATTCTAGACTAGTTTTACCATTTTCAATGCCATTTTCAATCTAAGCAATATTTTTGCATTCTGTCAATTGGAGGAGGTTGATAACTCAGTATAATATCCATATCATTCCCTGTAATAAAAATTTGGATGCTTTTACCCTCGTTTTGGAAAGCCTATAATTTGACTAGCTCTGCAGTCCACCACGTGCAGTTAATCCCAAATTACTCCAAACTCTTCCAATTTCATCCAGTATCTATTCCAGCATAATTTTTGAGTTACATGAATGATATATATCTGTCCTAAACATTATTAATTCTCACCCATTCTTGTTGGCATATGCTAGAATCCCAGGAAGCCTCAAAGTAGGCAATAGATTTGTTCTATTGATGAAAAGTGAATGGCTCTAGTATTTTGTGCCAAGGAATTCTACTGAGACCATATTTTTCTACTGCTGCACACTCTCACCTATAATTTCCAAAACCTAATCTCTCTCATATCATCCTCATTCAGGGTTTCCATCCCCGTCACTTACATCCTGCACAATCTGAGAGTTTGCCTTAAAAATTGCTAGAAATTTTCCATTAAAACTCTGAAGTGGAAGTTAATATTTTGGTCAGATCTTGAGTGGGATATTACACATTTCATTCATAGTGCATTCACTTCAAAACAGTAACAGGTTTGTTTTCGTAACATAGTTTTTATATTCTTATGCCACCACACTCTCCATTCCCATGAATAAAGCCAATAGTTCATTTATAATATGGTTATCTCTTTAGGCCTCTTCTTATGGGATAGACACATGAACCTTCTAACAAAAACGAGATGATTTTGTTTACTTAAGATGTTTTCATTAATGTCTCTGGCATGGTCTAATATACAATAATCCATGTACCAATATATATTTGGATCAACAATGAGATGGATGTGAATTATGCTCAATGTCTAAGCAATCATTTTTTCTAAACCACTACATCACTAAAGATGAGTATAAGTCACTAGAAGATGAGTATAAGTTACTAATGTTATATAAGTTTTATCCATTTCATTCATTGTACATCCACTTCAAAACTATAACTGGTTTGTTTTCATAACATAGTTTTTATACTCTTGCACTAAGAATAAGCCAATTTATATAAAGATTCGCATTTGAATAGATTTCCCTCAAGCTATCCAAACATTATAACTATAATCCAAATAAGAAACAAATAAAAGAATTTAAAAAATTAAAAATAAAAGTAAATAATAAATAAAATAAAAAAATCATGAAATATGAATTGGAAATGGTGGATCGAAATGCTATCAATGCCAATTCAAGATCCATCATGTAAGCATGTATCTCCAAATACACTCCAAATGTATCTCTACAGAACCATTGTCCACAACAAGAAAAATAAGAAATAACATTCACACACAATTTTATCCACAATTATTGTTGGTATTGCTTGCCGCCAACAAGAAAACAATCATTGCTGCCATGTAAAATTTAAGTTACATTTTACTCATATGCGAGAATACTAATCATCATCATCAACTAAGAATTGTTGTTGGAAATTGTCCTTAATGACACCATTTCCCATCATGTTGATCATGTGCATCTAAATACTATTGTAACCATTGAGGATAACCATATTTGAAAGAGGTTATACTAAATTTATTGTGTGTTGTGTGAAATTTGAGGAGAAACATATCAAAATTGAAAAGTTTATAAACCAGCATAGATCCATCTTAATTATGGATCTATCAAATGCTAAGAGGGATCAAATCCCTTGAGGTGCAAATCCTTTTAGAGTCTTAAACTTCAAAAAATGTTTGGCGCACCTCAAGGGATTTGATCCCTCTCGATGCTTGATAGAGGCATCATTAAGATGAATCTATGCTAGTTATATTTAAGATATATGCTCTCATATTAATCCAAATTATATTAATAATAATACTTTTCATCATAATATTTACTCAAGAAGTATGTCTTTCTCTAAATAAAGGGTCCCAAGACATACTTAGAAACTTGAGTTTGTTTATTGAAAGTTTGTAGACAATGTAATATTTTTTTTTAAATTTGCAGTGCAAATTGAAAAAAAATTAATGAAATTGATGTCCAAGGTTGATTGATTGCATGTGCTCATTTCATCTTATAATGTTTGTTTCAACTATTGCATATTGAGTTATGTGAACTAGATTCATGTTGTTACATCCTAAGCCTCCATTGAAAAATTAATTTGATGTCTTCCTTGAAATGAGTCAAATGCAATTAATATATTCATTAATTTTGTTGCTATTGTTGTTTTTCACACTAATATAAAAAGGGGTAATAAATGACTAAAAAACCTACTAAAAATTGGATATAAATGACTAAATTTAGTCACGTGACTAATAGTCATTTATTGCCAATCATTTATAACACGACTAAATACGTGACTAATAATGTTTAGTCATTTATTGGCAGTTCTGATTGATAGGTTTTGTCGTATAAGTGATCATTTATTTTGTCATTGATTGTTGTTAAGTGGTCCTTTAATTAGTCATTGATTTGTGTAGATAGTGCACAGAGTAATTGAACCACCAACCTCATGCTTGTAAGGAAAGTGCGCTTCCATTGAGCTAGCACCCCTTAAGAATTGGGGAAATGTCGAGACATAGAAATAGACCGCTTATTTATTGTATATTATACATGCCTACACCTGATTCAACAATTGAAATCACATTGTATATTAGCTAAGTAGAATATTTAGCTATATGGAAAATGTGGTATCCTTTACCTACAATTCTAAACACTAATGAGGAATCGATATCACAATCCCCTCATTGGACTTGGACAACCACCTACAACTCCAATATAAATTGACATCTTCTCTTTTCTTTTCATCACCAAGACTCTATTGCATCTACACCTTATTTATTTTTTCTCTTAGTTGTATATTTAGCTTTCAACAATTAGCTATACAACTAGTTCTCTTTATATTTTTTACTTTCAACAATTTATTTAGGAGTTGCTATAGCACTCCCACTTTGTACTTATATTGGATGTACTCTTTTAATCTCTTTGACCTACTTTTGTGGTCATCTATTGGACATTAGTAAACTTATCTTATCTTATCATCTTATAATTAGTTTTAAAAAAATTATCTTATTTTACAACTAGTTTTAATTATAGCTACTATTATTTTATTTATTCATTTTATTCATTAGATCTATAACACATGGAACACATAGAGGTGCAAGCCCCACTAACGTCATTTCAGCTTGACCAAATGGATTGACATGCAAAATGCACAAGTAGCATGCTCTATTGTCATTTTGGAACTCCACCATATTAAAGTCTCCACAAATAAACCACAGGGCATGAAGAGCTCTTGCACCCTCCAATACCAAAAGATCACATAATCGCCACATCATTATAAACATAGATCTTTCCCAGGCCTAAAATCCAAACATCGGGGTCGATAACTCTTACATAAGAAATTTTAGCAAACACATATGAGATGTACTATTGTGAAAAAAGCTAGCATGTCAACTGGTACTGTCAAAATGAGGAGACAAATACCATGAAAAGAGAGATAATAGAAGAGGCTCATCCAAGTTTCAAACAATTACAGGATGGAGAGCATCTACCTCCTGTATGTACAACGTCTATTACTATGAAGAATCCTGTATGTACAACGTCTATTTCTATGAAGAAGGTATAACTCAGAACTATAACCTGGGGTAGTGACAAACACGACTACCAGTTACCTTTATTAAAATTTACAAGCTAAGAAATAACTATATAATCAATGCACATCACAGGCTGGGTCAAAACCAACCAAACAATAAAGTTATCAAGTTGTCCAATAATTTCCCATATAATAAAGGTAAGTATCATATCATGCCAAATTTTCCTACTGATTATAATTTAAAACTTGCTAAAAAATTAAGGAAAACTATAAAATTCATTGCAACAGCTCTGTAAACATTAGCCACAGCATAGACACAACGACATGATCAATTAAAAAGAGAGGAAAACTATAAAATTCATTGCAACAGCTCTGTAAACATTAGCCACAGCATAGACGCAACGACGTGATCAATTAAAAAGAGAGGCATAAATAGCTTATTGAAAAACATGATTCCTTTCTCATTTTCCATAGGTGAGTTCAGTAAAATTACAAAATTCAATGCAATAGCTCTGTAAACATTAGCCACAACATAGACACAACGACATGCTCAATTAAAAAGAGAGGCATAAACAGTTTATTGAAAAACGAGTTTATTTCTCATTTTCCATAGGCCATTTCCAATGAATGCAAGAAAGCCTTCTTTGTTTCTTGCGCAAGCAATTAGAAGTTAAAATTGTATAAATTATTTGTATGTAAAAACCCTAGAAAATTACATAAGTATCTCTATCATCTATATAATAAGTTCATGTTCTTATTATATTTGGGGGTGTTTCTTATTTCCCTACGCAGCTTTGTTCAACCCAATATGGGTGGGTATGCTCACGTTTCAGATGCATGAGTGGAATAAACCCCAAATATAAATATTGGAATGCAACTCATTCCTACAGGGATATCACGTGGAAAAAATAGTAGACCTTTGGGCGTATAGTTTGATAGTTTTCTATTTCATATATGATTGACTCAACCCATTCAGAGAAACTCACCTGATAACTCAAGAAGGAGTTTCAATATGCCATTTGAATGTAGGTACTGATCCCAACAACAAAGAATCAACAAACCCTTATAATTCTCCCGTAGTTCAATAGAATTATCCCCTACTTCGACCGTGAAGCGGCATACATACCCAATCAATCAGAGCACACCTTACTTAAAACAAATGTCTGACTCACTATGTTCGAATATATTTATTTATTTATTCAATGAGTTATCCATTGCACTCATCCCTAGTTGAGTTTCATTTACCGTAGTCAGAAAAATAAGGAATTAAAGCATTGAAGGAGACCCAGCAGAGATAAAGAGAATCTGCGTGGGACTATCGCCAGAGATTTAAGGATTTTATGGGGAAGCTCACATTTCCCATCCATGAAACTCATCACCGAGAGTGGTTCATTCAAGGGTTGCTGACCTTGAAAAGGATTTCCTTACAACAACAGAGGATTGTATAGTATGCATCTACTGGCACCAATATTGGTATGCAGCTCATTCTCACTTCTTCTTAACACTACGATTGAATGAAATAAAAAAAACCTGAATGAACTGGCATAATTTCTATAAAATTTCAATGCAAAAACAACCCACAAATAACATGAAAAAGATCAGGATATCCAACATCAAAAGTAGGCAGGCTCCTGACCAATATCATAATTCCTTAGTGCTTTAAATTTTGTGCACATTGGATTAAGAAAAATCTTGTTATAATATCTAGAGCTATAAATATCATTAGAGACTCGCAAATTTATTCCAAGCATTTCAAATGAAGTACAGAGATGCCTTTGAAACTCAAAGTGATCAAGGATATGAACAATATGATGATTGTCTTCTAGGTTGAAATTTTGATTCAACTACAACATGAAAAAGAGATGAAAATAAAGGTAACCCAAATAAAACAGAAACAACCACTTACAACAAAATCTACAAAATTTGTTTATATTCAACTATCAAATAGATTACCATGGTCAAAATATATATCTCTGAGGAAGCTTGACGGGAATAAGCTAGTTCAATTTTTTATAGCCTTTACTGCAACATAGTTGTTCATTTAAGGCACCTAGAATTTGTCAATTTGTCCAAATGTTCCTAGCCCTAATATATCATTCACAATGTACCTACATTAATTTTAATAACTTCTAAAAGAAAGAACTCCATATTTATGAAAAGATGGCGGTGGCCACACTCTATAACCATTTCTACATAGTACATTAGAAAGAAGGTAGAGACCAATTTTTTTTTTTTTATTGATGTACTTGCTTATCATACCTACATTTCTCATTTTTATTTTCTTTGTTGACAAAATCACATAACCTTTACAAAGGAATTTTTATGCAAATAAGATTCATAAGTGTGCAAACTTTCATAATTGTATTGTAGTAACAACCCCTTACTATGGTAAAGATACATGCAAAACAACTATCACTTTTTCAATGTGAAATGTTCCTCTAAAATTTTATGATTATGCTTCCATCAATTATATAATCAAATATACTTATTGAATATTCAGTCACAACATCAAAATTCCCTTTGGCTAGTTGCAGGTTCCACCAGCTACAGGTTTAGATTCTTAGACCAACACCACATCTGGTGTGTTTATAGGTTTTGTTTGTTGTGATATCTACAATAGATTGAGACAGATAAGCACTTCTCTTTTTAGTTGCCCCATATATTATGAGATCCTAAGGAGATACCATTTTATGTATAGAGACCTAGCTGAGTCCCTTGCTACCTTCTTTCCTTTTCTAGATCTGAGGTGTGGCTCTATGTATTTAGAGGTGATCACCCTTAGACAGTAGACCCTACATACCATATCCAGGCCCAAATGCACCAGGTTGATCATTTCAGCTTTCCAGTGTATCTCACACAATGTAGGCATTAAGCGTCTGGGAGATACACCAACCAGAGATGCAAAGGAAATTAGATATCCAACCTCAACCTCAAGGATATCCAAATCCACAGTGATTTGGGTGTAGACATAGATAATTGCATATGAACCACCTCAGTTCCTGGGACAGTGTGCCCTGACCCCTCGGTGTTTCACACACTGAGAATACCAACTAAGGTCAAGGCTCATAGAAAACACCATGCTTGGATATCAGTCAATTTCAGGCTTGCAGTGGTTGTGGAAGAGATAAACTTAAAGATAGACAAAAACTAAAGGTAAAAATGAATAAAGCGTTCCCTTTTCTAGACCTTAGAGTTGGGTATCTTCCAAAATTATTATATTATGGAGGATGGAATTGTGAAGCTAACAAAATTGAATGGTCATTCATGAAGGGTGTAGTGAATGGGAGCACAAGGACATCATGAATTTAATTCATAGGAGATATCCACCTTTCAAACTGATGATCTCGAGTTGGAGGAACTTTTATCTAATTAGCTCGATGAGAGTTTTTTTGTATGTCCATAATACTTGTCTATTATGATGGGATGTCTTCCAATCATAAAAAATGCTTCTGTAAAAATAAACTATGTAGGTGGGATCCTATTATATGCAGAAAATTCTTCACGTGGTTTGATATTATCTAACATTCCATCTAGAAAAAAAGTCTTCATGCATTCCAATATTATCTAACATTCTATCTTGCAAAAAATTCTTCATGCCATCTAATATTATCTAAAATTCTATCTTGTATGTTTACATGGAGGTCTAGAAGTGAAAAATCTCTTTGAGCTCTTGTAATCACATACCCGGGGTTTTGATTCTAGGAATGTTGTAGGTAGAGAAGAAAATAAAAATGTTAAAATGGGTTTTTGGCTTAAGGTCTTATTCATTGCCCATAGTCACATCAAACTCATTTGTTGTAGGTACATCAAACTGATTCCACTACATACGACCTGCAAGAAAAAGAAACGAGTTATAAATCATTAAGCAAAACAACAAGAGATGGGCCTCGTGCAATTTCAAACCATGTCAGGTTTTTACCTTTACACCAAAAAGTGGTGGTGGTGGTTCACAGGTCTAGTAAAGATGAGAGTTGAAGACCAAATTGAAACCCCAATTTTTATTCTTATCCAAATATTTTCTTTCCCCACAATTTCCCCCAAATATTTTTCGTTCCATGTTCCATGTAAATTTAAATTTATTAGTATTAGTATCATTTTTTATTTTTTTAATACTATTCTAATTTTTTTTAAATTTATTCATATTATTATATTATATAGAATATAATGTTCCACTATAATGTATTTATATATTAAAAATATTAATATACTATAATATCATCTATAAAACATGGTATTATATACCTATATATTAAAATATATAATCATTTTATATTACTAATGCATATTAACTATATATGTATAATAATTACATTATACATTTTTTAAATATAGATGGATCTGTAATCTTTAAAATTACTTGGGTAAGCTTTATGTTCAAATCCAACTAGGTGCCACTATAACCCCACGCCAATTTCAAGCATCCTACAATCCCCAACTAATTACATAAAACTTATAACTTAGCAACACTGGCAATGTCCTTAATTCCAAAATAAGGGCTATGCACTCCCTATTGGAATACATTTTACAATTTGGTATGTTTTAATGCTACATATGGCCGATCCAGATACCCCCAGCTAATGCAAATGGATGTAGTGTTAAAATTTATTAAATCTTAAAATTTGGTTATCTGAAATGCAATTTTCCATTTGCATATTGATTTTGTAGTTGATTTTATCTGTGGACTAAATTAGTCATTGTGTTAGTCATTTTTATTTGTGTGACTTATTATTTAGTTGTATTTTTTATCCGATGACTAAATTAATCATTTAATTTAGTCATTTTTAGTTGTGTTGCTCAAATTTAGTTATATTTAGCTTAAAAACACTGTTGTGACTAATGTTTTTAGGCATACAATCATTTATCACCCATTTTTCAACTAGTGTCATGAGTATTGTTTATTTACAATAATGCTAATATTCAAGTAGAGGTTTTAACCTTTCTTGTTGATTCCATTTATTTAAAACTGTTGAATGCTACATTTTCACTATAAATATTTATTTTCTTTCTACAAGTTTATTTTAGTTTCTTTCTACAATTTCATTTCTTTTTCACAATACATAAAATCCATAAAAATGGAAAATGAGAAAACCCAAAACCAAAGACCAGTAACCAATACTAAAAATTAAAGAATGTGTTGCCAAGGGTACAAGTTCTAATTGAGGAGTTTCATCCAGTAAAGTTATTTTCATTACACGGGGATAGATTAATCAATGAACACTACCATATGTTAGATTAATGGATCACAAAGGTAGGAACCAACCATACAGATCCTACCAAAGCACCATTCAAAATCCAATCAATATCTCTTGTTGGACTTATGGAGGTGCCCACTTTCAAAGATATTTCCCAAAGCCATGGTTGGGGCCTCAATTAGGGATGTAGGTCATGACCACTATATTTATGTAGCAATTGATAGCTTCTAGGTAGAGAACCATGCCACTATAATTGAGTCATCATGTAAATTGAAATATGTTATCCTTTTCCTCTTGCTTAATGCAATTGATACTGATAATTTAATTTCTCCTTTTGCAGTAGGAGGTTTCAATTATGAGAAAGTGAGAACAATGATTCAAACTAGTTGAAATTATTTTATACAAACTAAATAAGTGGAAACGACCATTAAAATGTGTCTCATCAATATAGCGGTGTGTACTACTCAATTAAAAGTGAAGATCACTTCCTTGGGGTCATACAATATATTTATTGGAATGAATTGGTTGGAGTCTCGCCAAGCTCTCCTAGAGTGTTTCAAGAAGAAGCTATTTTTCTGAGATGACAAGGGAAAATTGATTCACGTCCAAGGGGTAAGAAGAAAGGTGTCATTGTTGTATCCACTATGAAAGTGAATCATTATCTAAGGAATGTATTCAATTGCATGTTATGGAGATAGTGAGTGAGGAGAAAAGCCCCACCTTGATCAATATATCATTTTTTAAGAATCTAGGGATGTATTTCCTTAGGTATTATATATTAGGTTTCCCCTTCAAGTTGTAAGGGGGATTGATTTCATTATCAATTTGAATTCTATCATCGATCTTATCTCCAATATTCTCTATAAGATAAATACTTTTGATCTTTATGAGTTGCATAAGTAGTTGATAAAACTTTATTTCCAAGGGATTATAGGGTTGAGTGTTTCATTCTAGGACACTGTATTAATATTTGTCACTAAAAAAGAGATTTCCTTATAAATTTTCACTAATTATCAATATTCAAACAAACTCACTGTTAAGAATCAGTACATGATACCTTTAATTGATGATATCTTTCATTGGATGAGAGGAGCAATCGTCTTCTCGAAGATTGATTTGAAATCATCCCACCACCAATTTAAAAATAGGGAGGGAAACATCCCCAAGACAACCTTTTGAATGCGACTTGGACATTATGATTTTATTGTGATGACATTTGGTTTGAACAACATAATATAAGCGTTTAAGACACTCATGAATAGTTATTTCTAGAAACAAGTGAAATTGATTTATTGTTGAAAATTTTAAATAACAAAAAATATAACAAAATGAAATAAAAAAATATAAAATAGTAGAAAACGTTTTTAGTTGAAGTCCATGAATCCTCTAATGCTACAGCAGTTCTGCTTCTCAAAGCTTGGAAGTGAAATTGGCAAAGGGATAATGGGTACAAGCCTACTGAAGAGTTTGAGACTAAGTCTTCATCACTTTCTACAATGTTGGGTGTGGCTACATTTATCAGTGTTCTTTGCATCATTTTTCCACCGTTGTTCTTTTTTGTTTCCCTCAAATTTTGTTCATAAAGTTTTGGTCATTTCCTTAAATGGCTAATGTGACTGAATTTTCTATGAGAAACATGTGCAAGAAGCACGGTATGAATCTTAATTTGGGTGGTAATGTTTTCTAGCTGGAAACATCCATTAGTTATTCATAAGAGTTTTTTATGTATGCACGAGAAGCTAAAGCGAATAAGAGAACCCAACTACATTGGATTTGAGTTTATGTCGTTCCTTTAAGGGAACGTTTTGACATTGCACTTTGTACTAGGAAACCCGTCATGAATGAAAAAAACAAATCCCAATGATTATCAATGCAAAACAAAAAGCAAGATCAAAGGAATTATGAAGGTAATGATGATCCTAATATCACTATCCTAAAGGTTGATAAAGTTAATGCCCAATTAGTTATCCTAAAAGCTGATAAAATTAATTCAAAATTAGTTATAAACACCTTAGATTATGAATTCCTTACCCTACGAAGGGCCTAAAAGCTGATAAAATTAATTCAAAATTAGTTATAAACACCTTAGATTATGAATTCCTCACCCTACGAAGGGTTGGCCCTATGAATCCCTTAAGCTTCTTTTGAAAAAGTGGATGTGTATAGGGTCATGACTCGTAATTCCTTAGTCATCTCAAGTATAGATATAGAGTTAAATATATTGAGAAAAATATGGGTAATCTGGATCATCAAAATTTTTAATAATAATGAGAGTTCTTCAATTTCAAATCTAACCAAGCCAAATATTTCTATATACGAAAACAATTTTGATTTTTACCATATATTTCAAAATTTATAAATCTAATTTTATTAATTTTTTTATAAATAAATAAAAATAAATTTAATATTTTAAATTGATTTGTGTAAATGTAAATACTTCAAAATACAAATAAAAATAATTTTTTTTTATCAATACGTCATTTGTATAATTTATGTTTTTGTTCATAAATATTATCTTTCATAAAAACTTTTCAAGTGATCATAACTTATATAACAAATAAAAATTTAACAACACGTATTCTTTAATTTTATACCCATTCAATCTAACATAGGTATTATTGTTAGAAAAACTTTACAAGTGATTATGACTCAATATAACATAAAAAAATTTAAAAACACTTATTTTTTAGTTTTATACCAATTCAATCTAACTCAAGTATTAGATATTCTATGTTATTTTCATAAAAACTTATGGACCTTTATGCAGTGGAGATAACGAGATCAACTATTTACAGCTGAAATCTACACCATATGAATTTCCACATTGGATGATTATACACTATACATAAGAAAACACTTATATGAATTTATGCACTCAAATACATAAGAAAACACTTATAAGAAACCGCAATGCAAATCTTGCAATTCATCTTTTCCTACCGAAATCTAAACATCCCAAATAAAATACAACGAAATAATGAGAAAAAGCTTCCAGTATGCGTAAAGAGAAAAAACATCCCAAATAAAATACAACGTAATGAAAAAAAGCTTCCATTATGAGTAAAGAGAAAAAGCCTCCGATGGCAGATGAAATTTACTTCATGGGTAAGGGAAATCATTATTTGTGAAAGTTTCTCTGATTTCGAGCGTGAGAAGCCATTTCAAAAAATTGTGTAATGTACTCAATATAAATGTTTGAAACCATCAGAAAATGGCTCTTGAGCAAGAAAATGGCTCTTGAGCAATTAACTTACGGTTCAATACTGTTTGATCTCTAACAATGGGTGCTCGTTTTCTGAAATAATTGTGAATTGGAAAGGAGACTACCCAATACCCATCAATGACCCCAGCAACGCTGATTAAATTAGCAACAGACCAACGGTTTATAACATATCCTAAGACCCTCAACATTCTATTTTCAAGTTGATCCCAGCCTTCTAGATGCTCGTTACTTTTTTGCAAAGTGGCAGGCACTTGGCGCTACTTGGGCGATTGAATGACTCTATAGCAGCCACATTCTCATCAAGGTGGCAATTTCTCTTTCAAGGTGCTTCCACACGGCATCATTCTCTATTTTTGAGATTACACTGGTCTCTATGACATATCAAATTTTATTACCTGCAACCTGGTGTGTGAGAGTCGGAACTCAAAGGAAGGAAGATGTTAACTAGTGAGAAGAAAACCAACCTGTAACATGGTCTGTGAGAGTCAGAATTCATAATTTCACCGAAAATCAAAGGAAAGAAAATGTTAGGCAGGGAGAAAAAAACCAGAGACTGGATGTACAACATAAGTTTGCCAATGACGTGGTTCCAATACAACAGTTCCACAGTAAGACAAGGAATCCATAGAGCTGTCGCATCTTCAAATCCAAGGAATACACTCACAGTACTAAAAGAAACTTTGCCATTGCTAGGTCCAGAGTTTGAATCCCTTGAAGTTGCGAAGGTAATAAAAATTATGCACCCTTCCAGGTACAGATTTTGAATCCATTGGGCATGCATTGATATCTTATCATTCTAACCATGGAATTCTACTAGAAAATTCACCCTTTTCTTTCTTAAGTTCCGTCTTTGAGGCCCCTGCAGCATCCATTTGGAATTTCACTTACCGCATGCTTCTTTCAGTGGTTTGGAATTTCAAGCATATGTACTATTGAGCTAGCTACCTGCTCATTCTCAGCAGAGGAACTTTCATTCTGGAGTTCCCATTGATGAAAACAGCATTCACTGCAAATCCTGGCAATGTTGATTACATGCTCAAGACCGGGTCCATAGATTCGTCAAGAGCAACGTTTGGGGATAATAATCAGATTCTGCAGGACGGTGACTATTTTAAGCACTTCAGCAATTTCACCTTCTGAAGCTATGGCATCCTCTTAATATCATCAGAGCTCAATTTTGTGAGAAAGTATGATTTTTGAGTTCTACTAAACACAGAATGACCATTGCTTCGAGTGTAGAAAGATGTGTTTTGCCTAACTGCGACTGAAACTATCTCTGCCTTGTTTATAATCAGGGAGTGATACATTATTATGGAGCATTTTATTTTTTTATTGATCCGAGTACTAACTCACGATATTGTAGTCTAGGTTACAAAATCCTCCATATTTTGTCATCAAGATATTTCTTACGACTGTTTTGTTTGAATAATTTTGGAGCATCTATAAAAGCAAACTAATAAAGGAATTCTCTGAAAAGAATGCTACAGAGGCTAATTATGGTAAAATATCTGTAAGTTCAGTTGTCCTGTATAAATCTTGATAGAAGTTGTGACCATTTTTTCAGGCATAGGATTGTAGTATCTTCTTCTTGGAGAGCCAGTATATAAAATGGCCGCTACTGCAGCTCAGCACTTTGTAGCATGCCAGCCTCGCATTGCTAATTCCAGATGTCGATCTTCAGGGACTGCATTGTCCTCGAAGAATAGAGGAAGCAGTAATGCTACTTGCTCACTAGGTCAAACTTCCTACTACCAGGGCCTGCGGTCGACTAGAAGCACAGACTTGGGACAGCTTCAGAGCCATGCAGAGGAAAATTTTAAGCAAGTGATCAAGAAAGCACTTACTGTTGGTCCCAAGGGTCCAAAGGGAGTTGTCACTTGTAGTGGTGGGATGAATCTGGTTTTTGTATCAGCTGAAGTGGCCCCTTGGAGTAAAACTGGAGGTCTTGGGGATGTTCTAGGAGGATTGCCTCCTGCGCTGGCGGTAAGCCTCATTATTAATTATATTTCTTTATGAAGTTGTTGTCCTTCAACTTTAGAGTCAACCTAAGTTTCCAGTAAAGATTATTTATTCCTAGTGCTATGAGTGAAACATATAACACTTTGTATAAAGCAAGGTAATTCACTGCAGTGTCACACAATTAGAATCGTTCTAGACTAAATTGGCCACGGAACGACTGAAGCCCTAGAATGTTAATATTTGTGTGTACTATTAAAAATACTTCGTTTTGTTGCAGGCACGTGGTCATCGGGTCATGACAGTGTCCCGACGTTATGATCAGTATAAGGACTCATGGGATACTAACGTGGCGATTGATGTATGAAATTCCATCTCGATCTAAATGTTTTCATTGTTTTGTTGGAAAAAAATCGCCTTCTATTGATGTCCATACTGTTGGAGAACGCTGAATATTTTTTAGTTGATGATGAAGTTGGATTATTTTTGATAAGTTGGGGTTGATTCACATACAGATAAAAGTGGGGGATAGAACTGAAAGTGTGCGATTCTTCCATATTTACAAGAGGGGAGTAGATCGCGTATTTGTAGATCATCCATGGTTTCTTGAAAAGGTTGCTGCTCAATTTATTTAATTGCTTTCGAAATCTATACAGTGCAAACCCATTGAGTGGAAAAGTTAAAATTGGTTGGATCATTTTATGCAATGATTCCTTCACAGATTTTCAGATGAAATTCCCACTTTATTGGCATTTTCAGGTTTGGGGAAAAACGGGCAAAAAGATTTATGGTCCTCAAACAGGAGTAGACTACAAAGACAATGAACTCCGTTTTAGCCTCTTATGTCAGGTATAGTCAAGAATTTCTTTTCATCCGAGTATGTATCCTTTTTTTCCATCTTGGTAGCTGTATGTTTAGTTCTTTATTCTATTATATAGTGTGTGCTGAATATGGTGTTTTTAGCATGTTTACTAGAAAAATCAATACACATGCAGGCCAAATATCATGCATCATTGTTTATGCAAGAGCAGATTTATATGCAAATAGCTCAAATAGGTTCTGTCATAGTTACGTTTGTTGATGTCTAATGATTTAGATTCTATACTATTTAGTATAAAATAATGTGGGGGTACCGGGTACCTGAGCAATCAGCTCACTGAAGGCATTTTAGGTCCCGCAGAATCAACTAAGGACACGTAGGTCCTTCAGGTTTGCAAGGACCAGCAGTTCTCTGAAATAGGCCCAAGGATGCACATATGATCTTATATAGTATGATGATTTACATACATTAGGTACTATGCCACGTCAATTATTTGTCAAAGGTCTAGACTATTTTTACTCTAGTTAATAAGATTATCCGGGGTTAACTTCAGCTTTTGGCTAACACAGCATGGATGGGAAAGAGGAACTCTGTTGCCATGAATGACTGCTAATTACATACTAATGTTCTGAGCTTTTCTAAACTATAATACCTACAACATTCAGCATCTTGAGTTTATACTTTGCTCTAGCTTCCCATAACAAATGCGAGATGTGTTATGTGCAGCTATTTAAGCGCTAAAACTTGATGTCTCATGTATCATGTCCAACTGCACTTTTCATTTGTCCTTCAGAATTCCATATTTTGGCTGAAAAAGGAATACAACAATGGATGGTAGTAAAATTCCTGTGATGAGGTTATAACTTTTAGATTCCACCGTGAGCATATTGTGATTCTTGTGCAAAGAATTTTGAAGTGAACTAAAACTAAATTTCAGTTTCTTACTAAGTTTATTTGTGCTGTCTTTGAGGTTTATAAATTATTTTACTCTGCCATTGCTGATGCTGCTCATGAACTGTGCTGTTCCTCATTGCACCTTAAATAGATCAGTATTTTTTTTTTCAGATTTCAGCTTTGGCACTTATGCCTGGAAACATTATCTGCAGGATACTCTCATTCCACGGCCTTAGCTTTAATTATTGGTTATTCTTACTGATGAACTTTTATATAGCAGTCTTAGGCATTTTCTCTTCTACTTTTTTGAGTTCTGAAAACTTCTAGTCTACCTCACTAAGTCCCTGGAATGCCAGAAACCCATCTCCAATTACCGAGATTTCAATTCATTCTTTTACCAAAAGAAACTCCAAATCTGACATTTTTGTGTATGAGCAATGCTTTTGCTACTGATTTTTTTGTTGCCTACTCTTTAGTTATTTTCTATAGCCCTATGTTTTCCATTTTTGCAGGCCACGATCTCTATGCTTTATACATGTTTAACTATGATGCCTATATTTGATTTATTGCATGTTATACTGTCATGCCTTTATTTTTATTATAGGTCTGTTTTTTTCCAATTTCATCAGATATATGTTGTTCTGATTCTATAGGAATGTAACAGGTCAAAATTTCTGAAATATTTTCAACCTTCTTTTTGTCACTTTCAAACTTGTTATGTATCCTTGAACATATATGCTAAAATTTTATAGTCCGCAAAATCTCACATGAGCTGAGTTCAAAGCTTCCACTATGCCTTCAGACTCTAGATGATTGCACCATAGTTGATTGATTCTATCATGTAGTGCCTCATTATTTCCAATCCTCAAGAATCATTTATTTTATGGTTCTGTTTCATGTGCATTCAGTGAAGCAACAGTACATAGCTCTTTTTCTGCTTCCAAGTTCCTACCATCTTTGCTATAATTCGTAGAATAAAGTTGTTCTTTGACGAGGGTCCTGGCTTGAAACCTTTCCTTTTTTTGCTAGCAAATATGTAGGAAAACTGTAAATAGCTATATATATAAGCATAAGTACCTTTTATTTTGTCATTTTTAAACATTTTGGTTCCTTCATGAAACATAACATGTTTTCACTCATAGTAGTAAAACACTGTCGATAGCAAACAAAAAACTAGATGATATTTTACAGGCCATGGACCCACGCTTCTTCTGATCATGGCTAATTTGGTGGTACACCATTCAAGAATCACAATAGTGACTTTCATTCTACAATTTGTTACGTAGCAGTACTCTCTTGAAAATTCCTGTAAAAGCTAGTGATATGTAGTTTGCATCAGTTACATTTCATGATTTCCAGCTTGAAATGTTTTGGGCCAATCAATGCAGCAATGGTTGTTTTCTTGCAGTTTTTTCCAAACATTTTTTACCTGCATCATGTTTTAACATTTTTACTGTATCAATTCCCATCTTTTAAGGACCACTACTACTGTCATACCATGTTTCTAACTTCTAATTGCCTTTGCTGAGGACCGGGAAGAAAAAGATATTAAACCCTACTTTATTTGGATGTTAATTTTGCAGGCAGCTATTGAAGCTCCAAGGGTTTTTAATCTCTCAAGCAGTGAATACTTTAGTGGACCTTATGGTAGGTTATCTAATATGTCGTCTATGAAAAACACTTTGTCTTCTTATTGGGTAATTCATTGGAGATTTCATGTACGATAGTTTCATGATTCTATCAAAACTTTTATAACTGTACAGGGGAGGATGTTGTCTTCATGGCCAATGATTGGCATACAACTCTTCTTCCTTGTTACTTGAAGAGTATCTACAAGCCTGCAGGTTCTTTCACAAATGCCAAGGTACGTATTTTACAATTCATTTCTCTTGCAATTTCAATCAATATATGTAGAATTGAACAGTATGAAGCTTACTTTTGGAGGATTTTACTCTGAAATCGGATGCAATTCATGAATTCAGGTTGCATATTGCATACACAATATAGCCTATTAAGGCAGATTTGCTTTCTCAGACTTCTCGCTTCTTAATCTCCCCAATGAGTTCAAGAGCTCATTTGATTTCATTGATGGGTAAACATTTTCCCTACCTACTCATCCATCTGTGCTTTAATGTTTTAAAGGTGAATTGTTTCAAATGATCAGAATCCAGATCTCTCAAAACCTGTTAATTTGTGCAGGTATGAAAAACCAGTGAAAGGAAGGAAAATTAATTGGATGAAAGATGGAATACTAGAATCTGATAGGTTTTTTACAGTGAGTCCATATTATGCAAAGGAGCTTGTTTCTGGAGCAGACAAGGGAGTGGAATTGGAATCTATTGTTCGGAAAACTGGCATTACAGGAATTGTGAATGGAATGGATATCCAAGAGTGGGACCCTTCAACAGACAAATATCTTGAAGTGAACTATGATGCAACGACTGTAAGAAAACATGAAAATCTAAATCTACTACCTTTCTCATTTATAAATTTGTTCTACCATGATTTTTAATTTTTTTACAGGTCAAGAGATCTTTGAATGTTTACAGTTGTAATATAACCTCTCTATGATCTAATATAAAAGCTATTAAACAGACGTGGGCTGTTGCAGGTTGTGGATGCAAAGCCTAGTTTGAAGGAAGCACTACAAGCTGAAGTTGGGCTGGCCGTGGACATAAAATATATCAACTGAAGATGTGAATATTGCAACTATGAATTGCAGAGCCGAAAGAGAGAAGACAAAATGATCGGAAGAACTGTGAATGGGGGGTGAGAGGTCAATATTTATGGGCAAGGGAGGAAAAGGGATTTAGCTAGCTAGAAGGTTCATGGAAGGCACGAGAAACTTCCCGATCACCACCACTAAATAATAAGGGTAGAAATCTCCACTGAATAATAACTTTTCAAATCGTGATGATTTCATATTATTAATGTGACCTGCAAAATCATAATGACATGCAAAATCATAAAGGAATGAGGACTTCAAAGTACATACGTGGCAAGTTTAGTACATATGTGGCAAGTTTATGGTTTTTGCAGTTTTTTTAATTTTTAAATATTTTTTTAATTTGATAATTAATTTGCACACCAAGGGAAAATTGTTAAATCTGAGTGATCCACCAATCACAAAATTAGTTAATCTAATTTTAAAAATTTATAATTTTTATTTTATATTTTGAAAAATAAATTTAATAAAAAATATTTCATAAACTTTATGTAACATTGTAAAAAAAACATAAATAATTAAAAGTCAAACTAGTTGGGCGACCAAGTGATCGCTATAATCCCTGCGGAGCAGGGACTAATAACTAGACCATTTTGTGTGAGTCTTTTTAGATGACATTCTCAGATTCTTTAGAAATGAAAAAAAAAACATGAGGATAACTTGTGCTTGGTATTAAAATTCTTGAGGGATGATAAATTGTATGGAAAGGTATAGAAATTCTCCTTTTATAGAAGGCCATTCATTATTTGGGACATATCATTTCAGGGGAGGGGATCTTCATGGATCTAGAGAAGATCAAAATCATCATGCAATGACCATCCCAAAGGATTCCCATGAGGTGCATACTTTCATGGAGTTAGATGGCTATTATTAGAGGTTTGTACATATATTTTCCATTATTTCAAACCCAATAACACCTTGTAGGGCAATGGAAAGAACTTTGAGTGGACCAATAAGTATGAATAAGCATTCAGAGAATTGAAGAGATTGTTAACTAGTGCATTGATCTAAACACTAGTAGAAAAATGGGTGATAAATTATTAGGCAACCAAAAAATTTGGTCACCATGACAAATAAATTACTAAACTACCAAAAAAATTGGTCACCATGACAAATAAATTACTAAACTACCAAAAAAATTGGTCACCACATGTTTTAAAGTGAAATATGACCAAATTTGAGCAATTTTAAGTGATCACAACTAAAAATGACTAAAATAAATTACTAATTTAGTCATGGGATAAAAAATACGACTATATAGTCAAAACTAATAATTATATAGGATGTCTTAATCATCAAATATTTCCTTATACTTCACACACAAATTAAGAGTGCCTATTTATAATATAATATAGGATTTTATATATAACATGTTTCTATACATCTCTAAATATATCAATATTGTAATTGTAATAGACCTAATTAGTTTAGAATGACTAAAGGGGTCTCTGAATCCATTTGCAGCATTAAAATTTATGAAATCTTTGAATCCATCTATAGCGTTAAAATTTATGAAATTTGTAATAAAAATATTACAATTTCATAAAATTTAACGTTGCATATGGATTCAGAGACCCCCACCCCGACTTACCAAAAAGCAAAGAATTCTCTATGATATTTAGCTTGCTCCATCTACTTGACTACATAAGTACACAGTGCACCTGATCGATACTCTTGGTGCAATAGCTAGACTAGTGAGAACTTGAAGCCTCTATTTGATATATATATATATATATAATCATCTTGATGGGTTAGCTAAGTTGTTGAGAGCTATGAGTTGTAAGCAAAAGGTCTCAAGGTCAAATCCTCGAGTGGCTATGCATAGAAATATAAGGGCATCACTTGATGTCCGCATTGAGTTAGGCTTCATGATCAGATCCGGCGGGGTGAGACCCATTTGGGTGGACCCCCTATGAATTATTTCCATGGACGTAGCAACTCCACTTTGAAGTTGTGAACCACATTGTGTGTGTGTGTATATATATATATATAATTTAATAATATACAGTTGATATATAGTAAATATATAATAGGCCAATATATATATCATATAGTTATTACTATATATTAGTTAATATATTACATAGTTATTATATATACTATATAGTTAATATATGCAACATTGATTCTGTGACACCAGAACAGAACAAGTTGGAAGATTTACTCTCAAAGGAAGCTTTGAAAGGCACTGAAGGAACCCTATTTTGGGCAGAATTTTGGGATGACAGACTTTCAGATTCGGGAAGCCGTCTTTCTTTTGCTGATTAGTTTACCTTTTATACTCTTAGTTGTAATGACTGAATCCAGTCTATGGTTGCTTTTTGTTGGCACTCTTTTACTATGGACTCTTGTCTAGTTTTTCTGACTTCTGATCGTCAGTTTGAATCAAATTGTTATCGATTATGTATAATACTTTTTGATTCTAATGAATACCAAAAGTATGGTTTTTTCCTCTGAAAAAATAGTTAATATATGCAATATATTTATATTAATATTAGCAAATTAAAAAAAAAGAATATAAACAACAAAACAAAAAGAGGGAAACTAAATAAATAAAAAAAGACAAAAGAGGGAAAAGTGAATGAGCGGGAAAAATGAGTAATCTAAAAAAGAAATTGGGAGAGAAATTAATTTTGAGCATGACAAATTAAATAAATCAAGGTCATATAGATTGCAATGCCAAAAAAGGAAGAGTGATCCTATTGAGGTAGCTACCAACATAGATCCATCTTAAACTTAGATCTATTAAGCATTGGGAGGGATCCAATTTCTTGAGGTGTAATGTTTTCTTGAATACGCCGAGAGGTGCTCTACAGCCCAGTATGGGAGAGATCTTGTAACATGATGTAATGTTAGTAACGGATGTAAAGTTAGTAACATGTCTGCCAAAAATAATAGTGATAGTGAATATTATGGGTGATGTAACATTAGTAACGTTTGTAACATTAAAGTAAAAAGAAGTAAAGTAATAGTGATAGTGAATATTATGGGAGAGATCTTGTAACGTGATGTAACATTAATAATGTTTGTAACATTAAAGTAAAAAGAAGTAAAGTAAAGTAAAAATAAGTAATGTAAAGTAAAGTAAGTATGGGGGAGATGTTGTAACGTTTGTGATGTAATGTTTGTTACTAACAAAATAATTAAAAAAATTCATGTCGGCTCATACAATAAAAAATTATGGGAAGAATTTAAAAAAAATCCATGTTGGTTCATAAAATAAAATATTATGAAAAGTAATTAAAAAATAAATGTTTGTTTATAAAATAAAAACTTAAAACTTAAACCCCGATCTATGCTGGTGTGTAAAAAATTTAAGATTAAAAATTCAAAGAATAGTCATGATGATTTGATTAGCATAATATATATTTAATTTCTTTAAAACATATGTAAACTTTTTCTAGTGGACATGTTTTCTTTATTTTATTATTAAAATATGTCATGTTACATCACATCACATCGCAACATCCCCCCATATCCATCTTAAACCCGTATCTACCAAGCACAGAGAGGGATCCAATTTATTGGGTGTATTTCTTTTTTTAAAATTTAAACTCAAGAAATTTGATCTCTCTTGATTGATAGATCCGAGTTTAAGTTTTAAGTTTTTATTTTAGAATCCAACATTTATTTTTTAATTATTTTTCATAATATTTTATTTTATGAACTAACATGGATTTTTTTACAATACTTTCCATAATTTAATTTTTTTATTTTATGAACTGACATGAATTTTTAATTATTTTGTTAGTAACAAACGTTACATCACACATGTTACAACATCTCCCCCATATTGGGCTGTAGAACACCTAGTTTCACTCGGTGCAATCACCTCACTACTCTCGATGCAATAAGGAATCTGGTTATCAACATCTGTAATGACTCTTATACCAATATCTATACATTTATTTATTTATTTTTCACTTAATCATTAAAATCCAAAACCAGAGAGAGTCCTTTCATTTGGTTGATGCAGTTTTTGGGGCTCAACCCTCCTGGTAGGCTAGGGTTTTTAATTTCAATGTTTGATATTAGAATTGTGATACTCGTTGTAGAGGGTTTTCTATACTTTCACAATTATCTTCTGGTCAACTTGGAGGCTTCCTTGTGAATTCAAACCCTATACTAGTTCATCCATCTCGTTGGAAAGCATATACTCCATCCAACGAGTCAGTTAAAAAACCTCTAGCTCATTAACCATATTTTTTGTTTGTTTATTATTTTATTTTATATTGAAGTTTATAAAATTTAGAATCCGTAATTGTAAATACTTACCCTAGAATTTGTTTGTTTGTTTGTTTTTTTTTCTTCTGTTTTTGTCTTTTTTAATCCTCGGATACTACGGAAGAAAGAGAGGAATGAAAACCTCTCCAAGTGCGCTTAAATATCTTTATGATAATTTTTGTGAGGATTTAACAAAGGAAGTAACATAAGTTTGGATCGATTTTGTTAAATTTGTAAGGGTTCTTAGATGGCATTGTCTATGCGCCCCCCTCTCCACACTTGGGCATCTACTTGGATATCTATCCTTCAAAGGATTTTAGGAATCCTAACCTCCAGGTATTATATCTTCTTAATAAATTCTTGGTGCCAAACATTTAATTTATAAGGGGTTATCTTAACCCTCGATTCTAATTGTTGAATAAATTTGATGTTGGGAAGATCGTGGCTCTTCGTGGAGACTGGCCATGCCATACTTACGGTCGAGTAAGGATTGAATTAGCTCATGGCCATTTATTTCCTAGGTAATTAAGTCAATCCCATAATTTTATTGAATAGTGGTAAACAGTTACAATATTGTTCTTGTTGATTTTTTTGAAATTAATTTTCCCCGTTTTCTTTGTTTGCATACTGCATGGCGTTATTCTTTATGGATAATCCTTCTTACAATTTCCATGACACAATTGGCACATCCAGGTATGTACCAAATCATAAGAGCATTTGGCTCCTTTCTACCTGGGCGAATTCAAAATAACCCGGATTTCACTTTAAGGGTGGATATGCCCTACAAGGTTTTCAATTATTTTTTTCTTCTTGTTAAAGAACTGGGTAAATGCTTGTTTGTATCATAATCTTACGGACTGCTAACACATGATTTTTGCCAAGGATTCAAACATTAAACATACATTAGTGCAATAAAATTAGGGAGCAAGCTAAACTCTAGGTTTTCATCAATTGAATATAATTGCACAAAAAGATATGAACAATATGACATTGATACAACAATAAAAATAAAGAAACTATCAACTATCCAACCCATTTATAGTCCGAACAAGAGGTATAAATAAACTAGTTTAAGAAATATGAAACACTTTGCTTCTCATTTGTTTATATACTTTAAGTTACATATTGGACAAAATTTGGGAGAGGAAGAGACATAGAAGAAGATGATCTGTTGTGATTGTACAACTTCCATTCATGCTAATCTATCGAGTTGTCCATTTGTCCTATGCTCATTTGGAATATGCTTGTGATAAAGAACAACATGATAGTGTATTAACATGACCGTACTTTGCGACTAAATGACCAGGTTACATCACCAAAACTTCATGACTAGGAATACTAACACATCTGTGACATAATGCCAATATTCCATTGTGATTCCTGCTGAAGTTTCCTATTGCAATCGTGTTCCATAATGATGATTCTATGTTAGACTATGATTTTCATACAACAACCAAATCTATGCACCCATTCTTGGACATTCATTTGGGTGAACTCTCTAGCATGACTCTTCCTGTCATGGAATTTGTCAATATTTGATTCCTTTTGGGATCAAACCTCCTTGTTTAAGAGTTCTTATCCCCCCAACAATTCTCTTTATAGTTGTGGAAACTTTGCGTTGATATGTTATAAGGTGTACAACCCATTGTCTAGGAACTATTGCTCTCTTAGTACAATCTGATAAAGTTTGAGTGTTAGAATATATATATAATAATAGATCTCTTTAAGGGGGAGGAGGTCACGTTTACCACTACTCACATCTATTTGGGGGTTCAGTTCTTAGGGTGCAGTTTTGGGTTGAGATATGCTCTCTAACCTTGGGTTAGTAAGGGATATGGATCCCTTGCTATTCTTCAAAGACAATGTTTCCAGCATTACTTTTAGGACATCTCATCCAAATTGGACCTCATGGACTCCATCATAGACCCACATTCTTATATTGTTCGGAGGTATGGGGACCAAGCCTACTTGAGTTAGATTGGGTTCAGATCAACTGAGTTCTGACCCTTTTGTTTCATTGCATTGTCAGAAGCAGGAGTATGGTTCCTCAATCCATTATTCAGGTGGATTTTGTAGCACACCTCCCTTCTGTATCAAGACCATCTTAATATTAGTAGAGTTGTTGCATTTCCTTTGAAGATTTGTTGAGATCTTGCATATTTCTCTTTGGAGACCATTGTCTGGTCTGGTCCCTTCTCGGGGAGATCACAATGTTGGTTTTTGGAGATGTCCTTTTTGAAATTTGTTGGCATATCGATGGACTTCCTTCTCTCTTTAAGGTACCCTTTGGATTCTCTTGGAAACCTCTTGCCTAATAAATATGATATGAATGAGATTATCCAAAATTATATTTATAGGCAGTACAACCCATTTATTTGGATCACCTTCCCTGTGGGCTCGAGGCCCAAGATGGCTTTTTATTCATAGCAATTCATGGAGCTGAGGAATGGCCTCATAGTCCAACCCCCTTACAAGCTTTGACATTTGATGCATAGACTACACATTATATCTATGATTGGTTTGCTTGGATGTGATCAGTGAATGCATTTATTGAAGTCCGTTGAAAGGAAATCCTATGTTCTCCTTTTAGTAAGGTAAACTCCACTGAGGGTGAGGGCGGTGGGTGCTAACTCTTAAATTAGCAAATAGAAATGGTTCATTAGTAGAATGAATGTTCATGCATCTTTAGCCTACAATGAATAATAATTCTACAGTTGCAACACTGACAAAATAAGAATGAATGAAAATTATGTTGACCTTTAGATTAGATAGAACTTCTATGTTTTTGCACTGATATGATTTGAATAGAGTAGCTTTAGAATCTAGTGAGAAGATATTTGGTAAATTCAAAATCTAATAGGGAAGGTATTTGTAATTTCTCATAATTGAATGTTCATGCATCTTTAGCCTACATTTAATAATAATTATCCAACTTCAATGCTGATAAAATAAGACTAAATGGAAATCACATTGTAGGCCTTTAGATTACATAGAACTTATATGGTTTTTCTCTGAGATGATTTCAATAGAGTAGCTTTGGGGTTTAGTGAAGAAGATATTGAGTAAATTAAGATTCTAATAAGGAAGATATTTGTAATTTCTAATCATAATGAAACTACGACACCATTTAAGCCCATGAAATTCCATATACAAAGGATATGTATTTTACAGTAATATCAAATATGCCTTCATGAATACTGTAATTTTTCTCTTGACATGTTTGTCATAAATACACTGATTAGAAATCTCTTGAGTAGCTTTAAATAACAATTTTGTGCACCAGTTTGGATTTTCTGAGTCTATACATCTGAAGCAATGATTTGATATGTTGGTTTCCCATGATACAAGCAGGCATTTACCAACAATTAAATGCATGCATGAAACAAGTGTTTGAATTTGTTTGTATCATAATGGGTAAATGCATGTTTGTATCGTAACTGAACATTAACTTTTGCATAGTAGTGGAGGTGTTTCAAGTATTGAAACATTGGTATCTTTGGAGATGTTGCAAGTAATTCATTGTTGGGATCTAAAAAACATACGGGGGTTGGGGCAACTGAAAAAGCTTCGATTTTTAAATATGGGTGGGTCTTTTCTATTAGAATAACTATCAGATCTTGAATAATTGATATCGTTGGAAATATTGGAAACAACTTAGAAGTGTTACACGTTGAAGAGCATACATGGTTTGGCATAGCTAAAAAGGATTACATTATCATCATCTTGTTGGTCCATAACATTATCTCCTTGTTGCATGGCTTCCTTCTACAAAATGGTGACTCTCGGTAACCCAAAACTATTAAATGAGTTAAGTGATGAGTGTTGGTTTCATGATGCTTTATGACTTATTTTTGGTATACTTTCCAGTTTAAAATAAGCATATCCCCGAGTGCTCCTTCTTATCCATAGTTGCACCGAGTGAAACGAGGTGCTCTACAGCTCAGTATGGGAGAGATCTTCTAACATGATATAACGTTATAACGTTAGTAACAAAATAATTTAAAAAATTCATGTCGGCTCATAAAATAAAAAAAATTATGGAAAATATTTATAAAAAAATCCATGTTGGTTCATAAAATAAAATATTATGAAAAGTAATTAAAAACTAGATGTTCATTTATAAAATAAAAACGTAAAACTTAAACCTGGATCTATCAATCAAGAAAGATCAAATTTCTTGAGTTTAAATTAAAAAAAAGAAATACACCTCAAGAAATTGGATCCCTCTCAGTGCTTGATAGATATGAGTTTAATTGCATTCTCAATTACTGCAACTACTAGTGCAATGACTATAAATAAGGAAAACTATTGTAATTGCACTTCGGTGCTTTACAACCCAATATGGGGGAGATGTTGTAACGTTTGTTCCTAACAAAATAATTAAAAAAATTCATGTCGGCTCATCAAATAAAAAAATTATGGAAAGTATTTTAAAAAAATCCATGGTGGCTCATAAAATAAAATATTATGAAAAGTAATTAAAAAATCGATGTTCGTTTATAAAATAAAAACTTAAAAAAAAAAGAGATCAAATTTCTTGAATTTAAATTTAAAAAAAGAAATTTGATCTCACTCAGATCTATCAATCAATTAAAAAAAAAGATAGATCTACATTTTGAGTAGAGGCATTGGAGTGAGAATGATTTTGAGATTGCATGCATCAAGGAAAAGGAAAATAGAGTAGTAGATGATGTAAGAAATACATTGCAAATTTTTTCTTTGGTTCTTTTGGAGGCTTGTTTTCACACTAGTTTTTGTTCATTTATGCAGATGAAAGGTTTTCACCAAAAACATAAGTAATGACCACTTACGAACACAATCAAGGAAATGAAGCACTAAAACTGAGAAATTCCTTAGTTAGTAATCGAGAATTAAATTCAAAATCATGTAGTTGACCAAACTTATGGTTGCATGGCACATCAATTATGTAGGTCACATAAGGTGCATGAGTAATAATTTAACACACTTTCAATATTCATATTGGTGACATGTAATTTTTGTCATCATCATGATGGTGGACAGGGATAATTTTAAGAACCCCCCCAAAATTTATATGTATAAAAAATGGGTGAATCTCCCCGATGTATAGGAAAACTTGAAGGCGATTTTATCAATAATATAATATGTATATATAATTTTTTGGCGAATCTTTCATTTCATTATATAATGCTGTAAAATCTTGGCGAATCTTTCACTAAATTATAAGATATTGTAAAATATTGGCGAATATTTCACTTAATTATAAAAAATTGTAAAAACTTGGCGAATCTTTCACTGATTTATAAAATATAGTAAAAATTTGGTGAATCTTTTGCCAATAAGACTCAAGCTTTTGATTTTGTAGATTACTAAGGTTGTGCAACAAAAGAACATACACCGGAGCTCAACTTTGGACTCTCTCGACTCCTAGAATCTCAAATGAAAAAGTGTATGAATGAGGAAATGATGGATTTATTTATACATTTCACAAGCAGTATTTGATCACTCACAACTAGAAGGTCAAGTAGGGACTCTACTTGTTATCTCGTCCCTTAATGGTGCAATGGACATGTGGGGTCATGAATTCAAAATTCTCCCAAAGATGATAAAAATTCCCTAAGCACTTAAATATTTTCCGAGGCACTTCTAAATTCTCCCAAGGATGATAAAAACTCCCCATGCACTTCAATATTTTCCCCAAGCACTTCAACATTCCCTCGAGGCACTTCAATACTTACCCCATGCACGTCTAAATTGACCCAATGGTGATAGAAACACCCCATGCACTTCAATACTTGCCTCGGCCACTTCAAAATTTTCCCAACAATGATAAAAACACCCAGACACTTCAATATTTTCCCCAAGCACTTCAAAATTCTCGTAACGAAGATAAAAACACCCCCGTACACTTCCATATTTACGCAGACACTTCATTACTTTCCCTAAACACTTCAAAATTCATCCAATGATGATAAAGATGCCCTAGGAACTTCAATACTTTCCCTAGGTAAGGTAGAAAAACACCCGAAAATGATATAATCACCCAGGCAATCACAAAAATGCCCCGGTACACACAAATTTATCTCGGCATGTGATAAATTTGGCCATCACTGTTTTAAAACGTCCCAACACTATAAAAGCATCCTTACATTGATAAACAACAACCCCATGCACTTCTAAATTTACCTAGTGATGAGAAAAACACCCCATTCACTTCAAAATTCACCCATTGACAAGAAAAACGCCCCATGCACTTCAATACCTACCCCGGGCACTTCAAAATTCTCCAAAAGATGATAAAAATACCCTAAGCACTTCGATATTTTCCTCAAGCACTTCAAAATTTCCCCCAGGCACTTCAATACTTGCCCCATGCACTTCTAAATTGACCCAATGTTGATAGAAACATCCCATGTACTTCAATACTTGCCTCGACCACTTAAAAATTCTCCCAACGATGATAAAAACGCCCATACACTTCAATATTTCCCCATGCACTTGAAAATTCTCGCAATGAAGATAATAATGCCTTCGTCCACTTCCATGTTTTCCCAGGCACTTCATTACATACCCTAGACACTTCAAAATTCGTCTAATGATGATAAAAATGCCCTAGGCACTTCAATACTTTCCGTAGGAAAGGGAGAAAAACACTCGACAATGATATAATCACCTAGGCAATCACAACAATGCCCCAGTACACAAATTTTCCTCGACATGTGATAAATTTGGCCATCACTATTTTAAAATGTCCCAACACCATAAAATCATCCTTACATTGATAAACAACAACCCCATGCACTTCTAAATTCACCTTGTGATGAGAAAACACCCCATGCATTTCAAAATTCACCCATTGACAAGAAAAACGCTCCATGCACTTCAAAATTCACCCATTGACAAGAAAAACGCCCCAGGCACTTCAATACTTGCCCGTGCACTTCAATATTTTCCCCAAGCACTTCAAAATCCCCCCCAGCCACTTCAATACTTGCCCCATGCACTTCTAAATTGACCCAATGATGATAAAAACATCCCATGCACTTCAATACTTTCCTCGACCACTTTAAAATTCTCCCAACAATGATAAAAACACCCATACACTTCAATATTTCCCCAGGCACTTGAAAATTCTCGCAACGAAGATAATAATTCCTTCGTCCACTTCCATGTTTGCCCAGGCACTTCATTACATGCCCTAGACACCTCAAAATTTGTCTAATGATGATAAAGATTCCCTAGGCACATAGAGGGACAATGCTTGATAGAACCGTGACCATCACTTTGGCTTAAATTGTTGGGCATTTAGCTCTCTAAGTGCCTACAATATGTTGGAAAAACAAGGTAATCCATGTGACCATTGTGGAGGAATGATAGAGCATCTGATATCTGAAGGTAACCACCTCCATGATGAAAAGATTGAAACATTTCTAATCGGTGCATCTAAAGAAGAAGAAAAAAAAAGTGAAACCCCAACCCTAGGGAAGGATGGAAGATTTTGCTTGCATTATTCCAACAAACACCTCTAGCTCTAGTACTAACTGGATTTCCAGAAGATGCATTGTCCATATTCAATTTCCACTACCGCGATGTGAGTCATTTCCAAAATACCACCCTATTAACCTTTAGTCAGCCAAAATATTTCTCTTCCGAGTATCTATGAACTCACAGGTAACTTTGCTTTGCTCGTGGAAATTGAGGTTGAAGATTTATTCTCAACATTGTCTCTGTGAGAATATTTGAATATAATATCAAGCAGTGATCTAGTGCAAAATACTTATTATTTTTTTGTATCTTGTATTGACTTATTTGAAATATTATGAGCGTGGTATTCTTCTTTAGTACTTTGAAAGTGGGTACACTATATATTACTACATTGCTTAGTATAAAGTGGAAATGGGTACAGTATATATTACTGCTTGTTTTGAGCTAACCACCATGAGAGGAAGACCAACATAATAAGGCGAAGGAATAAACAAACTAGGATGGATTTAGGCTAGATGCTCAGCTAGATGTGGATGAAACACTTCACGAAGTATTTCAATGCAATCATATTTTGACTGGTCTCTGCACTCACTTGCAGGCCATATGGTCAAACCATAAACAAGTATCTTCAAGCACTTAAAGCAAAGTAACAAAATGAGAAAGAGAAACAGGTACTAACCAAACAAATCTAAGACAATGTTAATAAAGGCGTATTTTTGAATGGTACTACTTGAGAACAAAAGCTTTACAAAAATAGCGGCCTAGATTGCCATATCAGGATCACTAGAGATGATAAGGTCAAGGACAACTTGAATTCCACCAGCTTGTATAACCACCCTCTTATTTGAGCATCTATACATCACTATGTTTTGCAAAGCACAAATGGAAACCACCTTCAACTCTTCTATTGGTTGGTCCTCAAGATGATTCACAAGTGCGTAGTAGATAGAGATTGCATATGTCGCCAGTGTTAGGGTCTCATTTTGAAATAGATCCCCTAGTGCAAGAGAAGCTAGCAGTCTTTCTTGCTGACTTTGAGTCTGAGGGTCAAGCAAATACTAAGATAATGGAGAAATTCCCAACTTTGCAACTTTCACATCTCTTATCTTGACATTATTCAGTAAGGCTTCCAATAGCCTTCCTACAACCTCCTCACACTGATGACACCGAAGAAGTTCCAAGAGTGCCTCAAGGGCACCACTATCTACCATGGCTTTAGCACTAGATGCATCATCAGTCTCCAGAACAAGAACGACATTTAATGCACCTACAATGGTTGTGTCTGAACTAGGGAAAAGCATTTTTACTGGGACTGCAACAAGTACCTCCAAATAATGCTGGAAACCAAATTGAAAAATACTTGATAATACAAAACCTGTGGATTCCCAAAGGACATAAGAAGTGGAGGGTCATCTTGGAGAATCACCTTTGATAGCTCAACAACTCCTCCCACATCTGCAATTTCATTTGACCAGCATAATGAAATACTTACAAGAGATTTGATTTCCTTTTGTTGCAGACTAGGGATACCAGATCCAAGAACCTGAACCAGAAAAGCAATTTCCTGTTGAGTGATCATGTGCCTCTACAAGCATTCCTCCATAAGTAAATGAGAAAGTAGTTTTGCTGCAAGTTGTTGCACTGCCTGGGACGGTCAATCCAACAGAGGGATTGGTGGCTCCACTACTTGAGAAGGTGTTAGCTTGTAGGTAGCACGCTATTGAGGATTCTCTAACATATTTACTAGCACCTGCATTGCAATATGCTACCTTGCAGCACTAAAGTCACGTCATCTTAAAGCTGAGAATTGACACAGTGACACAACTCTGAAATCCTAAAGCTAGGAATTGATTTGAGAGTTTATAACACTGTGGAATTGACTACTTTTGCAATGTTGTTATTATATGTCGGTATTCTAAGTAATTTTGCCATCAAAGCACACACAGATTCTAGTGCTTCCGGTATGTATTCAACCACCCCAGTTTTAATCATATCAAGCTTGCAAATTGGTCTATCTTTTCCTAAATTTGCCTAAGCATTTATACAGCATCATGAAGATGATAATTCCCACCAAACAGAAGTCCAACAAGTGGGCAACAATATTTAAGTATAAAATAATACATTCAATATATGGGATCAAGAAAATAAAGCAAGAGAAGTCAAGCTGAAAGGAAAGTACCCTAACTTCCTCATAAAGCCCCTTCTCACAAGAAAAAAGTCTCTCTAAGGTTGAGAAATGGATTCCCCGTGTATAAGGCTCATCAGTGTTGAGGAATTCAATAGTATCTCTACAGAAAAGAGGTGATTTTGAAGACCAACTCCAAGACAAGGCACTAGAAAATTTAGCAAAACGGTAACTTTTCTCTGTAGCACATACAGGAAAATCAATTGAGTCCTATTGAAGTTCTTTAGCTTAAAGAAAACAAGCATATTCTACATTAGAAATCAGAAAACAAAATTGCAAAATATATGCATATATCGCATGCATCATGTAATTTTCAAAGTGATCTCATATTTGGGTTCACAGGAAAATGTGAACCAAGATTTGGATTGAACACATCAATTCTCATCCTTAAAGAAGATAAGGATGGTATGAAAAGAAGAGAAAGCATCATACCTTAAAGAAGATAATGATGGTATGAAAAGAAGAGAAAGCATCATATTTCTAAGGCTTCGGCGTTTTTAGTCAAATTGTCATAAGTTAAATAAAAAAAGAAGGGATACCAAATTTCTTTCAATGGATTATAAAAGATGAGACCAAACATCTCATTTGGAATGAAAGGAACCTGAAAAATTTGAATCTCATACAGAAATTCATCCAAAGTTCTTCACACTAGAGAGATCAAGGAAATCAAGATAGAAAGATATTATATTAATGTCCATGGATGACCAAAACTCAATAGAACAGAGAATTACAGAGTATGCAACACATAGTGAAGGAAGTGGAATTTAGAGAGAGATATATCTTACTCTTGGACTTGCCAAAATTATGCTCCAAGTAGGCCTTGTGTAATGTCCCACACCTAGGCTTGGGCTCGTTTATGAGTGGATGATTTATTTATTTATGTTGTGAACATTAGTCAAACACTTGGCATACAACCATTGTGGTGTCACTGCATGATACTCTTCAAGGAAATCTGATTTTTCAGTGGATTTGTTGACTTCAAGTTTGTGTTTCAGATCTCATCATAACCAACATATGCCAAAAAATACACTACAGGACTAAAATACTTGTATTTAACAGTTTGTGAGCAATCCACAAATGTTAATTAAGCAACAGTGATCAATTGCAAATGTACATGACATTATTATTGTTGTGGGTGACTAGAAATCTCATATACTATAATCTACCTTATATCAAACAAATAAGATCAACTTATATCTACTGTAGCATCCTTAAAGTGAACGAATATCTCAGATCCAACTTATTATTCAAACCTATGAGATAGCATACAATACTTCCCTCTTTGACTGTAGAGAACCTCTTGGCTGCCATGTTTTGCTTAGATATTATACCAAATATGAAGGAAAAGGCTCAGGCTATGCACATCCCCCAAGACTCAACTGAAATGAGGTTTAATGAATTGATAGTAGTAGAGACTATCTTCCACAATAAATACACCCTCCTTCCACAATGACTATGCCCTCCTTCCAACTATGGATTGTAGCATTGAAATGGTGAAGAGATGGCACATTCTAATGCTTCACAATAGTACCCACACCCTCTAAATGTGCCCACAACTTGTCAACAATGAGAAGAATGTTGCCTCTATATGCCACAAACTCCCAAAGGATGAAGACACCCTTCTTGAAACAATTATAAGGAAACTTATTTCATTAACAAAGGAAAATAATTTTTTCCTAACAATATTTAATAACAAGCTTCAATCAAGATTAATAATATTTAATAACAAGCCTCAATCAAGATTTTTGACCATGAGATTTATTCCAAATATGTCCAGGAATTCTATGGCCCAATCATGTAGATACATGACACATACCATGAAAGCAGGGTAATCCGTCAATTGGAAATGGAAGAATACTTGGTTATGGATTTCGATATGGAGCAAATGCTTCAAAAAGGAGTTGCACAGGAAGGGATATTTACTAAGGGCGTTTTGAATAGCTTCCAAGGATTCAAGAAAACTATATTTGTATGTCTGTATTTCATATATATATATATCATGTTTTATGGGGTCTAAGTACCCATAGTAGAAACTTGAATCCCTATGCCTCCCTATCCTTGTGTCACGTGACTTAGATTAGTGGTAGTTTTCTATTTTCCTGTGTCCTTTTTCATATCATATTATTTCTCATACTTTTTGGTCTTGATATGTTAGGTATGTCTCATATATTGAGACTACAAAATCAAATGAAAAGGCTCCTTCAAGAAGCATTGTTACAATATAACCCTGCATATTCAGAATTTAAGATGTTTAATATTAGGAATTTGCCTGAGCTGTGTACACCAATAATTTTACTGTTATAATTTTTTTTGCAGGATATTCACTATGGACAGTTATGAAATCTTAGATGACCACTTGATCTTAACTCATCAATATATATAATATATTATATTACATGCTTGCAAGGCCTAATTCGAGGTGGGGCCTTGAAACCTATGGAAGTTATTGGCACAGATGCAGAAAGTGATGTAACAGAACAATATTGGTTTCCAATGCTTGCAGGATTGTCAAATTTAACCTCTAATCTTCAGACAAAGTGAGAAACTGTGCACATGAGGTGCTTTTTGATCTGCTGAAGGAGAGAGGTCAGAAATTCCCATCAGTATTCCAGGAGAACATATTTCATTGTGTATTGTTCCCCATATTTGATCAAGTCACACATGCAGGAAAGGATGGCAATCTGCGAGACCCAAGATTTATCATTACCTACAAGCTCCTGAAGTGACATCGGTGGAACAACTGCAAGAAAATAGGAAAGAACACAATTTTAAGGGCAGAAAAATTCTTAAAATACAACATAACAATAGTTTCGAAGCAACCCATTTCGATAATCTATTATTATAATCTCAGGAGATAAAACTATAAAAAAAATCCAGGAAAGCAAGTTGACATACTTAAATGGTTTGCACATATTTTCAATGTCTTGTATTGCAGCATGGCAAACCGGAACTTTGTAGCCTCCTTGTGCTTAAGTAACTTTACTGAACCTACACCACGTTGTTTCCATTGATTCCCATTTTCACTCCTGCAGTTCATGGTTTTGTTTTTACTATGCATCATTCATCACAATGATGTTTGCAAACCTGAGACTGTTTTCAGCAGTTTTTCTTAGTAGTTTATGGTTGTCATTGTAACAATCTTTTCTGCAGTTCAAAGCAAAGCAATCTTCCTATGAACAAGCAGAAAATAACAAAGCCCACTTAAACACTTAAATGCATGGATTACACTATCAATGTTAAAATATCTTTAGCACCATCTCAAAGTAACAAAATACATTTTTTCTGGTTTTAAGCTAAACTGTGGAAGTACAGAATTTCACTACAGTTCAACATTTAATAAGAGCACTGTTTAGGTTATCCATGCTAGACAATAAAAACTATTGCACAACTGATGATTTCAAGAACTTCCTACTTGTGTACTTCATCAATGTACTCAGTGTAAAATAGCAATTGACAGCAAACTTCACAAGTCACAATCTTTTTATGAATTTCCTATCTTTTTTACCCTGGTCAATCTAGGAGTTACAAATTCCTTACAAGACCATCTCATGGGATCATCAAATTGTAAACCTCTAAACCTGCCAATTATTTGCAGTATTGTGTGTTGCAAATTGAACAGCATTCCACTTCACAACTCTTGAGAATGGAATATCTTTTAAGATCTCATTTGTTACCTCGATTGCCTTGAAATTTTAAACATCAGATCACACATTAAAAATTGCATACACCTAAGATGCCATTTACAACAATAAGTGGTATCTCACAATGATAGCTCTGCCACAAACTCCATCCTATGAATTACAAAGTAAACTGAAATCAGCTTCTAATTGATGTTATTATGTACAAAACCAAAGGTCAGCAATTGTAAATGTGTCGAGGCAACCTGCATATTTTGATGCTTCCATTTCTTCTGAAAAGGGTTGTCTCATCTTACATGGAAATCAAGGCAGTTTAGATGGCATTTGAAATTAGGAACACCAGTAAGCCTTACATTGACACCCAAAACATGTTCTCTGCCCGCAGTCATATAGATCCAAAGATACCAGTCATATATGTGCCAGCCTGAAACTTTCACCTCAAACAGTGAACCATGGAGTTATTAATTGTTTTCAATCTTGAAGAGTATTTTAATTTAGCTTTGTAGCTAAATCTGTTCCCATGCAGCAGCACATCCTCCCTCCATTTCAATCTCATGTGCGTCCAGCATGTGGAATAACTCAACATCTTAAGAGGCCCATACCCAAATCCATGTCATCCAATCTTGAAATAGATCTACCAAAACCTGATTGCTCTAGAAACAAGGAAACGAACTCTTTAAGACAACAACCTGTGCAAGTTGAATAGTAAGGAAACTGTACACGAAAATTCACAAGTTTCCATTTGAAAGCTTGGTCCCAGCAAATTTGATTTATGCTTAATCATTGGGTTGGGGGAAATCAAAATCCTTGAGACATCACATATAAGCAACTATCATGACGATAATGCAGAGTTTCCATAAAATGTTAAGAAAATAGATCATTTTCTTGCATCTCATGACTAGGTACGGGTGAAGTATAGAATGCTCTAATGAATGCAATATATTCAACAGCAAAGCAGTAGTCTAACTTCAATCTAATTGCAGGAAAGTGCACCTTACTTGTATCAATGTTGCATTTAAGTCATCTAGGTTAGAGGCTGCAAGTTTGAGACACATTAGTCTAATGAAGGACCAAATGTATTTCACGGCATTTTTAACCACAGCTTCCTATGGAAGCCTAATTGCATGCATCCTATATAAAACCTGGCACAGGCATAAGCAGTCAAATGCAACCAAAAAAGGAACACCTTAACAGATGCAACACAAATCCAGCCATATAAAACTTGTTCACAAGCAGTCCAATGCAACCAAATGGAACACCTTTACAGAAGCACAACTTTCCTTTATCAACTCTAACTATATTCATCTAACTAGAACTTGGTATGGAACGCATTCCTGTATGGATTCCTATAAGTCCCTTTTGAAATTGATACATATTGACCCAATGATCTTACACAGGATGTTGATATCATTTTGTAGTTTCACCTTTAAGCCCAAGTCATCAATATTTAAGTGCATGACTTTAACAAAATTTCAGTTTGTACAACTCCAAGATCAGCACAATCATTGAAAGAAAGTAACTCTGCAAAACACCATAAAAGTTGTCTGGAAATACAAACAATTAAACATGGCATGAAATAGATTAATCAATGTTAACAAGTAAAGCTGAACACTTATGGAATCAAGGACCTTATAGGATGCTTGCAACCACAACTTCTTGTGAAAGCATAATTTGTGCATGAATAATGTATAAAGTCAACCACCCAGGGACACAAACATTCAAATGCAATCAAAATTTGACTTTTTAAAGAGTTTCATTGTATTTGGTTGTTAACTCTGACTTAATAAAACCAAGATTGAACTACTCATCAAACGCGTCCTTATATGAATTCTACTAAATGCAGTTAAGGGGACTTCTGAACAAATTCCTTTGCAAATCTCTACCATTCCCCACTATAAATTCACAGGCATTAGCCCACTGATCTTCAAAATAATAACATCACATCAAATAAAGTTTCAGCTGAACACTATTTCAAGTTGAGTACTTTTTTTAACAAAGGTTATGTTTACAAACAGCAGTAAATATTACCTTAAAACAATAAGTAAATATAAGCAGAGGACAGTGAACATACCATCCCCAATTACCCCATGGCTCAACCCGAAGAAAATGAAAGAGACTATAAACATCCTCCAGTTTGTTCTGCACCAACAATAAAGTATAAGCTGTAATCACACTGCACAAAGTCCTATTGTCATTTAGATAGCACACCTATGTCACATACCTGGATGGGAGTTCCAGTCAGGCACCAACGGCAATCAGCAATGACATCAAATACAGCTTGAGACAGTTGGCTTTTTCGATGACTTTATGCTGTGTGCTTCATCAAGAACCACCCTAAACCAATGTATTGCATGAAGCACACTTTCTTCATGGGGATTCTGCAAAATCAAACAAAAAAGAAGGTTAATCTCAACACACATGAAAATGGGAAACACTGGCTACAGAAAATAATAGGCCAGAAATTCTATAGTTGCCTCAATGTATTTGGGATTTAATCCATTGCCCAACCTCAGCATGGAATGATGATGACAACACCCCATATGTGGTTAAGACAACATCATGCCCCAAAAGAGACTTCACATCCTTCAACCTGTTTTGCCCATAATGAACATAAATTGATACAGTTCCAGGTTGTGCATGAGCCTCAATTTCTGCCTGCACATGAACATGAAAATGCATGAAAACTTCTTAATTGATCTGCAAGGCAAGCCCCTGTGATCAATGGTGCACCAAGACTCTGACCATTTAATCCATACCTAGAATAGAGGAATGGAAAATTACAAATGTCACACTGGTAAGAAATACAATACCTTCCACTGTCCTAATAATGTCATGGGACACACTATCAGAGTGCCCCCTCCCTTATGTAAAGCATTTGTGGATTTTCTTAATTCAAGTTTTCTCTCTTTTTCATTCAGCTCCTGACTTGATTTGATAACAGACTTCATACCAGGATCAAGAGAAAGTTCACCCTTGTCACCCTTAACCTCATAGCCCCCTTTACCATGGTTTGCAAGTATAAAAGAAATTGTCATGACAGTCTTCCCAAGTCCCATTGCATCTGCCAAAATCTTCAAACAAATAAAAAGCCAATATCAAAATGAGAATGAAAACATCTGGATAAGGAAAAAACATTACAATCACATTTTCTTTGACAATGTAGAGGCACAAGTAGCAACATACTCCCCCTCTTGTTATCTGCAAAGCGCTAGGAAACTCAGTCGTTGCCTCCCCCGAGAATGAATTTACATAAACAGCACTTGCCCTCCTATCATTAGCCAAAATAAGTCAGCAATGCATAGTCAAATAAAAAGTGCAGGGAGCCTTATTTTCATACTTAGGTAAAGCAAGCAAATTAAATCATACTTGTCAGCAATTCGGTAGGCATTCCAGCAGGGATGAAGAGTTTTTGCTGCCTTTTCCATTTCTGCCCCCTTTTCCAATTTACTCATCCACCCCAGTGCTTGCTTCTGATATGGACGTAGATCACACAATAGAGTAGAAGGTGGCTCCATTTCCTGAAATATTTAAGAAGCCTCAATTTGTATGTATTTAAGACAAATAGAATAAACAAGCATTGCATTAAGCATACAAGTGGGAACCCATAATAGATTAAGATTAGAACCTCCAGATGGAAACTCTCTGATGAACCAACAAGTTTGTTCAATTCTGAATCAGGAATATCCTCCTCTCCTTCATTCTCCTGCACATTTGAACCTGTAGTTGATTTGCAGCGTTTTGGGGTAGGCAAAAGTGGCATTGACACTCCCAAGTTATCCTGATCACAACATGGAAAAAAACAGGAATTTACAGTGATCTCAAGCTCAATATGTTAGAGATCCCAGTAAGCAGTACTTATTTATACAAGCATACAGTAAGTGCTTATGTTGTTATGAAAACAAAATGACCCCAATAAATTGCATTTTAGAACCACTGCATGGACATTGATATCTATTTAATACAAGACAAAACCTTCTTTGAGTTACAGGCCATGCCATTTATATAATTAGCAGGAAATGACCATTTTGAGACCAAAAATAGAGAAATTTGAACAAACTTCTGTACCTTAAGACCTAATGAACGTTTACGCGTGTAAAGGTCCTCTGGAGTGAAATCAGCCTGTAAAGGAAGTAAAACTCAAATGGTCACTTTAAAGCTTAGAAGCAGCTTAAAAATACAAGCAACCAAATTTACCAAATCTGTTCTGGGACCCTTTGTCAAATTGGTATTGTTCTCTAACAATCCCTTCTGTTAACAACTTAACATGTATGCATAAGCCCATAATAATCAATACAATAAAACAAATCATCTAGACAAACCTATGCCACTGGACAAAATGAATGCTACAATTTCAATTTCAAAACAGATTAATCTTACCTTCTGAGACGGCTTCTTGCCAAGCAATCGAAGCAATGTTGGAAGAGGGTTTATGGCACTATCCTCTGTTGATGAATCAACAAACTTAGGTGGAAGCCCAGTTGAGCTTTGCAAGATTGAATTGTTGATGTACAACCTGCACATTACATTCATACAAAAAGATAAATATGTAGGCTCAAAAAATATATCAATGTATAACTCAGCATACAAGGAACCAAATTTGAACCCCATGGTGATATAGGATGGCTCAGCATTACCCACTACAACAACCCACAGTTTGTTCAAGTAAAGTTTGCCCATAAGCAGTGAACAAGTAACCAAAGTTGCCAGTTATAACCCATTAAACACTGGATAAAAACCAAATCGCTTCAAACTTCCAAACCACAAGGAAATCCATTCTTGGAAAAAATGGAACACAAACACTGCCTGATAAACCTCTAAAACTTGTAACCTCGGGACCACCTGCCAACTTGGCCTGAGAGAATGTATATATAAGTTGAATATTATTCACCCATCCATTAATTCATTCACACAAGAAGCTTACCTGACTGACAGTAGTATGCTGTCCATCAAACCAAGGGTTTCAGGTGCAGCTACACAACAACCCTGTATCTTCACTTTCTTCAAATTGACTAAAGGTATTAGGCATCGAGTCCACTCTGCAGGAAGGCGGCCTACCTGCAATTTTCATCCAAAACCAAAAAGATAAGAACACTACCAATGATAACATTACTGGAAAGGAACGTTGATTCAAAAACATCTCTTCCAGTATGACTTAACTCTTGTTATGAGAGACTATGATACAAGAAATGCCAATTTATGAGGCTCTCAACAAAAATAATCTCACCTCACCATACTGTTTTGTGGAGAACCTCACAATTTCTGAACATGCAGCGGCAACTCTTCCTCTTCCCCATTGTTTGTTGGCAGCACTACGAGGTATGGGAAAAGAGAATTTGACAGCATCTCCCCGCTTAAGTCTCCTGCCCTTACAAGTTGAAAAACCAATTACTTCAGTGCAACCCACAAGCCACCACTCATCTTCTATCTCGTGGGTTTGAAAACCTCCACCATCCGTATCGTCAAGGGAACAATTGACTTCCTTTGACGTATTTGATTCGGGTACTGGAGGGGAACTAACAGAATCATCAGAGTCTGAATCTCTAATTATTTCAATGGCTTTGAATTTATCTTTAGTCATCAACTGAGACTCATTAACCGCGAAATGGGGAGGTCAAGACTCAAAAACAGCATCGAATTTAACCGAAAACCTCGATTCCAGGGCGAAATAACCAACCAAAATGCCCTATGGTCCATGAAAACCTCGAATCCAGGGCGTAATAACCAGTGAAAATGCCCTATGCTCCATAAATCGGGGTGAAAAAACTAACAATCCCCTCTATGAATGAAAACCATGGGCGAACGAACTGCTCACGCCTCCATTAATCAAAATTTACTGGCGAACCCACTACCTTTGGACTCCATTACGGGAATGACGGGGGCGAACAGACCATTTCCTCCATCTTTCATTGGGCTAAATCGCGTTTTCCCTCTCTCGCTGGGTGGGCTATCCGATTTTTCACCATGTGGGGTTTCATAAAATGTGGGCTAATTTCTTAAATTTGAAAAAACCCGTTTAATATTAAAAATTCGCCCATGGTTTCTTGGTGACCCCTATAATTTCGCCCATGGGCTATAATTCGCCCCTAAAATTTTCCCTGATGGTGGATAATGTACCTTTACCCTTGCCATAATCCCTAAAGAATATGCAAAATCCTTCTAGCAAGATGAGAATCATGAGGAAATTCCCTTTGAAACCATAGTTTGAGAGAGCGTCACAGGTTGCTCTTTGACAACATCTGACAATATCTGTTGTCGTAATTTGCATCATTACACGGTGCGATAGTGTCTCATGTTTCTTTCGTCTAGGATGCAACACTATCTTTACGAAGGGAAAGGAGAACGTTTGAGGAGCTTCTATAACAAATCCCTTGTGGATAGTCATCCCTTCCTATTTGAGTGGATCTCAGTCGAGTTCCATAGTCTTTGGGTCCCTTTCCTATCCTTCTCCCCCCATTCTCTAATCTCCCAAATATCCATTTGAGCTTATAAATACAAGCCCAAGTTCATGGAGTAAGGGGGTGGAGTCTATAATTGATAGCCAAATGCTAGAGAAATTTAGCTAAGAGTGCTTTGTGTTAAATCTTTGATAGTCATCCTCTTGGAGTAAGGTGTTTCATTGAGGCAATGGATCATTGGGAGGGACCTTCACAACATCAAGGAAATTGGTTGTAAGTATGTTCCATTATTTGTTTATAATACAACAATATATTTCCTTTCCCATAAAGATTTGTCTTGTTTGATTTAAATCTTTAGAGCATTTCTCCTTGACTATTTGCTTAGATCTTATCAATAGTACATTGTTGCTTTCACTTGTATTTTTTTGTGTTGTCTTCATCTACAAATCACTAACCAAAACAAAGGAGTTGGAAAGCACAACTACCAAGGACAACCTTCAATCAAAAGGTATGAGATGAGATCTCTTTGCTAGTTAATACCTTGATTGTATGATCTAGGGAAAGTTTTATATTATGCCATATTTTGTTCTAGTTTAAACCATTTAAACTAGGGAGATCAGTTTGTGTCTTCACTTACAAATTCATCCACAAACACATACACGGTACCAATGCATTAGAATTGTGCATTCTAGCTATCAAGCGCATTAGGACTATGTGGTCTAGTTATTTCCATGCACCTTTAAACCTAGGAAGAGCTTAATATCTTACATTTTCTACTAGTTATCATGAAGTAATAGAGTTAACAAGGCAAGTGCATGGCCTAACTTGGGAAATATATCCACATCCCATGCACATCATTCTCCAAAGAAAATTTATAAATACAAGGGTTTCTCATGAATTAAGGGAGTTCAATAAATTTAAGGTTACATTGTGCAAGTGTATTAACAAATTCTATCATTATTGCTGCTATTTATTACTAGTCATTGGTATTGATATTGAATATCTCTTACTTCACTAACGATGGAATTTTATTCCACTTACCACCACACTTTTGAGAGATATAACCTCAAATAGGATTGGGACCTCCCAAGCAGAGAGCTCAAAGGTCATCTTCACAACTTCTCCTAGGCGACAATATTCTGTATGTAATTTTCTTCCCCATTCTCTTCATTAATACAAAGTTTTGGGTCTCTTTCCACCAATTTAAATATGCATTTCAATGGCTGTTATATTTTCTCATAAGATTGAACTTTGTTGGATATAAAGAGAACTGGTAGAGAGGATTGTATGGTGGGGGATATTTCCATTCCTTTGGTGTCGGAGGCTAGTATGATGGACTCTCCTACTAATAGTTTAGCACATTCTCTGCTACTATTATGGGGTCCTGAAGCACAAAGAGATTTTACTCGTTGTTTCTAACCGACTAATATTTTGAATAACTTATAGTTTTGTTCACATGTTTTTTGTTGAGTGAATGATCATAAGGGGAGCTACACTATTAGAACTACATACTCTTGTTCTACAATCATGACTTATTCCACAAGGAATCCACCTCAGAAAGTATGTTTCACGTAATCTCCATATTTCTTATTATTTCCACATTAATGGAATTAATTAATAAACTTTAACTAAACAAACGTGTACCCCTTCACTTTCTATCTACACCAATAGCCCCAACCTATTGGTTGAGCTTATTTTGTACTCACTAGATCTAAATAATCCAGACTAGAATGGTGACTCTACTAATGAAAATTTGATTTTCTTACTTTGGTTTTATTTGAGGAAATTTCAAACCATTTAGTGACCCAGTCACTCATCGTTGCTAAGTTGACTCTCTCTCTGATTACATCAACACATAGTTGTGAGTTTAGCAAACTTTTCATTTTTGAAGTTATACATTTCTTATAATTGTTTTCACACAAGTGTGCATGATTTATTTCTCACAATCACATGGTTCATCCCTTGTGTGACCTATAGACTTGACAGCTCATGGGTTAGTCTTAATCCCATGTAGTCAAGTTAAAATTTCACTTTTTGCAAAATATTTCTAACCATGTTATTTTTAGAGGTTCATTGCAAAATTTAATATGAAGTTTAAGTGTTCTTAGTTAGCATATGATGCATAATTAACCTCTAGAATTTAATTAATTCACATCTAATCGAATTTTGACTGATTTTACTTTTATAGAGATGCTGATTATTGTTGATTAGTTGGGATTAATATGTTCTATTGTTTGAATTATTGTTGATGTGGGAACACTTTCCATCATTTAATGCATGATTTTCATCAGGTGCTCTTTTGTAATATGGGAAAATCAAAAGCAAATATAGAGTTGGCATTGTATCATCATTTCCTCAATGCTAAATTTGGGAATTCTTACTTATTCATATATTCCTATTTAGTAACTACACATTACACATGTACCCAAACAACACCTAAGGATTATATATTCATTTCATAATACTTTAAAGTAAACCTTATTTAATAAAATGTCATTTCACCAATGGTTTAGAAAACCTTCACATTCAGTTTAGAATATGACTTTAGAAATAGGATTGTGAGGTGAACATTCCAAAGTCATCACGCATTTCAAACTAGTACTTTATTACATTTGGCGAAGTCCTTTCGTAATGAAGAATATTTATGGAGAAATCACATCTCATAGTATAAAATAGTAGTTCAATCTAAATAAGTGTTGATATCCCTACTCACACTTAATCACTCGGTGAATGCATATGCATATTAGAGGCATTTAATTAGTCTTTGATCATAAACATGTAACATAGTGACCATTTTCTAGGACCTCTACCTAGGTGACTTGCTCATGGGTCATGAGTGGTACTTTGAGATTGATACATCATCATCCTTTAGGGTCAAGCCATTATAATTTTTTAATTATACCTTCACTTTGGGGCACCCCTAGTATATTTCATTACCCTTAGTAGAAGCTCAATTAGAAGGCCCTATTTATCCATTTTGGTTTTCTTAAACCTTGATAATGTCCTAAGAGTGTGTTTTTATTTCACAATTATGGAACTTATCACCAAAGGCACATTGTTCACAACCTTATTACTTTTTACCTTTCGAGAAACACATCACCTTCTCTACAAGTTAACTTGGTAATATCTTCTCCTTCCAAATTTATCCAAAATGGACACCCCCACCATAGCCATATTATTCATCCACCACCACTCAAGGGAAGTGAGAACAAGAACACACAAATAATACACCAAAGGCATGGGGATAATAATAGTAATGCCAAGGGAACTCATAATAAACACCAAAACCATGCTTGAACTAGGAAAAAAACATGACACTCATATTTTGATTTTCAACCTTGCGACATTTGCAGGATCTCTGGTTAACCCTCTCATCGATTCCCCAAAATCCCCAAGACAGTCCAAGCATTTTGTTTAGAATGCACTCATCAAAATAAAACTAGTGACACTCATTTTGCTATCTCACAACAACCCCTCCCTCAACATGAACCAATTGTTACGAATACTTACCCCTCCCAACAAATCTACTTTGAACATTGATAAAATGGACTCATCAAGACTAGGGGGCACCCTTTCCACTTATAGGGACATGTCACTTTCTCCCTATAAGGAAAAATGGGAATAAATCCACTCCCAAATTGCAAGCCATCACCTTTTATTGGAACAAGCATATTACGGCTTGACTTCCATCTTCCACCCCATTCCACATGCGTGTTGATGTGTGGGGAACTATTAAGGTCTTTTATATTCAATAGTGTTTAGTAGATAAATGAGGCTTCTCATGTACCATGTCCTTTTCTACTTGGAAACAAGTTGTCTTTATCACTCTCATTCCACCAAGGATTGAGTTACAAGTCTTTGATAATAGACTTTATAACCCAAAAGGGGTTGTGACTCACCTCCCAATTGAATTAAGTGGTAAGGTTATCTCCATCAATGTCATGGCCATGACTAGTCCAATGGAATACAATATTGTCCTTGGGTGTGATTACATATATTCCATGAATGTTGTGGTGTCTTCATTATTGAGAGTTATGCAGTTCGCTTATGTAGGATTCTTATCTCACATATTATGATCCCCCACCATTCCCAACACTTGACACAATCTCACTTGATATATTTCACAGTTATCCAACCAACTATATGGCCACATCAGTTTGCACAACTCTATTGTGTGCAATACTATGGCTCTAAAAGCACCTTCATGTCACTTTGGCATGGAGTACGGATGGGTTCATTCACCCATTGTGGAATATGACCAAAGATAACCCACCATTTGCAAAAGTTCACACACCTCCTTAACCACATTCTTCTTTTGCGACAAATAACTAATTGAAGATATGAATTATTTCTCTATCCCTAGATATAACCTTCACTTAGTTTCTCCTAGTGATTTCCTTAATGGGCCTAACTACTCCATCAACATTCATATTGACTCCATCTACCTTGGAAATGTATGTGATTTTCCTCATCCAGTATCACCACTTATACTCTACTAATACACTTTGGACCATTGTTCTATGTCCAAGGAATGTGATTTCTCTCCCATGCAAGATGTTTTCAAACAATTTTAGGTCCCAAACCCTTCCATGGATTCTATAACACACCAAGAATCTAATACACTTTTCTAGATCCTATTTTTTGGATGCACAACCTTAAACTAAATCTCTCGATACCTTTGGTTCATTATCATAGATACTTGGTAATATTTTCTCTCTCATCATACATCCAACGATGTTAGGGCATGTATAGTTTCTACCAAGTTCATAAAAGAGCTAGCCTAAGACATAACACAAACTCAACTTGTTCCATTTGTGGTAACTATCATTACACCTTCTTAAACCACAAGTTCCCATACATAAGATTATTTAGAGCCCAATTTCTTATTCAAACTAACCCGCCAAACTAATGTCATCACTTTGCATGGCAGGTCCCCACTTGACTTCAGTCCCTTTGGTTAGCTCTCATGAGGGTGACCTTTCCTTTTAGAACTCATCTTTCCTTGACCTCCTCAACAAAAGTGCCTCCTTTTGGAACTCATCATCCCTTGTCCCATATATGGGATTCCTTCATTTGGAAACTTAGCATTCCTTAATCTTCTCAACAGAAGTGTCTCATTTGATAACTCATCATTTCCCCCTTAATAGGATCGCCTCATTTGGGATCTCATCATTCACTAGTATTATTAGTGGGAGTGAATCCTTTTGGAAATCCTCATTCCCTAAACTCCTTGGCAAGAGTTCCTCTTTTGGGAACTCGTTTTTCCTCCATAATAGGCTTTCCTCATATAGGAACTCATTATTCCCTATCCTTCATAGTGGAAGCGACCTTATTGAGAACTAATTGTTCCTCTACCTTCTTTATGAAAGTGCCTCCTTTTGCAACTCATAATTCCTTTCCTTACTCAGTAGGAGTGCCTCCTTTGGGAACTCATTGTTCCCTAGCATCCTTGGTGGGAATGCCTCCTTTGGGAAACCCTCATTCCCTATTCTCCTTAATGGGAGTTCCTCCTTCAAGAACTCCTCATTCTCTAGCCTCCATAGTGGGAGTGCCTCCTTCAAGAACTTATCATTCCCTGAGTTCCCACCTCTCAAAAAATCTTAGCATTGTTTGTTTCATATCATCTTAACAACGTCACCCTCTCTATCATCACACAATGATCGAAGAAGGGAGTGTATAAACTTGTATACCATGATGGAGAACTATTGTGAAAAACATTAACAAGCTCTTTTTAAAATGATTATACTCCTAATCACTTAGTCCTTATACTGTACATAGCATCCAAATTTGTTCTATTTCACCCTTTGTTTGTTTGTGGTGTATAGGAATTTTCCTAAGAAGCCACTTTTTCCCATCTTTTACCATTTTCATTACATCCACTCCTGATATAAGATCATTACAATGACATATAGGATTATTAACTCCCTTTTATGTGTTTTTGTTTTAACTACATTCACCCTTTGAACTTGTTATAGGTTTCACCATAACGTCTTAACCCCTTTAAGCAATTTTTGGTTCTCATCAAATGGTAGTGCTTATCTTTAAATGGGTTTCCCTACTTTAGCACACTTTGTATGTTGGCATCCATGTCACTTTGTCCAATATGTTACAAATTCCTTGTAGTATATGCTTGTATGAATGATCCCCATGCCTTATTCTTCTCACTTCTTGACCTTTACCCAATAGGGATTTTTTCTTTTGTCTTTGACAACCCATGGTTGGATGACTGTAACCGCTGATATGCAATATCGCTTCTATTAATATAATATTTTCTTTCTTACAAAAAAAAGAAACTAAACTAACTTGCAAAAAAGGAAATTTTAATATAAGGGTTAGTATAAAAAAACAAAGCAAAAGGAAAAATCACACCAAAAATGAGGCGATACATGTCCCCCCAATGGGGGAAGGGGTGTGGGCATTGTGTATCCTACTTGCTTCTTTTATTAATAGTTTTTTACAATGATTAAAGAAGGACTCTTTATCCTTATAATTTTGGATGAAAGAGGTTACAAAAAAGAGATGGAAAAAGGCCCTTCTTGGAGAGGGATTTGAGGAGGTGCATTGGAAGGCTCAAATATTGAAATTTTCACTAGAATTTATACTTGACCTGTCTATAAATGACAAAAAACACCAAGCTAAATCTGTTAAAATTTTAGTGGTTTAAACAAAACTAAAATAAAAATCTAACACTACTTAGTACTTGGAAAAATATTGGGAAAATTGCAAATTCAAGTACTAAAACCATAGATCTAAGCTTTAAGATTATGAATGAAGTAAATCACTTTAAATATATATATTTTCAATAAAAAGTAATCTTATGAATGCATCTCTAAATATGATATATACTTGTTATCATATGAGGAACTAGTGACCAAGTAGCTAGAAAGTAGATTTTAGTTTAAGAGAAAGAAGGTGAAGAATCCCAGAAACTAAAATGAAGAAGCTTGAAAGTTTGTTTCTTTTGGTGGAATGTAGAGGGTGTTTGTCCTTGAAATAACTTGAATATGAGGAGGATTCAAGCAAGCTCCTTTTCCTCTCCAAGTAAGGCTACCTTCAAGCTTAACAATCCTTGAACAAAACCAATGGTTAAATGAGGGTATTTGCAAACAATAGAAGATTAGAAAGCATACAAATCAAACAAGAATGCATGGATCTACAATAGATCTACCACTAAAAATAAATAAGAGTACAAATAAAACAAGAATGCACCCTTACCCTACTGGGAAGTATCTCCCCTATGTAGGCCTAGTGACTTATCCATTGAAAGCAAGAATAAATTAAGAAATATTATACCTCATAAGCATTTGAGAAAAAATCATCCACACATGAAGCAAAATACACCAATGATGAGCCTCCAAAGATTTCTTTATTCATAAAGAATACAACAATGATCATACAAAGTTTTAGCAAAGCTTCACTACTTCCCTCTCAAGAGAAGAGAAATGACTCGCTTTTACAGAAAAAAATTGGGCTCCAAACCCTATGAGGGCGCATTTCTCAAAAATCCAAGTGGATTTGGGGAGGATTGAAAGCATGGAAAGTGTCTATTTCAAGTGCAATAGGGCTATCACCTCCCAATATGTGTTCCCCATCAAGATAAGAGGCTTTCATATGTCAAATCAAGCTCCAACAACTCACCCTCATGGGGAATTGTTCCCTCTCTTGGAGATATTCTCTCCTCAAAATTAGAAACCACTAAAATCCACATTATGAGTTGGGAAACATGCTCCATGAACTCATTTATTGACCCAAACAAAGTTCCAACTGACTTGGGAACCTCAGAGACAAGCTCCCTTTGATTTAGGAATTGTATTTTCTCCATATTTCCCAATTATTTGACCCAAAATGTCATTTTCAAGAGAAAATCAAAATTAGTAATTGAAAATCACCAATTTGAATCTCAAAAGTGGGTTGAGGGGTTAAGTGGTGGATATGGGTCTAAAAATGAGCATCCCCATGACAAATTTGCCCCCCTAGACCCACTTTTATGACTTTTTAAATTTTACAATTAAAATAGACCTTATCGATGATTTTATAAAAAAACTGAAATATTAAAAAATCCTAGGGGGACTTAGCGCATGTTCACAAAACGTTGGGATTATGAATAGAATGGTAATATACATACACTCAAGTCTATTTAAATTCAATACCATAGGCTTTAATAACCCTCCTAAGGCATAATAATCACTTTCACCACCCCAGCTTCGGAGGATTTTGAGTGAAAAACTCGAAAATTATGTGTCGCTAAAAAGCGTCGCATAATTAACAAGGAAAAAACACTCTAGGGTAATTAGTTTGATGACTAAGTCCTAAGAATACCAATAATTTTACATAAGTTCATCATGCTACATCTTTTATTACAATTCCCCCAAGGGGGTGTGAACATGTGAAAAACATAAAAAAAGGCGAAAATGCCATGTATGGACTTCTGATCTTGAATTATGAACAAATGACTTGTTCATTCTTTATAGGCTCACTTTAAATCCAACTAAGTACAACTTGGTAGGCAACACAACTTATCATTATTCATGTTATAAAAAATGGCCTTATTTACGAGACATCCATGGTTCACATAAATAATGAACATAAATAAATGCTAAAAACATAAGTGTGCATTCAATAGAATAGTAGGAATTGCATGTCACACTAATAGAATGCATGAACTACATTGAATTCCTCTTTCTTCCTATAGGTACATCCATAAGAAGACCATATTCCCATGGTCATAAGTGAGAAAGCATTTGTCGCCTAAAAAAATGTAATTAACAAATATCTCATCCCCGAGGTTCAAATTTGGTTTAGAAAAAACACAAATATATGTTCCTAGAAATGGTTTAGACATAAAATCTTCTTTTTTATTCACATCTCATAAATATACAATTTTCCTTACATCTACTTTGCTACAAGTATTAATAAACCTACAATTTTCCTTGTATTCACTTTGCTGCAAGTATTAATAAACCTACATTTTTCCTTACATCCACTTTGCTACAAGTATTAATAAACCCTACATTTTTTATACATGGTATACATGGTAAACATAATATTTAAGTTTATCACCATTGAAAATAAAATTGTATTCCAATATGGTCCATCATATAGATGGAATCCTCAAATAGTCATCATAGGAGTAACGAGGTCCTGAATACAATATCAGAATAACTTCAAGTCTAACTCATTGAACATCTATATATGAGAGTATATAAAGGGAAATAGTTTCGCTTGAGACTCTAGAGGGTGTGATTACAAAGGGGAAAGGTTCTCCAATTTTAGGAAAGGGTTTAGTACTATGCCATGCACCCAAGAGATAGTTGTCAAACAATTTCTTTTACAAATTTTATGATGGAGGCAAGGGAACGTTTAAACAATCCCCTTAGCATCATAATTTTTAAATACTAGAATGTCTCATGTTCTTTAAGAAAAAAATCACTACTCCAAACACCTTAGATCGCCTAGTTCTAATAGGTCCAACACGTAGGTCACGTGGTTAGGGACAACTCTATGAGGCATATATCCACTACCATCTAGAATATTATCTTGATCGTAATGACTTGACACTTTACAACAAGAAATTGCTCCCTTTCATTATGAATAACCACATAAAACCCTTGTTTTAAAATAAACTCCCTAGCCATTTGTAGGGTATCCACTTAAAAGTTTCGAACATGCATCACGTGGAACACTGAAAATTAGTGTTGGGTGAATTCAATGATACACATTTGTAGGGTATCCACTTAAAACTTTCACACATGCATCACGTGGAACACTGAAAATTAGTGTAAGATGAATTCAATGATACACTTTATGAGAGACATCAACCTGCATAATTTAAAACAAATTATCAGTGAATAGTATGTAAGTGGACACATGATAGAAATGAAATAGTAACCATTTATATACTATGATTATGTCTTTGGTTGTTGGTTGCTTCATGACTTCTAACATCAATGACATCATTATGTGGTTTACTAGATTTATATGTATACACACATTACATTCACACTGCTCCTACAAGGATAATTTTAAAATGTATATCATTATTGTATAAACATACATGTAACAATGTTAGAGAAACATATGATGGTGATGATTCCTTATTCTTATTAGAATTGCTACTAAAATTATATGTATTTGCTAATACCTTTTTATTTATGTTTGTACAAATTATTATGCTCAAGCAACAAAGCAAATTTATGAAAATGGATAAGTGTCTTTTTTCAAATAAGGGGTGAGGAAATTAGGTTATACATACAATATTATAATTTATACCAAGTGTATATATGGAACTAGCTCCAGAATTTTTTACTTTGCAAGGATGGAAATGAATGTGATAAAAAAAAATTAAAAATATTAGTACCCTATATATTATAAGGGTATACATTTGCAAAGTAGATAGGTGTCTATGTTTTATTTTGGCGTGAACATGATTATAGTATATCATGGGATGAGAGTTGCTACTAAAAGTATATTTGGAACTAGTGCTAGTGCTTTTAATATTAGATGCTTGCAAATTGACATCAACAAGAATTTATGCAAATATTAGTATTTTGTATTCTTAAGTATTTCTCCAAATTTAATGTTCTTATAGAAGTGCATATTTTTTAAAATGGAATAAGGCTAAGAAGAAACATACATAATCATTCACTACATTATCAAACAAGCTCATTTTTGGCCCTTTAATAAGCTCCAACTTAAAATCTTCTTGCATATTAAATTTTACAAAAACCAATATTTCTATAAAATAAGAATATTTAGCTAAACACATATTAATTATAATATGAATAATAATGAACAAATGGTAAATGCTTTTAGTCACAACTGACATCAATAATTCAATAATAATTGGATTTCTTATATTTGAATATTCACAAATTGTTGGTTTGTCTACTCGAAAATATATTTTATGAATTTAAATGTATTTATCATAAGCTTTGTTGAAGAGATATCCATTGATTTGATTGACATTAACCTCTTCATTCATCAACAAGAAATCATAACTCCACTAATTGAGTGGCCCCCTAAAAGATACTTGAAGATTGCAAAAAGAGCACTCTTCCCTAAAGGGAACAGTAGCATCATAATTAAAAACAATAATTACTAAGCGCATGGGACCTCTACTATTGAAAGTGGGACCTCTACAATACAAAAAGAGCACTCTTCCATGATTTTAAAATGTACATCATTATTGTATAAACATACATGTGACAATGTTAGAGAAACATATGATGGTGATGATTCCTTATTCTTATTAGAATTGCTACTCAAAATATATGTATTGATAATACCTTTTTATTTATGTTTCTACAAATTATTATGCTCAATCAACAAAGCAAATTTATGAAAGTGGACAGGTGTCTTTTTTCAAATATGGATTGAGGAAAATTAGGTTATACATACAATACTAGAATCTATACCAAGTGTATATATGGAACTAGCTCTAGAAATTTTTACTATGCAAGGATGGAAATGAATGTGATAAAAAAAATTAAAAATATTAGTACCCTATATTATAAGGGTATCTCTAGTACATTTGCAAAGTAGATAGGTGTCTATGTTTTATTTTGGTATGAACATGATTATACTATACCATGGGATGAGAGTTGTTACTAAACGTATATTTGGAACTAGTGCTAGTGCTTTTAACTTTAGATGCTTGCAAATTGACATCAACAAGAATTTATGCAAATATTAGTATTTTGTATTATTAAGTATCTCTCCAAATTTAATGTTCTTATAGAAGTGCATATTTTTTAACATGGAATAAGGATAATAAGAAACATACATAATCATTCACTACATTATCAAACAAACTCATTTTTGGCCCTTTAAGAAGCTCCGACTTAAAATCTTCTTGCATATTAAAATTAAAAAAACCAATATTTCTATAAAATAAGAAGTTTTAGCTAAACACATATTAATTATAATATGAATAATAATGAACAATAGGTAAATGTTTTTAGTCACAACTGGCATCAATAAT